>BPLQ01014262.1:0-613623 GCA_021605075.1 Caerostris darwini
TATACTTAATTATAAATTTCTTTCTTAATATAAACAATTTATAAATAAAATAGATTGACAAAAAACCGCAGTCAAAATATACTACCAAAAAATGTCGAATGCACTTTGAATTTTTAATAGTATACCAAGAAAAAATCAATTTTTTAAAAATGGAACCTACAACGAACAACCATTTTTTTTTATTCCATAATTAAAATAGTAATATTCCATAATTCCATTTTTTTTCCCGTGATTATAATACTTAAGTGTTCCAAAAATAAAAATCTATAATACGTAATTATGAATTTCTTTCTTAATATAAACAATTTATAAATAAAATAGATTGACAAAAAACCGCAGTCAAAATATATTAAAAAAATGTCGAATGCACTTTGAATTTTTAATAGTACGCCAAGCAAAAATCAATTTTTTAAAAATGAAACCTACAACAAACAACCATTTTTTTTAATTCCATAATTAAAATAATAATATTCCATTTTTTATCCGTGATTATAATACTTAAGTGTTCCAAAAATAAAAAAAATCTATATTACATAATTATGAATTTCTTTTTTAATGGCAACAGTTGACTGTTATCATAGTGTCGCAGATCAAACATATGGATAAGAATGAGAATAAAAAAAAGACATTCGAGATTCGCAATGACTGTAAGAAGAAGAAAACGAGCTGGAGCACATGATCCGAGGGAAAATGGCGCCGTGCTCGCACCTGAACCCCGATAAAAAAAAGTTGTTATTCCAGTTACTTTCGCAACGCGTGTTTTGAAAACACACTGGACGGAAGGGGGGAGGGAAGGGCAGCAGCTGTTCCAACGTGACGTCAGCAGACGGACTTGAAGGGCATCCGATTAACGACTGCTCAGATCTCTGGAAGAGTGCCAGCCAGGTCGATGGTACAGAAATCGATCTCTTTTTATTTGTATTTGAAATCGTTTCATCAACCCATTGATGGGTGGTTGGTTTATGCAACATTTCAAAAATTCGAACAAAAAAGATATTAAGAGTTCTGAAGTGTTTTATATTTTTTTTAATTAATTAACAAAATAATTATTAAAAAAAAAGGAGAATCCTAAAGTAATATTTTCTTCTTAACATCAGTCAGTATTCAGTTTCTTGCCTATGGGTTTCTAAAAACATATTAGAAATGGGAAAAAATTGTTCATTTTCGTTAGCGGTGTTAATCTTTAATTCAAATATAAATTAATTGTTAATTTTAACCATTAAATTGAGCATTCCTTAATTCTTTAATGTGTGGTAAGTTATGTACATGAATACTATACAGCCAACAGCATTAATTTGAATTGTACCATAGAATATGTTTTAGAATCTATCAGCATTTAGTTTCTTGTCTATCAGTTTCTAAAAACACATTAGAAATGTAAAAAACTGTTAATTTTAACCGTTAAATTGAACATTTAATTCTTTAATGTGTGATAAGTTATGTACATGAATATTATACAACCGATAGCATTCATTTGAATTTTAACATAGAATATGTTTATCGAGAGAAATATTACATTTTTTGTATACGATTGAATTACTTAATTCAATATACAGGAATTAAACAACTAAAAAAGCGTATTTCGATTTAGTTCCTTTTCTTACAATTTTATTTTTAATCACAGTGAATATGTTGAATAATTAAATTAAATAAAAAATTTAATTATAACTATAAAAATATTATAGAAATTCTTTAAAAAAAATATTGTTAAAACAAATATAGTTTTGATATGAATTTCTTCACACTTAAATATTATTAACTCTTTCTTAAAAGCATCTCTGAAAAGATGGTTATCATAAATTTACGCATAAAAAATCGATCTGTTCCACCTGTGAAATAATATATTCTCGGTTAAAAATGCACTCTTGTGGAAGAACTTTTTTTTTGTCCAATACTATTTAATATATTTCAAAGAAGATTCATCATTGCTCGATTTTACTTAGCATACTTATTTCAGCAAGTTTAGTTGATAAAAAAGTTAGTACAATGGATGAAATAAAATTAAGATAAAATATGTGTATTACATAATATCATATCTTATGTGTATTATATAATATCGAAACCTATCGTATCTTTAAGTGATTAGGACAATCTCATTTGCTAAATATCCACTGTAACATGTATCTATAATTTCCTTTATGCAAAAACAATTAAAAAATAATAAAATACAAAAAATGTAATGTTTAAACGTTGTTTTTCGATGGGGAAAAATACCGTTGAAGCCAAAAAATGACTTGATAAGCGTTATAGAGACTCTGTACCAGAGAAGTCCACTATTATTGACTGGTATGCTGAATTTAAATGCCGTCGTACAAAGCTGATGATGCTGAACCCTCTGGTTGCCCAAAATCGGCAGTTGTTCCTGAAAACATAAAAAAAGTCCCCAAAATAGTTTTGACAGACCTTAAAGTGAAGTTGCGTGAGATAGCTGACACCTTAAAGATATCAGAAGGTGGTGTGCTTACAATTTTGAGCATGCTCAAGTTGCTTTAGAAATAGGTTTTGCCTGCGTTCGCTCACACCGGACAGAAAACAACGACGCGTCGACGATTCAGAGCGTTGTTTGGAGCTGTTCAAACGAAATAAAAAGGATTTATTACGTCGGTATGGGACATGGATCCACTACTAAACACCTGAATCAAAATGATCATCAACTGAGTGGACAGCAACCGGTGAAAATCGTCCAAAGCGACCAAAAACTCAAAAATCAGCAGGCAAGGTTATGGCATCCGTATTTTGGGACACGCATGATATTTTGTTCACCGACTACCTTGAAAAAGATAAAACTATCAATAGCGAATATTACTTGCCCTTATTGGATCTATTGAGTGTAAAAATTAAGAAAAAAAAAGTGAAGAGACAATGACAAGTGCCACAAGTCGATGAAAACGATGGTTAAATTGAATGAATTACGCTTCGAATTACTTCCCCAACCACAGTACTCTCCATATCTGGACCCCAGCGACTATTGAATTTTTGCAAACATCGAAAAGATACTCCAGGTAAAGAAATTTGGCTCAAATGAAGAAGTGATTGCTGAAACTGAGGCCTATTTCGAAAACAAAGACAAATCGCTCTACAAAAAAGGCATCGAAAAGTTAGAGGAAAGTTGGAATGAATGCATCACTCTTGAAGGTGAGTATGTCGACGACTAAAGTTGAATTTAAAAAAAAAATGTTTTTCTTAGCTAGACCGGAGACTTATTGATTGATGTGTTAGCTAAAGTGAGAGTCAGTTGTCTTTGAAAGGATACATTGAAATGCATCAGTTAAAAAAATCAAATGCGTAACGAATTCGGAATGATAAGGTTTCCAAATATTCTATGAAGTAAGAGTTCAATGCAATAACAGTTGAATGTCACTCATAAAAATCTATCGAATTTACACAAATAATTCTACGAAAGTGGACATTTTTATTTTTCAGTAAAATTGCAACAGCCTGTTTCGAAATCCAAATAATCGAATTGTTTATTGAATGCGCTTGTTTAATAACTAAATGTCAGCATCGTTGGAAGAGCTGAATTTAAAATGAGTCTCTCTTTGTGTTTGTTGTGTTAACCTGCTCGAATGACGCGCAGTTATTTTCAGAGGGCAGCAGGTGCTTTGTGCCGTAGAGGTCGGACGTCTAAAGAATGCTTCTGTGTTGACACAGTGGTCGCATGATGAAGAGTTTCTCGAGAATTCTTTGCGGATGTTTCAGACACATTTCCCATTATTAAACACATTATTTGTGTAGGTTGGGATACAGAAGTACACAAGAACTTTTAATTCTTTAAGTGATCCTGAAAATATGTGACGCTATCTCTAAGGACAGCTCATTTGGCACAATTCGAAATTAAATCACTTTGAACGATTTAAAAAGGAATCAATAACAATGAACTTTTTAATGAACAAACTTTAATTACAATGAATTTCAAAATGTATCTCTGTTGATGAATCCACTTTAAACCATAGGTCATGGTCTAATATGGTAGTTGGTCGTTGATCGTAGGGCTGACAACCCTACCCCGTAAAAAGGAAAACATCGCTTGTCTTGTAATCTGCCAGTAGACAGATGGCTTTGGCCCATCATGGGACTGTTGCGCACTGACTCTAGTGATAAGGCGCTTCATGCATAGAATAGTAATAAGACAGAGCCCGCGACGAAGCCGCCAGTTTGGGCCAATCATAATCCTCACGTGACTTTTGCAATCTCCATTGTCAGAAGTGAAGTGATGGCTCGCCACGTTCATGGTGAATCTGCCCTTCATTTGTATGGGACAGGTCACTGAAGTGTCGAGTCCCGTACTTCGGTCCACGGTCAGTCCCGTACAGATGAACGTTTATCTGCATTACAGAGAAAAAAGGAGTTATATTGCGCTGTGGCATAGACTGCACTTATTTAGATTAGTACTACACCAAATCTCACCACATTACTGTGCCTGGCGCTGAGTTGCCCCTTTACAGTTTGGGAATGATGGGGGCTCTTTGACGCTCTACGGTCATAGGTGGCTGGGACCTACGGTTTAAAGTGGATTCCGAACCACATTCGTACCGTTGTACCGCCGGGACTGAGTGTGGGGACATGTGGTACTGAGCTTCAGAGCGACCTGACGAGAAAAGGCCAGAAACGATACAGCTCCAACTCTAGTACGAAAAGGGCGGAAGATGTTTGTCCTTACTTTCCGCTCCTTTTGGAATGGGGGGGGACACTCTGTACTTTATTTCTACTCTATAGTTTCTATCTGAAAATTAAATAACGCCGCTTTATTGTTTACATACTTTAATTAGCTTTGTTGCTTTGCATGTTTGCATATTATAAATATCATTGTTGCTTTGCATACTTACATACTATAATTAGCTTTGTTACTTTGCATACTTACATACCATTGTAAAACATAAAAAAATACAACAAAGCAGTCAAACAGGAGAAATGTGTGGGTTTTTTTTTCTCACAGCAAATCAGATCTTTCTCGCCTATTGCATTGCGGGGGAGAGAATGCTTTAAAACAATTTACACATTTCATTGATGAACGATCACACTAAAACAGCTAATTGTCTATAGTAAGTTAGCGTTGCTTTTGAATCGCAATAAGCAAGCATACTATTTAAAGAATTAAGGAAAAAAAATAAAAAGCGTTTTTAAGCACTATTGAGTATGAGAGGGCGATTTTTTTTTATTCCATTCAAGAATATTTTTCATTTACCTATATCATATTTTCTTAGAAAGTCCTCATTGGATTTGCCATGCTCATAGTAATCAGTACTTATATATTTGGCAAATTAAATTTGCACTTAAAATTCATTTAATTTATTAGACATGTAATCGACTTTTACATCATAATTCTGTTCATTCAGTTACTCACTATTCAGTTATCACTGATTCAATAAGCCTGTGACAAATATACTATGACCTGCCACCGAAATAAATAAATTTTATCCCTGATTCAATAAGCCTGTGACAGATATACTATGACCTGCCACCGAAACAAATAAAAATTATCACTAATTCTATAAGCCTGTGATGGATATAGGACTTGCCATCGAAGCAAATTGAAATTATCGCTGATTCAATAAGCCTGTGACAGATACATGACCTGGCAATGAAACAAATAGAAATTACCACTGATTCAATAAACCTGTCACCGAAACAAACAAAAATTATCACTGATTCAATAAGCCTGTGACGGGTATATGATCTGCCACCGAAACAAATAATAATTATCATTGATTCAATAAGCCTGGGACATGTATATGATCTGTCACCGAAACAAATAAAAATGATCACTGATTCAATACGCGTGTCACCGAAACAAATAAAAATGATCACTGATTCAATAAGCCTGGGACATGTATATGATCTGTCGAAACTGATTTCGTGTCACCGAAACAAATAAAAATGATCACTGATTCAATACGCGTGTCACCGAAACAAATAAAAATGATCACTGATTCAATAAGCCTGTGACGGGTATATGATCTGCCACCGAAACAAATAATAATTATCATTGATTCAATAAGCCTGGGACATGTATATGATCTGTCACCGAAACAAATAAAAATGATCACTGATTCAATACGCGTGTCACCGAAACAAATAAAAATGATCACTGATAGTGATATGTGACTAGATAGTGATATGTGACTAGATCACTGATATGTGATATGTGATAACTGTGACAGATATATAACTCGCCACCGAGACAAAAAGAGGTATAAATTATGGTTTTTATTTTATAAATAAATCATGTATTCTGTAATATTAAAAGAAAACGCGCACTTTCTTCATTAGAGGATCACGAATCGACATGATTAAGAATGAAGAACTTTTAGTTTAAGAAGAAGGGCCAATCTTGTGCATCTCATAATCTTACGAATGAAATTAAAAAAACAAAATGAGAACGATAACTTCATAGTAATACATCGTTTCTTATCACTTTAGATAGCGAGCAAGCACATGGACTTTCGTAAATGCATATGTTTCTAAAGATTAAAATTGCTTGCATGATATTTTTATGCTTCTGCCTTCTGATAAGATAATGATTGACGGTTAATATACGCACTGTTGATGTATTCAAATACATAAAATGATGCAATGTTATGAAACTTTGTATCAAAATGTTCCTACAAATGTTTGCGAATCATATAAAAGCATAATTAGTTACATGTAATACGATATATATGTTTTTTTTTTTTTTTTTTCATAGAAAACATTTAAAACACTCAGACTTCTTTTTAAAAAATATTAAAATATTTTGTTTGGAATAAAATGCAGATAAAAATGCATTATTTTACTTACACATGTTGTTTCTTTTATTTTTTGCAATGTACATTCATTTTAATTATGGTTTGCGAAACATACTCGTGTGTAAACTAGATGCTGTAGCTGTGGTTTCAGGCTCCCCGTTGGTTTGTCGTTCAATTGTCATCTTGTGCCCACTTTAGGCTAAATAGACCGGGAACTGCAGTTTAACGTGGATTCCGAACCACCAACAAACATCCATGCCAACGCCAGGATTCGAACCTGAAGCCTGCGGTACCAAAGGCCAGAGCGCTAGCCAATTGGCCATGAGGCCGCCCCCCAGGTTGGGAGCCAAATTGTAGTGGATGTGTCGTTATTGGTTTGTTTGTGCAGCGGGATCTGGCTGCGGTCTAGTTGAGACTCATATTTAAGAGTACACACTTTTATTTTTACTAGCGCTCCTAGAAAAACTGGACAGCCTCTGTTCCAACGATCTTTGCTGGTTCCGCTCCGAGACGTATCAGGTGAAACCGAAGGGGGGGGGATGTAGCCGTGGTACCACCTACGCAACCCTGTTTCCTCCTACGCACTGCAAGAGCGTCCATTGCGTCATTCAGAAGAAAACATCAGTAGGCACCGAGATTCTCACCCGAAAGGACACACGGCAAAACAGGCGCCGTCGTTAGTTACGAGCTCTCATTCCGAGTGCAGCCTCAGAAACGTTTAGTTAACAATGTCTCATCCCAAGAGAAGATATAGTTAGCACCATCCTGAGCATAAATGGGCCTACAGACTCTCATCCAGAGAGGAAGTATATTTTGCGATCCAGCGTGTACCCGAGTAACTTTATTTACAGCTCAAGTGGAATCTTTCTACATAAATATATGACTTTAAATGTGTTACCTGTTGTATATTAATTATTGTAATGTATCGTGCTCGTGCGCTTGTAAAAATAAAATCATGTGCTCTTAAACGCGAGTCTCAACAACCACACACAGATCCAGTTGTACAAACAAATAAATAATGACACATCCACTACAATGCTGTAATATATGCTCTACAATGCCAGGACCCTCATCAAGGCTCAAGATCAATTCTTTGTAAATTCTGAGTGGCAACGCTGGTCAGCATCTTAGCCCGCCTTACTCGCTAACCTTCCCGCTTTGCTCCGACTCTAACAGGCACTGCAGACCACCTCCCATCTTGCAGGGCACTTGACGATGTCGACCACGACAGAAGCTAAGCAAATCTTCCCTGGGCGGCACGGCGTCGAATGGCCGACAGGACATAGACAGCCGTTGGCTTAAGTGAAGTGACGTTTACAGCCCTATACTTAAACTAATGATTTTGACGTTTTTCTTAAACTGAACACCTTTCCGACGTATTGTCCACAAATAAATATGAAAAACGCCAGTGTTAGATTCCTTGAACTCCCACCAAATTTTATGCAAAGGATATAAGAAGAAGGCTTATCTTGCGGTATTAGAAGTGCTTGTAGGGGAATAGCTAATACGTGGAGAAAAGATAGCGATATGTGTAGTTCGACAAACGATTGTGTGAAAAATCGGCAAGCGGCGGCGTCCCAGGATAAAAAGGTATTTTAGGAGGGGTTTTAATTGCAATAAAAATTTTAAATCTTTAATAATTAAAAAATTAAATTGCATAATATCAGAAGAAAAATTAGGCGAAAAAATTTCCAAAACACTATTAAGTTTTTTTCTTCCCAAATTGTTTTGCATTGTTTATAATCATCCCTAACAAATAATCAATTTGTTTGTTTCCGCTGCTAAGCCGGTTGTTTACTTCCCCACACATGGACATATTGGTAATTAGGTTAATGGAACCGTTCGTGAAGTTTAGTTTCTGTTCATTTGTTTGTTTTGATAATAAATCAGTCACTTTTCTTAATGAACCTTGATTAATTACGTCAGTGAGTCCCCACTCGCATATGAAAGCAAATTTTAGATCTTAATTAACTATCGAAAGTTCTTTTTGTAAAATCTATAAAATAGGCAGTTACTTTCTTATTTAAATTCAAATTCAAATGTACTTTAAGAAAAATGAAATGGGGAAAGCATCATTTTCATATCATTGAAAATCTGAAATATTTTGTGTTCAATCCATTAAAAAAACCCTTCAAAAATCCGTTAAAAAATAATCTTTAATGCTCAAATAATGAATGATTACTAATAATTTTTCATTAACAATTGTTGTCTCAATGGAACATAATTTCTTCACATCTTTTTTACTGCCTGATGGACCATTGGGTAACGCCCTGGCCATTTGGTACCACAGGCTTCAGGTTTAGAATCCTGGCGGTGACAGGGATGTTTGTCAGTGGTTCGGAATCCACGTTGAACTAATGAGCCCAAAGAGTGCACAAAATGACCGTAGAGCGACAAACCAAACCACATCTTTGTTTCGACAGCTCCTTTTTTACAATCCCTTTTTAACTTTCATCAAAATGTTTAATGTAGTTAGAATAATTTTTTTTTCGTCTGTAGCAATTTCTAAAACAATTTGACATTCGAAAGGAGTTATGATTTCTTCTTATAACACATATTGTTCTTTTTTTTTTTTTTTTTCGAAATAAAATTTAATACTAAAAGATTAGGTAATGTAAACAATCAAGTTCGCCATGCAAGTTCGAAAAACAATCAAAGTGATTTCTGGGTCACGCCGCAAAACAGAAAACATGTCCACCCTTGAACTCCGAAAGTGTTTGGTTTACAGCGGAACTGAAAAAGCCATTTTGAAATCGAAATGAAACTTCCTGAAGATTGCGGCACACCTCTCAACTCGTTTGTGCAGCTCCTGCCACTGGCCGATGATGCAAAGACCACTTAATCAGCCAATTTTACTTCCTCGCAAAAAAAATGGCGCACGGTTTGGGTTTCTACATACCATGTTATATGAGGTAGGGAGATTAAAAAGAAAACCGTATTTCGCATAAAATATTGAACTTAAAATTCTCTCTGAGTCAGGAGTGGCCAACCCAAATGATCTTGAAGGCCACTTTGGAAAATGCCTTCTAACTCCGCGGGCCGCATATAAAATGATACGTTCCCCTATTAGATTTATATCCACAACAGTCATTTTTTGGGAGTGAAAAATGGAAACATAGAGAGTTACTATTACTGTGTTTACTTTTATTCATTCTTACGTGGGAACATGGATAATAAAATAATAATGAGGATACTAAACGCACATTGTAAAGAAATATGTATAAGGTTGTAATATGATATGTAATATTTAATATTTATAATGATGTAATTGGATAAGAAATATTTAATATTTATAATGATGTATTATTTTTAAATAACGAACATAGTCTGATAATTGTTTATTCTAATGCTCTTGTTATAAAAATATGTCATTAAAACCTGAACACATACAACAAGTTTTATAAATTACACACTATATGTTTCATCCATTAAATCTGTTACACATAACATTGTAAACGTGGTTTCACCTACGCCAAACCTGTTTCCTCCTACGCACTGCAAGAGCGCCCCTTGATACAGATTTGATACAAGCGCCCCTCTTGCTTACAGAAGAAATCGTCAGTAGGCATTGAGACTCTCGCCAGAGAGAACGCACGGCAAAACAGACGCTGCCATTAGTTACGAGCTCTCATCCCGAGAGCTAGGAATCCTTCCGAAACTGCATAATTAGATATTTTAAATGAGTTAAATGTCTATTTTTAATTGTAGTGTTGATGTCGTATTATAAATAAAATTGTGTTTTCTTAAACCTGTATCACAACCCGACCACACCAGATCCAGCTTCACAACACCTATTAACAGATGCCGTATTAAATTATCAAGACTGTTTTAAACCTGAACATTATCAGTCAAATGATTAGTCATTATCAGTCAAAGTCCTGAACATTATCAGTAATATTTTAAAATGACACGACATTCAAAAATTGCATGATCTTATCAAATTTGATTCTTATTTCACAAAATGCTTGTTCAGGTCCCGTTGTGCGTAATCCGGAAAAAATTGTCTTCTTTAAAGATCCTCCCATTTATCAGTTCATCTATATTTATAAACATTGGATTCGAATGATTTGCTTAGTCATGTGTGTGGCAGCAACATATTTCTTATCAAGAGAAGAATAAAATTCCAAAAGTGAAGATGATTACTTCAGAAAAAAGTTTCAAACAGACTTTAGAATCTTGATATAAATTTAATATAATGTTCTTGATATATTATATTATGAATTGTTCAAGAATATATAATAAATTTTATAATATATTCTTGATAATACTTATAGAATTATTCTTATAGAATATTCTAAAAGAATAATTCTGTAAGTATTCTGTATTCTATAAGAATATTCTATTTGGAATCTTGAATATTCTATAAGAAATATTCAACAATGAATAATAATAATAATAATTAAAAAAAAAAAAAAATGTTATTATTTTAATTTCAGTAAATATTATTAACTTTACAACCGAAGGAAAAGAACTCTATTTTATATATTATTTTCTGTATTTTACTTTTAACTTTGCAAAAGGGGAAAAAATACACCTACCTATTATATTTTTCATTTTCAGTAGTTCAATGCATTTTCTATTACTTAGGAAATTTTTTTTTTTATTTCAAATATTATTTAATTTTGTATAAACAGACACAGAGCGTGTTGTACGTTTTTTAATTAGAAGCAATACAATGACAATACCAAACTGTAACTCGGGTCTAAATGTGCACATATTTTAACTGACATCATCATTCTTTCAACGTAGGTATTGAATTACATTCAAAATAAATTGTTGCAATAGTAGTGTTGCTAGATTGATCTGTTAAATCGATCTATAAAAATGTTGAAAAGACGAACAAAAACAAAGCTAAACTACTATTATACAAAATTATTACATTTTTATTTAATATTAATTCTAGCATTCATTTTATCGTAAAATGCTAATTTTTAGAAAATACCATCCGCGTAATTCCTTCCATACCCCATCAATATTTCAACTACGAACATCATGGAAACGAAACATTACGAACAGCTACGGCCAGCAAGTGGAAAGAGCACTTTCAGGGATTTTTTTCCCCCTGCTTAATTGTCACGTGAGAGTTAAGTCTAAGCAGGTAGTCTGATGATAGGTGCGAGACGTTCACCCAAATTGTCATACAGGCTACCGAATCTACTTTTTTTTAATGTTGTGATTGAAACGATTCGAAGTTTTGCACGCATGTCTATAAACGTTAGATTCAGTATCGAATTTCGAAGCATTTTTTAAAATTGTAAACATTTCTGAGACAATATTGGTTTTTTTAAAGAACATTCTTAGAAAAGAATGCCTAATAAATAAAATAATAAGAAGAAGAATGCCTAATAATAATAATAAGAAGAAGAAGAATGCCTAATAAATTAAAAATCTTAACTTATAAGTAGGTAAAATTTCTTTTATTCCATTACTAATGGTTCAAAGTGTTGTTAAGAAGGATTTGAAACAAATGACAATGTATTTACTAGTATCTGCAGAGAAATAATAGAAGTACAAACTTCTTAAAAAAAAAAAGATACATTGATAAATATCTTATCAGCTTCTTTCATACATATAACAAAACGAACTTCTATTCATTTTAAATTTCTATCTATACCAAGATCATAATAGTAAACTGGAAATATAATTATTAAATAACATCATTATTAAAATTATTAAATAAATTGTAGAATTCTGGTAGTTCTAATAAATGCAAAAATCATTAATAGTTTAATTTCATATTGTGTAAAATATAATTAAATATGCAAAAATGAACAAATAATGAATCTTTACACAAAACATTTTAAGATACTTGTTTGTGGCGCCATCTAATGGTTGAAAAATGATTTACTTATTTCTCTTTCATATGTTGGCATATAAAAGTGCAAAAAATAATGTAAAATCATCTGATGATTGTCATCAAAAAGTAAAAGTAAAATTTTAAATATAGCATATTTTAACCATAACATTTTAAAGTCTTTTAGAGAAAAATTAATACATCTCATTATAAATGAAAATTCGAAATAATTAACTATAAACGCACACTTAAAAATGATTGAACTGTTTAATTCTTTTTTAAATTTAATTTTAATTGTGCAATTTTTAATTTTTAATAAAAAATATCAATATTTAAACACACGAAATACACCATTT
Source organism: Caerostris darwini (assembly GCA_021605075.1). Classification (NCBI taxonomy): domain Eukaryota; kingdom Metazoa; phylum Arthropoda; class Arachnida; order Araneae; family Araneidae; genus Caerostris; species Caerostris darwini. The sequence continues at coordinate 12,876 of BPLQ01014262.1, forward strand.
GAATGACACATATATACACAGATTCAAGTAATATCCCACAAGCAGTTGTTCTCATTGATTTTAAAACTAATAAAAATTGACAATTTTATCACGAGATAGATTTTCTGGTTGAACTTAATTCATTAGGTACAAAAATGTGTTACAATATCCTATAAGTTCTATAATGCAACAACAATATCAATTCTATTATACAATATCCTATAGGTTCTACAATATCCTATAGAATAATATATAGGTTCTATTTACATATTAAATCTGTTCCCTATAAAAAGACTAAAAAAACCCTATAAAAAGACTCTTTTTGGCAAAAGCCACAGGGACATAGAGGAGAGGACGATCCAGGTTGCGATGGATAGACGCAGTTGAAAAGGATGTTGCTATTCTAGGGGTTAAGAATTGGAGGACCCTTGTCAACCAGAGGAATGCATGGGAATCTCTTCAAAGGAAAGCCTTGGCCCACCCTGGGCTGTCATGCTATTGATGATGATGAGGATTTACATGTTAGAATAATACAGATAGAATAACAGGCTCAACAAATAACGTGGGGATAATTCAGTGTAATTGATTTACATTTCAGCACTAGGGCAGACATTTTGCTAATCTGGGGCAAAGCCACTAGATGGTATCAGTGGTTTTTAAAGTACGGTACGCGTATTCCAGGGGAATAAAACTGATATATATATACGTATATACATATTTTTTTGGAGGGGGAGGTATCCTTGAATGACATCAATTCGGAATAAGGTTTAATTATTGTTTATATGATTAACATTATTCTTTGCTTTTAAATGTTGCTGTAAAATTAACGAAGAATCCAATACTATATTTTCGTCGTTTGTGAAGAAAAATACTTTTATTCGATTATTTAAAAAAAGACGTGAAAAGCATTGTTTTAATATTTCTATACGTTTAATAAAGTAACATAAAAAATAAAAAAAGGAACGATTAGTAAAAGTTTACATTTGACAAGGGAAGAGGTTAAAAACACATACCCGGCACAAGTACATACACTTCTTATTATATCTAAAGTCACATCTGATGTTGTTAAAAAAAATTCCAAATTATCAAAGAATTATCGCAGAATTTTGTAAAATCACTGTATAAACTTTAAACAAAATTATAAAATTTAATTTAAAGCTAATAATAAAAAATAGGAAAAAAAAACCCAGCTAAGGCCAAAAATGTTTCTCAGCATGATACTATATGCAAATTGCTGTATGAAAATTAGTTGGCAGAAGTAAAATGGAAGAATGTAGTTGCAACTGATGAAACTTAGATATATTTATCTGATTGCAATAAAAATGATCGATGTATTACAGATAAAAGTTTGTTTGCCAGTCTATGGTCATTTTGTGCACACTTTAGGATAATTAAACCAGGATCTATACTTTAACGTGGATTCTAAACAACTAACAAACATCCATGCCACTTCCAGAATTCGAACGTGAAGTACCAAAGGACAGAGTGCTAGCCAATTGATCATATCAGGCCATAAAAGAGGAGAAAAAGACCTAAAATATTGGTTCAGAGAAAACATGGAAAGTTTTGCTAAAGGTTTCATGATTATTACTGGATTCCATTATAATGTAAAACTTAAAATATAGAAAATAGAAAAAAAAGTATGGAAATTAACCTGAATTACCATCACAAGTATGTTTTGACAACAATTTTTAAAGAAAGTATCCGATCCATTTATGTAGATAGTTCTTCATTGTATTGTGTTACATCAGGATAAGTTTACCAGTCATACCTCTAAATCTATTGCTGTGTATTTGGAAAAAATCACAAATGAAATCGGAATTGTGGCGGTATTCCAATTAGATGCATCCCAATTCCCTCGAATCGTCTGGTGTAGATTACTGTGCATTTGGACTTTTGAAACAAGCTTTGTATAAATGACAACCCAAAGACTTTCGTGTTCAATGAAAAATATGCTTCAGCAATTTGCTGCGCAATAGACCAATGGTCTTCTGAAATTCAATAATAATTAACCAGCAATGCTGTCACATGAATGTTAAAAAATAAACCAGTTGTCTTCTAAACAATTTCTAAGTAATTAAAAAAATAATTTAACTAGTACGTAATATATTTCTATACGTTTAATAAAGTAACATAAAAAATAAAAAAAGGAACGATTAGTAAAATATATAGTAAATTATTGTAATATATATACTGGAGAAATACAATAAAAAAACCCTCGACTAGATGAGCAAACATAATTTTTTTTTACATCTCTTATATATTTTGTGAACTTGTTCTAAAGTTTTCTTTTTACTTTTGCAGACCTACTCTTGTTTCTCGTATATTGAAATTAAGTTTTTATTAATTGCTCTGCTTTAATGCTTTTAAAGTATGCTGATTAATTTAAAAGTTGGGAATACTATTGGCCCGGTAAAAGAAATGCGTGTTATTATAGTTTTGGGGCAAAAAATTAACTCTATATACACTCATGTACATAAATTAAGGATAATGAAGTTCAGGCAAAGAAAGAGACAGAAGCAAAACAAATTTGACTTATTTGTAAAGTCTATTTATTCAACAAAACGTAAAGAGCAAAAAAGATGCTATATGTTTGACATAATTAATAAAAATAGCGATTTTTACTCCCTGGAGCAAATTTCAAAAAAGAACCTATTTACAAAAAACAGTATAACATGGTTAGTATGATGGTTAATATGGAGTATGTCTCCCGCACGATGCAATACTGGCCTTACAACGCCTAGGCATGCTGAGTATCAAATTATCAATCTGATCTTGAGGAATATTACACCACTCATCAAGCAATGCCCTCCGAAGTTCCGGTTGACAGGTGGGAGGGGGTTGACGGGCTGCAATTCGTCGGCCAAGCATATCCCTCACATGCTCTATTGGATTCAAGTCCGGTGAGTATGCTGGCCAATCCATACGGGTGATATCCTCCAATTGAAGGCATTCGTCTACAATGTTTGCATGGTGAGGACGGGCGTTGTCATCCATAAACCGAAATTCAGCACCCATGGCGCCCCGAAACAAACGTACATGTTGTTCCAGAATGACATCCCGATAGATGTGGCCTGTCATCGTTACACTCTGAACATGCAGGTGAGTTCTGGAACCAAGAATAATTCCTCCCCAAACAAGCCATCCTGCACCACCGTAACGATGTCGTTCAATGGTGTTCTCTTGGTGGTAACGGGTACCTGGCGCTTTCCATATGAAAGTCCGGCGAGAATAAAGGTAAGTGGTAAGTGGTTGCGGTAAGTGGAACATATGACAGGCCTACGAGCATATAGACCAATGTGCCCTAAGCGTCTGTACACAGTCTGCCTTGAAACTTTCATACCGGTAGCTGAAGAGAGCTGACGAGACAGGTCTGATGCTGTGCTCCGTCTGTTTCTTGTGGCAGTAACTGCTAAATACCTGTCCTCATTCGGCGTTGTAGCTCGTGGGCGACCTGTGCTGTAACATCTACTCACATTACCATCATCTTGGAATCGTTGCCAAAGCCTGGAGATGACACTCTGGGCTATTCGAAGTTCCTCGGATGCTTCCAGCTGGGTACGTCCACATTCCAGTCGTCCGATAATTCTACCACGTAAAAAATCATCCAAATGCTTCCTTTGGGCCATAACTATGCGGTTATTGCACTGAAAGGCTTTTAAAGCGCTTGTGAACAATTTTACTTCTTTGCCACCATTCCTTATATACCCCTCTCTTACACTCTCGTCATTGTGACGTACTATCCGCGCCACCTGGTGGTTTCCTATAATTTGCATATTCTTCTTCAAGATGTGTGTGATAATTCTACAGGTGAAGTTTTTATTTTAGAGTTCATTTTCTGTGTGATTCTGAATTATCCTTAATTTATGGACATGAGTGTAATTAAATATGAAAATTCTTGAAATTCTTAAACGGACGAATTTGCTTATAACATAAAAATATTCAATGAGAAATAAAATATATGACAAGGGGGAAAAAATGCAATATATATATAACAACACATCTTTATGTATGTAATTCTTCTGTATTCCTCTTAATTCTTCTGTACGTGCGTTTGTCACTGAACTCCTCTTAAACGGTTGGACCGATTTTGATGAACTTTTTTGTGTGTGTTTGACAAAACATGGAGAATGTTATTATGCTATGCCCTTTCTTGTAAGTCGCCGCACGATGTTGGTGTAGTCTATCAACTTCAATACCGTTCAACTAATAGCCATGAAAATTGGTAATTATATGAATTCGAGTATGGAAAATATGTTGTTACTTGCCGCCAGAGGGTGCTGCAGCCCTTCATCTTACATGCACTTCAAACAATATTCATGAAAATGAGTATGCACATATGTTGAAGCATGGAGACTATATTCGCGATATGTAATTTTTTTTTACAATGCATTTTTTTTTTTTGCCAGGACACCGTATGCCGGTTTCTGTTAATTTCTTATAAAATGTATTCATAGCTTTACATGTTTTTGTATAGTGGTACAAAATATCGTAAGGAATCTAGGAAAAAAAGCAACTTTTATTACAAAAATGTTTTAAAAATTGTCTTTAAATTTATTTCTGGTCAAAGAGAAAATGTCATTATATACACTGAAGTGACAAAAGTCATGGGATACCTCTTAATATCGTGTCGGCCCTCCTTTCGCCCGGCGAAGTGCAGCAACTCGATGTGGCATGGACTCAACAAGTCGTTGGAAGTCTTCTGCAGGAATATTGAGCCATGCTGTCTCGATAGACGTCCATAATTGTGAAAGCGTTGATGGTGCAGGATTTTGGGCACGAACAGACCTCTCGATGATGTCCTATAAATGCTCGATGGGATTCATGTCGGGCGATCTAGGTGGCCAGATCCTTCGTTGAAATTGTCCAGAATGTTCTTCAAACCAATCGCGAACAGTTGTGGCCCGGTGACATGGCGCATTGTCATCCATAAAAATCCCATCGTTGTTTGGGTACATGAAGTCCATGAATGGCTGCAAGTGATCTCTAAGTAGCTGAACATAAGCATTTCCAGTCAATGTTCGGTCCAGTCGCACCAGAGGACCAAGTCCATGTCATGAAAAAATAGCCCACACCATTACGGAGCCACCACCAGCTTGAACAGTGCCTTCTGACAGTTTGGGTCCATGGCTTCGTGGGGTCTGCGCTACACTCGAACCCTACCATCAGCTCTTACCAACTGAAATCGTGACTCATCGGACCAGGCCACGGTTTTCCATTCATCTAGGGACCAACCGATATGCTCACGTGCCCACGAGAGTCGCTGCAAGTGATGTCGTTCAGTCAGTAAAGGCACTCGAGTCGGTCTTCTGCTGGAATAGCCCAAGAAAGCCAAATTTCTCCGCACAGATCTAACAGACAAGTCCCTTGTACGTCCCACATTGATTTCTGCGGTTATTTGACGCAGTGTTGCTTGTCTGTTAGAATTTACGACTCTTTGCAGACGTCGCCGGTCTCGGTCGTTAAGTGCAGGCGGTCGACCACTGCGCTGTCCATGGTGGGATGTTATGCCTGAAATTTCATACTCTCGGCACACTCTTGACACAGTGGATCTGGGAATGTTGAATTCCCAACGATTTCCGAAATGGCATGACCCATGCGTCTAGCTCCAACTAACATTCCGCGTTCAAAGTCTGTTAATTCCCGTCGTGCGGTCATCATCACGTCAAAACCTCTTCACATGAATAGCTTGAACAGAAATGAAAGCTCTGCGAAAGCACTGCGCATTTATACCTGTTCTACGCGATGCTACTGCCATCTGAAAATTTGCATATTGCTATCCCATGACTTTTGTCACTTCAGTGTATATATATATATAAACACAATTGTTTATCAGACATAAGTTCAAAATGAAAACAGTATGAGCATATTTTATTTAGCCTATGTTATTTTATAAATCGATATATATATACGTGTGTGTGTAATAACACCCGTTTTGATCTTCATGAATTCCCGACCTATAACTAACAAATTAGATTGTTACACTAATCTCTATCAGCCTCAAGTCCCGCATTTTCTAACAGCAGCCACTTCTAGCTGCTGTACTTTCGTAATGTATCGCTAACTTATGGCTCTCAGCTCTCACCATTGGCAACCAGATCACTTTTAATGATTTGTTTATAAGTTTGTCAGCTCTAAATGAAAAGTCTCTTGAACTTTCACAGCCAGTGCAAACCAGTGGTCTTTCGTTGTCTCTCCGAACTGAGCCTAGACTCTTTAAATTTCTTAAAAATGATAATAAAATGAAGAAAATAAACTCATGTCTTTCCATCAAAAATATCTACATGGCTTTCAACTACAACTCGTAGCAACTTCCGTTTTATTAAACACATACACTTTGTATATATCTCTATATATAATTCTTCTGCACATGTGTTTGCCGCTGAACTCCTCCTAAACGACTGGGCCGATTTTGATAAAAATTTTTGCGTGTGTTTGAGTGGGTCCCTGGACGGTTAAAATACAGAATTCGACCCAGTAGGTGGCGTTGCAATCGATATAATTCTTCTGTACGTGTGTTTGTCATTGAACTCCTCCTAAACTGCTTGACCGATTTTGATGATATTTTTTGTGTGTGTTTGACAAAACACGGAGAATGTTTTTGTGCTATCCCCTTTGTTGTAAGTCGCCACCAGAGGGTGCTGCAGTATATCCACTTCTATACCATTCAACCCATCGGGTGTTCGGTCTATCCACTTTATTGTTATTTACCACCAGAGGGTACTTCAGCATTTCATCTTATAGACCGTTCAAACGATATCCATGGAAATTACTTACATTGGAACATGGGGAATATGTTCGTGATATGTAATTTTCAACAAAGCGTTTTTTTTTTTTTTTCAGGACAATGTATGGCGGGTTCTGCTACTATATCTCCAATTGAAGAGATTGCTCAACATTCAAATAAGATATTCAACCTCAGATAGTAATAAAATTAATCTTCTTGACATCAAGAATGAGACACTCACAAGCACAATTGAATAAAACTTTATTAATATTTCTTTCATTATGTAATCTTAAGAGTAAGTTGTTATTTTGTTATGTATTTAAGAGTGCATTTCTTTTATGGATACCTGGCACAGGGCTACAACCTCTTTATGCCTTCATCCTTTTAAATGGGGGATTTTTTATCGTTCAATGTTAAAAAAACATTTCTACAAAAACCAATTCGCTGTCTACCAAAACAACTGGTGACAAACAATCCTAATATCCATAGACTTCTCAAACATTTTTAAGAAATGAGTAGATGAGCAAAACTTTAATTATAACATGAGACGTGTTTCAAAAAGCCATTTTCACCCCAATTTTCCCAAAATTGGGCATTTTAATTATTTTAGAACTTAAAAAAAATGTAAATAATAACACCCAATATTAACTTAGGCACTTACCCTTTTGAATCTATACTCAGTTTTAAATACTTAGGATCAGAAATTAATTGTCACAATAATATCTTACCTGCAATAAAAAACAGAATTGTGTCTGCCAATAAGGTCTTTTTTGGGTTAAGAAATCTGTTTAAATCACAGTTCATAAGCAGAAAAACTAAATTCTAGTTATATAAAACCCTTATTAGACCTGTTTTGGTCTATGGCTCTGAAACTTGGACTGTGGCAAGACCTGATGAGGCCCATTAGGGTCTATTTGAGTGGAAGATTTCAAGGGCTATTCTTGGAGGTGTTAGGGAAAGGGATTGTTGGAGAAGACGGTACAACGCAGAAATTTATAAATGCCATAAAGTCCTCTAGATATTATAAAATTGATTAAGATCAATAGATTACACTGGGCTGCTCGTGTATTTAGAATGAATGATTTAAGCCCTGTAAAAAGGCTCGTTTTGGCAAAGCCACGGGGACAAAGAGGAAGAGGACGACCCATATTGAGATGGATAGACGCAGTTGAGAAGCATTTTACTGTACTAGGGGGTTAAGAATTGGAGGACTCATATCACCTAGAGGAATGCATGGAAATCTCTTCAAAGGAAAGCTTGGGCACACATTAAGCTATGGTGCTATTGATGATGATGATGAAAAAAATAGTAAAGTGGATCTCGTGGAATAAGTTATAGAATGCATTTAGTCGTGAATCATTGCAAATATTCTGACCAAATGCAAATGACGTGATACGATTTATATAGGTTTTAATCTTATTAATAAAAAAAAAATCACTCAAAGACAATTAAAAAGGGCTACCCTGTTTAAGATTACGAGAAACATTAAAAAGAATTAAAATTTTCATCAATTCAATCGAATTGTAATAATACAAATCAAGTAAACTTATCGATTTAAAATATAAAAATTAAGCAAATATTATTTCTGAAAAAAATTAGTTTTATATGAAACTAATATTTTATTTTTTTGAAGTAAGTAATTTGAGGATAATAAAATAAAGAAAAATAAACAATAAACTTAATAAAGAAAAAAAATATTTGAACGAATTACTTTATTATATTTTATACACTCATGTCCATAAATTAAGGATAATGAAGTTCAGGCAAAGAAAGAGACAGAAGTAAAACAAATTTGACTTATTTGTAAAGTCTATTTATTAAACAAAAGGTAAAGAGCAAAAAAGATGCTATATGTTTAACATAATTAATAAAAATTACGATTTTTACTCCCTGGAGCAAATTTCAAAAAAGAACCTATTTACAAAAAACAGTATAACATAGTTAGTATGATGGTTAATATGAAGTATGTCTCCCGGACGATGCAATACAGGCCTTACAACGCCTAGGCATGCTGAGTATCAAATTATCAATCAGATCTTGGGGAATATTACACCACTCCTCAAGCAATGCCCTCCGAAGTTCCGGTTGACAGGTGGGAGGGGTTGACGGGCTGCAATTCGTCGGCCAAGCATATCCCTCACATGCTCTATTGGATTCAAATCCGTGAGTATGCTGGCCAATCCATACGGGTGATATCCTCCAATTGAAGGCATTCGTCTACAATGTTTGCACGGTGAGGACGGGCGTTGTCATCCATAAACTGAAATTCAGCACCCATGGCGCCCCGAAACACACGTACATGTTGTTCCAGAGTGACATCCCGATAGATGTGGCCCGTCATTGTTACACTCTGAACATGCAGGTCAGTTCTGGAACCAAGAATAATTCCTCCCCAAACGAGTCATCCTGCACCACCGTAACGGTGTCGTTCAATTGTGTTCTCTTGGTGATAACGGGTACCTGGCGCTCTCCATATGAAAGTCCGGCGAGAATCAGACTGCAAACTAAACCTGGACTCGTCGGAAAACATCACACCAGACTACTGTTGCGGTGTCCACAATGCATGCTCTCTACTCCAGGTTAATCGCAGGCGACAGTGAGTTGCGGTAAGTGGAACACATATGACAGGCCTACGAGCATATAGACCAATGTGCCCTAAGCGTCTGTACACGGTCCGCCTTGAAACTGTCGTACCGGTAGCTGAAGAGAGCTGACGAGACAGGTCTGATGCTGTGCTCCGTCTGTTTCTTTTGGCAGTAACTGCTAAATACTGGTCCTCATTCAGCGTTGTAACTCGGGGGCGACATGTGCTGTAACATCTACTCACATTACCATCATCTTGGAATCGTTGCCAAAGCCTGGAGATGACATTCTGGGCGATTCCAAGTTCCTCGGATATTTCCAGCTGATTACGTCCAAATTCCAGTCGTCCGATAATTCTACCATGTAAAAAATCATCCAAATGCTTCCTTTGTGCCATAACTATGCGGTTATTGCACTGAAAGGCTTTTAAATAGCTAGTGAATAATTTGACTTCTTTGCCACCATTCCTTATATACCCCTCTCTTACACTCTCGTCATTGTGACGTACTATCCGCGCCATCTGGTGGTTTCCTGTAATTTGCACATTCTTCTTCAAGATGTGTGTGATAATTCTACAGGTGAAATTTTTATTTTAGAGTTTATTTTCTGTGTGATTCTGAATTATCCTTAATGTATGGACATGAGTGTATAATAAATTAATTTTTTAAATTATTTGAAACAAAAAAAAAAAAAAATGATTGCTTAGATAATTCTTCTTATTAACGGTTTTAAAGGAATTTTTTTAGTAGATCGATCATCTTCTAGCAGAGATAATGATTATCAGAAATCAATTTTACTTTTAGAAGTTTCATTTTTTTGTTAGATAATTGTTGATATCAGAATTTTTGTATTAGAAATTTTAAGTATACGCATTTTAGCATTATAAATTTTAATATAGACTTTCACGGGCTAGAAATTTTAAGTATATGTATTTAAGTGTTACGTATTTTAAGTATATGCATTTAAGCATTACAAATTGAAAACACACGCATTTAAGTATTAGAAATTCTAATCATATGGATTTAAGAATTAGAAATTGCAAATAAACGCAATTAAGTATTACAAATTGCAAGTAAACGCATCTAAAAATTTTTGAAAATTTTCTTGAAAAAAAGTAAACGCATTTTTATAAATTTTAGGTATATAGTATGCATTTAAGCATTAGAAATTGTAAACACACACATTTAAGTATTAGAAATTCTAAGCGTATGGATTTAAGCATTAAATATTGTAAACACACTCATTTAAGCATTAGAAGATTCAGGTTATTGGAATTAAGCATTAGAAATTGTAAACACACGCATTTAACTATTAGAAATTCTAAGCATATGGATTTAAATATGTACATTTAAGTATTAGAAATTTTAATTGTGTACATTCAAAATATATCACAGATTAAATTTAGTACTGTTCATTTCGGACTGAAAAATATGTAGGATGAGCCAAGAAATAGACAAACGGAATGATTTGAAGCAACAACTTTATTTCAGATGTATCTAACACCACATTGAGATTATGCACTATGTACAGGGGGGGGTGGAGCAACAACTGTGAAAAACAAGTAGGAGGAGGAGATTATTTTTGAACCTTAGTCCCCGGTTAAGTTAAAAAGAGACGTTCGAGAGGACCCCGCGCCGCAGGGAACTCGCACAAAAATTGTCTTTTTTTGTTCGTGAGCGTCTTCGGGTTTTTTCGGTTTTGGGAGAGCGAGCAGTTAGTCCCCTTTAGCAGAGCGCGCTTCTTTGCACAGTCAGGTTCGGTTCGGGGGGTGTATTTCATTGTCCAGCGTTGGCGACGTTTCTGTTGCTCCGGGATCTTTCGAACAGGGATGGGTCCGTGTAGATGGGCTCGCTGGGGTCATCGATCTTGTGTCCAGGGTACTGGTGGCCGATGTACAGGTTGGCCAGTCCTGGTGGAGGTCCGCTTATGCCCGCTGCCTTAGCCTGGTGAGAGATGAGAAAGATTTCTATCAATCACTTCATATATATATATATATATATATATATACAGGACGGATATTAGATAATGTCTAGATAGATGGATAATAATAATGGATATTGGATATTGTAAAAAATAGATATTGTCTATAAATGGATATTGTCTATAGGATAATGTCTACAGGAAAAGAATGGATAATGGAGACAGATTGCCAGCATTGAAAGTATGGTGCTCAGGTCTTCATTTTATCGATCTATTGTCAATGTCACTAAAAGCCTTATCAAAAAGTAGTTGCTTGCTCGACAAAGTAGGCAACATTTAACGGGATAGATTATTATTTTTACAGTTTCCTCTAAAATTATGTATCTGAAATAATGAGCTATAGTGCAGCTCAATTTTGAAAGCTTATTATAATTAGTATAATTTTTGTAAATTGAAACTATACTAACCCCAACAGAACCCATTTTTTTGAAAATTATAAATTTTAGTTATATACATTTAAGGATTAGAAATTTTAAGTACACGCATATAAGTATTAGAAATTTGAAGTATATGCATATAAGTATTAGGAATTTGAAGTATATGCATATAAGTAATAGAAATTTAAGTTATATTTAATATATATGCCTTTATATTACAATTTTCGCATGGGTCAGTTTATTTCCGGTTTTAATTTAAACTAAATCAAGAGTTTAATGTACAATTAGGTAACATACTTTATCTACGTTTCATGAGACTTTCAAAATATAATAACTTTACTATCTATATATTCATTTGGATAAGTATTAATCATTTGCTGCAAACTGAAGCACCAACATACGCAGAGGATTAACACGAAGCACTAATAGTAGACATAAACCCAAGGATCATTCATAACAATTTGGCTCTATATGTATTTTGTTTCAGCTCATTAGGTTTGTTTCAGAAAGGGGAAACTCACTGCCAATTTGGATTTCTTGAAGAAGTACATGGCTGCGGCTGCCACGACCACTATGGCGCACACGAGGACGATAGACAGGATGACCAGGGTGTAATATCCGGCTTGAGCGACGCACACGGTGCTGGTTTTGGTCACTGAAAGAAAGGAAGAACACATTGAAGATTCTGCAACAGTTTGACAATGTTAGTTCTAGAACAGCAGAACTCATTTTGTCAGTCTTGAATCACATGGAAATTCAGATTACAAGGATAAATTATATTTCATTCCTTTTTAGATCGCCGTTTGATCGATATGCATTATTCGAGTGTGTATTATTAGTATTAACACATTGGAAACAATATTTCTTAAATGCTGATCACTCTGTTTAGCTGTTATTCGTTCAAATACAAATTTAAATTTGATTGAACGTACTAATTTTATTCAAAAATATTGTTATTATTATATTATATAAAACATCATTATTATGAATATATATATTTTTTTCGTTAAATATTTATCAACAAATTTGGCTATCAACTCAGCTGATTGTGAATAGCTTTTTTGTTATTTGCATTTTCTGAAAAAGGAAGAGTTAAGTCATTGCCGGTAAATAAGGCTTTTTATATGAATTGAAGCCAGATAAATTTTAAAAATGGGTATATTGATATCAGGGTCCTGATGGCCGAGTGGCTGGCTCACGGTACCACAGGTTTCGAGTCCCCGCGGTGCCGTGTTTGTAGTGGTTCGGAATACACTTTAAACTGTAGGTCCCGGTCTAATAGGATTGTAGAGCGTTATCGGGGTTGCGCAACATATCTTCAGGTTACGCTTGCCTCCTGGGTAGTGCCAAATGAGTCACAGCGGTTCAGCCCTTGCTTATGGCATAAAGATTAACTGTCTCTATATTGCCAGCTGCATTAGAACAACAACGATATATTGATATCAGTTGAAATATAGATATTTAATAAGAATTCCTAATTTATAATCCAATCACATATTTTCATTTTGAAGTGAATTTGATGGATCAAAAAAGTCAAACTATGGGAACTCGCATGTCCTTCAGAAACAAACAGTTCTAGGTTTATTGACAATGACTTATAGCGAAAGATTGTCAAAGATAATCCAAATTAAGTGTGCAATTTCGATTACGATCAAAACATCGATTACGGTTTATTTTTCAGCCTGGACATTTCAAGAGGCCTTACCTGCAGCAGCCTCTGGGGGCACGTCCGATCTGGAGAGGTAGACCTTGAGTAGGTCGCGCACCACTTCGGCCTCGTCTGTTCCGTTGCCAACAGGGATGGACTCGCTGTTATCGTCTGCGTACATGGCTGCTGTTTCGTTGGGAGCGAATCGCTTCTTACGGCCCCAGGATGGGAAAGAGCCAGGTCGACCCCTGTCGCTGCAGATGACCTGGAGGGAACACAAGAAATGAGTTATCTGCAGTTCAAAGAAGAGGAATATTGCTTAAGATTGGACGAATCCTTTGGCAGCATTCATTTTAGAAGCTGAACATTCAGCCAGCGAAATCGATGTAGAAAAAATGGAATGGACGACACCATGTCATCCTGTTCAGAACACAGAACGCAAACTTCGAAAGAGATTGTTTTAATTTAGATTTAGACTTTGTGTCTTACTTTGTTAGTTTTGTTTATTATTGAAGTGTATGTAAGTTTATATATATTTAAGTATATGCATATTTAAGTTTATTTATTTTTTTTATTTTTTATTTCCCATTATGGGTACAAAAGACACAACTGGAGCTATGCAGAACAAAACATTATAAAACAGCAAATGGCAACAGAAGAAAAGTCTATGGACCCATTCGGCTCCTAGCCTCCCAATATCGCTCCCTCAAAGATGAGGCGGATACATGGCAGTCATTAAGTTCTCATAAGTTATGGAGGATGTCCAAGTGCATTTATGGGGTGTAAATGTCTAACGAGGCAATAGTTATCAGTTACGAGACGAAACTCCGCAACTGCCTTCATCTTAGGTCAGTCAGAAAGATTTGAAATGCTGTTCCACCAAGATATCTAAGTTAAGTATATTTACGTTATCTCTGAAAATAATAGGTACTAGTTTTAGTTTGTAAGTTTGTATTCTTTAGTTCGTGAACAATTTTCCGTAAATCTGTATTAGTATTAATGTCATAATTCAATGATATGCGATTTTTCTGGTAAACATACTTTTCTTTTATAATCCTGCTTTTTTTTTTTGTTAAAGCTTGTGGGTGGCGGGTTTGTCAACTGTTGCAAAATCATCAGGTCCTGGTCCTGTAGTCAAGCAAAGGAAGGCTGTAGATTTGTATAATAGCCATTTTTTAAACTATAATGCCTGTTATTTGATATGCCGGTGGAAATGAAACAATGATATTCATTGGAATTAAAAAAAAAAAAACATTACAAACATTTATACTTTATTTAAACATTACACATTACAAACATGTTATACTTACATTAATAGGCATTTTATGCAAATTATATACTATTAGTAGTTCAATGAAAAATCAGCTATAAGTAGCTGCTACGAGTGCATGTGTACTAACATGCAGTTTCAAACTGCGAGTCAGTTGTTTTGATAAGCGAGCGAAAAACAAATTCAAAAAAATGAAGAAGGGTATCCTTACTGGTTCGCAGGGTCCTCTGCATGTTCTGACGGTGGCTTGGAAAACCAGGAGGTTGGAATCGGGGATCTTGAAGGCGTAGAAATCTGCTTGGAGGGCGCCGTCGGGGGTCTTCTGCAGCTCGGGGAACACGTACAGGTCCACTGGGCATCTGTCGGGAAGCAAGAAGCAACTTTCCTTATCGAAATGTCAATTTTTTATATAAAAATGCCAGTAACAATACTGGACTACACTTAAGAATAGTTCTCATTAATTTCTATTACTTTCTCTCGATTGATATTAAAGTCTAATCATAGCCTTAGGTTAAAAATCAGCTCTTTTGTTGTTTATTTCATTTAAACCACATTAAATCCTAATTTTAGCCAATATTTATTAATAGATTGCATTTGTGCAGTGTGGTCTTAAATATACCAGGTTGAACCTACGAATTTCAGTCCTCAAGTTTAGATCATAGTTGCTGATGTACATATTAGTTACTATGTACATATTAATAATACTAATACTATTATGTATAGTTATTATTAAGGATTAAATATTTAGAATAAATATACAAAATTTACCCTCTGTTATCAATCAGGTGAACCTGTCTTCCGGAATATGGATCCTTGGCAATGACGTTTGTGGCGAAAATGTCACTGAAGTACTCATAGTGATCTGCAACAGAAAGTTTCAAGTTACCGATAAACAAGAACTGGAGGAAGGGGTGCAAATTTTAATCAGAGTGCGCGCTTGGGTACTCACAGTGTCCTCTGGCTTCCAACCTGAAAGTGAGCAAATCTCCGACTGCGATGGTATTGGTGGGTGCTCCTCGGTACAGAACTCTCAGTACGATGTTTGATGTCAGCATGTTCTGGGCGGGCAGGTGTTCGATTTGGGTGGGGTAACGACTGAAAAGAAACGAAAAGATTCTCACCAAAAGAACTCTTTGGGTTGCATTTGAAAACAACTAACTGATTGCACTGAGATCTCACCCATCGGTCCTGGTGTCCATGTAGCTGGATGTGACCACAGTCTCACCGGGTCCAGACATGTAGCACGTCAGATTGTATTTTTTGTCTCTGGATGTTTGAACGTTGTCGTTGAACTGAACCACTACGATGTTTGTCATCACGTCACCATACTGTAAAATAAAGAATACGTAAGTCTGACAAAGAATGTCCCAAGGAATGCCTAGCATAATGCCTTAATGTAAGAAATGCCCCAAGCATAAGCTAAAGCTCCCATTTAATCAAAGTAATTGGCATATGGTAATCCATCGATCTTTATTGGAACAAAATAAACTTTTTTATTTAATAATTTGCATCTGATTTGATCTGTAAATAATTCCAATCATCAAACAGGTGATTTAGAAATAAAATAGCTATGTGCCGATCTCAAAGATTTGCGATTGAAGCCAAGTTAAATTAAGAGCAGAATTAATCATTATTTAAAAAATTCGCTTACATATTTTTAATGTTATTAATTTTATTTGGTTTTAGATTTGGATTAATTTCAATCATTAAACAGATTATTTAGAAATAAAATAGCCAAGAACATATTTCAAAGATTTACGATTGAAGCCAAGTCAAAATTAAGAGCAGAATTAATCATTATTAAAAAATTCGCTTCCATACTTTTAATATGTTATTCCTTTTATTTGGTTTTAAATTTGGGCTAATTTTAATTATTGAACTATAATGATTTTTAAATAGAATATATCTGTACAGATAACATCAAGAACAAGTCAAAATTGAGAACAAAATTAATTATTATTTTAAAATTTATTATTATTTTGTCCATATTTTATGTGATTTGTGTTATTTGATTTAGGGAGAAAAAAATTAATGCAAATAAGTTCTCAGTCTCATTTGTTGAAGTATGCCTTTCTTTGCGTTATTGAATTGTTATTTGAAAATCAATAACAATGTTTTTTTTTCCCATCTTAATTTTAATTCTATTCAAAAAGAGTTAGTTTGAATTTTTTATTTTAACTGTTAAACTTACTAAATGCCAATCACAGGAGCAAACAATTAAAAACAATATCATTTGTATTTTAATAAACGCTACAGTGATTTCGTCAGTACCATTCCATCGAAAAGGCTTCCATGAAACCTAAAAACTAACCATCCATTAAAAAAAAAAAAAAAAAAAAAATGGCATACAAGAGCAGAGGTGAAAAAAAGAACAAATTTACAACCTTTTTAGGGATCTCGATGTGGATGTCGGAAAAAAAGCGAAAACTCGCCGGAAAACGGATACGATGGTTATTGAAGCTGGGTTGGACAATGGCCACCATTGAAAAGCGCGTCCCTTTACCTTGTAACTTTCCGGCCCAGCGCTGGGCTCCAGAATGTCATACAAGCGGAAATTCCTCACACAAAAAAGTGGGTTCAGGGGCTGGTTCTATTAATCATAATGGTATCATCAGGGTGTGAAAGGACAGCACGAGAAAGAAAGTTTTATTTCGAGTTTTGACCTCGATGCAGAGGCGTTGCTTCCATCGGCACAAAATGGCACAAAGAATGGCACTTCTTTGCCAAAATGAGGCATCGGTGACACTTTGCATGCAGAGGAATGTGTTCGAATGACACATAAAGGGGAAGGTTTGGCGGAAGACGACAAAAATGCCAATGGACGACACTTACAATAAATAGTCGGAGGAATTTTTTCCTGTGGACAAATATTTTTATATTCAAATAGTTTTAATTCACTGTGTAGTAGCAATAAAATGTTGGTATTGATTCGAAGGATGTGTCATGGTTAGTGCGAAGAATCTAATTATAGTTTCAGTACAAAATTCAATAACAGTCGCTTGAGAAATCGGTTATATTCTGAAAGTATAAAAACACAAATGCACAAAAATTGGTACTTGAACAAAAAGAGTTGAAATGCTATCAGTTTGTACCAATCAATTTTTAATGTTGGTTGATTCTTCTCTAACTCTGTAGAATTTGTTACACATTTATTAATTTAACATATCGATAACAGAATAAAATATATAAATAAAATTAAGCATTTCTGCTATTTTTTATAATTAAAGTTATTTACCGTGTATTCTACAATTATATGATTTATGTTTAATGAGAATTAAGCGTAAAAATTCATCAGTCACTTCTAAATCAGTTTGTCCTGGAAAATAAATACGGCACATTGAAATAACTTTACCCAGGGAGAGTGAAAGAAATTCGCGTTTTTAACTGTCTCACTTAACTTATCTTTTAACTGACTCTTTTCTTCATTATGAAGTCAAAGTAATTCCTGTTATTATCTTTTAATTAAACATTACTGTTGCGTTTTAAGGGGGGTTAAGGTACATAGCTTCCTGGTAGCCATTCTATTTTTGTAGCAGTTTTTAGGATATTTCTCTTGCACAACATAGCTTCCTAACACTTTAGGACGCACCCGTACGGTAATGTTACTTAAATATGAAAGTGATTAATTTTTATCTTGTACTTTTTAAGTCGGCAATTCTTTCTGCAACATTTTAGAGTTATTCTTTGGCAATTTGGGGATCTTACTGAAAGTACTTGTATTTCAGATAGGTTTGATGTAATTAATATACTCGTGATCTGTCCTAGCAATGACTGAAGTTGGTTCTTGGCTACTTTGGAAAAAAAAAAAAAAAAAAGCAGTTACTGATCGGGACATCGTCTGTTATTAATTAAGGTCACTTAAATTTGCAGACTGATAAGAACTGATTACGTAGGGATACTGGAAAAGTAATTTCCATTTAAACCTAACCGAGCACAAAATTGTCTAAGCAATATTTGTTGGTATTTTGTGAGATAAATTTGTCATTTCGTTGAAAGCTGCAAACAAACAAAATATTTCCCCCCAAAACAGGCATCTCAACGCGGTTCGTGACCTTGTCACAGTCCAGCGGTTCTTCGTTCCCAGCTAATTACTCATGCCCTCATCAATACAAACTCGTTAAGCACCAACTTCCGCGTGCAAACTTTCCATTTTTGAAGTCTGTTTTATGCTTTTTTTTTCTCTCTCTCTCTTTTTGATCCTGCCCTTCAAATTTCCTTTATTTCCGCATTCGTAATTCCCAGCTCAAAATTCTGCACAATATTTTCTTTTTTTTAGGAAGGACAATTGTATTTTTCCGTCAGTTGACCCTGACTGGAAACAATTGTGTGATTTATCATCAGGAATGACTCTCGATTTGTTGTCATTCTGAAAGGAGATTTAAATCAAAAGTTATAAAGATTGTGGAGATTTAGATTTCTTTTTACATAGATATGGTATTTATTTTAATAATTAAACAGAACATCAATATAAATGTTTTAGGAATTTTATGTTATTTGATATTTAAATCAGTTTATATTGGTTTTGAATAATGGGTTATGAAAATTGTTGTTATTTGTCTTTTAAGATACAAACATACAGTTTTAAAACAGGCAACCAACGTCAGGTTTGCAGCTGTCTCTTCTTCAATTAGAAACATTGATGTTTTTTTTCCCTATTTACACTTATTGTGATATTGAATTTAGTTATTTAACTGACTCCTCAGTTATTTTATCAAATTAAGTGATCTATTTAAAATGATGCCTGATAACACCTTTTTCTGGAGTGCCTGGACTAAGTCATTTTAACCAAGGGACTAGGCTAATAGAATGGCATCTTTGGGCACTCATAGTATTATGATAAAGATGTCAGTTTTCATTAGAAATGAATAATTTATTTCTAGTGCTACTTATAAAGTGCATCGGGCCAATCCGTTGTCTCTGGAGGTTCTAATAAAGCTGGTGGTACTGAATTTAGTTATTTAACTGACCTCTTGCTTATTTTAGCAAATTAAGCTATCTACTCCATATGAGGCTTAATTACATCTTTCTCTGAAGCACCTGCGCTAATTTCATCTCAGCCAAAGGACTAAGCTGATAGAATTGTATCTTTGGGCATTTATGATAACCATGTCAGTTTTCCTTAAAAATGAATAATTTATTTCTAGTGCTACTTATAAAAGAAATGTCTCTTTACTTGTTGTGTTCCACATCGGGGGAATCCGTTGCCTCTGGAGATCCTAAGAACGCTGGTGGTGCCACCGTTTCCATCGTAGAAGCACGAGTCGTAGAATCCGTAAGTATAGATACGTCCGTAGAAGCCTTCCGGGGTCTTCATGGTGAATTCGATACCATCTGGGCTGCAGGACTGGCTCACTGGAAGAAGAGCAAATGATTCGTTGTCAAATCAGATTAACACGCGGACTGCCATGGGCAATCTTATCTTGGTGATCAATCTTACCCTGGTGCTAGATCTTACCATCAATGCAGTTGGGTGCGCTTGCTCCAGGAATTCCGTTGGCAGCTTGTGCGTCTCTCTCGTAGAAGTCGAACTGGGAGTCTTGCTCGAAGTGGCCAGGGTTGTTCAGCTGAAGGTGTCGTGTGTCCTGGTCGCTCAGCTCGCAGTTGTCAGGGATCACATTCCTTAAAGAGAAATTCCTGTCATTTTGAAATCCAGAACACTATTTTGTTTAGTAAAATGATAGCAAGCACTTATTTTTAGTTTTATTCCAATTTTTTTTCATAATGTTTAAGGGATTTACTAGTGGTTACGATATTCTGGGATTTACATTTTTCTTCTTCTCTATGGGAATGTTTGCTTCACCTAATTTTATTCTAAAAATTTCGAACTGGATTTGACTATCAAAAAAAAGTGCGTAGAAGAGATGGGATGAGATATAATTCTGCTTATGACTGGAACACTAAAACTTATTTTAATCAAGGATTTTGGGGTACAAGATTAAATTATAGTCTTTTCACTATCTTATGTTTGGCAGATTAGAAATCTACGTTTGAATCTTCAAAGACTGTTATCGCATTCATTAGTTGATTCAGCAGAGTATCTTTGGGTAAGTTTCTTACCTGAAATTGAAAGACAAGCAGACGAACTCCCTTTCTTCCAGGCAGGCCTTTTCGCAATCTTCTTCCCTTTCTGTCCTCACAACTCGTCTGACGTAGAAGCTCCTGAGCCTGGTTCCGTATCCAACCCTTCTGAACACTCCGCCGTTGTACATCGACCCTCCAGGTTTGCAGAGTTCATAGTTGTTGTTGGGGAAGGGCTGTTGTGGCATGCCTGCTGGTGGGAAAAGGCCATTGCCGCTGAAAGGGTTGGATTGGGGATAACCTGGATAACTGCCTGGAAATCCTGCTGGACCTGTGTGTGGATTCTGGGGTGGTGCAACTGGTGGGTATCCTCCAGCCTGACTCCAGCTGTGGGCGTTTCCTGATCCCCAGGGTTGAGCTGCTGGTGGAAGAGCTGGTGGGTATGCAGGATAATTGACAGATCCATGGGGTGGGTTCTGGCCCCATCCTCCTTGTTGACTCCAAGGGCCAGATGGCCAGGCCTGAGAGATCGAAGTGCTTCCTCCTGGTTGGACAACTGGACCACCAAGTCCCCATCTGGAAGGGCCATAACCGCTTGAACCACCGGTGCCAGGTGTTCCGTAGCCAGGTCTGTGGATGAAGCTATGTCCGCGGTTGCCGCTGCCTCTAACTGTAAAACAAGTTACAGAAAAGAACCTTCAGTTTTTTGTCACTCTGAGAAAGCAATTGTTACTATTTAATTTTAAAATCACAAAAGCCATTTTATAAGAATTGTTATTGATTTGTTCTTAAAATAATTCTATAAATGGAAATATTTTTCGGAAAAGCCCGACCTTCACCAGACATATAAAACAAGCTCATACCTTCACCATTTTGCTTTTATAATTTTAACCAGCGATTTCACTTTAGAAGCAAAACCATTAACAAATTGCGTGTTTGTTCACCATCACCATCATCCATGCAAATTTAGTTACATCTTTTTTTTATTGTTGTTAAAAAGCAGAAACCTTAAACGCCAACTGCACTTATCTGTTCAAACCTAGCCAAAGTAACTTCCCGAGGGTGCGCTAACTTAGGTTGTACAGACAAGGGTCCACCACCGAAGAGCGTTCCATATACTTACTCCACTTGAACTCGTAGTAGTCGTAGGACTCATCGTCTACAAGGTTGGGCTTGTTCGATCCGCTCGACTGGCTGCTGAACCTGCAGGACTGAAATCGCGAACTGTACTCGACCGACTGGCAGTCGCGGTTGTAGCGTCTCATGCACTCGTCCAGGCACTCCTGGAAGGAGTACACCTTCACCTCGACCTGGTGGGCGACGTCCAATCGTTTCCTTCGGAAGCACTCGACGGTGGCGTTGTTGATGTAGGCGTCTGGTGGAGAGAAGTTTCGTTCGGATTCAGTGACAGTCACTTTTTTTCCAACATCAAGCGCCCGTTTTCATAATGCTGAAGTTCAACCCACTCTCAGTACGCGCGTATGGTATATTTATTTTATGGATTCACGCTTATTGAAAGTCATTCTCATGTATAATTATGATTACAAAATATTAAAAAAAAGTCAGTGAGACACAGATCTTAAGTATGTTAGGTGGCTTTTAATTATTTTAGTTCTATACCATTTTCATAGTATTACTTAAGGGCCAGACATCAGAATAAGTCTAGACTAGTTCGCTGCACATTTAACTCAAGTATGAAAGCATCCATCTATAGATTTTTTTGATTGAACATTTATAGCTTCCATTATGAGACAACAGGCAAAGTTTAATCTATACCATAAGATAGAGAATCAATCTCAAGATTTTTAAAATTTAATTATATTTTTAAATTCTTCTTCCGAAAAGTCTTTAAGTGTTAGTCTAGATTAATACGTCATTCAATTTTACTGCTAGCATTCGAGACATCTAGACATTTGTGTTATGTAACAAACTTTATGTAACAGTTTGCTTGTAAAAAACAAAAATTGTCTTTTACTTCTGAATTTAATTTGTTCAGAAATTACGATTAACGCAAATTTTCCTTCTTAGGCTACAAGAACTTACTAAAAGAAACGTTATTCCAATTAAATTGTAAATTTTCTTGTTTGATATCGGAACATTAAATCGACAATGCTATTAAGTTAACATAAATTCAAGATGTTTTTTTATTTAATACATATAATCATAAAATTAATTTAAAAAACTAAAATGATTTGTATTTGACTTAAACATCAAAGTTCCAATGAAAGATTAGAAACTAAACAAAACAATTTGTTGTAAATGACAGCATTTCAATTTAATACTAAACTTTAAAAAGTCTTGATTGTTTGGTTTATTTAATAGCTTAGAGAGCGAATGCACATATCTTGAAATAGGATACCTTGAAATTCTCAAGGTAGGATTATATTAACTTTCCAAAATATAAAATCAAAAATCCTTATCTTTCATTAAAATGATATTAACTGTGAAAAGTTTGGAAGCATTTTAATAATAAAATAAAATTTTGAAGTCTTTTTGGATATTATTTTTAGAACCTATCAAAAATAAATTTTTATTATTAGAATTTTTTTAATTGGCCTTTTTCTAACTAAATATTAATAATAATGGATATCCTCTTCTGGAATTAAAAAAAGTTTTATTAGAATTTATATTTAACATTTCAATAAAGGAGAACATTCACCAAAGAGGAGTATAATTAAATGTTTTAATATATAATATTTTAATTTAATAATGATTTAAAATGAATAGTTCCATATCTTCCATATTTTCTTGTACATATTTATTACGAAATATTTTAGATAAAAAATATTATATTCCAGAAATTTTTGTTATGATTTTAATAAGAGATCAGCAAATTTACAAACTGATAAAAAAAATTTCAATTTGTAAAATAAAAAACCTGTTGGAAAAATCTCCTTTAAACTGATGAAGGTCGAGCTTTAAAATGTATGAAATTTACAAATCTAAATATTATAAAATTATAGATAAATATATAAATAAATTTATGGACATATGTATAGAGTTCATAATCGTACATCACTACAAGCACTTATTTTCCACTTGTACACCTAGTCTTGATCGAATACAATATATTTAGGAATGATTTTTTATTCAAATAGGATATTAAATTTTAATACATTTTTTTAAATACTCAGTTTATTTGCACATGATCAGTTTAGAATTAGATTTTTAGGATTATTTTAACTTAAAAATTATTCGAATAACTATGAAATTTAATCTATTGCGCGAAAATCATTCATGCTAATTTTTATAGAAAATAATGGTTAATAATAGAATGAATCCCGTTTTCAATGAATTTCACACTAAAGAATTTAAATGAATAAATAAAAATAAAAATTGAAATTTCACTTTTTTGTTGATAATTTGAGAGATTCCTTCTCAAGTTCAAGTTTCCTAAAATTTCTGGAATTAGCCAAATTCTAATTCATCAAGCTTGTCTGCAATTCTCCATAGAACACTGGAGCGACCTGATGGCCAAGTGGCTAACGCTCTGGCCTTTGATACCACAATCTGCAGTTGTGAATCCTGGCGGTGGCATGGACATTTGTTAGTGGTTCGGAATCCACTTTAAACAGTAGGTCCCGGTCTGTTTAGCCCTCGTGTGCACAAAATGACCGTAGAGCGACCAACCCAAACCAATCAGAGAACACGGCCCACCACAAGGAAAAGAGAAGATTCTCACCTCTGTCGGCATTTCCGCACAAAATCCTGTAGAAGTCTCCTTGACTCGGGACCAAGGTGACAGTCTCGTGGGCGTTGGACACATCGCTGGCGTCTGTGGAGTCCGGGTAGTACATGTAGGTGGTACACAACCAGGTGTCTTCTTCGTGGTAGAAGGCGGTGCAGAGGTAGCCCCTGGTCTCTAAACTTTGGGCACAGATGTCTGAGCAGCTCTGGAAGTGTTGGGTGTAGATGGTCTCCAGTTCCATGGCGCCGCTGGGTCTTTTTCCTGATTCCATAATGTGGGCACGGTTTGGACACGCCTGGGATTCTGCAAAGACAGCAAAGACACCCAAATTAAATATCATTTAGTTCGAAAATTCCATAATTATGATATGGAATAGTAGCTTTCGTTAATCCTTTATATTCTCATTGCATTAGATTGAAATTCGATAATTTGTAACAGGGGGTTTCATTAACACTTTATACTATTCACATTGTACATATTATTCTGATGGCATTAAATTAAAATTTGATAATTATAATATGGAACAATGACTTTTATTATGTTATTCTCATTGCATTAAATTTGGTATTTTACTTGGATTACATTCTAAGTCATCAGTTTTTTTACTTGCATTCTTGTATCGCATTAGATTCCACACCATTTAGTATTGTGGAAATTTTTTTTAGAAAACTAAGAAGAATTTACCCAGGAAATTTGGAGCGCTCAAATAAGCTTATAAGACATAAATTACGATTACTATAGTGTCTATGTAAATTGATATTTATCTAGAAATCTAACAATTAACCTAGTTGGCTCTCCAATAACTCTCTAAATTATCGCAATTGCAATTATAAACAAGTTTTTAAATCGTAATTTCTTAAAAAGATTTATTAACTCAATCTTCTAACGAAATCCTTATAAAAGGCATTAATATTAAAGACTTTAGGAAAATAAAATCTGGATTTAAAAGTGATACTGAAAGAAATTTTTAGAATTGTTTAAAAGACGAATAATTTTCGGTTTTGATGAATCTTTTGCTGCAAGCAATTTTTAACTTGAACTACTTTAAACAATATTCTGGCAATTCGAGATCTGTTTCTAACAATTTAAGCGATTTTGACCAATTAACTATAGTTGTTCTAAAAAATCCTGTAAAGCTCGTTTAAGATTAGTTTCAACCAATTATTGTTTATCAAACATCGATAATGTTCAATCCATTTTTCGTATTTAGTTAGTTCATTACGCAAATGGATGTGGCCATTCTAGATTTAAGGGTGAGTCTGAGGAGATTCGAATCTCACCTGACAAGCACATGTTCTCCACGTAGTCGCTGTTGGAGTCGCTGAGGAATCCGTTGGGGTTCATGGCCTTGGTGTTCCTGCTGAGCCTGCACTTCTGGCCGCCCCTGTCGAAGCAGGCCGAGAGGCACTCGGGTTCGTTGACGCACTTCTCCTCGCACTCCGTCCTGTTGGTGGCGAACACCTCCTGGCCGTTGTGGCTCTCGAAGCAGTGGCCGGGGGTCCTCTTGATCACGTACAGTCGGTTGGGGCAGTCGGAGGTCAATCTCTGGGCTGCAGGGGGGAAGGGGGTCTTATTTATTATTTGCGTTATTCTTTATCCCAATATTAGCAATATAAATTACCCAAGTCATAGACCAATGGCAAGGGGGGGGGGCAACTGGCATGCAGTTTCGAATACACTGGGGACATTGTTGTAATATTATTTTCAGAAACGAAGAGATTCAATGGAGAACGGACAAATCATTACATATCGATTGTTAGACTACTTTGGTGGGAGTTTTCCAGGTTTCCTCGCATACAACTCGCAAATGCTGGGTTGCTATACCCTAAAAGTGCTCCTCTCAACACTCGTCGGTGAGCTGTTCGTGGTACACATGTCCCAACGATGTTTTATTCTCACCTTTCTATCTGGCAGGCGGCCACATAACCCTAATTTCAGGGATGAAGAGTGTTGAAAAGAAAAGAAATATGATACCCTTATTAGCTGACGGCATTATTGCAGTCACTGTTTTCAAAAACGGAGAAACTCGATGCCAATTAAATTAATTAATTAGTTTATTAAATTTTTAAACCAATTAATTGTAGGCAAGAGGAATATTTATCATTTATTAAATATATTATTATAAAAACAAATTATTTAATGTATTAATAGAAAAGTATATTATTATGTTGCGAAGAACTAGCATCAATATAATATCTTCCCAGAATATTTAAATTAACTCAACATCCTATAAAAACAAAAGTTAAAGATTTTAACATGTTTTAGTAGCGAAAAGGTAAGAACTGACTAAATTCTGTCATTCTGAAACTGTAGATTCAACTTTCAGATTTTTATTTGTTTTTCTTATGTCTCGAAAACAAACGCATCAACGAACAGGAACATTGAAGTGAAAAACCAAGAGGACGGCCACTTACATGTAAAGCAGACCTTGTTAAAGTGGAAGGTGTTGAGTTGTCTGACCAATACGTCTCCTCCGTCGGGTGAGGCTCTGTCGTGATACATGTGGCAGACGGATTCCTTGTATTCGGGTTCGATGTGCTGTTGGTTGCTGCCGGGCTGCCCAACATCGGCCTGGTGAGAGTTGATGATTCGCTGTCCGGGTGTGAAGTCGAAGGATTGACATTTGACATCGTCTTCGCAGCGCTTTTTGCAGCTCTGCAGGACTCGGAGAGGACTGTCCACCAAGGTGACCTGCAGAAATTAAAACCAAGGATTGTAACAATTAAAAATAAAAGATTGTAAAGATCTATCGAAATAAAACAAATGATTGTAAAGGATAAAAGGCTCTACTCTGGGACTAAAGTAAAGCGAAGTATTGTAACCATAGACTAGTAATAATAAAACAGCGGGTATGGGGGTTGCCAGTTTAGGATCAATATGATCCTCATATGATCATGCACCTCATGGGACTTTTACAACCGCCATTGTCCACTGTAAGGAATGACGTGATGGCTGATCACTTTTCCATTCATTTGTACACTTTATTTGTTTGCGTTACAATTAAAAAAATTATCTTATATTGCGCTATTGAATATATTGCAAGGGCCTGATGGCCAAGGTGATTCTGAATCCATTTTAAGCAGGTCCCGGTCTAATAAATCTGCGCAGAGAAAAGAAGCCAAGAGGCGATACTCCGCCAACGTTAGTACGATAAAGATTGGAGATGTTTGCTTCAACTTTTCATTTCTGTAGAATAGGAAGACGCACACTGTTTTATCACTGCTCTGTAGTTGTAGCCAGAATAAGATAAATGATTGTTCTTTTGATTGAAACAAAACCCGATAAAGAATAAAGAGTGAAACGTTTCTTAAGCAAATAAAGGCTAAGGTAACTTAAAGATTTGCTGTCATTCTCGAGAAATAAGCAGAATATTGTAATTTGACCAAACTCAGTTTATTGTAATGAATTAAATTGAATTAGCTTGTTAGCATGAATGAAAAACTGCCGAAGCAGCAAGAAGAAGTAAGTGCGTTTCATTAGAAATTCCAAAAATTTAATAATAAGTAAATAAATGATTTAGAAAGTAAAGAATACCATTAAGGTAAGTAAGGAATACCATTAAGGTAAGTAAGGAATATCATTAAGGTAAGTAAGGAATACCATTAAGGTAGTAAGGAATAGCATACCATTTCTCCTTTGGAGACTCCAAATCCATTGTTTCCGCCCATTCGGTAGTTCATCACAAGTTCGAAAGTGTGTTTACCGAGGCCATTGTTGCAAGATTGAGCTGAAACAGAGAACGAAACAGAATCATTTGAATGCACTCAGAACCTGTTAGACAATTATGTGATAGAAAACTCATCCTTTGGTCAAGTCTGAAAAGCTGCACTCTTCTAGACTGGCGTGTTGTCACTATTTAAAAACATTTCTCAATTTATGACACACACATTTCAGTTAAGATCCGTTCTGAAAATTGTGACTCGTTCAATTTTGTAATTGTTTTAATTTGTTCATTTTAAACTATAACTAAAGAATATTCCAGTCACATTTGCCTACTTTTTGGATGCTGATTTTGTTTGCAAATATGTAAGCAAGTGTCTCATTCTAATGAATTAGTACCATTATTGGGGCCTGATCGCCGAGTGGCTAGCGATCTCACACTCAGTACCATAGGTTTCAGGTACGCGTCTCGACGGTACCATGGATGTTTGCAGTGGTTCGGAATCCAATTTAAACAGTAGGTCCCGGTCTCATAGGATCGCAGAGCGTTTTGGGGATAGTTTTACTCCGCCTTCGTAGCTTATCTTCAAGCCACACGCCCCTCCCGGGTAATACTAAGTGAGTAACGTCGGTGCAGCCCTTTCTTATGGCATAAAAGATAACTGTCTATGTATTTGCCAGCTGCAGTAGAAGGAAAATTTCTAGTATTAATTACATTTCAGAAAGAGAGTGGGAAATTTATTGTATCTTAAATTTTAATAAATAGCATTTGTTATTGTAATGCGCCTTCGAAAAAGTTAAAATCTTAATTGTTTAGGTAGATGATTCATAGATTATATTACCGTATACTCGTTTAAATACGATTTAGAATTATTGCAAAAATACATTGCCAAAAATTATTCGTCTTTTGTTAAAAAAAAAAAAAGCGATTGAAAACACAAAAAACAACGAAGATTCATAAAATGCAGAGGAGAGAGAAAGTTCTTTGCTTTGTTCATCATTAATCCATTAAAATCCGATTATATTCGGGAATTAAATTAATTTTTTTGAGCATTAGTACTGAAATTAAATCTATAGTTAATCTATAGAGCGTTTCAAGTTACACATCAATCTATTTATCCCGAATTTTTCGCAGATAATCGCTTTATTTCAGTCTCATTTGCATTTTGCTATTGAAATGAATACTGCGACGTTTCCTGTTTAGAAAAAGTTCACTTTTTCTCTGTTTTACAATGCAAACCACGTTCTTAATGGTGAGCAATGTTACTCAGACATTATTATTATTATTATTATTTTATGAAACATCTATATATAATACTTCATATATTTATTTTTAATGTGATAATAACAAAAATTAACTCTTCTTTTCTGTTGAAAATTCTAGGAAAATGTTGTCTCGGGTGGTTCAGTATTAAGAAAAATATAACACTGGCGTACGAAGTACCAGTTGCCAAGTACGGTAGAGGCCCATAGAGGTATATTCCCATTGGGTGATGATTACGGAGTGCCCATGGCGATAGACCTCTTAACCTCCTTGTCTTAATTTATATTTAAGGGGCCTGAATGGCCAAGTGGCTAGCGCTCTGGTGCTCGGTACCACAAGTTTCGGGTTCAATTCCCGGCGGTGCCATGGATGTTTGTAGTGGTTCGGAATCCACTTTAAACCGTAGGTCCCGGTTTAACATGATCGTAGAGCGTTGCGGGGGTATTGTTACTCCGCGTCCGTGGCTTATCTTCAAGCTACACGCACATCCTGGGTAGTGCTAAGTGAGTAACGTCTGTGCAGCGCTTGCCTTAAGATATCAAAGACAGTTGTCTAAGTGTTTGCTAGCTGCGTTGTAACAAAAAAAATTATATTTAAGTTTACAATTTTAATTGGCTACTTTAGGTTAGTAATAATGATGAAAAATAAAGTTTCTAAAATTTAAAAGATGCTACTCTAAAAATTAAAAATAAATAAAAGGAAAATAAAAAGTTAAAATTAAAATTAAAAGAATTTAAGTTAAAATTCGGTACAATTATGGACCAATTCCAGATGCCATGAAAATATTGAATAAGATTAAAAACTGTGATTGCTCAAAGTGTGGGATCCTAATTGAATAAATTTAGTGGTGTTAGAATCATAGATTAGTAATGTATTAGAACAGGCATCAAGTTACCAATTTGCGGCAACATAATCCTCACGTGATCATACACGTCATGTGACTTTTACTTTAACATATGAAATGATAATTTGGCGACAATCTTTGCGGTTGGCGCGAAGGGAGGAAAAGGTCTACTATCATATAATGATTTTCAAAAGAAATGGTTCAATTTTTTAGTTGTAAATAAATGTAAATTTAATTTTTCTAAATATTTAGCATTTATTTCCTATTAATAAATTTTACCCTCAAAATTGTTAAAAAAATAAAATATTCATCCATACAAACTTTTTATAATGTTTTTTTTATATTTCACACAAAATAATCAGAGATATTTGTAATAATAATTGTCTATACACAGATATTTGCTTATACATCATATAATTATACACGTAATGTTACAGATAATAGCTTAACAAGAAAATAACATTTCTTGTATCTATTTATTTTTAGCAAGGACATAGCTAAATAAATTTATGAATTGAGAAGTAAAATTTCAGGCATTTTTCGGAATTTTTAGAACATTTACGTTTTCTAAATAAATACGCTCAGAGAAAAGGGGCCAAGGGGCGATACAGCGCCAACTCTAGTACGAAAAGGACGACAGATGGTTGCTCCAACTTTCTGTTCCTTTAGAATAGGGGCGCGAACTCTATTTCATTCCTACTCTATGGTTGGAGCCATTTTTTCCGCATGCACATGATTTAACATTTGCAGGTAGGAAAACAAATGCCAATACATGAACCTGCGAGACTTTCACGAATATTCATGTGGCAATTAATATTATATTTAGTTGATATTAGCTTATATTTTAAATTGTAATGTTTAAATTTAAAATAATGACTACATCTTAAAAGCATATCCTTTAAAAATTTAAATAAGAAAACCTTTCACCTTCAGTTAATCGATGCTTATTGATATAAAAATCAAACATAAGGTTCCTTAATATTGGGGATAAAATTACAATTTTTATTCTAATATCAAACTTAAATTTTTTGATATTTTTTAATTCTTTCTCTTGCAAGCGTCATTCGCAAAAACTTGCTACTACAATCGAAAATTATCACGAAATCAAGATTTTAACTTAGCTATTAAAGTGATTGCACATTATTAAAAAAAAACTTCATTTATAATTTTATATTAAAAGCAACGTCTTTAATTGACATTTCCCAATTCTTGTATTTTACATTTCTGTGAATTTTATAATAATAATAAAGTATAAAAAACCAACAAATCAAATAAATTCTTATTGATATTAAAATATAAAATACTATTTTTTTAGTAAAAATAAAATCCTGCATTAAATATTCTATATTTTACATTATTTCCATTATTTATATTTTAAAAAAATATAACCCTGTCTAAGTGAAATATAATTCCAAAAATTTAACCTACTTTTTTTTTTATATTCATGTTTGGTATATTTTGATAGAAATAAACAATTCAAGGGATTTCAAATAATTTGTAATTTTGAAGGATTTTCACTGTATACACTATAAGAAATATTTTACTTTTATTTAGGAAAATGCAAAAATAAGTCATTCTTGAAAGGGAGTTTTTTTCGATAATTCAACTTTAAATTAAAAATTAAATTAAATTGAAATAATTTGACTTTTGCACAAATATTCATTACCAATCTAAGGTTTACAGATTATTTTTATCGAAAGAATTAAATTTTGTATTTACAGATAATATTTCTATCTATCAATTAGCATTAGCATAATCAATAACTATATTTAGCATTTCCAATTGCAATACAATAAACCAGGTTTTATTATAACCCTCTATAACGATTTTATACAATCTCTTGTAATAATCATTATGTCTACCAACACAGTTAGTGCAGTTTCTTTTTATTATAGCCATCTGAAAGTTAAATTTAGCTATGAAATCCGTAGAAAAGAGTTGCTGAAATGCTGCAATAAATTATTTGAGAATATCCTAAGTTTGGTCAAAATTATCTGAATAAGGATCCTTTTTCCTTACTCCATATTATTCCATTAATAATCCATTGCACTACTTCATGCAGAGTTAATGCTGGCTTTGGATCTCTAAATTTTACCAAAGTCTTCAACAAAGCACATTCGGCAGTTAATATATATATATATTTTAATAATCATCATCTCTACCAATACAGTTAGTGCAGTTTCTTTTTTTACTAGAGCCGTCTGAAGTTAAATTAGCTATGAAATCATCCGAAAAGAGTTGCAGAAATGCTACAATAATCTATTTAAAAATCATCCTAAGTTCGATCAAAATTATCTGAATGAACATTCTTTTACATTACGTCGTATTATTCCATAAATAATCCATTGTACCACTTCAATGCTGGCTTTGGATCTCCAAATTTTACCAAAGTCTTCAACAAAGCACATTAATATCCTATTTTTTTGGTGATCTCTCGGAATGGGGCTGTTCGAAATAAACCTAACTCCTGTTCTAAAACGAACTTGCAAAAATGCAATGCAAAGAGTGGCACTTACCGTCGGTGAGCAAGCGCAGAGCAGCCAGAAAGGAAACCAGAGGTATCATAGTGATTGAATAAAGTTTCATGTTTTCAGCTTAGCGTTGGGACCTGTTGCACATTGCAATCCTTGCTGAGACTGGTAGACCACACTGAGGTGAGAAGCAACAGGCGACTGCTATAAATGGAGTGAATCCCGGCGATCAAGTGACTCCTGACCACTGGACAGGGGCTCTAATATCGCTCGGGTGACGTCACCCGGAGAGGGGGGAGGGGAGGGCAGTGCCAATGTCACTGTTTCCGGACCAGGCAGGAGAATGGACATCCGGGAAGGTGTTCTGCCGGCGTTTTAGAGTTCATAAATTCCAAAAAGGGTGGCCACAGCCAGGAGGAAATGAGTCTGCTGGTGATGAACTTACAGCCCAAAGACCCGGGGCGGCACCTGGGAGCCGCCATCTTGGGACACGAAAAAAAAAAAAAAAAAAAAAAAAGCACCCTCGGAGTTGAATATCATGTAAGGGTAAAAAAATTAGTCTTGTAAACTGGTAGATAGATAGATCTAGATAATCTGGGAACATAATCCTTTCAGCTTAATTTAATAAAATTATTAATAGGGGTTTGGAAAACATATATAACACGAGAGATTTTAGTTAATATAAACTTTTCACTTCATGTTTATTTGGTAACTTTGTGAATGTACTTAACTGAACTCTTACTTAAACTCGATATAGAAATGTAATAATTATGTACTGCTAAGATTTTCACTTCAAATTGTTTTTAAAAAATGTTTACAACTTGGTGTTTATTTGGAAGAGAAAATAAACAGTTTATCTGATAAAAATTTAATTTTATCTGTTTAGATTTCGAATTCCTAATGAAGAGTATTTATTTCAATTTGAAAAGAAATAAAAAGTGGTCTAAAAATGATCCAAAATTTCAAGGATCCTGAAAATTATTTGGTAAAAAATGAGATTTCGATATGGAATTATTATAAGAATGTATTCGGAAAAAAAAAATCGTGTTTTAATCGAGGGAATAATTTAGAATGCAGATTTATAACTTGAATCAAGAGTTGACAAAGAAATATTTTTGCTTTCAAGTTTATTTTGTGAAAACATAAATCTTTATTTGATAAGAGAACAAGGTTTTGGTTTAAAGAAGTCTAAGAAATTTGGGTTTGGTTTTAGCCCAAGTTTGGTCTAAAGCAGGGGTGGCGACCCGTTTTGAACATTTTTGTGACCCGTGAGATGTATCACACTTTAACAAAATATATTTATTTTAGAATGGCCAAAGTAGTGAAAAACAATGTATTAAAAAAAATACATTATGTGTGCATCCATCCATTCAAAAATAAACTCTCGAAATGATGAGAAGAAATTAACTTTAACTTAACAAAATTGACTTTACAGTTATGAGTTCGCAGAATAATTAAATTATATTCTGCGCCCTCAGGATGAGTGGAGAAACAAATATAACATTAGTAAAATAAATATTTTTGAATGATTTAATTTTTTTTATTTCGTTTATATTTATATATTTTTTATATTTCATTTTGAGTGTTATATGTGCGTTTAGTATCATTACTATTATATTTCTATGTTTACATGTAAGAATAAAAATAAACACAATAATAACAACTCATTGTGTTTCCATATTTCACTCCAAAAAAATGTCTAGAGTGGGTCTCAATCTAATAGGGGAATATGTATTTTTATGTGCGGCCCGCGGAGTTAGGATGCATTTCCAAAGTGGCCCGCAAGATCATTTGGGTGGGCCACCCCTGCTCTAAAGAAACTTTTTTTTCAAATTGGTTTGAAAAAAAAAAAAAGAAAAGAAAAATAAAAGTTGGTCTGAAGATAGCTTTTTTCAAAGTAATTCAGTAAAAAGATATGTTATTTTTGAGAGAGGATAGGTTGTGTTCTTCAGAAATTTTGGCTTCAAATTAGTTTGGCAAGGCTATTTTTGAGCCAAAAAAGGAAACTATTAGTTAATCTGAGAAAATTATCCTTCCATATTAATATAATAAAATTATTATTACTAGTTTGGAAAACATATAATATGAAAGATTTTAGTTATTATAAAATAATTTTCATTTCAAATTTATTTGTGAATGACGACAAAGTAATTATGTAATTATGCACGGTAGAGATTTTCACTTCAAAATTGGTTTAATAAAAAGTTTACAGTTTAGAACTTTGGTGTTTATTTGAAGAAAAAAATAGTTTATTTAATAAAAATTTAATCTGTATCTATTTCGATTTCGAATTCATAATGAAGAGTATTTATTTCGATCTGAAAAGGAATAAAAGTAGTGTAAAAATAATCCAAAATTTTTTTAGTGAGATTTTCCCCTAAAAATAAAATGAATTTTTTTTCCATAAGTTCATGCAATTTTAAAATAAGCTTTGGTAAGTTTAAATCAATCACAAGACTATAAACGGCAAAAATGAATACGACGAGTTTAACGAATTTTTAAAATAAAATAAAATTTTAATTATTTTTTTTATGGTTTTGGTCTGTAAAATATCCGAATGTGATTAATAAACATTTTAATTTTAGTCTTTTAAAATTACATTACTTATTAAATTAATCTTGAATATATGGAGCATATGGGGAATATAATGTATATTTTTATTATAAAAATTATTAGGTTTACATAAATTGCATAATCTTGCAATAAACATAATTTTACAAAAAAAAAATTGAAATCCTATATATTTTTTATTTTTTTACTTTGTAACTGTAATACAATTTAGTTTTTACATAAGTATTTCAAATATTTTTAAAATTATAACAAAATTAAGAACAATTGTGTTTTACGACATTTGAAATATCACAGACAAAAGTGATTTGTATTCAAAAAAATTTTTTTTCTTTCTAAAAGTAGTGCCTTAGCTAAAAGTATGCATCAAATTTAATAAAAATACGAAAAATAATTATACTAAAGGAAAGAATACTTTTATAATTTGTAAAAATTAATATATGTTATGTTATAAGAGTTAAATATATGTGTTATTGCCTTAATAGACACAATTATTCCTATATTCAAAATCAATTGGATTAAACTGTTTAGCAGCTTATGTGTACTTATATAAATCTTTTATGCCATACGCGAGGGCTCCACCGAAGTGACTCATTGAGCACTACACAGAGGGCGCGTGTAGCTTGAAGAGATGCTAAGGACGCGAGTCACACTACCTCCAAAACGATCTGCGATCCAATTAGACCGGGACCTACAGTTTAAAGTGGATTCCGAACATCCATGGCACCGCCGGGACTCGAACCTGGGGTACCGAGCGCCAGAGTCATTCTTATATGTATATACATATTATATATCCAGCATCGGTTTAGTATAGCCAAACATTTCATTTTGGTGATGTTACGCTATTTTTTAAATCCTCAATAAAAGTGCTACAACTGCGTAAAAACTAAGGAACAAACAGATAAATAAAATAAATAATTCTTCAACTCATTTATGGTTTGTTCGATGTATTAATCTGAAACAGAATGTTTCCAGTTGTGTTGTTTCTAAATAATATAAATTTTTTTTATTTAATTAAATAAAAAAAAATTAAAACCTTTAATGAATTAAATATGAATATTATTTTAAACTAAAAAAGTATAATTTTATATTATTTTGATTATAAGCATTCCATTTCATTTCTTTTAGTATTTTTCTTTATGTTTTCTCCATCTTTTTGAAATTATTCTCATGATTTATATCAACTATATCGAAAAAATGTCGATTTAGGTATTGAATATGTCAATTTTATTTTTTAACAATATTCCATGCAAGTGAAAAAAATTCCGCCCTCTCAATGAAGGTTAGCGCGTACATCAATGGTTTTGATTTTTCCGCAGCAGGTAGCATAAAGTCCTTTTTTTCCAAACCACGCCCGAGGCTATTTATCACTTGACAGAATGAGCGAGTTTGTCGCTTGGTGCACACATCATGCCATTTAAACGGGAAGCAAAATTTCTTTTTCTCAAAAACAAACATCCAAAATGTAATAACTATAAAACAGAATGCAGTTCCGGAAGTGTTCGATTTTCCGATGTACATTAAGAAACACTACATCCTACCCACCACCTATTTTTATATATTTGTTCATTAAATTTAAGAAAGGTTGGTAAGATTCGCAGGACTTACACTGGATCCCATTCAAATCTCTACTTTTGAATGAATTTGCTTCAATGTGGCATAGGAGGCCTGATGGACGACTGGGTAGCGCTCTGGAACTTGGTACCACAGGTTTCGGGTCCCGGCGGTGCCATGGATGTTCATAGTGGTTCGGAATCCACTTTAAACCGTAGGTTCCAGTCTAATGGGATCGTAGAGCGTTGTGGGGGTAGTGTGACCCGCGTCCGTAGCCTATCTTCAAGCTACACTATAGAGCGTTATAGAGCTCAGACAAACTTATCATTCCCAAATCCCTATCAGTTACATCATTGCCAAAGCGTAAAGGGGCAATTTAGCTCTAGGCACAGTAATAGGGTGTGGTGTAGTAGTGATAGTATGCAGCATATTGAAGGAAAAAGTAAATGGACAAAATCAAAGATTGTAGATTTTACGAACATCTTACACCTATCAGCGATCCATTATATCCTCCAGGCTAAAATAAGGTAAATGTTCCAATCTATTCTTCTAATTATCAATAAACCATACATAAGGATAAAAGGAATGCATTAAAAAAAATGACAAAACTTAACGAGTAGTTTTATGGAAGAAAATTTGAATATTCTTTTTGAATTAAAAAGTAAATTCTGTTTTTTCTGTTCTGTTTTTTTTTTTAATTAAAAAGTAAATAATAAAAATTTTCCAAACATTTTTATATAAAAAGAAATTTGGAACACATACAAGTTTAAAAGTATTTGATTTCAAGTTTCATTTGTATTTTAGTTCGTTAAATTGGTTTCATTCGAACTAATGAACCTTCGAATGATTTTTTTAATGAAGTTTTATAACATTGCCTTCATTCGAATCAATGAACCTTCGAATCAATAAACATTCGAATGATTTTTAATGAAGTTTTACAACATTGATTTCATTCTAATTCTTTTGAATAATTTTTTAATGAAGTTTGAACAACATTGGGCTTTGTTCGAATCGTAGTTTTAGCCCTCATGACCAAAGATGGCGGCCGACTGTAACCCGTTCCTTCCGCCATTTTGTCGTGCATTGTGGTGGACGATGCTACTGGGTGTGGATCTGTTAATATATTCCGAGATTAGTGCCCGGCTTCCTGCGATGACAAGGGAAAGTTTCACTTTTTTTTTTCTTTGTTCCAATGGGTCAATTGAAGTCCACTTTCTGGGAGGAGCCCACCCCCTGGATGTCCGCACAGAAAATGAGGCGTGAAATTGTGGACTCGCCCACCACACGGGCATCATTACGACTAAAATCCCGTGTACCTCGTTACTTGATGTTCTGATGACATCCACGGTCGATTTTGACTGACCAGTTTCCCCACCTTTCCCTTGACCAAGTTGTTACATTAGTTAGAATTCCGAGCCTGTTGCACGTCGAATGAGCGTTAAGCGTTTTGCAAGGCTGGTTAAAGAATCTATATCTGGTGAAATCTGGTTCACTTCAAATAGTAACCAGACTGTGAACATAGGGTTTAACCTTGCTGTTTCAATGAATACGGATTGCATATACCATACATTGCATATATCATACATACTATCAATTTATAATAATAATAATAATAAGTCTATGGCCTGATCATTCAGTGCCAGTGAGGATTGTTTTCTTTGTTTTCAGATGGTAATAAGGATTCTTTCCAGGTAAATTAGCTTTATTTAAATGATTGACATGTATTTGTCTAAGCAACATACTTCAAAATGTTTATGTTTATGTTATTCATACTATTTTTGTGATTTTCATCACGTGTGAAGAAAATTTCAGAAAGATACCAAGAAAAGTAATTTTCCTCGACTGTTCTTCTTGTGAAGTAAATTTCAGAAAGATATCCATGGAAGCAATTTCCTCCTCTTTTCTTATTGTGAAGAAAATTTCAGTAAAATATTCATGGAAGCAATTTCCCCCACTTTTCTTATTGTGAAGAAAATTTCAGAAAGATATCCAAGAATGCAATTTCCCCACTTTTTTGTGAAATAAATTTCAGAAAGAAAGCAATTTTCCCCCATTTTTCTTCTTGTGTATTTATAGATACAACAAAATTGCGATTAGTAAGGTAGGAATGTGGAATTTTAATTAAGAAAGGAGGAAATTTATAAGTGATGAAGTCCTTTTATCCATACACGGTCAAAAGCCTTGGCGACATCAAGGAAGATAATAGTAGTAATTAGATTTTTTTTATTTTTTTTATCAAAGCCTTCAAAAATAGTTTCAGTCACGTTTACTAGTTGATAATTAGTTGAAAGTTATATATTAAAGTCAAAACATGGATGTCCTGATAAATAATCAAACGTTTTAATTTATTTATAGCATACATTTTTTTAATTAAAAAAGTATTGAAAGGAAAAAGCTAGTTATTTCATTAAGTAATAATTCTCTCTCTATTTTTTTTTCGAAAAATAATATGACTGCCTTCCAAGAGAGTAGAAATTTGATTTTTATTATCAGTAAATTTTCTAATTATCAATAAATTACAATTCATATAGAAAAATATATAATGTCAAAAGCAATTTTAACGATAAAATAATATTTTTTTAATTTGTTAATTTAAATTTTTTTGAACTTTTTGAAAAATTAAAAATAATTTAATTAAATAGGGTACATTAAAACATGCTTTTTATACTTTATATATATATATATATATATATAGTAAATATTTTCTACATTTCTCATATATCATATTATTACGATCTAGTTTATTTACTAAATAAATAGTCCTGTTTAAATGGATTTCCTGATTAATAATAAAATGTTTTAATGCTGAAAGTAAAATGCTAGTGATTCCATAAGTTATGAATTCTTTTTTAAGTTAATAATAATTAATTGTTATTGATGTTGATTACATAACTATAAATTATGAGAGTAAATGAAGAATTAAACCTCTCATTATGTAAATCTCTTATATAAATCTTTTAGGTCATTTAGAGTTATATGAATTAGGATATTAAAATTTATTTTTATGCAATTTTTATTCACTTTTATGCGACCAAGATAAAATCGAAATTAGGGAAAATATTCTGTAATTCAAAAAAATTCTGAGAATTTTATAAGAATTAATTCTCGTTTCAACTAAAATAACTATCTTGTAATATATGGCTTTTTTGGAAACTAATCCATTACAATAAGAATCACACACAAACAAGTAATATATATAAAAAAAAAGTCAATTCTACTTTTTTTTTCACTCTATTGCAGAAAGTCCTTCATAAATAATTTTCATTCATTTTTTTAAGTTTATCTGGTGCCATCTATTGGTAGATATAAGCAACTTAAATCTAAAAAAAACTAAAATTAATGAATTAAATTTAATTACTGAATTAATATTTGAAAAAACTGCATTAACATCCAGTGTCATCCACTACAAGTTTAACAAAAAGGTATTCGAACTTGAGTGGATGAATAAAAAGTATTTTATGAACGATTGAAAATTTGAACAAGATATATATGGGGAGAGATAATAGAAGGAATTGAAAAAGGAACAGGCAGAACAAAGTAAACATACAGCAAGACAGCAATCGACAATAAGTCGGTCTCACATACCACAAAAAGTTAAAGGAGGAGAGTAAATAAAGAGGGTAGGCACTTTATTTTAGTCCATGAGGCTTCTGGCTTGCCAAAACAATTGTAAGACTTCTCCTTGGCGCTGAGCCTTCCTGTTCAGTCCTAGACATTTCAAAAGATGTTCTGAATTCACTGTTCCAGCTCTACATATTGGGCAAGTGTTCGAGGACACCTATCCTGTTTAGGTGTTCCGCAAGACAATTGTGTCCTGTTCTTAATCGAACCGCCTCTGGCAACAGCCTCTTTGAGTGGTCTAGTGTTAAAGATTTTCCAGATGTCTTGATTAGTGAGCCCCCTTTTTACCTTCAGATTTAGTTATGAGATTATCTTTCTGTTTCTTAAGATTTTTTCTATGAATATATTTCTTGAAAGATTCTGGTGGAACTTGTGTTTTTCCAATATTCATACGATTTCCTTTCTTTGCAAGTGAATCTGCTGCTTCGTTACCTTAAATCCAACTTGTGATTTTTAGATTCTTATCTAACGCGGTAAAACAATGTAAAGGTGCACTGATGTATTTACATGTATGCTCTAAGTTTTAATACGCTTCTTAATAAATGTGATTCAATTATTTAAAATTCTTCTTTATTTTTAAATCATTGTTGTTATTATTTTTACGTCGTTACATTGTTGAGTTAAAACACGAAATGGTTTTGTTTTTCGAGTGGAAAAATATCCACAATTTTTGTGCTGACTTCGAAAGTTTGTTATCTATAGTATACTTAAAAAGAAAGAAGGAGAAAATGTGATTAGGTTGCAGATAAATTCGAAACATTCTACGCTACGCCGGGAAAAAAACTCTTTTAATCTTTCCGAAAGTATCGATCTTTTTGGACAAGAAATTTTATTTTCGTTAAGAGGTGGATGACCGGGAGACTTCCTTTCAAAAAGGGACTTGATTACATGTTTTTCGGAAATTAAATCTCTTTCTACTTATCTAATGGAGGAATTAAATTAACTTTAATTTTATTTTTAGCAAAAGTGTCATTATGCCACAAGAGAATGTAAAAGGAAGTTATGTTGCAAGCTATTGTAGAACTTAAGTTTTTTAGCATATTACATTCAAATCTTGTAGTGCAATGTAGATCTATCTCCTTGTGGTGAAATCTGAGCAAAGTCTGATACGATAAAAGGATCTACAAACACAACCATTTGTATATGAAAAACCATATAAATAACTATTTCTAAATGGTTTGGTTTGTCGCTCTACGGTCATCTTATGCACACTTTAGGCTAAATAGACAAGGATCTGCAATTTAACAATCCGAACCACTCACGAACATCCATGCCACCTCCAGGATTCTAACCTGAAGCCTGTGGTACCAAAGGCCAGAGAGTTGGCTAATTGGCCCTCAGGACGCTTACTTCTAAATGAGGGCAATATATTCCACAATGCATTATAACATCATTTTTCTTCTGTAATGCAAGTACCTTAGTCTCATACAAATAGTGATGTGGTGTGGTGTAGTAGTAGTAGTAGTCTCATACAAATGAATGGCAGCGACCAGACATCAAATGACTCTTGAAAATGGACAGTGGCGACTGCAAAAGACACGTAAGATGTAATCTCGCCTGAGGATCATGTTTGTCCCGAAGTAGCTACTTCGATACGCGCTCTATTTTATTACTACTATTATTACGTACAATTATAATAATTATACGATATTATACATTATTAATAATGTATAATATTATATTGGTATATGAATGATTCCTTAATGTGGGTTTACATTCTAAATTAATAGAAGTATCCATTCTCATTACACATATTGCATTTACAGTATTTCCATATAAATATATTGAATTGGTTTAAACTATAATTTCATCATCATCCTCATCAGTAGCGCAACAGCCCCTTGGTGGGGCCAGGCCGTCTGCCTACTGGCAGATTTCTAGACAGGAGATGTCTTCTTTTTACCGGATAGGGTTGTCGGTCCAACTCCCAACAGTCTCTACAATCATATTAGACCTTGGGGCCTGATGGCCGAGTGGCTAGTGTTCTAGCGCTCGATACCAGGTTTTGGGTTCAAGTCCCGTCGGTGCCATGGATGTGTGTAGTGGTTCTGAATCCACTTTAAGCCATAGGTCCCGGTCTCATAGGACAGTAGAACATCACAGAGCCCAATCAGACTTCTCACCCACATCATTCCCAAACTGTAAATGAGCAACTCAGCTCTAGGCACAGTGATGGAGTATGGTATACTAGTAGTAGTAGTCATGTTAGACCGGGACCTATGGTTTAAAGTGGATTCTGAACCACTCAAAACATCCATGCCCCTTCTAGGATTCGAACCTGAAGCCTGTGGTACGAAAGGTCAGAGAGCTAGCCAATTGACCATCATGCCGCCTTCTTTTCTTAAAAGCAACGAGGGCCAACTAAAGTGGCGCCCCCTCCCTTTTTTTTGACCCACTTGTATTTAACACAAAAATCTCTCAGTTGATGATAAAAAAATGAGCTTTAAAAAAAATATTATTAAAACTCTAACTTTTAAAATCTATGTTTAAATGAAAGCATTAAAATTTAACAGAAATGTAATGCATAAAATTATTAATACTGTGTCCCCCCTACTTAATTCTCGAAGTACAACGAAAAGACAGGAATCTGTGCATTTAGACGTTGTTGAAATGTAATATATCAGATACTTAATAATCGTGCCATGTGCTCACATCATTTCATTCGCAGAGCACAATAACGTACAAATCAAAACACGCTCACAACATGCTAAAAACACTTTTAAACTTCCCCGTAAGCCCGAATAACCGAATTAAACCCCTTCGGAGCACAATGGACTCGGGTCAGGTCACACTGCAAAAACGATACATGCCTCAATTACTCCTATTCAGCGGCCATTTCGGCCTATTTGGTCGGCCTTTTCAGAATACCCCGAAACATAAATATCGAAGCCCGCTCAACCGTACTGCGGCTTACGCCCCGATGCGGCTCGGCATGAAACGGGATTGAATTGCGGTTCATTTTTAGAATGCAAAACCGTGATTTTTGTGAAACGAACGTATTTGAATAAAATGCGGGGAAAAAAATGCAAAATATCTGCTTTTTTATTGAAGAAAACTTTGGTGACACTTTTTTGGGGGAAAAAAAAGCGGAAGTTTTAAAAAAATTACAAAATTATTTTTTCTCTACTGAAGTCATTGTTTAATGTTTAGTAAAAATTAGACGATAACATAACAAAAAGAGACGATACTTAATCTCAAATCATTTTTGAGTTCAAAGCTTGTAATAATTATTTATTTATTTATAAAATGCACTGATATATATATATGTATATATCAGTACTATATATATAACAGAAATGCAATACATACATATATATATATATATATACACTGAAGTGACAAAAGTCATGGGATAGCAATATTCAAATTTTCAGATGGCAGTAGCATCGCGTAGAACAGGTATAAATGCGCAGTGCTTCCGCAGAGCTTTCATTTCTGTTCAAGTTATTCATGTGAAGAGGTTTTGACGTGATGATGACCGTACGACGGGAATTAACAGACTTTGAACGCGGAATGTTAGTTGGAGCTAGACGCATGGGTCATGCCATTTCGGAAATCGTTAGGGAATTCAACATTCCCAGATCCACTGTGTCAAGAGTGTGCCGAGAGTATGAAATTTCAGGCATAAGATCCCACCATAGACAGCGCAATGGTCGACCGCCTGCACTTAACGACCGAGACCGGCGACGTCTGCAAAGAGTCGTAAATTCTAACAGACAAGCAACACTGCGTCAAATAACCGCAGAAATCAATGTGGGACGTACAAGGGACTTGTCTGTTAGAACTGTGCGGAGAAATTTGGCTTTCTTGGGCTATTCCAGCAGAAGACCGACTCGAGTGCCTTTACTGACAGAACGACATCGCTTGCAGCGACTCTCGTGGGCACGTGAGCATATAGGTTGGTCCCTAGATGAATGGAAAACCGTGGCCTGGTCCGATGACTCACGATTTCAGTTGGTAAGAGCTGATGGTAGGGTTCGAGTGTGGCGCAGATCCCACGAAGCCATGGACCCAAACTGTCAGCAAGGCACTGTTCAAGCTGGTGGTGGCTCCGTAATGGTGTGGGCTGTTTTTTCATGGCATGGACTTGGTCCTCTGGTGCGCCTGGACCGAACATTGACTGGAAATGCTTATGTTCAACTATTTGGAGATCACTTGCAGCCATTCATGGACTTCATGTACCCAAACAACGATGGGATTTTTATGGATGACAATGCGCCATGTCACCGGGCCACAACTGTTCGCGATTGGTTTGAAGAACATTCTGGACAATTCCAACGAATGATCTGGCCACCTAGATCGCCCGACATGAATCCCATCGAGCATTTATGGGACATCATCGAGAGGTCTGTTCGTGCCCAAAATCCTGCACCATCAACGCTTTCACAATTATAGACGTCTATCGAGACAGCATGGCTCAATATTCCTGCAGAAGACTTCCAACGACTTGTTGAGTCCATGCCACGTCGAGTTGCTGCACTTCGCCGGGCGAAAGGAGGGCCGACACGATATTAAGAGGTATCCCATGACTTTTGTCACTTCAGTGTATATGCCTCTATATACAGTATCTATATAGACCAAAGGTGGCCAACCCGCGACCAGCTGGCAGCCTGCGGCCCGCCTTGAATATTTTTAATCCGTAGCTCATAAGTAAAGCCCTGTGGTTC
Organism: Caerostris darwini; assembly: GCA_021605075.1. Taxonomy (NCBI): domain Eukaryota; kingdom Metazoa; phylum Arthropoda; class Arachnida; order Araneae; family Araneidae; genus Caerostris; species Caerostris darwini. The sequence goes on from BPLQ01014262.1 coordinate 57,795, forward strand.
CTGTATGCATTTCATCCGCTGTACTGCTATCAACAAAAGTTATCTTACGTTGTTGAAGCAAATAATAGCAGTTGTCTAGATAATGAAGGGAAAAAACTTTAGTAAGATAGAGACTGCTTTGTTCATATCAGCAAATATAAAGGCGCTTTTTAATCTGGCATTTGACTGCTCGGCACTTTTTATAATCAGGTACCGATCGAGCCTTTCGTTTTTGGATTTTTTCGGGGGTTCGATTGTTTCTTGCTGTCGAAATGGGTTCGATTGTTTGTTGACATTCATGTCTCCAAATCATGGCACAGAGCTGCTCTCATATGGTAACTATCAATTTTCATTCAATGTTTACACACATGGGTATCCATAACAAACTCCCGAATTACTACATACGTAATAAATAAATTCATGAATGAATACATACATAATTCATGAATGAATGCATATATGCATTATAAATTCATGAATTAATGAATACATGTATAATTAAATCGTGAAGTAATGCATAAATACATAAAAAAAAATTGAATTAATTCATACATACATAATAAAATCATGAAACAAGGCATACTTTCGTAATTATGGATTAATGACTATACACACGCACTGAATGTGCATTAAATTCATTGGTATAAAATGTTTGATAAAAAGAATGCTTGATACTTGATAGTTAAAAATGTGTAACGAAGTATAACAAAAATGTAGGAAAAAAACTTTTTACTAAGAATAAATATTTTTTTAATCCTTTAATACTAATTCGGTTTTTATATTATTTTGCTGACATTTGTTTTCTCTTTTCAGTAAGGATGACACGTAAACAGGGACAAAAGGGACTGCGGTGGAACTGTTTTGCATAATTCGAATATTCGAACACGGATGAGTCCTTTCACCCATTTGTTTATCGCGCTTGAACAGCAGCGAGTGAAATTTTTAGGCAAATAAGAGCACCGGAATACATGTCGGGACTTTTAATAAGATGAAGTTCGGAAGTTATCTTCCAAAAGAAAAAAAAATCAAAACAAAAGAAAGCGGAATGTATTTAAATACTCTAATAGTAAGTTGACAAAAGCAAATAAAATAGAATTTTAAGAAATGCTCATCTATTTCTGTCAGAACAGATGCGACAATAATTGTCAAATTTGTGAGGCAAAGTTGGAAGAAAAGCAGGAAGGAAAAATTAAACTTTTTTCACTTAGGACATATAGTAAACCGCGCAGTTTAATATGATATAAAATGTTGTTGCAACACATATGTCTTTATTGGAAATCAATCCATTACAATAAGGATCACACACAAGCAATGAACAAGCAAAACACAGCAATCGACACTAAGTCGGTCTCGCACACAGCAAAAAGTCAAAAGGGGAGGGAGTCAATAAAGGGGTGGGCAATAAAGTCAATAAAGATAAGGGAGTCAATAAAGATGTTCTGAATTCATTGTTCCAGCTCTACATAGTGGGCAAGTGTTCGATGCGAGGATATCTATCGTGTTTAGGTGTTTCGCAAGACAATCGTGTCCTGTTCTTAATCGAAAATTGGCGACCGCCCCTTTATGTGGTGTAGTGTTAAAGATTTTACAGCTGTCTTGAATAGTGTGGCACTTTTTGCCTTCAGATTTAGTTATGAGGTTATCTTTCAGTTTCTTAAAAAATTTTATATGAATATATTTCTTGAAAGATTCTGGTGGAATACTTGTTTCTTTCTAATCTTCATATGGTTTCCTTTTCTTTGGAAGTGAATCTGCTGTTTCTTTACCTTTAATTCCCACGTAGGATGGTATAATATGATACAAAATTCATAATATAATACAGGATGAGTCAATGGTCACGCAGCAAACTTTGAAGGGTGGTCAAACTTACTTAAACATATATTTTTTTATATGGGTATGTAGGGTCGGAACTGATTCGTTGAGGAACGAACACCTATTCTAACAAATTACCCTCTTCAGCCAGGCACAATGCGCCAACGGATACGCGTCACGTGACGAGTTCCAAGTCCTCTGGCTGGCAACCCCGATGCTCACTCTATTTTATCCTTACTCTGTGTTTGCAAATGTGTTTTTATATACGAGACTCCAGTTGAGTCATGGAGGACCTCGTTGCTCAAACGTACGCGAAATGTCCGGCATCTGTTCGCCAATCACTCCTTCAACACTTCTACTGTGGGTGGTGGCCATTTTGAGCATTTATTGCAGACATTGTATCAAAGAAGCACTTTGCAATATTATTGTAAATAAACAATGTTTTTCTTTACGTGTCTCCTTTTTTTTGTGCTCTTCCCTCGGTTCGTCACTTCTGACTCTACATACCTATATAAAAAATGCATGTTTTAGTAAGCTGCCCTACCCTTCAAAGCGTGTCTCTTGACCGTTGAATCCATCACTATATTTGTATGCATTACTTATCATGTTATATCTCTATTTCCAAGATTAAAGGCTTTTCTTATCATTGTTGATTTTGTTCCATAATCTTCCAATTTCTTAAGAGGAAACTTGTAAAGAATTTGCTTTAAAAGTAATCCGTGGGTGACACCCTGGGATGCATTTAAATTCTTGGGTGGGATTCATTTAAATGACCAAACTCAATTCCGATTTAATTTTTATTTTTGAGATAAGTTGGAAAGTTTGATGAGTGTGTAAACGTGACAGTCGTGCCCTTCGGAAGCTTTTTTATGCATCAAGGAAGAGGTCTTCTTAAATATTTAAAATACCCATCTCACTTGTCAAGCGCGAATCCAAGTTATATTACATATGTTGAAGAACCCGAAGCGATAGAATTCCTCCAAAATTACCCTTGAGTGATTCTTTCAAAAATGATGTCTTAGGGTTTTATTGCATTGACAGAAATGTACTTTTTAACTAGCTAGTCTTCAGCCAGTTATTGAGACAAATAATTGGGTTGTATTTATTGGTTCCGTTTCTCTAAGTTCAAGGAAGGATTTAGGCTAGTTATGTTAGATCTGTTATTTCTAAGTTAGGGGCCTGATGGCCGAGTGGCTAGCTCTGAGGCGCTGGGTGCCATGGATGTTTGTAGTGGTTCGGAATACATTTTAAACTGTAGTCCCCAGTCTAATAGGACCGTTGATCTTTGTCCTCAGGTTTAGTCAGTCTTGAGCCCTCGTGATTCCTCGTTAAAATGAAACTGCATATTACCTTCAGTCATGGCTCAGTCGGCTGTGACGGGGTCTTCTGGACCTGGTGTGGGCTTTCCTGCTCCAGGGGGATTAGTAACAACAACATTTCTAAGTTAGTTCTTTGTTTAAAAACTACTGAGTGATTCACAGAGCAGCATTAACTGGTGTATGAAGATAGATAAGATGTATAGTACCGTATATTACAGAGAATCAGACTGATAACTCTTCTTTGTGGTGTACCAGCAAGATCGATTTGAATTTTGTGTTTGAAGGTATTTCATGATGATGGAAACGCGATGAGTTGGACATTTAAGTTTGATGAGTTTGTAAACGAGATAATTATACTTGTGTAAAGCTTTTTGTACATCAAGAAAGATGCCTTCTTAAGTTATTTAATTGCCCATCTCACTTGCCACGTTTCGAAATTGGCACCGACAGTTAGAAGTTCAACGTGCCAATCGCCAAATTAAGGCATTAAATTAACGTATCAGGAGTTCTGGGTGGTTTAAACAAAGTAGTTTGGCTGCAGATCAGCCACACACTATCTTGATGTTGAAGAAGTTTTGCTTTCAGTCAATGCCCATTGAAATTTAATGCCGCCACACATTTAATATCTAAAATATTTTGAAGACTAAAATTGAAATCTATAATTATGAAATGAGAAGGAAGAAACTATAACAGTAGGAGGACCACCATGCGATGGTTCTTGCAGTAATGGCACTTCAGATGAAGGAACGATAGGAAAAACAACGGATTACATGTTAAGAACAATACGCGGTCTTTTTCTATTTTTAAACAAAGAAATATCATACCTAGGAAGAAAATTTAAAATCGTATTGCAAGTGTAAGGAAGATTATTGTGGAAATTTTTAAGTATAAATTAGCAAATGTTTGGGAAGTGAAGCGATTGTCTAATATCCTGATTTTTGAAGTGAGTGGGTAATCATCAGAAGGATTTTGTTTTCAAGTATTTGGATGATTATTTTCAAGTTACTTTTTGCTGCGGAGCCCCAAACTGGTCTTGCATAAGTAATCATGGGACTGAAGTAATATATGTAAATAACCATTTTGTTATGTAGAGACAGGTTAGATTTCTACAAATTGGAGGACAAAAGATGCGGATAGCTTTATTAAATTTATTTCGGAGATTTTTAATATGCCGAGAGTAGGTGAGATTTTTTTACCAAGAGTGATATCTAGATATTTAACTTGTTTGGACCAAGAGATAGTTGTGTTATAAATAATGACAGTTGGATTAGTAAATTTCCTTTCGCGAATAAAGAGAACAGCCTCAGTTTTGTCTTAAGTATTATGAGGAGTTGAAGAGGAGTTCATCACAAAGTTTAAGGAGGCACCAGTACATCCAAATGCTATCACCTCGGGACAATTCAGGCTCAATATTCGACCTCTCGTGTTGGATTTGGACCAAACTGGATTTGTATAAGTAATCATGGGATAATGCATCGCATGCACTTCGCAAAACCATGCTCACTTTTTCCATTAGCGCATCGAGCAGCCGAACATCTATTCAGGTCCAACGAGGCGATCAGGAGTTGGCGCTTTTTCCGGTTCACTTGAATGACGTCGAATTATTCGTAATTTGCAGCCGTCCTCCAACCTCATTATGAGGCGAGGGTCGAAGACATGTCAGAGGCGCTTTGTCTAACGAGCTGGCGCGGTTATTATTTTTGAACGCTGACATTGATCTTTGAAAAAATCGGTTGCACAGGATGCATACCAATTAGCCCATTTACCCATATCCCGGAGGTTTTAATGGATGGATCTCCCCATGAAAGGGGTGGAAGGATCATAATAAACTGCGTAACCTTCGACCATTCAGGTGGAAGGTTGGAAGAACGCCCAGTTCGCCTCACAATGCTTGGCGCTCAAGATTCGCCATTCACAAAAGATCGCCCACAAAAATGAAAATGGCGCCGGTGGCGACTGCTATTATGCGGCAGTTGCCGATGCCAAATGAATTGCCTGGAATTCTGCGAAGCGTTGGATAACATGCTTTTGACTTTGCGTAATTGGTTCAATGCACGAAATGCGTTTCCTCTGCACTTTCTAGGAGCATTGAAAAGTTATATGCGCAATAGAAACAACGCTCCGTAATAGTTAATGAGAAGTTAACCACCTTTTGCTGTCAATCATTCAATAGAGCAGGGAGATTTTTAAGAGCGAGACCACATCGAAATTTCTTTAAGTGGAGAACTTTATTATGTCTTAGGTTTAATATTACAAAAAAAATAATGATTTTTGGAATAATTCCTATATATACTATGTATATCCTTTGGCGCCTGATGGCCGAGGGACTAGCGCTCTGGCGCTCGGTACCACAGGTTTCGGGTTCGAGTCCGCGCTGGTGTCATGGATGTTTGGAGTGGTTCGGAATCCACTTTACTACCGTAGGTCCCGGTCTGATAGGATCGTAGAACGTTGCGGGGGGTATTGTTACTCCGCGTCTGTGGCTTATCTTCAAGCTACACTTGCCACATGGGTAATGCTAAATGAGTAACGGTGGCGCAGCTCTTGCTTATAGCATAAAGATGAACTGCCTCTGTATCGCCAGCTGCATTTGAACAACAATATAGAATTTGGAAAAGTTTCTATTTTAATTTATTGATTTTAAGAAGTACGAAGTAATAGATATTATTTTCTCAGATATTCAAGTAAAAATTATTAAACTTAGATAAAGTGTTATTAAAGATTAATTACATTGTCACAAGAAGCGCATACTATATATTTGTTTTAGAAAATTATAACACATTATTAGTATTTTTTTTTTTTTAATATATCTCTGTGTCATGCTTAAATCTTTCTTATTGTTTTGCCAATTTTTTTTAATGAATTTATGATTTGAATTTCCCCAAATTCCCTTTAACCCGTTTCACATTTGTACATAATTTAATTATTTTTGCATTTTCTTTAAATTTGTACAGAAAAATAATGTTTCGTGTTATTATTATTATTATTATAAAAAATCATTTTTCGAAAAAAAACCATCGAGTTCTTTTAGAAAATATTTTATTGTATTTAAATTAAGAACAATTCTTCTATATTTATGTGTCTATCTCTAAGTATCGTTCGTTTTAAGTGCCCATTAATGAGTATTCCACAAATCAGCAATTAGGTCGTTGTCAACGTTTGAACACTCCCATCTGCACACACATCGAGTCATTGCAGCTGTTCTCGGCGGACTTTTTAACGTGTAACAATTGCTTGGTGCTTGCACGAATACCGGAAAAAATTATTATTACACATTAAAAACACAAAGATGAAATCCATTGGCACATTGATTTATAATATTGATTATTTTTTTCGGTACCACAATATAATACTTATCAACTAAAGTTACTTAGCCATCTGCGTATTCGCGGTATTCAAATTCTTCTTTCCCAATTTATAATGTGTACCAGCATTTTTAAAAGATTTTTTTTCCAATTGCAGATGGCAAATACAAGACAGTTAGGCAGAAGACAGACAGTTAGGTTATACAAGCAGAGTCTGCACCGACGTTACTCACTTAGTACGCCCCAGGGGGAACGTGTAGCTTGAAGATAAGCTACGGACGCGCAGTCACACTTGCCCCACAACACTCTACGATCCTATCAAACCATGACCTACGCTTTTAAAGTGGATTCCGAACCCCTGCAAACATCCATGGTACACCAGGGCTCGAACCCGAAACCTGGGGTACCGAGTGCGCTAGCCACTCGGCCCCTATTTTTAAAGGATTGAGAAGCAGGAAAATGTTTATTGTATTCAAATCACTTGTTGTATTATATTATGCTCTTTTGTCTAACCCTTTCGTTTTGTGATTGGTATCTGACCATTTATGACACTAGAACTATTTAAAAATAAGTCAAGGTGCATAAATAAAGGTGATTTTTTTTATAGGATCCACTCATCAGTAAAAATGATAAGCAATGTTTTACAAGAACTATAGAGGAGAGCTGGCCAATATTTGTGTAAAATTTTGAGGAAAAAAACTCCAGCGAACCATTTATTATTTTCCATTATTAACCATTTATTATTTATATAACGTAAGTTAAGGTAATAATTTTTATTTGAACAGCAACTCATCTACTATTACACCACACCACATCACTGTGCCTACAGCTGAGTTCCCCCTTTACAGTTTGGGAACGATGTGAGTGAGAAGAAGTCTGATTGGGCTCTGTGACGCTCTACGGTTCTATGAGACCAGGACCCACGGCTTAAAGTGGATTTCGAACCATTACAAACATCCATAGCAAGGCCGAGATTCAAACCCGAAACTTGCGCCAGCCACCAGGTCCTACTACAACAACAGCAACATCACTGTGCCTAGAGCTGAGTTGCCCCTATACAGTTTGGGAATGATGTGGGTGAGAAGTCTGGTTGGGCACTGAGCAACGTTCTACGATCCTATTAGACCAGGACCTACGGTTTAAAGTGGATTCCGAAAACCGAAAACATCTAGGGCACCACCTGGGACTCGAACAAAAAACCAGTGGTACCGAGCGCCAGATTGCTAGCCACTCTGCCATCAGGCCGCAAAAAGGCTGCATCGGCCGAAGATGTTCAAGAATGTTATACTTTTTTTACCAATACAGCTGGCAAACAGACATGGACGTCTTGAGGCAAGCGCTGCACAGACGTTACTCACTTTGCATTACCCAGGGGGCGCATGTAGCTTGAATATAAGCCACGGACGCTGAGTAACAATGCCCCCGCAACGCTCTACGTTCCTATTAGGACCGGGACCTACGGTTTAAAGTGGATTCCGAACCACTACTCACATCCATGGCACCGCCGGGACGCGAACCCGAAACCTGTGGCACCGAGCGCCAGAGCGCTAGCCACTCGGCACTAAGCAAAAGAAATTTTTATATTACTTAAACAGGAGAGTTTAGGAACCCTATTTATTTTAATATCTATCAATCGATAATGATTACTCGTTGATTGATATCCTATTCTAATGGCCTTAATAATCTTTTCATGAATTTTAATGCTCAAAAACAGTTATAGGAATTCAGATAAGCATTTAACGAGGATAAAAAAAAAGGGGCTCTTCTTTTGAATCATTTTCTATTGAGCTGAGGTTAATCCATTAACTTCCAATCGGGGAATTCTATTTATTTATTTATTTTTTCAGTAGAAAGAAAAAAAACTGCTGTTCTTCAAATAGTAGCATTTTTTCTGCGATGTATATTGTTTTATGAATCCTCCTACGAGTAGCTACACTAACTCATTCCTCTTTAACACTGCTTGCATTTCTAAGGAGTTAGCGTCTATTTTCCTCCTTAAAAGTTTAGTGCAACAAGCTTTGTTAAAGCTCATTACACGGAGTATCAATGTATCTGCATTGTAATTAAGAGCTCTTCAGCAATTCTACGTCACATAAATAACGTTATTTAAATGCACTTCTTAGAGGTTGGAGGACCTGATGGCTGAGTGACTAGCGCTCTGACGCTCGGTGCCATGAATGTTTGTAGTGGTTCGGAATCCACTTTAAACCATAGGTCCCGGTCTAATACGATTGTAGAGCGTTGGGCGTAAGGCTAACAACATTACCCAGGAAGGGGAAAAAAAAACATCTCCTGTCCAGAAATCTGCCAGTAGGCAGATGGACTTGGCCCACCATGGGGCTGTTGCACCACTGATGATGATGATGATTGGCTGGAACGTCTTCGTGAAGTGGACCATGGGCCAGATAAAATGTTAACAGATTCGCTTTTTGCGATTATTTAACAAATGACACATCATTGCAGGAAAAAAATTATTTTTTTTATGATGAGTTGTTGTAGGGGTCTGATGGCTGAGTGGCTTGCGCTCTGACACTCAGTACCAAAGGATTCGAGTCCCGGATGTTTGTAGTGTTTTTTATCCACTTTAAGCATTAGGTCCCGGTCTCATAGGACCGTAGAGCGTCACAGAGCCCAATCAGACTTTTTCTCACCCACATCATTCACAAACTGTAAAGGGGCAAGTCAGCTCTAGGCAGAGTGATGTGGTGTAGTAAAAGCATTTTTGAAGTAGCCGTGAGTCGGTATTAAAATATATATACATATATTTCAAAATTCAAAAGGAGTTCCAAATGGAGGTGCAAGTTGCAATGCACCAATTTTACGTGAGCTTGGCGATTGCCAAGTGGCAAAAAGTAATTCAACATAGCAATAGTCGAATCTTATTACGCTGGCTTATTTTTATGAAAACCCTACTGCCCCACCAATATTTGGCAGAAATCTACTTCTGGGAACAGAACAGAGGATTTGCATAAAATGGGATCATTTGGTGAGTTATTCCAACTTTGTAAATAAAATGTTCAATTTCCTTCAGTTTGCCTTAAGCTATTCTATAATATTTTGGTAAGTTATTACTTTTAGAGGACATACATAAATGGTGACCACAAATTCACTCAGTACGTGATTTTTTTTTTTTTTTTATAAATTTTTAAAAAATTGTGCCCTTCAAAAACTATTCAATTTGTAAACAAAGTATACTCTCAATCATAATTCAACTAAGAGTTCCTTGAATGATAAAAAAAAATACTGAAATATCAGCCTAATTTTAACGAAATTTGCGTGAATTTCGGGACACAATGTACATATATATTTTGAAAGCAAAGTTGGAGTACAAAGATATATAAGTGAGGGCAAATACTACACCTATAAAGCTGTAACAAATGCTTAATTAATGCAGAAAGTTGTGTTTATAAAAATTTGTTAATATAGATAGTTGGGTTTATAAAAGTTAGTTAAGGCAGAAAGTTGTGTTTTCAGTTCAATAAAAGTGGATGAATTTTTTTAAACGAAATTTTCTAAATCCCTTAATAAGGTTTGGTTTGTCGCTCTACGGTTATCTTGTGCACACGAGGGTTAAACAGACTGGAACCTACAGTTTAACGTGGATTCCGAACCCCTCACAAACATTCATGCCACCTCCAGGATTCGAAGCATGGGATACCAAAGGCCAGAGCGCTAACCACTTGGCCACCAGGCCGCAAATTCCTTAGTAAAGAACATAGAAGAAATTACTGTCAAGATTTGGTTTATCGCTCTGCGGTCATTTTTTTACACACTTTGGGCTAATTAGGCCGGGATCTACAGTTGCGGTAAAGAGTCAAGTGTCGGTGTAAAACATTCGATTCAGATGTCGAAAATTTTTGAGTTGATTCCCCAACTACGGCATCAATGAAATGTCTTCGAATAGAAGCGGTTTATATAGCTACAATGCTACCCTCAGCGTACTTGCGCCAAGCTCATAAATTACAGACTCAGCACAAGTCTGTCGAAATGTAGTTCACATACCCCATAGAAGTGAGTGAATATAATTCATGTTATTATCACATATCCCATGACAACTCTTTGTCCTTCGGAGACACGTGTGCCCAACCCCCATTGAGCGTTCAAATGTTGGCCAGCCTTCAAATGTGTGTGACTCACGGACGAGTTCATCGGCTGGGCAGGATACCCGCGACGTCTTTTGTACCTCCATTCTGACCCATTTCCGGTGCTGGGTCACGTGGCCTGCTCCATTCTGCAAGTACACGCCCTTTTCTGCTGCTTGCATATATGAGGGCCTCCTGGATGGGTTCCAGAACTGAGAGTGCTCGGTTCGAAACCCACCCCCCAAAATAACTTTCATTACCGGAATAAGTAAAATAGATTTGTAGTCCAGAAACTGCTTCTGTTGTTCTTTAGGAAGATGGCGCGGGGCCTGATGGTCGAATGGCTAGCGCTGTGGCTCTCGGTACCACAGGTTTCGGGTTAGAATTCTGGCTGCGGAGTGGATGTTTGTGAGTGGTTCGAAATCCACTTTAAACTATCTCCCATGACCGTAGAGCGTTGTTCAGACCACAGTCAGACTTCTCACCCCCATCCTTCCCAAACTGTAAAGGGGCAACTCAGCTCTAGGCACAGTGATGACGTTGTTGTTGTTGTTGCTGTTGTTGTAGTAGTAGGACCTGGTGGCTGGCGTAAGTTTCGGGTTTGAATCTCGGCCTTGCTATAGATGTTTGTAATGGTTCGAAATCCACTTTAAGCCGTGGATCCCGGTCCCACAGGACCGTAGAGCGTCACAGAACCCAATCAGACTTCTTCTCTCTCCATCGTTCCCAAACTGTAAAGGGGGAACTCAGCTCTAGGCACAGTGATGTGGTGTGGTATAGTAGTAGTAGTAAGATGGTGAGAATTCTTCAGAAGAGAGTGTACAAACTAAATTTTGATGACACAATGGGAGTACGATGACCTGCTGTGCCTCTTGAACACTGTAAATTCTGCTATAGATCTGCCGTTCTAGTGGTGAATAATCACAAAATCAAACTGCCAGGCATTTGAAAATAACAAAAACCAATAGATATAGCAGGCGTAGCCAACCCAAATGATCTTGCGAGCCACTTTGGAAATGCATCCTAACTCAGCCGGACTGCATATAAAATTATATATTCCCATATTAGATTTAGACCCACTATCGTCATTTTTATATTCATATTACAACCTGTTAAATTAGATGTTCCAAGATGCGCGCCTATCATGAGTTCGCAAAATATAATTTTTTATCATCAATAAAACAGGCACTGTCTGTCCTATATTCGCAAGAATATTGCTTTAAAATCAAAGTTCCTCTTTTCTCGTCATTTCGACAGTTAAATTTTAAATATAGGAATGCACACATAATGTATTTTTTTTAATACATTGGTTTTCACTGCTTTGGCCATCATAAAATAAACATGTTTTGTAAAAGTGTGGTACATCTAACGGGCCGGAAAAATGTTCAAGGTGGGCAGCGGGTTGGCCACCCCTGAGATGGATGAAGGTTAGAACTTAACGTTGCTATCAGGCTTGCTACTTGTATTCTGTGTAAGCTACAGCAATTCTTTCTAACATCATTCATATGCATAAGGATGAAAATAATTTCTTTCTAAGTGAAGGTCTAATTCAATTATGTCTTCTTTTCATAAAGGTCTTCATGATCCACATACTTATGACATGCATAAGTAATATATTGGCTCTAGTTTCAGGAAGGAAAAAATGCTCGGCATTTGCATATTGCCGAAACACTTGGGAAAACTCCCACTTTCCTGTGTATCGAAGCGAAACGATCAGACAAGTTTCTGCAATCTCTACAGAGTCGTGGTTCGAAGAAAGTAATGGTCGCAATGTCTGCCACAAGCAAAACTCAAATTCTGATTGAATCGCCTCCTAGAGAAACACATTATCATCTGATCACGAATTGGATTACTATGATATGCTATTTTTGAAACAAACAAACAAAAAACAGTCGAGGTTAGGTATAAATTAAATGTGAATTAAATATTGCCTGCCAGAAGTTTGAAAAATACATCCAGTTATTCAAGAATGTTTATATGATTATTTAAGTCCAATGCAGGTCATGCGATTACAATGCTTTATATGATTATTAAGTTTGCCACTGGCAAGAATCAAATTCTTATTGACTCGTCTGCTAGCAAAATACATTATCATCGGATTACTATGATATAGACATGCTATTTTCGAAGCAAAAACAGTTGGGTTTAGTTTGTCGCTCTACGATCATTTTGTGCACACGAGGGCTGAACAGACCGGGGCCTACAGTTTAAAGTGGATTCCGAACCACTCACAAAAATCCATGCCACCACCAGGATTGGAACCCGAAGCCTGTGGTACCGGGCGCTAGCTACGGCCATCAGGCCGGCATGTATTGTATAGTATTCAATGCAATTATGGTTTTCTTAAAATGAATGAAAGAATCAGTTGCTAATAAAAAAAAATTTTCCTCTTTCCTCCATATGATTTTCAGTAAAAAAACTTTCGTAATTAAGACAAAATATAGATTACATTGAGACAATTGTACATTTAAATAAAATAAATTATGCATAGGAATCAGAATTCTGTTGAGGTCATTCATCATACACAAATATATTTATAAAGTTGCTCTGTCGTCTCCATTTTACCAATCTAAGATATTTTTTGCATATTTATTTCAGCCAAAATTTTATTTTTTCATTAATAAATTATAATATTGAAAATGAATATTGAATTTTATAGATTAAGCGATAGTTAAATCAAAATACAATTGGTAGTAGGTGAATAGATCAGGGGGTGGTGTCCTTTAGGGTTATAAAACATAACAAAAAAAAAGCTTTACACGCTAGAAAATATTTTACATCAGCATCATAAGGAATTAAAATAGAAATAAAAAAATAATGTTTCTGAACCATGCAATCGTGTTTTAATGTATTGGAATAGGAGTATCACGATTGGAATCCAATGAGTCATCGCTATTATCATGCCCAATAGACCTGGAACATAATATTACAACAACAAAACTCCTGGTGGCATTGCTGTTTGAAACACAGTATTACGAAACTTCCAGTGGCCTCACCCAATTCACGCATCGGGCCAGGAAGGCGCTATTCATGCCGGTTTCAGTTGTCACGACATCATGTTCAACAAAGAACATCCAGACGAAAAGTTGAAAAAACGAATGCAAACACACCCTAAATACACATTTCCATGCTATTGTGATGTACCATAACTCCATAGCTCTCTATCAGATGCAGAAGACAAAAATACAGCCATACCTCAACTCATTGTTCATTCTGGATACCAATTTTCCAAGAAACAAATCTCCAATATTTCCAATAAAATCTTAAGCAAAAATATTCTTGTTGGTGGGTCACTTAATCAACATCTATGCTAAGAAACTTTCTCAAGGACCTATAATTCGAATTTTTGTTTACAATAGTAAAGACAAAGAAACTGAAGAAAAACTGAGTTACTTTGAGTTTTATGCTCGTTTCTTGGCTGTTTTATCTTTATTTACCAAGTTATGGCTTGGCAAGAAATAGATAAATTTAACTTATAAATTTTTAAAAGAAAGAAGGTAATAAACATGTCATCTTTTTCCTCTAACAAAGAAAGTCATTAAGCACTGCATGAAATTCTCAAAAAGAAAATTTTCGAATAATATCTTATCTTGTTGGATTCTTGTTCTCGATAAAAAGATTCCTGTTGTTGATTACATGACCTACCAACAAGAATCTTTTTGTTTAAGATGTTATTCGAAAATGTTCTTTTTGAGAATTCAAAAATTCAGAAATCAGAATTTTCTTTTTGAGACAAAAATTCAAATAACAGAGACGTTGATCTCTGTTAAAAAACGTAGCCAAGGACCCGTATGTTGAATTTTTGTATTACAATAATAAAGACAAAAAATCTGGTGGAAAAAAAGTTACTCATTTGACTAAGAATATTTTATTCTCATTTCTGCTGTTTCATCTTTGTTTATTCAATTGTAGATTGATAAAGGTGGAGAAAATACTTGCCAACAATAACAATACATTTTTATAACGCAAAGGAAAGGAAAATATATTTAAAGAAAGTTTGGAGTAAATTAGTCAACTTTGTCCAGTAACAAAAACAAATTTTAATGACTTTGTGTGATTCTCAAAAAGAAACTTTGCGATACCTTTTGAACAAAAAGACTTCAATCCTTTTATATATAAAAATCAATAACAACTGCTTTTTATTTACAGCAAATATACTGGAAAAGCATAGGAATACATATTGCGATAGGATAACTTATATTATAACTTAAGTAACTTCATATGAAAAATTTCGTTTTACAGTAAGAACACGATGACATGATGTAGAAAATTCAAAATTTGTTAATCTTTGAATTGAAGTAACTTTACTTATCGGATTAATATGATTCAAAGTTTTATACCAAAGGACGATTGAACATAAACTAGATGACGAACTGTTACTTCCAATTGTATATAATTTTGCTACTCATTTATCTTCTAGATTCAAATAATGTGTTTATTTACTTATTTATTGAGCCCTAATTCAGGTGTTTTTGCCGTTCTTAAATTTTGTCGCCTTAGGCACTTGTTTACCTTTTATGGTCGACCCTGCATTTCTCCTTCTAATATCTACCTGGCTCCTATTTATAATATAAAGGCAAATGCATATCAACATTAACAAATGTGTTGCATGCCCAACTCTTATTGTACATGCATTCAGTCTTAAATAAAACTTTGATTTTTAAAGACTTTTTTTTTAGAATAATTAAGATATGCAGATAAGGATACAACATCATTAACCAGTTCATGTTAAGAAACAGCCAATGTGACACTAAACCAAAAGGTTTGGAATCAATTTGTCTTTGCTATCCGCAATATTGTCAAGTGTTATTTTAATAAATTCGACTAACAATTTCAGAAGAATATTTTAGATAGAACAATTTTATTTAATGTAATCATATATTTGAGGACGTTTCTTCAGTATAGTTTATCAAAATGTGTAAAATTAAAAATTTGTCCTTCTTTTATCATCGTTTCTTTCTATTTTTTTTCCGCATTTTTCTAAAGTAAAATGTGTGTTAAAAAATTTTATATCAATTATTTTTTTACAATTCATAAAAAAAAATATAAAAAAATTTAAAAAATTACTTCGAGATGTCAAAATGGAACATGTGGAACTATATAGATTTTTAAGCATGTGGAAAAAATAATTGATTTCTAATTAATGCCAACTAATTTTTTAAATAAAGGAAATATTTAAAAATCTTCATTATGAAACAAATCATCACGCTAATAAATTTTTTAAATGAACCCATTTTAAAATATTACAAATAAACTTTTGTTTTTCAAATGTCTGACATTTGGATCTGAAATTTTCCATTACCGCGGCATATATATATATATATATATATTGGTGTTTAAAATTAAGAGAATTTCCATTTTTGGTCGATTATCTTCAGAACTGTTGAGCGGGATTTAATGAATATGAACATAGACTGATAAACTACATAATAATAATAATAACAATAACTATGCCACAACCATATAATTTTGATACACACTCATAATAATGTGTAAGACTCCTCAGAGTCGCAAATTTTAAGAGAGAGCTTATATTGGTTTAATAGAGGGTAAGATTATGCAATTCTCACAATAATAATTCATTCTGGAAGTTATGCACTTTGTGATCTTTAGAGAAGTTGCTCCTACTCCTTCAACAAAGCGGTTTACAGGCCTTGGAATTGGAACAAGAGACGAAATGCTCTCCCAAAATCATCTCAGATATGCTCTATAGGGTTATGCTTGAAGGCATGGATAGCCAATGCATCCAACGAAGCTTTCCAGAAATTCATCGACCAGATGAGCCCTATGTGTTTCTCATTATTGAACAATAAAATAAAATTAGGACAAACTGTATCCCAGAAGCATGGAGTTCTATAAGAATCTACTCAGAAGCATATGCTACCCAGAAACATAGGGTTCTAGGTTCTATAAACATAGGATTCTAAGATCTTATCCTGATAATTTACAGCAGCCACACAGCTTCTGATAAAATCTTGCTTCGGATAAAGTTTTTATCCAATCCAACATGACACCTGCTCATACCATCCAACCTCTTCTATGGTCCTTTTTTCGGAGATTAGAAGACAGAGAATGGGTTCCCGTTCTTTCCAGATGAATTTACGTCCAGAATAAATGATTATGTTAAAACAGTTTTTCTTAATAATATCTGGTCCAAAATCGAATCTTAGAATATTAAACGTGCTCTTTTGTTCTCAGAAATGAACGAGGACACAGTGTCTTCTTTTACAAATAGATCTCTTCCGGGTAGCCATCGGGAAACAGTCATTCTTGAAGGGTTCTGCGGTCATAACGATAACGAAAGAGCTGATAAGCTGTTGTACTCGTTTTACTCATTTGCTGCAATTTACAAATACCGATCTTCATTTGCCATCACAGCTCTTGGATGGCTT
The DNA here is from genome assembly GCA_021605075.1 of Caerostris darwini. Taxonomy (NCBI): domain Eukaryota; kingdom Metazoa; phylum Arthropoda; class Arachnida; order Araneae; family Araneidae; genus Caerostris; species Caerostris darwini. Next base: position 74,684 of record BPLQ01014262.1, read on the forward strand.
TTTCCTTACGGATTCAGTATCTTTAAGCCGTTTCCATAAATTAAACACAATTCTACGTGCTACATTTTAATCCCTAGTAACATACACTTGAAACTGCTTTGTTCCCAGTCTACTCACAAATCTAAACCTGATTCCATCATCCAAACTTTGATGATTACTCATTTTAATTGATTGCCTTTGAATTCCACTGTATATTTTAAGAAAAAAAAATGCCATGAAATTTGTTCAGAAGTCTAAGCAAATGAAAAATCGAAATTGCCCTATGAGCTTTCTATCTCTATTCCTTTACATGCACCACTTACCACTTAATAAGCTTAAATAATTGATTCTAGAGATTTGCAATTTTGTTGGGAAGAATTTCTTTCGTCCAATATTTCTTCAAAAAAATTCTTCGAGATTTCTTCATAATATTTTGAACACCATTGAATAATGAAATTTGGTCATACTCAAAATGTACTACAGGAGCATTTCGCATTGCAGAAAAGACACTCCAGCCCACCCCTCCTCTTTGACGAAATCAATAGAAGGAAGCATACGGATTTATGGTGTCCATCCTTCAATATAGATTCGGCATCATTTGCTTTCAATCAATTTGCCCAAAGCTCTATTTACCAAACTATATTAGCTGTAAAAATAATTAAGAAAATTTGTCTACTAATAAAAATCTAAATAATTCACTAATAAATACTAAATAGTCTACTAATAAAAATCCTGTTCATCTAATAAACATTGTGAATAAATAGATATAATTTGTTTTCGTAATGAATCAAATTGTTTCTGTGTTCTCTAAGAATTATGCGCATCAGAATCTAATATATTTACTTTTTAATTTACATTTAGATAGGGAAATAACTGAAGAAAAATAATAAAGGAAATGTAAAATAAAATGAGGAGCGGATGATTGACGCGATAGTCCTTCGTATTACTCGTTTTGTTAGCGATTACGCGATTGGGGCGAAACTTCGAAAAATAGTAAGAGTATAATAACGACATATTGAAAATTAAAAATTCTGGTTTCATAAATCATTTTTAGATGGTAAAATCAAAAGGAAGATGAATTTATTTAACAAAAATTTATATCAATGTTATTTTAACCCATTCTGATGCACATGACATGTGGCAATTATTATACTGAAATGTTCACCGTCCGTCCGTGGAAGGCGGTTTGCAATCAAAATTCCTCTTCTGTCTATCAGTATCTAAAATGTCAGGGGTGTTTGGTGGTTTGTTTTTTTACCTCACTTCTCAGAAGCATCAAGTATCAGGTGTTCAAAGAAAAGAAAATATTTTAGACAATTTTTAAAGTTTCTTACAAATGAATAATTAATTTGAAACAAAACTGAAATAAAACTTAAATCTATTACCTAAAAATTAAAACAATTTAAAAATTTAATGTCTGTTTATAATAACAGCATATTTGTCATTTGAAATAAAAACATCAAAATGTAGTATGATCTCTCTATAAGGCGGGGTTTTAATATATTCAGTTACAACTGCTACCGCATGTATTACTGCATACGGAAAACTGCTACTACTGAAAGCAATAAAATACATAAAGCATTGTGTAGTATTACCTTTTGAACTTCGTTGATACATGCGAATAAAATTGCAATACACGCGTTGCAGAAATTAATCGCATTGGGTGAATGGAATTTCAAATCCTTGGACCACACTGGTCCCTGCATGGATGACAATTTCCGGTGGGATAAATTTTAAGGTTTTGGTAGAAAGTTGAAAATAATTGAATTTAGGGTATCGTTGCAGGATATTTAAAAGAATGAAATCTAACTGGGAATACTTGATGAAGAGTGCCATCATCAGTATTCCAAATTTGTCCAGTGGATTTTGTACTTGGTGTACTTGATTAACAGCTTCAGTGAGTTTGCGGTGAGCTGTCATAATGCATTGTTGTTCTTTTAGCAGTTGAAGTGGAGAGAAGAGTTAAGAAGAATCAGATATTTCGGTGACAGAAGTTCGGTGAAGTCTGAGGTTGTGAAGTATGAGTTGTCTTGAAAAGTTGTGCGAAAGAAACATTTGGTTTTATGATGTTTTGGCTCCGTTGAAGTTGTAAACTGTTTCGGTATTGCTGTATGGCTTATCCCTCGGATTATTTTGGAGGTAACTTAATAAATAAAAAAAAAAGGCAGTGCATATTAATATTGCAACACTTTTAAAATATTACTAAACGTTAGAGTTAAAAATTAATATATTAAAACATTAATAAAATATAGTATTTATTTTATTTATAATTTTGTAATTGGATTTCAGTTTAAATTTTTTTTTCTGAATGGTAATCTTTGATTTGTGCAGTGTATATATCATATATTTTTTTTAATTATACTATATATTATTTTATATTATTTGGATTATATTTTAATTACTTTTTTAGCTCAGTTTAAAATACGTTATGTGATTGATTTGAATTCAAAATATCGTAAAGCAATATGTAGTATTTCTTTTTGAACTTCCTTACACTACTTTTTATTCTAATTACGTTTTAGATGAGGGCCTGAAGGGCCGAGTGGCTAGCGCTCGGTACCACAGGGTTTGGGTTCGAGTCCCGGCGGTGCCATGGGTGTTTGTAGTGGTTCGGAATCCACTTTAAACCGTAGGTCCAGGTCCTAATAGGATCGTAGAGCGTTGCGGGGGCATTGTTACTCCACGTCCGTATCTTCAAGTTACACGCGCCCCCTGGATAATGCAAAGTGAGTAACGTCTGTGCAGCGCTTACCTTAAGGCATCCAAGACCAAGCTGTCTAAGTGTTTGCCAGCTGCATTGGGAAAAAAACATTTTAGATGATGCAGCCTAAATAAATATTGCAGATGAAATATCTTAAATAGAAAATTGCCACAAATACTAGACAAAATTATAGATATAAAGGCTGCGGGCATTCAAGCAATTTAAATCATAAGTAGACTGCTGAAATGAGATCACGTAAATACACTTTAAAATCAAAATACTATCTCAGTGCCGTAGTATATTTGGAAATTACATTTCTTCATAGCAGCATCAATGGCTCAAACCCTAATTATTAAGCAGCTATAATTACCTATTCTAACGAAATTAAAGAAATCGTACTCTAAATAATTGAAACAAAAAAAAATTTAAAAATATTTTAACTGTTCTATCACAATGAGTTATAGAAGTGATTAAAATCTTATTATTTTATATTAATAATTTTTTATATTCATTACATGATTCATTTTGTATTTGGGAAACATCAGTTTGAAGATAATTTTTTCTACAGATTACATAATCAGTGTCATGGCATTGTCGATCAAACTCTTTCCAGTACTAAAGGAAAGTTTTTAATATGGGGAGTTGGTTTCTATTTGAAATTGTCTAAAGATCTACTAGAACATTTTAATCCCAGAACATATCGACTGCTTACGCCTCATTCAACTCGCTGAATGAGTTTTAAGAACTATTAAAAGGAAACCTTTATTTTACATATAATTACATTGGGCTAATTTAGGCAATTTGATAGATAACGAGTTGGTTTTCTGAATTAAGAAGTAGTTCAGAGTGATTGCGAACTCAAAATATGGCTATGTAAGGAATAATACACAATAAATCTGAAGGTTGGAAAATATTTCCGTTAAAGAAGCACGAGAAATGCTTTAAATACCAAAATGCTAACTTTGAGGAAACTTTTTTTTAAAATCGCTATGACGCCATGGAATCCAATCTCGGGTAAGGCGATGACAACCTTTATTTCAAGATGAGTCTGACTAATTCAAATGAACAGAGCGTCATCTGTGTCATGTCTAAATTAGAGTTTCTGTATTATTGTAACTCACGGGGTTTTTTTTAAAGGGAAATGACAAATAACTCATTTTCATTTGTTACAAATAGATATCTAAGTTTTAGCGTCTTATTTAGTTTAATCAATATTTTCCTTCTTAATTGAATAAATTGAGCACTGATTCTTGAAATCATATTAAAAACTATTGATTCTAATTATTATCAGAAGATAATATAGAATAAATTTAAAATGTAAATTGTTCAAATAGCTTTAGTAAGACAGTGATGTAACTAAACGAAACTACTAATATTCTGCAGCTATAAATTGGCAATATTGCTGTGCCCGTTAAGCTTCAATGACGTCAAACTTATGTCGGCGACTTGTTCATAACTTCGATACATTTTGACAGATTAAATGTTTATATCATCATATTTCTTGCTTCTACTTATACCTTCAATGATAATCAGCCATCACAAAATAGGAAATTTCTCTACTGTATTATAATTCTTTAAATTATGGCTGCGTCTGCGCGAAAACTTTCGTGAGTCCTTTAAAATTTTCGTCTTTATTACGAATTATCATTAATTATAGAGGATTAAAGAGTTGAATAAACTTTTGATAGCTTTCAGAGTGATGTTTATGTTTTCGTAACATATGTATTTTAGTTTTGGTTTCGTAATACTATTTTTTGGGGTTTTTTAGTGTAAATGTTGCATGAACTACAGATTAAATTTTATTTGAAAGTTATATTTTGTTAAGTATTTTCATGATTGAAGGCTAGTATTTAAGAGTTATTTCATTTTGAACATTTCTCTGCATCCACAAATATAATCAGCTATTGATTACCCAAGCAGTCAATATTTATATGTATAGTTAAATTAAATTAGAAATTAAAAAATTATTTGGTTTTAACATATTGTATATTTGATCTCATATTTAATATGCTCTATTCAATTGTGATATATTTAAAAAACATTTCCATTGTATTTTTATACTTTTTTTCAATCATTTCTTGTATTTAATATCACCAATAAATTATGTTTATTAATTTTAAAAAATAAAAGAAAGAAAAATAGTTTAAAATACATCATATATATAAGAATATGATGCATTTGAAGACTGAAACTTTCTACCAATAATAATTAATAATAAAAACTGTATTTACATAATTAAAAATCACTTTTAATATTCTAACTAAATAATATGAAGTGCTTATGTTTATAGACAATTTAATCTTTTATATTAAGAAAAAAAATCTAATCCATGTTGTTTGATAGTAAATATAATATTTTGTATACATTTATGTATTTTCCTGATGAATTTTTAATATAAATTGAGCATAAACAATAATTGAAAAGCTTAAAAATAGTAAAAACATTGAATCATGAAATTTCATATTTTTATTTAAAAAAGTCAAAGTTTAAACTAAATTCTCAATTTTTTTTTTTTAATTCTAAATTATAATGTTTTAATTGTTGCATACTGCACAATACAAGTTTATTGTTTTTAATATTCGTTACATAAAAAAAATGTATATATATTTTCACATAAAATTTGATTCGGATGAATAGATATTCTTCTGAATAAAAAAAGCAATGAAAAATAATAACTGGATTTATTAAATGTATATGACTGATTTTTATTTTTATAACTCCTTGTGTTGATTTTTCTTTTTTTGGTTTTTCCCAGAACTTCAGGGGATTCATTATATATAGTTTTGGGTTTGCCAAAAACTGCCACACCTGATGATATCAAAAAAACTTATAGAAAGGTTTGTTAAATTTTCATTGTTTAATATAGTATATTGTAATTTCTGTGGTTGTCAGTTTTTATAAATTTGTAAGCAAATCTTAAATAACTTAACTGTGATATTTATGCCCATCAATTGGCTGAGTATCTTGAACCATCTAATTACAGTCAAATAAAGAAGGAAAAAAAATAGTCTTAAATAATAGATCTATTATAAAAAACATATGCTGTCAAAGATTATAGTATGCTTTTAATTTATATATTTTTAAAAACTAATAGTTGTCCGCTTTTAATTTATCCCATTTTCTCTTGTACATTCTAATAACCTTATAATTTTGTGATACTTTTCTATCAGTTGAACCCTTATTTTGCTGAGTACAAATGTTTTCAGAATGATTGGCAATCATGAATCAAAACATCTTTAATCACAAAGACAATTAGCATAAACAAGTGTTTTAATGCATTTATAAAATATAAATGAATTGAAAAAATAATAGTAATAAATAATAATATAGATTAATAAGAATAATCAAAATTAGTAATCAAATTACAATATTACAAAAATAATCAGAAATAAATCTAAGCTGTAGGCAGGACACTTTCAATTTCTTTCAGAATTACTTAAATATTTCTGATATAATTAAAATATTATCCAATGATGACACATATTTAATTCTTAAGAGAAAGTTTCATATTTAAAAAACAATATCTAATATAAAAAAAATAATAAATTTAAAGTAAAATCTTTAAGAGAAAGAAGGTTCAGCATTTTCCAGGAATACCTCCTACACATTATTAAAAAATAATTGTACAAGAAAACTTAATAGAAATTTGCATTGCATTTTAATAGTAATCTGTTGGAAAATAACACATAAATTTTGAAAATAAATAAATCTATCAAGATATATGTAACCATTATATATTATTGATCAGTTAATTACCTTTAATTAAATGCCATTTAAAAATATAAATTATCAAAACTTTATTAAGTACATATTTTAAATTTCATATAAATTATTCTTAAGATGTTTTAAGAAAACATGAAATTTAACAATATTTGATTATAAAGGTAATATTTAACAAATGGGAGTGCATAAATTAATTATACTTTCTATTATTTATGCCTAAAAAATTGTTTATATATATACACTTTTCAATATTGAATTGCAACCTCAAAAAGGAAAATATGTTATATAAGTCATAGGATTGGTAGACACTAAAAAAGAGCAAACGAATACAATGTTCATTACCTTTATCTTATCTATGGTAAATATAATACAGCTTCAGTAGGATAAAAATTTCATCAAAAATGACTTTTATAGCTGATTAAAACTTGGATTTTCAGAAAAGTTATTGTGGAAAATTTGTATGATGCCTTGCGTTTGCTGATGTCATCTATCACCACTTTTATAAACAGAGAGGATTGATGTATTTGAATTAAGAAATATTGATTAATTGCTCCAACAGAGCACAATGCATGTTAGTATTTAAACAATATTCCAGTGCTGTGTGTCCTAATTGTTTTGATCACAATGATAAACTCAAATTGCAGAAGGAAATGCACAAAAGCAAACCTCGATTGGACTGACAATCTTATTAAGAGGTTGGTTTGTAATGATCCCTTCACTGTAGCAAGCAAAATTAGATGATACATTCCAAGATCAAAAATATCCAATGGTGTCGATACTATCAATCAGAAGGCATTCTCATTCAGTTGGCCTTAGGCTATGCTAGATGGTATTCCATTGATCTTGAACATCATACTAGCATAGTGCAGAGCAAGACTGGAAATGCTCTCCAGTCTTAAGAATGGAGAAGTATTCTCTTCACTGATGATGAATCTTTTATCTCGGATGCAGTTATGCTCTAGATTGGTGTTGAAACCATATGGCCAATGCTATGAACAGATCTTTACAAGGGAATGCCACACTAGCTGTATACTTAGAATTATTATATGAAGTGATATTATTTATGGTAAGCAAACCCTTTAGACTTCATTTTGAGTTCCTATATTATATGATGGTATATAAATTTCATCATTAACCCGGTACTATTTTTCTGACGTATTCCTGGAGCCACAGAAGCTGTGGCCAATGCCTAAGCGACAACAAACAACCCTCCTGGCTTATCTCCTATCGAACATGTGTGGAATGTAATTGGTTGGCTATTGCAAAGGAAAACTCCTACAAGGGATTTTAATGCTTCACTTAACCATGTGGATTCAGTATGAGATATATTGTACGATATAATATTCTCTGGGAAATCAATAATAATTATTGATAGCATGTTAACACATATAAAGGCCTCAATTTCATTTTGAAGTGGTAATATTCAATAATACAAGTTTATAGATATTGAATAAATAGACTCCATCTGAATATTTTGTTTTTATTTTTTAATTAGTGCTTAACATTAGCATATCTATCAATCTCATGAATTTTATTGTTTAAGGACTTTTTATTCATATTACTGTTTTTATAATGCGAAACATATATAATTTAATAATTTAAAATGAAAGATACATCATGATAAAAAAAAAAAAAAAAAAAAACCTATAGAAATAAATAAGCATAATATTGAAAATTCATAAAGTGATGATTTTAATGATTTCAGAATGGCTCTCAAGAAACTATTGATATTTCTTCTTTTTCAAATTTATTAGATGAACATAAGTTTGTCTTAGATACATAAAACAAATTTATAAAGTATATTTTATATCTCTAAAAAAAATTTTTATGATTTATAAATGTTTAAAGTAGTTGTTCTGAATTGTTGGTTATATTCCAAAACTGTATATTAAAATGTTAGAAATTCTCTTTTTTTTTTCTTTTTCTTTATTTATTGTTATTTTATCTTGAAAATAGTTGGGGTTTTTTTCATCTTGTGTAAGGGAATAATATTTAGAAAAGTATCTTAATTTAAATTCTTATAAAATGTAATTAATTTTACTGTCAAATCATATTCCTTTTGTTTTATGAAGAATTTTCTTTTTATGAGTACCATAGAGTTCATAACTTTTGGTTGTTGTAATTTAAAGAATAATATTTTTTAGATTATTTAATTTGTCTATTGTAGTCATTAATTTGTTATATGCAGAGGTACATACATAATATAAAAAATGTGTAGATGTTTTTAAAATATGTTATTGGCAAAATTATTATAAAATGTATTTTTGAAGTGTTTTTTTAGCAGAAAATATCAGGTTGTGTATTTTTCTCTGAAAGGACTCCTTATTTTTATAATCAAATGCTTGATTTTATTATAAAAAACCTAAAAGAATTTTATTTTGTTTATGTATTTTTAAGTACTAAATTTTTGGTTTTATTTACCTAATAGCTTGCTTTGAAATTTCATCCTGATAAAAATCCAAATGATCCTGGTGCAGCTGAAAAGGCAAGTAGTATTTTAGATAATTTTTTTTTACTTCGTATTTAAAAATTTCTGAAGTTATGTTTTTAAATCTAAAAGATATGATATTAAAATTAAGCGATTCTATTATTTAAATATTTTCATAATTCTGAATATTTGATTTTAAATTAGTTTGCATATTTTAAATTATATAACTATAAAGTATATTAAAGAATAAGGAAGAATATAAAGATTTAGGAAGAATTAAGAATAAGTTTTTGGAAGGTAGGATTTAAGTTGGAAAATAAAGAGTAAGATTTAGGAAGGTTAGGCTATTTTTATGTTTCCTTCTTTCTCATAAAATTTTGTTTGGCAAATTTTGAATATCTATGTATCAATATTAAATTTTTATATTTATTTTTACTAATCGGTTGATGTTAATTAATGTTTACTAACTATAGTGTCTGTCATATAGTAACTGTAGTTTTTGGAGCCTGATGATCGAAGGGCTAGGCTAGTAAATGACAACATATCGTCCTGTATGCGATGAAAGATTGATATCAGTCATTAAATAACGTTGCTCAGTATCTGCGTAAACGGGGCCTGAATGGCCGAGTGGCTAAAGCTCTGGCGCTCGGTACCACGGGTATCGGGTTTTGAATCCCAGCAGTGCATTGGATATTTGTAGTGGTTTGGAATCCACTTTTTAAGTTGTAGGTCCCGGTCTCATATAACTGTAGAGTGTCACGACGCCCGTCAGGCTTCTCTCTCACCTACATCATTCCCAAACTGTATAATGGCAACTCAGCTCTAGGCACAGTGATGCAATGTGATTGGTGTGGTGTGGTGTGGTGTAGTAGTAATGTCTGTTATTTGACTAAAAATGGATACAAATTTGCTCAAGATTTAGAAATTGATAAAAATTTTGGAATATAAACGATAATGTTTTCTGTTGCAGTTTAAGGACATTAATAGAGCCCATAGCATATTGAGTGACTTAACTAAAAGGAACATTTACGACAATTATGGCTCTTTGGGACTGTACATTGCAGAACAGTTTGGTGAGGAAAATGTGAACACATACTTTGTGCTAACAAGTGGCTGGTGTAAGGTAAGTTTACTGTTTTTATGTTTAACTAATGAAATTGTTTTTTATATATTTATATATTGTGTTTTTTATTTAAATTAAATGTAACATGCAAATTAAATGTTTTAATCATATTTTTATAACATGAGAAAATTTTTATTTATTTTATTTAAATGTTCTGCAGATAACCTTTGTACATGGGTGGAGGGAAAGGTCTTTTTGTTTTTAAATTTCTTAAAAGTCAGCAATAATTGATTTTTCCTGTTTGTACATAGTTGTTAATATGAAGTGTTAAAATTATAAAATGTTTAAACATTAAAATTAAAATAAAAAGTTATAAATATTAAAAATTAAGGTGCAATTAATGGTTGTGAAAAAGGAAAATATTTTTATAATTTAAAGTTTAAAAAAACTTTTTTTATTCCTATATATTTTGCAATTGTTTGAATTGTTTGTTTAGTTTTCATAATATAGGTATATTCTCAATGAATAATTATAAATAAAATTTTAAAAATAGACTAAACTGATTTATTATTCGTCAAAATCTTGATGGGATCAAAAATATGTTAAGAAAAATGAATAAATAATGATAAAATAAGTTTATTATTCAATTAAATAAAGAACATGGGACACCTGAAAGTGTTGGTTTAGATAATTAAAAAGATTGTCTGCTTTTTCAGCTTCTCATATTCTATCATTTAATGAAATTTCAAATTAAGTTGAAAATCTAATAGTTAATAAAAAAAACTTAGTAATATTTGTTAGTAAGACATCATTTTGTTGAGAATGAGTTTTAATAGTTGAATATATAGTATCCAGTAAATAATGTAGTATACTTCTTATAAGCATAATTATAATAAAATTTAAATAAGTAAAAAGGAATTTTGATAAAATTCTATAATATTGAGTAACATATTTATGATAGAAAAAATCAGGAAATATAAACTAAATTTTTAATTTATATTCTTAGCCTGGAGCATAAATAATATGATCCACTACTCTTTATAGTAGTTGCATCAACAAAATGTTCAACTTATAAATAGGACAAATTGCATGTATTACTTATTTCAGTTTGAAAAATCAGTTTTTTTTTTTTTTTTTTTTGTCATCTCTTAATTGGAAAATTAATACCTACTTAATATATTAATATAATTAAAAATTTTTCCTTTAAATTATCATTTCCTTTTATGTAATTTCCTTTCCACCCCATTCCCCCAAAAAATGTAGTTATATATTTTTTTCAACAGTTCTTATTGGTTTATTTTTTTTTAAATTTCTCTCGCAAGTTGTTCTTATTGGTTTAGTTAAATTTATTTGTAAGCTCTTTTAAATTTCTTTCACAAGCTAATAATTATATAATTAAATATTGTAAAATTGTTCTAAAATATTGTTTGAAATAAATTTGTCTTTGCTTTCACCAAAGTGAAAATAAGATTTTTCAAGAACAGAAAATAATTTGGAATTCTATAGTTTTTCATTTTTTAAGATTGCTGTTATGCATTTTATTCTTACCTTATATTTTAAATTTTATAGGTAATCTGTATTGATCCAGCTGATTTTATTTATTTATTTTTTTATATATTACTTATTTTAAAATTTCTGTTTAAAAAATTTCTTTGTATAAACTGTTAATTTTGTAGGAGCTAAAGTTTATTTTGGAAATATTTTATTAACTAAATGTCCGATCTAGCTACTAAATATCTGTTGATACAAATTTTATAAGAGAAATAAGGATTACTTCTTTTATAAAATAATAACCATTAAAAATGGACTATATTTATGTGCTTATACCTCTTCTATTTTCAGGCCTTGTTTGTTTTTTGTGGTATAATCACTGGTTGTTACTTATGCTGCTGTTTCTGTTGCTGTTGTAACTTCTGCTGCGGCAAGTGCAAGCCTAGAGCTCCTGAGGACAGTGGAGATTACTGCAATTTAAAAGTAATCTTTCTCATTTATGTTGTTTCTATTTGCTCATTTATAATTAATAAATTATATTTTATTGAGTAATTTTTATGCATGGGTTTTATAAATTGAATACCAAGAAAAGCATTACCACAATACATTCTTTATAAATTAACTCTAAATTATGTACAGTAAAAATCCATTTAATGCTGTTTCAGCATTAAACTGTAGCATTGAAATTACTTACTACTTGTCAAACTAGCTAATATAACAAGGCTGAATGATATGAATGTGCCAGCTATTGAAGAATTATTGCAAGTAACAACTGGTGAAAGTTTTTTTAACAACGATCGTAAAGAATAAACAGAACAAGTACACAAAGATAATGAAAATAGCGTTTCTGAAAATGAAGAGCAATATTTCCTGTAAAAAAGTGTCATTATAATGGAAATTATTGATCTATTTATATAAAATGATTTAAATTTTGATAGAAGTTCAAAGGCAAAATGAAATGTTCATTGATGCAATGTGTTGTTTTTGGCAACTACTTGCTGAAAAAAACAGGAAAAGGCTAATTAATGTTAAATGACATCTTCACAAAAGGAAATATATATATATATCAAATGCAAAAAAAACTTTCTTCATCACAAACATAATTTATTTACTCAAACTTTTTTTTTCATGAATAAAAATCAATATTTGCAATAAATAATTTTACAAATCTTGTAACAAAAAAATATTTAACAATAAATGTTACAAAATGAAACTAAGAAAAAAACTGATAATTTTTCATATTCTCTGTTCTGTTTTAATTATTTACATATTAAGATGACCTTGTTTAATGTGGGAATTTATTAGAATGTATCTCCTATGTTAGACAGGGTATTGCTGCACTTTAACTATGTCTATCTAGTGTGCAATAGCACCGAAAATTTTTCTTAAAATCAATTTAAACCTAGGAATTATAAATGTGAATTTTTCTTAGAAATTTATGACTTTTAAATATTATTTATATATTATAACATAATATATAGTATTCTAATATAATTTTAATTATATTAAAAAGAAGTCATTGAAATTACAAGAAAGTAGTATAGAAATTAATAATATGAATATATTGAAGAACTAGCAAATCATGAATTGTCTTATTGGTATTTGATTAATTTTTTAAAAAAATGTAAAAGTTTTTAAAATTTCTTTTGTAATAAATAGTCATATTATTTAGAAGAATGAGCATTTGTTACTTTATTTTTTAATATGTTTTATGTATTTGTCTTCTTAATTATATAATTATATTGATAATGAATATTATTACTAAGAATATGGTTTGATATAAAGTATTTCTTTTAATTTTCTTTAATAAATATTATGTATAAAATGTTAAAAATCAAAATCAAACAAATGAAGTAAAAAAAAATTGCTTCATTGAAATCAACTTTTATGAAAACATTGAAATCCATCTATGTATTGTGCTGTCATTGCCTGCAATTCTATCATCTTTTCTAACCTGGATAATCGTTTTTCAATATCAGTAGCGAATTCTGAATAAACAACTTAATCCTGTTTATTTTTGTTTTCATAGGAAGAATACGAGAGTGGTGCAAGTGCTCCCTCCTCACCCATCCGTACTCAGCCTCAGAGTTCTGAGCCCATGGCCATGCCTGCCCCTGGAGAAAATGTGACTGAGATGACAGGACTTAAAAGTGCACAGACTGTCACCTACATGACAGGCCACGGGGTCTCCACTAACCAGTAATTTTTAGTGACAGCTTTTTTTTTAGCTTCCTATTTCCATGTAGGCACGTTTCTGTGGAACATTTTGGTCCTACGAATGAATTTAATTCAAATGGCAGAAGGAAACATTTGTGAAAATGTGTATATTTATTATATTATGTTAGTCTATTAAATCCTATATTTGTTGTGTTATGGAATATTTTGCCCAGATTGCGTTAGTTATGAAGATGTTTCAGATTTTTAATTGATTGAATTTGTGATGTAATAGTGGCAGCATTTCCCTAAATTAAATGTTTTCAATTGTTATTTGTTGATAAAATTGTTCAATGTAGGTATTTGTATTTAAAATATTGATAAATTTGGGATAGTTTTTTTTTTTTTTAACAGTTATGTTAGGTTTTATTCATTTTTTATTTCTTTATACATCAGAATTTAAAAATGATCTAAATATTTATTTTCTAATGAATCAATAATATTTATTCTTATTTAAAGAACATTACATAATATGAAACTTTGTATGTTAGAAAAAGTAATTCATGTCATCTTGTAATTAGATAGATAATTCAATTATATTATAAGGAGTCAAAATAATAATTTCTGTTCAAGAATTAATGAAGTGTTAATTGAATTATGCAAAATAATAAAGCATAAAAAAAACAGCATTCCTTAATGCATTGTTACATTTATACTTTATAAATTACTTTTATTTATAAGTTTTATCTTAGTATTGAAGAAATTATTTAGTATCTAGTCGAAAAAGAAAGTTAAAAAAATTTTTGGTATTCCTATTAAAACCTTTTATAAATAAGTAATATTTGCAGTCTTGGGGTTGGTAACTAAAATTCAGAGTAGGTCTAGAAGTTTAATTAAGTCATATAAAGGGAATTAAAATCTGTCCACTAATCCTTTGAAAAGCATTTAATTGGACAGATTCAAAAAGAGCATTGTCATAGGTGAGGTAATGTCATTTAGAATAGATTTTAATTGCAATAAGAAGAATTTTATTTTTTAATCATTCAAATTTTTGATGATATATTAAAAGAAAAACAAGAAGAAAAAAACTATTATACATTTTCTTTCAAAGGAATTTTATGCAATGTCTATCTGATTAGCACACTCACAAGTAATTAATTCATCCTTTTACGGCATTAAATTGGATGTTTATTATGTGCAATCTGTGGTTGGACTATCCTCATTTCAATTAAAATTTAACTTTTATTTATTGAACTGATTCTCATTTAATTTTATGATTAAAAATCATAAAGTTTATTGTTTTTATAAAAATTATTTTATTGTATAATTTTAGTATTTATATTTCTTTTTTGAAATCAAAAATCGTTGTTTAAGCCTATGTTGAAGGATCAGCTGGTTTCTGATCAAAGTTGTTTTTATTTATTGTACTTGTTAATTCATATAAGTGATAATTTTTTTACTGTTGGTGAAAGTTTTATTTTATCATAAATTTTCTTTTCTTTCATGATCTATTGTTTCATGGAATTTATTTCAGATTCATTATTTTTTTAAAAATATATTCATATATTTATTATCAAAAGTGTTTCCCATTTTAAAAGATGTAGTGGAGTGTTGTTTGGTTTTTAAGTGAAACTATTTTCTGTTTCTAAACAAAGCATTTCTTTTTAAATTTATTATTTTATGTTTGTTGCTTTTACCCAATGTGTGTTCCCCCTGTGTGATGTTCATCCATTGTATGACTTTTATTGTTGGCAAAATTTAATATATGGTGCAATAATTATTTGTCATTGCAATTATGCTTTTTTTTTTTTTGTAAATAAAAATTTAAATTTATATTTATTTTCTTACTGAAAAATGTTGTATTAATGTAAATTCTTTTCTGTTCAAATATGTTTCAGGGGTATTTTTTTTTTTTTTTTTTTTTTGTCATTAAGTTAATATATATATATATATTTACAAAAAAAGGAGGGTTGTTTCTTAGCTTAATTATTTTTGATAAAATTAGTAAAATTGAACTGAACAGCTAGTAATTTAGTTATATTAATTCATATCATTTAAAAATATGTACAGGAGCAAAAAGGAACGTGATTACTGAAATTAAAATTATTTTATTGCTAATATTATTAATGATAATTTTCTATTATATGTTTTAAAGATATTTTATTTTGAAGAAATGAAACAGTTTTTAGTTTTTGTTAATTGTTTATATATTTTATTTTAAAAATACTTTATTAAAAGGAGCATTTCTTTATTAGTTAATATGCAGCAAAATTATGATTTTTTTATAATTTCATTTAGAATAATTATATTTTTATTTTCTTTAAATCTTATATTTTGTTTGCAGGTGCATTAATTATCAAATAAATTTATTTTTGTATAATATCTTTAATTATAAGTCTTATGTTAAATTCCAAATGTTTATTTTTAAACTAAAATCCATTTTAACAATTGTCTTTCAATTAAATTTATTGCATTTATTTACTTGGCATTGAGTTTTTTATTATCAACAAATTTATTTTATTTGTCAAAAATGTTTTTATGAAGTGCTCATGCTTGCATTTTGTTTATCCACTTGTGAATGCAATTGAATACTTTAAAAAAGTGATTTAAGAAAAAACGATTTGTAAACTAAGACAAAAAAAAAAATTGTAATGGAAAATTTAAGATTTTCCAATATAGCTTTAACAATGCAATTTTTGTTAACCTCAAATCTTTATTAATCTATCCTCATATTACTATTTTATATTTTTTTAAATATTTCTCAAAGTTGATGATCTACAATAACTTACAAGAATGTGCAATGTTAGACTTACTGGACTGAATGACATACTTTTTTTAATCATTGTTATTTATTTTGCTATTTGGTTTATTTTGTGGGATTTAAATGTATATAATTTATGTCAAAAATTGAGTTTTTTCATATACAGACATTAATATTCTCAATAATGTATGTTATCAATTTTGTAGGTTTTCTTCATTTGTATACATGTTTTCGATAATGTAGGAAATGTATTTTGTATAATAATAAATTAGCTATATAAATAACTGTATAATATGAAAAATTTATTACATTCATTCTGAGAATTATACTCTAAATCTCTTTAAAATTCTGCACTAGTTTGAAGAATTTTTAAAAACTTGGTATTCATGCTTTTTATGCTGACTTGATGTAATTGAAAAATTAATCTCTTATTATGTAAAGATAATTTTCAAAAATTCATAATTTATTCTCTCATCTAATTAAATTGAAAAGATTATTTTTACATTAAACTTTGCTATTTATAAAATTTTAAACTTTGTTGAATATATTTAAAATTGGTTCTTTAAAGAGCAGCTTAAGCAAATGCTATATGCATTTTGAGTTCTGTTTTTGTGAATTAAAATAGAAAGTTTGTATGTATGTATGCATGTATATTTGTTGTTTGAGGCAAGTAAGCTCTAAATTGTATATGTATATATACAGAGAGAGAAAGCTGACCATAATTTGCAATTGTATACTTTGTTGAAAATATTAAAGGCATATGCATATTTGTTTAATATGTAAAAAGATCATATCAGTTAAGTAAAATAATAATAATAAATTATAAAATCTATAGAAATTTATTTTAAATATTTAATTAGCTTTATTGGTTTTAAGTAGAACAGTGTGGAACATATCTTTTGCTAGCATACAATTTATTTTTGAATTTCATTTCATAATTCATGTGAATTTATTTATTAATTTGCAGTAATGGTACCAATAATAGTTATTTATTTTAATTTTTGTGTTTCATATTTTGAAAGGAATGTATATCTTTAATGAAATATTTTCAAAAAATAACATTGAATTTTTTAATGCTTGGATTACTATTACCTATTGTGATAATTGAATTGAATTTGTGTTTAATATTTGGTATGAACTCTGATAAAAACATTTCTCTAATAAACTTATCCTGTGGGGTATAATTTTTAATATTTTCATTTATATTTATTATATTTCCCTTTTTACATTGATCGTTTAATTTTCCACAAGTTTCATCTGAATTCTCATGATTAAGGATACAATTAATGGTAAAACTAAAATGCTGAAATCAATATTAAGTTAACGTATAAAAAATGATTTCAATATATTATCAAAAAAATATCAATTTGATATTCATAATCAAATTGATGGAATAAAGTAGTATTTAAAACAAGATAATGAATACCCCCCCCCCTCCTTTTTTTTTTTTATTCTAATATCTTTCTAAACTTTGGAAGAGTTCTTCATGCATTGATATTAAGAAATAACATAATTGTGTACAGAATTTGAAATCTTTGGGATTCTTTTTTAATGTAACAGCTATAGTGTGATTATATTTAAAAATAATCTTGAAACAAAATTTTATCTATAGTAATATAAATAATGTGTTACAACACATTATTTTGTTTTTGAAGATTAATTATGTTTTGAAAATTAAAAACAGTAATCCAATAATCTTGCACTTATTAATGTGATGTGTATAATTTAGGAAATTATCAAGAATGTACATTTTTTTACATGTTACTTCTGCATATGTTGTAAAATTATGAGAGGATTACAATTATCATTTGTGATACTCCCATGTGTCTTCATATTGGCTAATGAAACAGTTTCCAACTGTTCTGTTAGAAATACTTAAATTTATAAGGTAATTAAAATTGTAACCTTTTTCCTAACTTAGCGAATATTAGAGAAAATTATGTATAAGAGGAACTTATATTGGGAATCAAGCTTATTTTGTACTTACAAAGTTTGACTTCCAATATGTTTGACCTTGTTCATGTTGGTGTCTACATAATCAAAAAGTAATTGAATATTAGATATTAGTTCTGACATGTTTGAACAAAGTTGGAATAATTGTTTCATGTGATGCCTTTATATCTATTCACCAATGATATATATGCATATTTAATTCTGTTTGTAACAAATTATAAAGTTTGAGTATCCTGATATTATATTTCATATTTCAAAGTGTGCATTGAAGCTTTCCCATTTAAACTATTTGTTTTAATAATGATAGCTGTGCTCATTTATTTTTTTGAGGGATAATTTCTTTCATTGTTGAACATTTAACAGTTAAAGAAATAATCACTTGAAAAAAATCAATGTAGCACATAGAAAATTTGAAATCAATTACTGTGCACTTTCAGCCACTTTTTTTCCCTCCTCTTCAGGTAGTTGAAATAAAATAATGCTTTTCTCAAATGATATCTAAATATATATAACTTGTGTATCTGCATTTTCTCCTAATATGATGGCATTTACATAAAAAAATAAACTTGATTACTTCTGAAGTAATGAAATCATATTTTGATTAAATCAGATCAAAGTATTTCTAATCGATGTGCAACTGAAGTAAATTCTAATTAGTTTATAGATAAGTAATACTTTACATGTTAGCATACAAATTCAGCTATGAAAATCGATATTTTTTAAATCATATCGAAATGAAATACTCTGCATATGATATGTATAAATGTATTAAAGTGTTATTCAGAACTGCAAACTGAATTGTGTTCTGATGGCCTTAGAATAATTGTTGAGCCTCATTTTCTTTTGCTGTTGATCTATCTAGTCGTGTGAAACTGTACAACTTAATATTCTATTTCTTTTTATATATGGGAGTAATTTCCATGTGCAGGCAATATCTATATAACATGGCAAACTTGTAAAACTATTAGATAGTCACCTCCTACAGCATTGCATTTTGTAACGCTGAGTCAGCTTTAACACAAAGATCTTCCGATAGCTCAGCAAGTTATGAGAATTAATGCTGCTGAAGTAAACACATAACATCAACATGTAATACTTTGAACCAGGGCTGTTCAATCTACAGACTGCCATGAAATTGAAAAATAAATATAATTAATTATACCTAAAAAAAATTAAAGTTTTTATTTTATTTACATACTAATAATACATTTTTAATTTTTATTCTCTGTGTTAGCGATTAAAAAATCTTAGCGTGCTGAAAAATTTAAATAAACAGCATGAAAAAGAAGAAAAAAAAATCAAAGATTATTATTATATGACATTGTAATATTTCAAATTTTATTTACTATTTTTTTATTAAAAAAAAACCTCCCTAAATTAATTTAGTTTTTATGAGACCTGAAACAAATTCTTTTGTCTTTTTCATGTGAGGCCCAAAGAAGTGAACAACCCTGTTTTTGGCCAACTATTGTTTTAATAAATTTATTTCTCTTTATGATAATAGTGTTTTTTAATCTTTTGAAAGCTAGTCCTAAATTTCTATTACAAAGTATCACATTTTTTTTTTTTTTTTTTAACCAACAGCCATGTTATAAGGGGTCTACCCACACTTGTTTATTTCAATACTTTGTGTTCATCAACACTGTTCGTATATAATATATTTGATGGATGTAGACAATGCCTTATCAATTGTTTATAATTACGAAACATTTTTGTTTAAAAATTGTTGTATTGCATGTGTATGAAATAAAATTTCCTTATCTGAACGTTGAATTTTTAACTCAGTTCTGATATTGTATTTATTTTTTAAAACCATTCACAAAACTTAAATTTCAAAGAAAGAAGGAGAGAAACTGTTTGTGTAATGTAAAAAGAATAAAAGTAATGATGCCAATTTTGTTTTTTGAATTAGTTTCATTTTTATTTTTTTTCTGAATTTTCAAAAGAATTTTTCACACACAAAAATATTTATTTTATATAATTTCTCATATATTGTAAGTTATTAATAAACTGAGTTACTGTTAATTATAAACTGAAACAATAATAAAAATCTATAATATTACTTTTCTTAATCAAATACTGTAAAATTTAATTTCATATTATTACATATGGAAATAAAATTGATCTAAGTGACAAATTGTTTCTTCCATCATACGACAATGTAACATGCTTTGATGATCTTACCATGCATAATTGTTTGATGCTAATGTTTAAATTGAAATAGTTTCAGGCAAATGATTGGATATCCCATTGAATTTGTATCTGAGCGACATAACAGATATTGGCATAGCACCTTTGGGAAACTGCAGTTGATCCTTGACGACGATGCTATTCTGAATCTTCTCAACTGAAATAAGTATTAACGAATGTAATAAATATTGCAAGATTATTGTTTTGTCCAAGATACTGATCAAATCATGGATCTATCATGCTGTAGATTTCCAATGATTAAAAATTGGATAGTACAGAAAAACTAATGATATTGAACAATTTTCTAGGAGTATTTATTTTAAGACCTGATGTGATAATTTTTCCCACTTTCTACTTTGTATAATTCTACAATTACACTTTTGATGTATAAATTTGAAAATCTGTTTATCTTTTTACAAATTCATAGTTTTAAATATTAAATATGGTATTCACTAAGGCTATGGTTTACATAAAGTCGTAGGTCCCTTCAATTTTCCCCTGATTTCTGCCCCTTTATTCCTTTGATTTATTGAGAGGATTAAGATCAATTTGTGTAGATCTTAACAACCTGAGTCTAATGGTAGTCTCATTTTTCTTCTACAACCAATACAAAGAATTAAAGCTTAGGAGTTAAAGTTTATGTTGGGTAGGGGCCGTGGAGTAGAAATAAAATAGAGAGCGTCCCCTCTATTCTAAAATAATAGAAAGTTGGAGCAAACATCTCTTGTCCTTTTCATACTAGAGTTGGCGCCGTATCGCCCCTTGGCTTGTTTTCCCTAGTTTTCCATTTATTCAGTAAACGTAAACATGTTACGAAGGGATTCTGAAAATTCCAAGAAATTCTTCTCAAGTCATACATTTATTTTACTATGTGCTTACTAAAGATAAACAGATGTAAGAAATGTTATAACTCTATTGTTTTATTAAATATAACAAAGCATTACAAAAAGGTTAAATATAAATGAATATTTTATTTTTTAATCATTGTGGTGGGGAAATTTAGTAAAATAATATAAATTCCAAATATTTAGAAAAAATTAAATGTGCATTTATTAACAGCTAAAAAAAATGACCCATATTCCGTTTGAAAAAAAGTAGACCTTTTTCTCCCGTCACTCCAATAGCATATAGTAATAACCAATAAGGAATGTTGCAATTATGGAATGTTACCGAAAATCGCCAAGCTATTATCGTATGTGTTAAAACTACAAAGTAAAGGCTCGTTCCCACCGAGGCGACAGGGACGAAAATTTTTTCGACCCTTCATACCGAAGCGGCAGAAATCGCTTTACTCCTAGTGAAATTCCAGTTACTTGTACTACATGGCAGATCTACTATTGGCTATCCAAGTCACATGACGCGGCAAGCATTCGAGAGTTGAAAGTTGGTCAACTCGAAGCAGTGGATTTCAGAAGAACGTGGTGAGGTTAGTGATTGGTCAACGCCTCGGCGTGAACGAGCCTTAAGGCTCGTTCCCACCAAGGCGAGTGACGTGAAGAGGCAAGCGACAAAATTTTTTCGACCCCTTCACAGCGAAACGTCAGAAATAGCATTACGCCTAGTGAAGTTTCGCTTCGAGTTGAAAGTTGGGCAACTCCAAGCGGCGGACTGCAAACCGGTTTCAGGCGACCGCGGTGAGGCTAGTGATTGGTCAAATTTTTTCGCTTGCATCTTCTCGCCTTGGTGAGCACGAGCCTTTAAATGTCACGTAAGAATCATGTTTGCTCCAAACTAGCAACCCCGATGTGCGCTGTGTTATATTACTGTTCTATAGTAGCAGCAACGCGAAGTCTCCCCTCCGAATCAGTGAATATGAGTTTCATTTCGCTTTTTAAACTGTTTATTACCCTAAAGGAACGTAAGATGAATGACCAAGTCAATTTTATATTACATTCATTCGACTGTCACATTATATTATCATATCTGACGAAAATATAAGGAAATTATATACTAGGAAAACAGTGGATCATTACAGTTAACTTTTGCAAATTAGAATACCCTAGATATAAATAAAATATCATAATCCTTTTTTTTTTCATATAATTTGATATTAATTATATAGATATGTTATAATTTACTTCAAATATAAATTCCCTATTACTATTACTTATATCGTTGCATAAAATTAGGTTTCATAAATAACGCAATTCATGAACTAAAATTTGGTAATGCATTTAAATAGATATGTCCTATTGATTAAATCTTAGACTGTTGCCAGTTGTATTTCCAATCAGTAAAAATTATTAAGATCGACCAATGGAATATCTATACAGAAATTTACTGAAAACTTCTTTGCCATTTATTTTTCTTTCTCCGTTTAATAAATAATTTTTTTTTCTCCTTTTCTTAAAATTAGTGAATATTAATATCATTCAAACGTAAGTAATAAAACCTAGAACTTTATTGAAAGCAGGCTCGACTCTCAACAATAACTGTACCTACATATCATGATTTGTATCACGAGGCTCAAAATAAATAATGAATTATATTTTGGTTTCAATGCAGATGTCAATTTGCCAAAATTCACCATTATTATTACTTTGTGAACACCTACTCATTATAGTTATTTTTATATTAGAAGGAAAAAATGCAAAATAATTTCGCAACAACCAGAGAAAGAGATTTCAACTGGCACTATTTTCTGGCTGAAGCTGGTCGAAGGTATAAAAGAATATTTGTAAAACATAAATGAGAATTTTCATAAGTTTATCATTAACACTTTAAAAACAAAGTGAAAAAAATCTAAACTAAATTATATCTTTCTTTAAAAAAATATAGTTAATATCATTCAAATGAATATGAATTTTGATATTTAATTTATTTAAAAAAATATTCTTTCTCTGTTCATTAAAAATCAGTCATGTTGCTTTGTAAAACTTAGACTAGATTAGAACTTATTTGAAAAATTGGTTGAAATCTAGAATACTGTACTCCTGAGGTATTCGCCAATCTTGCAACTCGGAATATTTCGCCAATTTCTTTAGGGTTACGATACTCTAGATGAATTTTTAACTTCTTTTTTCGAACAATATGATGATTTATTTCTTCTTTGATAGTTATTTGGGTTAAAATCTAGGATCCTGTACCCTTTGTGCCAAACACATCGCCAAGTTGCCAAGTCGGTAAGTAAGCATAGAAATGAATGGGCCAGGTAGTTTGCGCGGTAAAATGATATTACGCCAAAATCCTTTACTGTGTTGCCAAATCGCCAAGTAAACAGACAAAAAGGTTGCCAAGTTCGGTGTCATTGTAAAGTGCTATTTCGCCAAAATTTATAGCCAAACAGTGCTTTTACGCCAACATTAGCAGCCAAATAGCTATTACCTCAAAGTTTATTCCTGAGAAGGCTTTGAAGCCAAAGTTTATCGCTTTAACGCCAAATATTATCACTATCCGTTATCGCCAACATTTATCACTTTATAGCCATTTTTCACTAAGCAAATTTTGTTATATAACTTCTTTTAAGCCAAAAATGCTTTATCGCCAATATTTATCGCTTTATAGCCAAATTTTTCACTAAGTGAATCTTTTTTTTTTTGAGGCGCTTTTACGCCAAAAGTTGATGCTTTATCGCCAAATTTTTATCACTAAAATTTTTTATATCTGGAATACTTTTGCGCCAAATGAAACCGCTTTTACGCCGAAATTTAGCGCTATTATGCAAAGAAAATTATATCTAAAATGCCTTTACGCCAATTTATATCGCTTTATCGCCAAATTCTTACCACTATTATGTCAACTTTTTAATGTTTTCTTTTTACGCCATATATTGCCGCTTTAACGCCAAAATATATCATTATTTTGTCAACATTTTATTCCTAAATTGCTTTCACACCAAATTAAATCGCTTTATCGCCAAATTATTATGTAGAATTTTATTTTGCTATGTCACAAAAAAGTATCGTTTAAACAAACATAATAATCGCTGTTAATTGATACAATTTCGTTACGATAAAATTTCGCCGAAGTTATTCGCCACCACACTTTTCATGAACAAAAAATAAGTCATGTTCTTTACGAAGCCGAATTCGAATGATAAATTAATATTAACAAAAGATAAAAAAAGAAAAAAACTAGACAATAACTTACCTTTTATTGTGGTGGAAACGAACATTTTATTCCATCGGTGAAATCATAAATTATTTTGCGGATGTCACATTTGTGCTGCCACCGCCACATGCACTCTGCCAGATAATTATCAAATGTTCCGGACACATTATTTTATTAATATTAATTTATTTTAATTATTAAAAATTTAAATTGTAACGTTAACTAACGTTCTAAAAAGCTAAAGCTTCAAATATTCCTAGCGAATTCCAATTACGGTTGTCAGAAAATCCTAACTAAACGAACATCTTTAAAAAGGAAATTAATTATTTAAGAATAAAATATAAGTTATTAATAAATAAAAAAATCGTTTTCTTGTTTGTTTCTTACTCTCCTGAGTGGCAACTTCATAAATATTGTTTATGTTCTGAATCAGTGACCGTCGTACGTTGTAAGAATAAGTTCGGAATAATCAGTAATTTATTGGAATACTAATTTAAAAGAATATATATTTCTGTTCTTATTTACTGCAAATAAGTATTCTGCAAATAATAATATAATCACAATAACAATAAATAGTCATTTTGTTGTTTGGAAAATGAAGCTACGAATTCCTCTAATTATAGTATTGCAACCCTAAAGAAATTGGCGGAAAATTGGCGAAATATTCAGGGTTGCAAGATTGGCGACTTCCTCAGGGGTACAGTATCCTAGATTTTAACCGTTATTTGCAGATTTTTTTATTTTTATATTAAATAAAGGGTAAAAATCTAGAATCCTGTACCCTTTGTGCTAAATGTATCGCTAGGATGACAAGTACGCATAGTAGTGAATGCACCAGGTTGTTTTCGCGGTAAAATGATACTACGCTAAAATCCTTCACTGGGATGCCAAATCGCCAAGTAAACAAAATGAGTGCCGAAGTTTGGCACCATTGTAAAACGCTATTTTGCCAAAATTCATCACCAAACATTGCGCGTAACATTGATAACATTAGTAGCCAAACAGCTGTTACGTCAAAGTATTTTTCTGAACGGACTTTTAAACCAAAGTTTATCGCTTTAAAGCCAAATATTAACACTATCCTGCCAAAATTTTAATCCGTGAAATGCTTTATGGCCAACATTTTTCGTTTTATTGCCAAACTTTTTCACTAAGCAAACTTTGTTTTTTAAATTGCTTTTACTTGAAAAGTAAATGCTTTATCGCCAAATTTTTATCACTAAAAAATTTTTTATTCCTTGAATAATTTTGAGCCAAATGCTTTTACTCTGAAATTTAGCACTATTATACCTAAAAAATTACGCCTAAATTGTCTTTGCGCCAATTTATATTGCTTTATCGCCAAAATTTTACCACAATTATGCCAATTTTAATGTTTTCTTTTTACGCCACATATTGACGCTTTAACGCCTAAATATATCATCATTTTACCAAAATTTTTTTCCTAAATTGCTTTTACGCCAAATTTAATCGTTTTATCGCCAAATTATTACGTGAAATTATGTTTTGATAAATGTATCGTTTAGAATGTAAAATGAATGTATAAATGTAATTTGTATATAATGTATCATTTAGACAAAAACAATAATTACGACAAAATTATTCGCATATACGGCAATTTTTTTTTCTATTATGTCAAAAAATATTTCATGTTATTTACGATGCCAAATTCGAATGATGAAACAAAATTATTTAAAAAAGGGAGACAAAAAAAAAAAAAAAAAAAAAAAAACCCCAAAGAATAACTTACATTTTATTCTGATATATCCTTTGTTGAAGTCGAAAATGATAGTTTTATTTCATTACTAAAAGCTGTCCGTGCATAGCTTTATCAAATGAATGAAAAAAACAAGAACAACATCGAAAAACCACAGAAAAATTTAATACGCTCCAACGACTTTTTTCTTCTTCTGTAAACTAACGTTCTAAAATTAAAAACTTACATTTTTCCGCGGGAATTCAAATAACGGTTGCCACAAAACCTTAACTATGTCAACAGCATTAAAAAGAAACATCACAAAACCGCAGCACAATTTAATGCGTTCGATTGACGTTTTTGCCATGGACTAACGTTTTAAAAATAAAAAGTAACATTTTTTTGCGCGAATTCAAATAACGGTTGTTATAAAGCCGTAATTATTTCAACAGCATTAAAAATAAAATAATTATTTGATAATCAAATATAATTTATTAATAAAATAAAAAAATCGTTTTTCTTGTTTGTTTCGTATTTTCATGAGTGGCAGCAGATATTGTAAACATATGTTATAAGAACAATCAGAAGCATCAATAATTTATCGGAATAAATATTTAAAAATATATATTTTTATGTTCTTTATTTGGTTAAAATCTAGAATACTGCATCCCAATGAAGAGCCAATATAGCGATCGGGACTATATCGCCAATTCATTTAGGATTACAGTGATTCAATGGGTTATTGTAGTTATATAGCATACAAAATGGTTGTGACAGTTACATATAAACTTTTTGCTGCAGCAATTTTGTTCATTAACTTGGCAATCTGGCACGAGACATACAGGATTTTAGACCTTTAAGGTAATTTTAATTAGTTTAACATTTACTTTAAAATTAAGGGCCAAATTGCAGTTTAGAGAACAAAGAAATTTGGCGCCTTGAAACTTGTCTCTTTGTCGGAATTCGGGTTTCCAACTTTTTTGCCTACTATGACACGATGACTTTGAATTATTTTCATAATTATTAATAATTATGAATTTATATGTAAATTATACTTATCTATTTAGTTTTTTCTTATCAATAACGAAACAATTTATTTTCTATCAAAAATTTATTTGGATCATGTATAAGCTTTAGAAAAATAATTTTTTTTCTAAAGCGTATTTATGGTAATATATATCAGTCACGTTCAAAGTTACACGTGGACCCTGGGTTGTGCTAAATGAGTAACAGTGGTGCAGCCTTTGCCTATGGCATAAAGATTAACTTCTGTATTGCCAACTGCATTAGAAACAACAACATATAAGTCCCGTTTTTAAACATCATAACAATTAAAGTAGATACAATTCTATGAATTTTTTTAATAACGTTGAAATCTTAAAATTGAAAGTTAGAAAAGATGAAAGTTTCAAGCAGGTTTAACCTCTGTTATTCCCCTTGTGTGTTTGTCAGGATTCTTCAACGTTAAATGCCAAGATGAATTTTACTTTTGGGACAAGGGGTTCAGGCATTATTTATGGTTTCTGGCTAGTGCCACAAATTTTCACATTTGATACATATTACATATAAATTGCACATTACATATAAATTTTCACAAGGGATTTCTTTAGATATTTGGAGGGCCAATAGTGAGCATAATAGTGAGTTAGTGAGCATAACCTTGAGTCATTCAAAGAGTGTCCCAAAAGCTTTTAATACATTTTTCAGGACATAAAAGATGTATAAAATTCTTACTCATCAACCGACGTCGTGCCATCCAAGGTTCATTTATCATGCTTTCAGACCAAGAGAAATACATTAAATTTCTTGTATATGTCACTTTTTTATGGTTCTAAGTATTGCAATTTAGCAATTTGTAATCCATTAATAACACTTCTTCTAATTCTGCTTCGCGAAGTTTCCTCACTATTATTATTCACTATTATTTTGATTTTTTTTTTTCACTATCTTATGTAGTTTTGAGATAGATATCTATTCAGTTTTTGCAAACATTACAAAAATATAACACTATTTTATTCGTGCATGTTTGCTTTTTCTGAATATACATTTCTGTTAAGTTATTTGTATTTTATGAAAATAGTTTTATTCCCATGAACTTGTCGAATTCTTTTTTTCTTTCTATCTCTTAAGGGTGCATTTTCATTGACAACGCGACTGTAAAGTCAACTTTGTCGAATCTGATTAGCAATCGGGAGTGATTGAT
Organism: Caerostris darwini; assembly: GCA_021605075.1. NCBI lineage: Eukaryota > Metazoa > Arthropoda > Arachnida > Araneae > Araneidae > Caerostris > Caerostris darwini. Next base: position 103,076 of record BPLQ01014262.1, read on the forward strand.
AATTATCACTACTGTGTGTGTAATGTGTACTAATAGTGTGTTGTTTATTAATTTATATACGTGGACATTTTAAGAAAAGTAGAACTGAAATATTTCTCAAAATTTGTACAGAGAGGGCAACAGAGATTACAAATATTTTGGCTTCCTCGACGAACCGCCGAAATATCTTCCTCATGAAGAATCGACAACATCCGATCATTATGGACCCAAAGTTAATTTTCCGGTCACGGTTCCCATGTCAAATGAAGTAAGGAAGCAAGTATTCTCTATTTCAACAATATAGTACATTCCTGTATTCGTAATAAAATTAATTGGCGAATATTGATTAGATACTTTTGTAATGATTTTATTAGAAGGATATCATTCTAGAGATTAAGGTTAAATCCTCATTAAAAGGTTAGATTCTTAGAAAAACTATTTATTTATGCTTTAGTGATTAAATTAAATTTTACTCTCAATTTTTCGATTAGAAAAACTATACAGGGGGATTTAAGGGTCAAGGGACACATTTTGAGGAGCGGTAGAGCTTACTAAAGCATACATCCTTTATATAGGAATGTAGGGTTGGATGTAACATGTTGAGGAAGGAACACTCTTTGAAACTAATTTCTCACGTCAGCCAGTCCCTGATGCCTGCCACCTGACGAGTTTTAATTCTTCTGGTAGTTTAGTTTGTCGCTCTACGGTCATTTTGTGCACGGAATCATTTTTTCGGAATCCACGTTAAACAGTAGGTCCCAGACTAATTACCTACAGTGTGCACAAAATGACCGTAGAGGACAAACTAAACTATTTCATATGGATCTATAAATTGCAACCACCAACAGTACGGTCTCAATTTTGAGCCTTAATTGCAAGCATTGAATCAAAGAATCACTTTGCAGTGATGTTGTGAATAAACAATGTTTTTCTTTCCGTGTCTCAATTTTTGTGTTCGCGCCTCAACGCGCACTCCCGAACCTACATTTTTATACAAAAGATGTATGGATTTAGTAAGCTACACCATCTCTCAAAGTTTGTCCCGTGACCGTTGAATCAACCTGTATTCATTACAATTTATTTTTGCTCTACACGTTAACAAATTGTTATTTACTGTTAATAGCAATTACTAAAATGAACATTTTTAATAATTGTTTATTAAATTAAAGAAATAATAATAATAAGTTTCCATGGCGATAAAAATGCTCGGTTATGTATTATTACAAACAAATGTAAATATTACACGGCCACATTGAGTCAAAAAACTTCATATGATGACATGGCATACTACATGACATATTTGAGTGTGTGGATCTTGTGTCTAGAGTGTGACTAGATCTTGACATATTTGAGTGTTGTATGAAAAAGCTTCGAGGTTTAAAACTAATCATTTTTATACATAAAAATTAAATGAAGCAAAGCGTGTTTGACATTTAAAAAACAATCGCTCTCATTAATACTTTTCGAAACAGGGAGATGATAAAAAATCCAACGTGACCTGTAGTGTTTTGCTTATTCCGTCTTATTTTTTGGTCATATGCCTCGTCTACATTTAAACCTTATGACAAATAGTACGTTGCTGTTTGAAATCAGAAAACAAATCTCGATCTCTGGATAGAAGGGTTAGCGAGATAGAAGCATGAAGTTATAGTAAAATAAAACGCGTATGCGTGTTGCTAGTTTGAAACCAACATGCACGTTACGTGTACACTCCAGCAACCTTTTGGTTGGTTGCACTCCCATCGATTTTTATTGGATTGTCTACTTGCGTTACACCAAAAAAAGGGTAAAATTTAGCTTTGTGGATGATTGTGTCGAAAAATTTGTGAAAGAAGAACCTAATATTTCAGAAATGAATTTATTTATTATACTGAAAGAATATGATTTACTATATATAATTTGATTATACTATATATAGGAACCTGATGGCCGAGTGGCTAGTGCTTCGGCCCTCGGTACCACAGGTTTCGGTTCGAGTCCCGGGGTGCCATGGATGTTTGGAGTGGTTCTGAATCCCCTTTAAACCGTAGGTGCCGATCTAACATGATCGTAGAGCGTTGTGGGGATAGTGTTACTCGTGTCAGTAGCCTATCTTCAAGCTACACGTGTCCCCTGGATAGTGCTAAGTGAGTAACAGAAGTGCAGCCCTTGCTTATGGCATAAAGAGGAACTGTTTTTGTATTGCCAGCTGCATTAGAACAACAACAACTGAATGACTATAGAACGTTTTAAAAGTAATTATAAGAATCGTATTTATCTATATTATTAGCGAGAAGAGAAAAAAAAGTCATATAGTACAGTGACAGCTTTCAGAAATTTTCACATTCAAATCTGGACACTGTGTTGGGGGCTTCTAAGGCGGATACTTCTAATTCACATCTCTATTCTCTTCCTCTCCCAGTGTCCCATCTCCACTGCCACGTTGTGCAACATTCCCAAGCACATGGTGACGACGACTCAGCAAGATTACGGCGGACGCACCATCGGAACCAACACAGGTGATATTTGCTTTGTAAAAACAGAATGTTTGTCAAAATCAGAGAGTTAAATTCTAAAGCAAAGCTTGCTTAAAGGACGACAATAATAATAATAAATAGAAACATATCCTCCTGACGAATTAAATTCATTAGATCATATGCTCTGACCAGAAATTCTTATTAGAGAACATATAAATCGATTTTCATGGATTTCTGGAAGAATACACAATCGCACGTGTAGAGATCGACTTCATGTCAACCCCCCCTCCTTCCCACAGGAATTCTATAGCAGACCTCTCATGAAGAGAAAACAAGGAATAGGAATGGGGGACAGACCAATGTCAAATAGTCATTCTTTCAAAATAGGTTAGCCCTCTGGATTTGGGATCCTGCTGAGTTAGAGAGATAAAGTCAACAGTCCAGTTAAGTAGGCAGGCAGCAGAGAGAGAGAGAGTACTTAACACTTCGGAGAATTTGTTTAACAGGGCAAATAATGTGTTTGTTAGAATATATAATATGTATGCAGTCTCCTTGAAAGATAATAAATATTACGGCAGCTAAACGTTATATTCTATCATTTTAAAAGAAAAAGGGGTTTTCTATCTGCAAAACAGGTAACTTTACTTGACCAAGACCACTACCCGCATACCCCCTAATTTTTATTGCACGGATTTTGTAACACAACAGCAAAGTGTCTATTGCTATCTCCTTTCTTTAAGCAATTCTATATATTTTTTTCTTTCTTTCGCAATTTACTTTACACAATGTAAAGAAACCTCTTCTCACATTTCCTTCTTCAGGTAATACGTTTTTAGAAAAAAGCTGCCCGTGCCATTCTGCACCGAAAGAGAAAAATCCGAAGCCACAAACGACCTCATATCATGATGCGATGGAAATCCTAACAACAGTTGGCCCAGGTATTTACTTTACATTTAGAGACATAAGATCCCACTGATCCAGTACACGATTCTTTTAAGTGTTTAATGTGAGCATGGTTTCAGGTAAAATCATGGAAAAGCAAAATTCATTTAGATGTTTTTTACAAAAGTAAGGCTTACAAAAATAAAAATGATTCAAGGAGCACTGAAAATGACAGTAACTAAAATTATCAACCTAATCTTCTTGAGCATGCCACTCTGCACCAACTGCAGTGATACCTCGCTATACATCCCTAATTCGTTTCAGGTCCTTAAACTTTCCAGAATAAAATATACCAAATGAATTTGTCCCATAAGAATTATAAGGTTTGGTTTGTCGCTCTATGACATTGTTTGCACATTTTAGGCTAATTAGACCGGGACCTCCAGTTTAAAGTGGATTCTGAACCCCTCACAAACATCCACGCTGCAGGCAGGATTCTAACCTAAAGCCTGTGGTACCAAAGCTAGCCATTGGACCATCAGGCCGCATATACATTGATGGAGTTGAATAAAATAATTTTAACATTACTTTACTAAAGTGTATAAATGGAGAAGCAGTTAAACTAAATACATACATAAGTAAAAATCTACTTTCTGTCGGTTTTCTCCACTTGAATCTGATTGAGCATCACTAGATTTCATATTTTTCTCTGCTTTCCTATCTGAGAAGTTTTGGAAGTGTGACATTGTCTAGTCCTTCCAGACAGTGCTATTACGACTTGTTTGGGATTTGACAAAGATTTTTGTATACGTGAGTCATATTCCAAATATAGGTCTTATATCAAATAAAAAAAATCCATATCCAAACAGGACGTATATCAAGTTGGACATATTTTGAAGAAGATGTAAATCGAGGTATCACTGTATTGTGAAACTATTTAAAGGCGAACAAATTTTAATTAGATACCAGTTACAAATGCCTTTTAGCTAAAGTGGGAGTCCCTTCTTCAAGTATCTTCAGTTCAAATTTGAACTGATTGAGACGAGTGGTTCTTTTTTGAAAGCATTTTGAAAATGGGACTTCAATTATAATCACCCGGTACTTTAATTTTTGTAATTTAGCAATCCTCGTCTTTATTTGGCTCTCGAAGTAATCCACTTTTGAAAATTAATTTTCCATATGTGAATTTGTTTAAGTGAAGAATTTTTACAGATGTTTAATGAAAAATACATTAATTTTAGTTTGTAGAAAGTTTTCATGTATTATTTTACTCTGCTGTATTCAGGGGGAAAATAATTCAATTATTATTATTATTAATATTTTGCAGTCCCCCTTGTCAAGAGATGCCGCGCCGTACCACAGTGGGAAACGACTTACGGCCGAGACTTTGTCTATGATCCGGTTCTAAAGCCAGTTTTTCCTTTCCCCTAATTACATCTGGAAATGAAATTCACAAATTCGAATGTATTTGTTTAATAATAAAGAACGTAATAGTTAGCTATGACTGAAAATCAATACTATCCAAAAATGTGCATTCAGAACCTTTAGCTTTCATAAAAAGAGTAAATTGGTGAAGATGAAATTAAATTCGGAAATGCCTTTTTTTTGTATACCTCTTTTAACCAAGTGTTCCCTTTACGTATGCCACATCCACTGTGAAGTTGGTGAAGTAATATCATTATTATAATAAATATATACTGCAATGTATGATATTTTAGCCAAACATTCTACAAATTGGCAATATTTAAGCATCATGATTAGGTGTAATGCAATGTCTAATTGGCAACAAATATTAATTTTCATTATTTATAAACAAATAATGGATTCTTTCATGATGATATGTGTGTGTGTGCGTTTACCAGTTATGAAAAATATTTTCATTAGTACATTTTTAGATAAGAAAAATTATTTATAAAAAGCTACGAGAAAACGTGTTTGATTCTTAGATATAACCTGCGAAATGGTTCGTAAAAAGAATAAATTGAACATTATTTACTACTCAATATAAGCAGAATAATTTTATTACTTCTTTTAAACATTTTTTTCATTTTTTAAAATTTAGTTTACTTTGTTATGACTGCAATAGGTAATAGATGAAAAATATTTACTCGATAAAAATTGAGTCAGGATTCTTTAGTAATCGACCCAAGATGTGAAAAGAAACACAAACTGAAATGAGAGCAGACATTTTTCTCACATGATTTATTTGTTCTGTAAAAAGAAATATTTTACATAATACACTTTCACATAAACGGAGTTGAAACAGCTCAGTACAGAATATTGTGCACAATAATATATTTTGAGGGAAAATTGTTGATAACTGTTGTCGGATTCTTTTACCAAAATAACAAAGCATGTATAAATGGGGCAGTTTTAAAGCAACAACCATGGACAGGCACTATTTAATTATTGCAAGAATTTAATTGAAACATACATTGAAAAATACTTTAACAAGTTTATCTAAAAAATCTGATTATTACACTTGGAAATAGTTTAATTGGATTTACTGGTATATCAAAATGGATAAAGAACCAATAAGTTACTAGAGAATTTTTGTACCACTTCGTAGTACCACTTCAGTTCAAGCAAGAATAATGAAAGTATATTTACAATAGATACAAATATTTTATATCAATATGAATAGTCTTTTGAGGTTTTTTTAAACCCATATGAAATAATTGTTAATTATAATTATTTAAAGTTATTTAATTGAATAACTTTAAGATACCATTTTTCGATCTTAGAGTGGTTTTTTTTCTGAGATCTTGGGGAATTTTATCAATTTAATCTTGTGTTTTTTTTTTTTAAATAAAACTGGTAGTAATAGCATCTAATGTAATGTTGCATAAATATGTAATACGATATACAACCTGTTTTTCTTAAGATATTAAAATCAACAAATAATAAGAAAATAAATTAAATCTAAAAATTAATTATAAGAAATACATTAGTGTTAAATAATTATGGAATTTTAAAGCATGTTTCTGTACATAACATGTATTTCTGTATATGAAACTAACCGCATAGCATTGAATTATCGAGGGCGTTTAAGATACAGGAGGATTCCCTTGCCCTTGAACCAAAGGATTCACTTGACCTTGGATTATAAGATTCGCGTTGCAAGGTCAAGTCACTCGCGTTCAAGGTCAAACAAATCCTCATACAAAAGGATTCACTTGACCTTGAACGCGATTTGCTGGAAAGAAGAGTTATTTTTGGTACATATAATCAATGGATATTGCCACTAGTGCAGGGCTAAAATGTCTTAAATATTCAAATTCAACCAGAATAGTATTCAAAATAAATTGTTATGATAAACTAATTTTGGCTAAAGGAAATTTTTTTTTGTCTTATACGTATTATAACTTGTTTAGTAAAACTTTCACTTGCTGGCCTCGTCCAGACGACAGAAGATGTATCCATTATTGTAGACATGCATTTAATTATGTCATTAAATAGATGTTAGAACACTTTAATTCGCAAGTTGATATACGATTGCATTATTTTGCAGGAAAGAAGGATTAGGAATCACAGTAATAATGATATGATATGTATGCTACAAACATATAATACTTTAAAACAAACATAAATTACACACACAAACAATACAAACATAAACTATACTTTTTTAGAACTAGTTACATAGATAGTGGAACAAATATACGATGCAGTAATAAATAAACACACAAAACAGCGATTACATTACATTTAAAAACATAAATTATTTCAATGTATGCAATAAATAAGCAAGCGTACAAATAACTACTAGCAATGACATACATTCTTAATTTAGTTGAACTAAATTTAAATGCATAAAATTTAAATTGTTGAAGGCTATTCCACGTTTTTAGCTGTCTTTAAAATAATGTAAATTGACTATAGTAAACATAATAAAGGAAAATTGAAACAACTTTGAAAATATATTTGTAATTTACATGAACAACATATCAAATAAGGCAGACTTCAGATTAGAAGATTTAACGCATAGGATTATAATACAATCATAATCCTTATTAATTTTATATTATTTTACAAAAAAGCATCTTCAATTAAAACATTCATGGCATAAATGTGTTTTTTTCTTCTGAAGGATTGTATTCAAAAACTAATTTAACAAACATTGTTAATTAAATGCATTAATATATTTACAAAAATATTTGGAAGACATGTACGAATCATAAGCCTTTTTTTTTTTTACAATTCAAAGAAAGCTTTCAGAGTTATGTAAGAAAAGTAATTTTTAATATTTTAAAACAGTATTTCACAGCTTTTATTCATGAGAAACTAATAAATGCAGTACCAAAACATAATAAAGAATTTTTTCAAACATGTACTCAAATTATTGTAAACCCCAAAACCCCATTCTTTTGATAATTGCTGTGGCTCAGAATTCAGATAACATCAAGCATAATTGCAAGTTCTGAGAATCTTTTCGTACAAAATTTCTGATAATTTTTTTTTCCAACTGAGGATTTAAAATTAGCTTTGACCTTTATTTTGAGTGAATCAGTTGCCCAAAGTTTTGTTGAACAGTTTTTCCGATAAATTCGTAAGAAAATTTCTATCTCTTAGTCCTACGAAACAAAAAGTGATAAAAATATAAGAGTAAGTAATATTCATATCGTCATGATAACGGAAAAGCTCCATTTTTTGATAATATCTAACTACAATGTCAACATTTAGAATAAGGAACGTGCTATATGTGAAGAGGAGATGCAAGCAGTGTTTTAAGAACACCCTTTTTAGCATTACTGTATTATTTTGATCTGACCGACCAGTTTAATCATTATTACTTCATTTTATATTATTTTGATTTGATTGGCCTGTTTTGGTGAACTGCAAGATCAATATTACTCGTATAACTATATAAAAAATATCTCAACTTTTTTTTAATCTTTTATTATTGCTATTTTTATTTTGGAAGATGTGCTCAAATAGAAAAATAATCCAAAGTTGTTCTAAATTAGACTTTTATGAAAATTTGGGAGATTATTAAAATAGATTTCCTTTTTTTAAATGTAATACAATAAAAAATTTTTTCATCTGTAGCTACGAGAATTCAATTTCTCTCACAAAGATCGAAATTACTTTAATTGATATCAATTAAATTCCTCCATCATTTCTTATTAGCATAAATAATTACAGCATTAGCATAAATAATTAAAATTGTTGTTAGTTAAATAAAATGAAATTCCCTTTTAATATTTCAAAATGCCAGGTTTTATTTCATTGTGCTTTATTTCTTATAAGGATATCCATTGTCCTTTAATAATATTTTGAATCTGTATGTCCGAATCATATGCTTTTTTTTTTTTTTTTTTTTTTTTTTTTGAAAAATCTAATCAAACACAAATTTTGTTCAATTTTATTTGTGATAAAGATTACGATTATTGTTATTTATTGTTATAAAGAGTACGATTATTGTTATTTATTGTTATAAAGAGTACGATTATTGTTATTTTCTCACAATTTATATTTTGGAAGACATATTTATCATGATTTTCATTACTCAACCTATATTGATCATAATGTTTCAAGTCGTAACGAACTGCATAATGTTATTTTCTCACAATTTACATTTTGGAAGACATATCTGTCAGAATATATATATGCTATAAATATATAGGCATTCAGATGATATAATGAGGATGCAAATTCATTCTCACGATTTACATTTTGGAAGACATGAGGGTACATATGTACAGTTCTTTTTTGAATTATCATAAATGGAAGACATTTTTTGCCGGAGTACATTCAATAGAAATTATTTGGCTGTAAATAGGTTCCATTCTTCTACAGTATGATTTACAATTTGGAAGACATTCGGCAGGTTACATAACTGCTACAAAACTGATGAACCCCTGAACATTTATGAACAAGTTTCCCTGCAAACACGAAGATGGTTAAAAAAACAAACATTACAGAAAAATATACTGGGACTGGACCTTGAACCTCTTGAGGATTACCAGAAACTTCCATTTCTATACATAGAAAATGTGTGCTTAAGTGCTACACACTACAACACCTATTTATACAACACATTGATTCACATGTAGAAAATCAGCAGACGAACACTCACCACGTGATCGAACCATTGAAAAGACGTCACTAAATATATACGAGTATTGCCATGTACACGTTTAACACTTGAACTAGTTCTAGCAGGCTTGGAGACGAGTTCAGTTCCGATAGAGGGTCGCACGCCTTGCGGGATGCCATGTTGTCACCTTGTTTTTTACACGTAGAGAATTTTTAACTTTTTGTGTGTCTCGTAACACACACTGAATTTTTACACCAACTTTTTCATCCATGTAAGCATTTAAGAGATATTCTTGTTTAACGTTTGCACACCTTAAATCTCTTCAATTTATTCTATAATCTAACACAGATGATTCTATTCGAATACTTATAGAGGCAGTAGAAGTAAAAAGCAGTTTTTTTTTTTGTTAATATCTTTTTTTTTTTAATCTATGCTACTTTGGAATGAACAATTTGTTACTTATTTTAACAAGATTTTTGTTAGGTTTAATAATCATGGAAGACTTTTTGTTTGAAACAATCTTTTTGCATTACATGCACAATTGAAATAAAAATTGTACTGTAATGCAGCATTAAATATCAAATATTTTTTTTTTTTTTTTACTTTACAGTTTTTCTCATTTTAAAGTAATTACACAATTATATAAACTATCCTTAAGAATTTTAATAAAAATAGCTGTTATTATTAATAAACTTTTCTAGTTTAAAAACAATTTTCAAATATTAAAATATTTTTTGCACTATGTTTATATATAAATATATGTAATGAAAAACTTAAAAAAGAAATGTTAGGCTATGGCTGAAACAGTTTTTCCATTAATTAAAGGGTTTGACAATATCCCGATAAATATCATAGCCGTTTTAATAACTGTCATTTATAAAATAAAGAAATATTGCTGCAAAAATTCAGTATACCTTTGCAAATAAAATTATGTTAATAAGCAATTTACAACATTCTATACATTAAAGTTTAAAGTGAAATCTTTTCCCCTTTTTGAGAACATTGAATCAAAAGTTAATTTATTTCGTTATAACATCAATATATATTAAATAGATTTACATGATATAATTTCATGTAAATAAATAATGCATGTAATAATAATGTAAAAACAAAGTATGAAATAATATAATAATTTATATTATGAAATATTAGCATTTCTTCATGAACTTTTGTAAACATGGCGACATATAAAAACCATGTATTTAAATAATGCATATAATCTCAATAACTTCAATTGAATGGAATGATTAACTTAATTGTAAGCTTTTAAAGAATTTGAATGTTTATAAAATGAAAAATAGATGCATATTTTGTAAGAACAATGCACATTTTTTCAATCATTCAAAATGACAATAATAACAAATATCAAAATAACGATAGCATCATGACTATTTTGTCGAATTAAAAAAGAATTGATCTTCATTTAATGTCACTTTGAAGCCAATTTTTTCAGATTTTTTTTAAAATATGTATTATTATATTGAACAAAATTTAAATTATAATACATTTTGTGTACAATTTCAAAAATATTTGGAGTCATCAATTTAATACAACTCTTTCTCATATCACAAAGAGATGGAAATATGGAAGACGGGAACACTTCAAATAGAAATTGGAAGCACAGTTCGCTTTAACATAGCTTAACTAGCTATTCCTCGAGATGTCGAGGAATGAAAAGATATGAAACGCAACACTTTATTTTATGAGTAGCAATATTTTAAAATCTCTTGTAATCTTGCCTCAGTTTTCATCCACTGCTTCATTTCATTATTCAAAAATGCTAGTTGCACTCAGTGCTGCTCTTGGCGTAACGAAATTCTTTAGAAATAAAATTCTTTTAAACAAAACATCTTCCTGTAAGCTTTGCAAAATTTCGAATTCCGAAAATATTCATAAGTAGATGAACTGAAATAATTATTAAGCTTTTCTTCATTACTTTTTTTCCTTATACATTTGGGGTTTTCCAATGATTTATATTCGAATTAAATGTACAGACAAGCATTTGTCTAAAATTTGTTATTACATTTACTGACCCTATTTAAGTTTATGTAAATTAATATTGCATTAATCGGGAACAATATTTTCATTAAGCTTTCAAATATTCTGATTTTAAACCATAGATCAACATCTATTTATGACGCATTAAAATGTTTAAATGTAGACAAATTATAAATTGTGTTTAATTATAGATAGCAACACTTCCTTTCAGTATTTAGATATATTTGTATAACAGACCTATGAAGAGGAAACCTGCTGCCATTCTATTGATGTCTGGAATATTCTGATGATATTGGAAGTTAAATTCTTAGTCTTTTTTTATAGATTTGTTCAAAGAAATTTGCACAACGTTGAATATTTAAGTTAGTTATATAACAATATAATAACTGTATGTATTTCATCAAAAAGATTAATGTGGTTTCACAAACTTATCAATAAAATAATATTTCGGCAAAATAAGGTAAAAATCAAAAGACTTACTCACACATAGCTATAGTATCAACCTGAAATGGCAGGAGGAATTCTCTTGAGGTCATAAATTTTGCCCAAATCAGGCTTGAGGCGCTTCGAGATATTTTAGATCAATCGATATTGGATTTGATATAAATTCCTCTTTGTCTTTTGGAAGAGTCATTTGCATAGATGGAAGACAAAAGAACACACAACAGTGATGGAAGACAGATATCACGAAGAATTAACACACTTCGTAGCACCGCACCTAAGACTAAGTAAACTATCCATTCCTTCTGGATTTGTACGAAAAATCAAAAAGGAAAATATTTTTCTTCTATCCTCTAATTAATATATTATTAGTATCACTGTTCAAGAAAAAGTTTTGTTCCGTTTTCGGCTCTTCTCGAGTGTAAGTCCTTCCTTTTTTCTGTAGTCGTGTTGAACATGGCTTGCCACCACAAAAAATTCTGTTAACATTCATATAAATCTATACTCAACTAAATTGTAAATTTCAGTTAAATTAAGTCTTTGGATACGTTTTTCAAGTGGGTCTGATCTGAGGATATGGAAGTGGAATGTGGTACGCAGCCACCAGGGCTTTGGCAGAAGAGTAGATACCGATTACGCCGCACATAACGCCCATGAATATGATGGACATTTCCCATGCCACTCCAAACCGCGTCATGTCGTTGCGCTTGAGTTTCATATGAAAATAGCAAGGCCACACGAACGACAGCATGGTTCCAGTGAAACTGCCAATAAGTCCCATCAGGATAGCAAAGTGAGGAATGGTGATGGCTAGAAGCATGGTAAAGATGACCAGCAACACCCTAAGAGCCACGGCCCATATTCGAAGCTCGCCATCTTGAGCCACACAAGAGGGAAACTTGGTCTTAGGCTGGCCTTGAAACAAGGCTGATTCGAGAAGATTGGCAGCAGCGAAGTAAGGAAGTGGATACGACAGAAGAGCTTTGATCACGAGGATCAAGTTCACGATAACCTTGAATCCTTTAGTCGGCAAGTTGTTAGTAATGACTTCTTGAGTTTCTTCGCCAAAGGTCAGAAAAGCAAGCCAAGCAAATCCAGCTTTGAAAACAGCTGCCGCGATGTGACTCCAATCCAACATGCAGTGGAATTTTGATTTATCTTTCATATTGCCTTCCAGACTCGGCAAGAAGATCTGAGACGTATAGCTGAAGACCACGATTCCTAAAGTGACTGGAAACATGGATCCATCGATACTGAAGGTCACTTTAGACCACTGCCACTCTGGAGCCTTGATGAGGCAGAAACCCAGAATGATGACGTTGATCAAGACGTGTGCCATGGTGCACCAAAAGCTGAGCCAAGAAACAGCAGTGAGCTTCTTCAGAAATGCACATGGCAGAAGAAACATGGTGGATATCATCATCCAGGAACGTTGATCAATGGGGCCTTCTGGAAAGGATCCAATCATCAGGTCGCCACACAAGACCACGTACAGGATGCAGGTCATGAGCAGCTCAATGATTTGAGCCATATTGACCATCTTCCCACCGTATCGCTCGCCCAAGCAGCTCTGTGCTATGTCCACGTAGCTGTCTCGGACTCGTTCCATCTCACCGCGGTCGTTCAGCTCGTACAGGCAGGCCACCAGGATCTTGCCGGTGTGGCAGCAGATGTAGGCTACGAAGGCCAGAGAAAAGACGGCCCAGTAACCGCCGTAGAGCACTGCGTAGGGCAGACTCACGATAAACATTCCCTGCATAAAAGAAAGGCCAGGAGATTAAAAACAGTCGAATATTGAACTTTTGAATCACATTTCGAATATATCAATAAGTATATATATAATAATTATTAATTATTAATTATATTTTGTCATTTTTTTAATTTGAAGAGACTTAAAAATTTCTTCTATTATTTTGGGTAATGATAAGTTATGTATTGTAAGAATCATTTATTGAAATTTTATTTTTAAAAATTTTTTTATTAGTGTGTATTTCGAGGATAATCACGATTTACAAGGTATTTCATTATATTTCAGAATCAAAATGTATAGTGACAAACACCACACGGTGCTTCCTGGATTACGCCGAACTTGGTAAATATCTGCTTTTGTATTGCAAATGGACCTCCAAAGATTAAATGTTCATCATTAGAATGCAACAACAGTAATTTGGGACACTTAACTCTCTATTAAGAAAGCTCAAGTATTTTGTGCAATTATCTGCCTAGCTTTTAAAGAATCCATTTATCTCTTACACTAATTGCAGTCGAAGCCTTAGTGGATAATTACTTTCTATAATTTATCTCAGGAAATATATGTTGCAAAATCTTTCCTAGCCCTTCTGAAATATTGCCTACTCGTTTACAGGCATTTAAAGATGTCGTTATTTTTTTTCCATACTTACGATGAGGTTAATTTCTTTAGAAGCATTTTATGAGAAAGTAAATGGCAAGAAAATAAAAAAACAGAGCAAAAAAATGATGAAATATGACAAAAGTTTAAGTATCCAAGAAACAATGCAATTGTTTTATTAATACACATTTTTCTTTGAAGATTAAAAAATTATATATTTTGACATCCTTCCCCCCAAGTTTTGTATGAAAAAAAAATCTTTTGAACATTAAAATACCTTGTCTGAATACCTTATTGAAACCTTATTGTATATCTTGTCTGAATACTTTGTCTGTAACCTTGTTGTATAGTTTCCAAGCTATACCATATATTAGATATCATCCAATTGTTTAGGATAAGTCACAAAATATCTGACTATAAATTCGCTTAGTTTATGAGTGAATCTTTTTCTGTCTTCGTATTTTTTTTTATTTTGAGCAAAACATAAGTTTAACCACAACTTTCATAAAAGCAAGATTATTCTACAAAATTGATTTCGCTGAACATTGTAATTGCATTTTATGAACTCATTTTAACTCATGATCAAAATTCAAATTGGTTTAACACTGAAAATATATTGCAGAGCTTTTTCAAATGGAAAAAAAAATTGTTTGACTTTTCATTGTCTTCAATGGTGTTCTAGTTCAAAAATATCATGGCAATAGAAGCTCTTTTAATTCGGTAGACATGGAACAATCAGTTTTTAATGAAACTTTACTGATGAAAGTTATCTGATTAGCAAGAAGAAATTGCTAGATTGCATGATATACGAAATAAAAAATATTCATATAGACAAAGATATCTTATTTCATTATTCAAAAATGAGTTAAGAAATTGCTTATTAGAGGGCATTTATCTATAATCAAACTGAAGCAATAGCTAAAAAATTTTCGAAAGTCTCTAAAACTCATAAAATTTTGCCTAGAGAATAAATTGTATTTACAAGTTGCCATGGTCCTTTTCCAGTAAATGTCAACCTTTTAGGAGATGATTTCTGCTCCTGCAGACAAAAAGGTAAATTCTTCTTTCATGTAGCTACTTATGTTCTCACAGAATTATGGCATCTTAAAATCGCCCCAACATCTGTACATTCAGCAGCATAATAATATAATGTGCAACTCATAGAACAGTTTAAAAATTATCTATTTAATGAACATTGTAGAAGAAAATGACTAAACCATTCCAAGGAACTTGGAATATTAATTGAATCCTCCATACCGTGCTATTGTTTCCTTTAAATAATAGCACTCCATTATTTTATATTCAGTAGACATAAAGCTATCATAATATTTAGTATACCATGCCATGCCGTA
This sequence comes from Caerostris darwini, assembly GCA_021605075.1. Classification (NCBI taxonomy): domain Eukaryota; kingdom Metazoa; phylum Arthropoda; class Arachnida; order Araneae; family Araneidae; genus Caerostris; species Caerostris darwini. The sequence continues at coordinate 118,574 of BPLQ01014262.1, forward strand.
TGTTTATAACCATTGTCCTTTTTTTCTATCATGTATACCTTTCTTTTTATTTATATTTATTTTGATAATATAAAGGCCTACCATGCTATTTATCAGATCTAAATCATGATGTGTTATGTAATTCCATTGATGGAGTAACCTTTTCTACTTCAAGTTTTCGACTGTTATTTTTGCCACCCTCAAATGTTTACTTTATAAGGGGCAATATTGTTTTGGATAGGACGGGTTAGGAGAGGAGTAAAGCAGTCAGCCGTAACGACTTTTGAGCATTGAGTAAAAAAAAATGCTCATAAGAAATTGAAATAAGGAATTACAAATGTTGATAGATTTATGTATTTATTAGAATGACAATTATAACAAATAAAAATATTTCATTCCTTCTGGTTGTTGTTTAAAATCATCCCTGTTCCAAAGCTCCCAAGAATAATTAGGCAACGTAAACATTAACCACTTTTTACAATCTTTTTGGATATTATCTATACCACCATCTCGTAGCCCACACCATTGTTGCACTGCAGGTTTCGAATGGGAAGTATTAAGTACAATTACGAGTAACCTAATTACGCCACAATTTCGGAAACAAGCCATACAGAGATCGACTCTTTTTTTCTTCTTTTCTTCATCAAAGGTTATGTGGCCCTTTGCCAGTTAGAAATGTGAGGATGGAACATCATGTAATCAGCACACCTCGAACTGAAAACAGACAGATGATGAGAGGAGGACTTTTAGGGTTATATACGTGCCCCGTATACGTATGTCCGCAGACGTGTCGTATAAGAGAAAACCCAGAAAACTAACCTCAGACAGCTTGGTTATGATGCTGAGATGCTTTACAAACATTGTCGCCCTCGAAAAATCACCCTCCCCATCCTCTCTGATAGCAGTGACCACAAAGGATTAGAACAAAAGCTTTATATTGGACAATAAGCTGGGTGAATTAAATGCATAAACATTCGAAAAATATTCCTCTGATAACTAAAACACGAAATGCGAGATATCCTTGACTGTGGTCCGAGACCCCACCTACACTGTACCCATACTTCCAATGAGAACTTTAGGTATCCCAATTCGTCCACAACATAAGAGTATAAGACCCAGATTACATTTCTCACAGACGAAGCAAACACATAAGTTATTGACTGCCATAACTACACCCCTGTCTGCAATAGCGATGAGCAAATCTCTGGAAAAGGAAAAAAGTTAGACAATTACAAATATCCGTACATGCATTTCTTTGATAACACTGGACAAAAGCATAGATAAATCGACCAAATTTCACCTCCCAGAGAGTATAGAGACAATTATCCAAAACGGCTTACCTGAATAGCGTTGGTGACATTCCAGCCCGCCTGCCATTCGTCGATCGCCCCCTGGGCACCAAACTCGCCCTCGAACTCTCCTGCGCCCGCAGCGCTGGCCTTCCTCACGGGGGCGTCGTAGTCTTCGGTGCCCGCGATGCGTGGGGCGCCCCCTTCTTCGGTGCCCTCGTAGTGGCGGTACGAGGCCATCTCGGTGTCCGACTTGCCCTGGCCATGCTTCGCGAAGTGGTCCAGCTCCGTCCTCTCGCCGCAGGCTCCGGGCATGTGAGACCGGACGGTCTGCCAGGCGTTGAGAAAGTAGTGAGCCATCCTGCCGCTTACTTTTGCTCTCGGTCGTAAGTAACTGGCTTCAGAATACACTTGTCATTTTGAACACTGGCCCCAGAATACAGGTGTCAAGAATCTCAAGTATGTCTCAATAATCAAATCAAGGCAACAATGGCGTTATTACCTGTTAAGTTGCCAATTCAAAACAACTAGAATGTAAACGAACATTAGAACACCGCCGCTTATCAGCATCAGTTGGTAGAAGGAGCGGTGTTTCTTCGGAAGTTTCACTTTTTTCCCGCAGATCTTGATTTTTTTATTCCACTTGGAAATAACCATTTGTAAACAACTTTAAGACTCGAAATATTTCTTCTGCGCATAAACCTTTGCAATAAGTAACTTTTGGAAGACTTTGCAAAATCCTTGTTGGAAGACAACGAATTTTGTTAAAACATTTGTATGTTCAATTCTTGATGGAAGACAAATATCTCCTTTTGGAAGTCAAGAAAGGTGAGGTATCTGTTTCGCTTTGATGAATTCAAGCAGGTTCAAGCAATCATTTTGCAAACAACATGTAAGTTCGGGGTATACAATTTGACCAGATTATTCTGGAATTGATTCAGAAACAATCTGCATCCAATTTAAAGAGGCAGAATTTCCTAAACAGATAATTTATTTACACCTATAGTAAACGGAATTATCTCCTGAATAAATAATTTATTGACCCCGAAGGTAAACGGATGACATATAGTAAATGGAAGACTTTTGTTGCATTGCTGTTCCTGTCACAACATGCTTGGATGGGCTGCTCAATGTATTTGGAATCCTTGTGAAACTTTATTTTTTTAAATACTCCTGAAAAAAATAGAAACATTTTTTCGACATTAATATTTATGCATCCACGAATTTTTTGATGCAAAAATGTATTAAAGAGACATTAAAAATAAATATTAAAATTTAATAAATATTTAAACGCAACTGTATTTCACATCTCGACGACAACCGAAAAGAAAGTTCCTAACAGATCATCGCATCTTGAAAATTTTCCATATAAAGGGTGATTATAATTAAAGCCCCACTTTCAAAATGCTGCTGCCACTTTCAAAATTTTAAGGTTTTCATAGCTATTACACTATTAAAATTTTATAATTAAAATTAGGAAAAGAAGCCAGTTAAATAAAAAGCAACTAATATATAAAAAAAAAAAATTTTAAGTCAATTCCTACTTTTTTTTCACTCTATTGCAGAACGTCCTTTATAAATAATTTTCGTTCAGTTTTTTAAGTTTATCTGGTACCCTCTATTGGTAGACATATGGAATTTAAATCTAAAAAAAACTATAATTAATTAATTAAATTTAATTACTGAATTAATATTTGAAAAAACTGCATTAACACTAAGTGTCATCCACTACAAGTTAAAAAAAATGTATTTGAACTTGAGTGGATGAATAAAAAGTATTTTATGAACGATTGAAAATTTGAAATATATATATATAGGGAGAGTGTGAGTTAATAGGAGGAATTGAATAACTTTTTCTATCTGATAAAATAGTAAAAAATTATAATATTTTAAAATATTTAAGTTTTAAAATTACTAGTGCCTTTTTTTTTACTTTAAAGTTAAGTAAAAAAAAGTGACACTAGTAATTTTAAGTAGTAACTAGTAATTTTAATTGAATAAAACATTTATTTAGATACTTTTAAAATTAAATTAAATTAAAAAATTATAAAAAATTATACTTATCTCTATTATAAAAAATTGTCTGTTAAATTTTTACAGATATAGAATTAGTAAAAAAGTTTATTATTCAATCATTTAACCTTTTATAACGTTAATGTATTTTAACTTTTAAATTATATAACATTTTTTTAATCATTTTTTTTAATAGGATCCAATCTTGGATGTAAATTGAGGAAAAAAGCTGACTTTGTAATACTAAGAATCAATTCTCACATTATTGATTATAAATGCTTGAAAAATTTTAAAGGAAAGCACATCTATTATGACAGTTGTCCTGTAATACAATACAAAAAATTATATTTGAATATTTTGTGCTACAAAACAATGTCCATTAATTGTCCCTACATTGAAATATTTAATGTATTAAGATTTGTGTTTGAATCCTTAACAAGTATTATAAAAAAAAAAAAAAAAAAAAAAAATTTAAAGTCGATTTCTACTTTTTTTCCACTCTATTGCAGAAAGTCCTTTATAAATAATTTTTATTCATTTTTTTAAGTTTATCTGACATCATCTATTGGTAGATACATGCAACTTAAAACTAAAAAAAACTAAAATTAATTAAATTTAATTACTGAATTAATATTTGAAAAAACTGTATTTACATCCAGTGTTATCCACTACAAGTTCAAACAAAAAATGTATTTGAACTTGAGTGGAGGAATAAAAAGGATTTTATGAACGATTGAAAATGTGAACAAGATATATATAGGGAGAGTGTGAGTTAATAGAAGGAATTGAAAAAGAGAATCAACTAAAATCATAATTAGCACATTTGTTTTTCTAAAATTGGACATACTACTTTCACCTTATACTAAAGCAGATGAATCAGTCATTAAAGCAGAACTTATACAAGCTTACCAAACATCATCTTTCTGGATAATGTCTGCAGGAAAGAAAAAACACAAAATTTAAGAAAAAGATGAATTTGTCTGCTTGTTGCTTTTCCGCACACATAGCATTTCGCATGGCTGCACTGAGCATTGAATCTCTTCTCCTCTGATGCAAAGATCGACTGAATTCTGACAAATAAATCGATTTATGTGAAGGAGAGGCTTTTCAGTTTGGTTAATTTCAAACAAAGAAGGCACGACTTTCTTGCCATCTGCTGCAACCGTCACTGGGGTGCTGATGGTCATTGCAGACTCAATAAAAGGCACAGAACCATCATTTCATTCCAGAACAACAGCTTCGTGTCAGATTCATTGAAGGAATTCAAAACAAATTCAAAATGAATGTGTTGGAGATCTCGTTTGAAAGTAAAACAATTTATAAATAGTTGTAATGCCCATTATTAATATTTTTTTTATCTTGTTATGGTAGTGCAAAAAGTTTGGTTTATTATTATTCTTAAAAATTATAATCCCAATTGAATATAATAATTGTAAATTATAATCATAATTAATTACAATTATAAATTATAGTTTAATTATAATTCCCTAAAAGGATGCTAATTTTGATACATGTTTTTTAATTATAATTATCTGGCCTTGCAAAATCTCTCTGATTTTCTTTATACATATTTAAGATAAGTTTTTACATATTTATATGGTTTTATGAAAGCAATTTATTGTACATATTATCATACAATTGGTTAAAATAAATATTAAACATGTCAAATTTCAAAAAAAGGAAATGCCTACACTACACTGCCTTTTAAAACTAATTAAACTAAAATTACAATTTCAAATTAAAATTACATTATTGTTTTTATAGAACCAAGAAATTTCTTCTTAAAATTGATAAAGTTAAAAAATTTCTTATTTTAAAGTGTTTCTGAGATGAAATTAATGAATATGAAAACCGTCTGGCCTTTCACTTTAATTTAAAGCAAGCTTTGAAAATATAGCATTTATTTTTAATATGTAAACTTATATTTCAAAGGGATGTCTAGTAATTTTTCAGATTTATTTCAGATTATATTTACCAATCAAAATGAACTTCACCTTTTTTTTTTGTTTATAACTAACGACGTTCCAAAAATTTTAATTACAGTTTTCTTCAATGAGTTATTTTAGTGATCTTATAACTTTACTAAGAAAAATAAGCAATTCAAAGGCTTCTTTGATGAAGAAACTATCCTTACCCTTTTTCAAGCATTTTGTCACAGAACATCAATGCATGAAAATTGGAGAAGGCTATAATATTTAAAGATACAGTAATACCTCGATGTACATCTGCTTTGCAATAAGTTAACTTTAACATACATCTTGCTTGAATTTGCGAAAATTTTTATTCGCTGTATGACCTATGTTTGGAATACAACTCATAAGTATCAAGCAACCTGATGGCCAATTGACTAGCGCTCTGGCAGTTGGTACCGGTTAATCCTTGCTTCTGAAAGAGGATTTGGTTGTGAGTCCTCCTGCTGTGTATATTACTATCGGGACACGAAATGGATAATCTCTATTTTTTTTAAGTGTTTTTAATTGCAATAAATAAAATTGTTGAGTACATTGCATTTTTTTAAATAAAGTTATCAGATAAAATACTATAGTATTCGAAGATTATTCAATATAGTATTCAAGACATATAGGGAGACATTTGTCAATAATACATTCGAAAACTCCAGAAATTATTGCAAATGAGAAATTCGATTTTGCAAATGAACGTTTAATAGTTGGTAGCTTATGTTTTTTAAAAATAATGTAATGCATTTTGAGTTAATGCATAGAAAAAAGTCTAAAATTATAAGACAAAAATAAAAAGTAATGTCAAGTTATTGGATTCTTAATATGAAAGTTAATCACTTTTCATTTAATTATAGACTTTTATTTATTTATTTATTTATTTTTTACTTCTTTTAACACTTTTTTTGTGAGAATTGCCATGCATTTTAAAGAAAAAGTTTTGGAGCTATTATTAAATCAGAAATAATAATAATTTATTGAAAACAATATTAAATAAAAACGCTAACTCCGTAAATAGAATTATTTGTATATATATATATATTAAATCAGATTTAGGAACAAACATTGGAACGGACATCCCCCTAAACGTTGATGAGTAATTCAACTGAAAATCGGTGCTCCACCTTCTTTTTGGCATTGAAGTGGTATTTAATAATTAATGCACCATCTCCCAGATCTTTTTGTACACCTTCCATTAATTTAACTTCGTACACTTAATTTATTATATTGTGCCATTGGTACTTATCATTCTTACTCTAGTATCTGGCAGTCGCAACTGGCAACTGACATACCGATTACGTAGTACCAATAGGGGGAAATACCCCTTAAACCTCCTCATCTTAATTCATGAATATGATTATAATTATAGTTGGCTGCTTTAATGTTAGTAAATAAAGTATCTAGCAGAGGACCAGAAAGATCTAGGTACTGGAGTAGAAAGAGGCGTGCACTATTTAGTAGAGTTAGTAAAAAAAATCCGCAAAATGAAGCTTTCCAAAAACATTTTATTCAAAATTAAGATATTAATGGCTAAATTTATTAAAAGCAAAATATTGCATCTATGAAACCACTAAAAGAAAAAATTGACATCAAGCTTTTTATTTCCATTAAAAATATATGTTTTTGAAAACATATAGAACATTTATTTTTGTTACTTGCGCAGAGACTAGAGTCGGCATTAATGATTTCCCAATTCGTGACCTTTATAAAAAGTGTTTTGTAAGTTTAATTTTAAACTTAAACAACAATTTTATATTAGGAATATATTTGCTATTATTTTATTATTTTATATCCTCATCTGTATCTGAGAAAAGCTATTTTAGTTTGAAAGAAAAAGAAATTTTTTTTTTTTAATTTATAATTTTGGTTGACCTTCTAAGAGATTCGGCTCTTTCATTTACGAAATAATAATAATTTATTGATATGTTTAAGATCAGATAAACATTCATTTCACACTAAATTTTGTATTTTTTTTCTGAACCCATAACAAAGTATTATCGATTAAGATGATGTAGTACCTTGTGAGTAGAAAATGGATCACTTTAACACACTTTTTTACGATTCATCCTAAATCATAAAGTTTGACTGCTTTTCCAGTGAAGTTTTGGTATGTTTTATAATGAGGTTTAATTTTTATGAAACTGGTTTAGTTTTTGTAATCCAATTACTATATTTCTCTAAGAAATCTTAAAATAGGTACACAAAAATAAAAAAAAATAGTTAGACCTTTTTTTCCCACAAGATACCTTTTGAAAGATAAAATGTGCAACTTAATTAAATTAAATTGAAGCTAAATAAAATGTTTATTTTACGAATGTCAAATTTTAAAGATATTTGATTTAATAATTTTTTTTAGAAATAAAAAGACCTAAATAATTGAAATTGTTGAAAAATGTTTAATATTTATCATGCTATATATAAAAATGTATGGGCTCTATTAACAAATCCGAGGGCCACAGAATAAAAATACATTAGTAAAACATTAATGCACATTTTTAAAACTCTACAGTTTTAACTTTTTAAGCAATCTCAATGGAAAATGTAAAAATCAGAAACTGAGAAAGATTAAAAGACACATTAAAGAATAGCTTTTAACAATTACATTTTTTGTTACTGTAGCCGTAATTATTGTCCATTTTAAATGCGGTTGTTTTAAAATGCTTCTAACATTCTAAATTGCTAATATTCTTGTTTAGAAAGATCGAATTTTAGAAAGGGACAAAGTACTATGCCCCTTTCATTTTTAAGTCATTAAAATAAATGGCTAAAACAAAAATAAACTAGTATATTGAAAACGTTTAGTGCATTTATAATATAGTTAGGTTTTCCAAAATTTGTAAATCAAACCTCACAATCTAAAACGTCTTGTTTTTTAATACATATACAAGTAATTAAAATTAACATTTTATTAAGAAACTGCAGCCGTTAATAGATTATAAAGTTCTTTCAGGTAACCCTAATTGATAGCAGACTAAGTCAATGTCAAATTAAATCGATTCCCTTTTTATGCATTCATTTCTTTAATAATGGTGTTGGCTGGCATGCATTTATCTTTTTGATGCAATATTGCTTTTTATATAATTTAATGAAAAATTAAAATTAATTTTTGTTCGTATTGGAACCTTACCTCGACTGGGCAGCCATGTCTGTTCCTCGCCCTTCGAACATCCGGGCTCCCTGGTATGCCCGCGACCCCCTCTCCGAAATTCCGATGCGGAAGATGCGGACATGCGCATGCCATCCTCGACGTCCCCTCTGCGCATGCGTCTCCTGCGGCTCCCGGATCACAGGGAGAACATTTTATCCAAAAAGTATTCGAAATTCGTAACGATCGGATAGAATGGGAAACATCAGACCCAACGACAGAATCGTTTGCTGCCTCACTGTGTGAAAAATTGTTCTCTTTTTATTCTGAAAACGGGGGTGCTCGTTTCGTACACCCCTAGAAATGTCACGGGTCACAGTAGATTTTGGGGAGGATGATGAGGTGCTTAACATTATGTGTCATAAAAATTTCGTTTTATCTGATGTAAGAAATGGAACAGTGTGTTGCGCATTGGAATTTTGGAAGTACTTGTTTCATTCGAAAATTGAAAACCCAAGATAGAAAAATAAATAGTACTTATGAAAATATCATACTTAGAATAAATTGATTAATAAAATTTCTAATTCTTTTTTAAATCATGTAAACTGTATTTATCGATGTATGCTTTTCCCTCAAACACTATATATAGAAAGTAAATAATGTTCAACACGATACCAGCCTATTCCTAAAAATACTTTTTTTTTACTTGGAATAATCCTTCGTTAAATAAAAGCGTTTAATTTAATGTGTTACATATGCTTAATGAATGATTCTCCTTTGATTCCCCAACCAGCAGTGTCTTCTTTAGATGTGAGTTTGGTCTGGGTCTTGGTCTGTTTAGGCATTCCATCTGCATCCAGCCACTTTGCTGACAGTGCCCACTTTTCATCATAAGCACTGATAAGGTAAAAAAAAAGGAACAATTTCCTTCGCTGAATACTGGATATCACATGATGTACATCATTGATGTGCAAATCTGCAGGCGTTGCAATTTCTGTCTATCTGTCAACTCGCATGGAACCCCAAGTTTTTTCACTTTTCCAAGCGATGCAAAATACTTAAAAACTGTTGCCCCTGTTACTCCAAGATCAACAGCAATTGAGGGGCCAGGTTTAACTTTTGCCTTCAGAATATCATTACACCCACGGAGTTCAATTTCTAAGCTCCTATCTCCTGATTTGTATTTCTCAAGCCATCCTCTCACTGTGGATACATTGGCTGCATCATTACCAAATGCACCATTAATGTTTCGTGTTACTTGGGTGGCAGAATATCCAAGTTTCTAGTATTCTTACAGAAAAATAATACGTTTTTCGTGGGGTTCCATCTTTGTATTTGTTTAAGATTTTCTGAAATATTTCAGCAACTAACAAAAAATACTGTCAGACAGAGCACTGAATAAACAATAAAATGACGTAGAACACTGTAATTGAACTCAGTACTAGCAGATATATACTTTAAAGAACATCAGCTAATTCTAAGAAAGCTCTAATACAATTATATTTATACATATATTGTATGTATTATATAAGTTATAGTAAGTGATAAATCCGGAGATTATACATAATCACTGTAAACATATAACAGTGATTATATATAATCAATGGCAGATTAATCTGGTGATTATGTATAATTACCAATGATTATTCATAATCACTGATTAATCACATTCACTGTGATGTATATATTAGGTATTTTAGGGTTTTTTAAAAAAAATAACGAACGTTATTAAGGATTTTTATACAATTTGATGTTTCTACAAACGAATACTTTTGTTATACAAAATGACCGTGTTTCTAACTTATTACTTGTCAATTCTGTTTTGATTTTTGTATATATATATATATATATATACACACAATTAGTTATGCAAAATTTTAATAATGAAATTGTAATCCTAAATAATCCTAATGAAATGAATAATGATCCTACTCAATAAAATCTATAACACAATCTTGTAACTTCTGTTTGTTAAGAACGATTATTTATTAATTAATTTTTATTCACTTTATTTACTTTTTTTTTTTGTCAAATTACGAATGGCATTACGTTTTACTCAGTTAAGCACAAAGTATGGGGTGCAATTTAGGACTTTTCGTTTTTAAGAGGCATGTAACTGAAAATCATTTTCTGATCATTAAGAGTAAAAACTATAAAGGAAAAAGAAGTTATCAAGAAGTAAATCATTTTATGTCTTTGTGCATTGTAGCATTTTGGTTTCTGTATAATCATATAAAGATAAAGTGTTTTCTGGCATTTGGGGTTTCTGTATAATCATATAATGAGAAAGTGTTTTCTGGCATTTTAGTTTCAGTGTAATCATATAATATAATTTACTAGCAGAAAAATTGATAAATAAAATAAATAGTAGAGTTACATCTTTTAACCATAAATAGAATTTCTAATTACAGTTATCAATTCTTGAAACATATAAAAATAAACAGGTTAAGAATTAAATGTCGGTTGTTTTTTTTCACTTTGAACTTCAGATTCACCAAATTTGACCCTATAATAAATACACTCTTACTGTCAGTACTGCTATGAAGGAATGAACAACAAAAATGAATAAAACCCTCCAATTTGTTTATATTCTTTTATTGTTACAAATATTGCACTATCGAGATACAATATATACACAGGAAAGATATCTAAAATGAATAAAAGTTCTGATTTCATAATGATTGCACTCTTAATGCTGTGGGGCCGCTTGTGCACAGGTTATTGGGGTCTCTCAAAGACGGTGAAATACATTCAACATAGAAGTTGTTGTCACTATAAAAGCTAATGATCCATGAAATGCAGCAGGGGAAACAGACTTTAAAACTTCATGCCAACAATAAAGATTTTCTTTTTAGGATTCAAAGTGTTTGAAAAGTACAAGTTTGAATATCAGACATTTTATACAATATACATAACTATTTCCATTTAAAGATGTCAGGTATTTACAGTTAAAGGCTATTCATTAAAAGTCCTACTTTGATAGAATACACAAATAGTTGTCAACTTTAACCCCTTCACAAAGATTTTGTAGTGGAATAACATTTTGCAAATATGTACAAGTGTTGAAGAAAAAAAAAAACCACATATCCATTAAAAATCTTCATTATATTCACATCAGTGTAAGAATTCCATCCAAAAAATACTCTCTTTGTTCTCACTTGTTGCACACACAAAAAAATAAAAGCCATCTTGAACTTTAATAATTACAATTTACAACTACATTTATTTAAAATGCAATTCAAAACTATACATTTGTAGACAACTGTTGTGCAATGAAAATATATACCAATATTTCTCATGATTAACATTTCTATGTATAGCACTATAATTATGAAAAGTATTTTTATGTTATAGCAAGTGATGAGGTAAGAAATTTATATATATAATGAGATAAAAATTATATGGATGATTCAAAACAATTAAGCATTTGTTGTATATTTAGATACATTAATATGGTTCTTTTATTATTTTGTTTTTAAAAAAATGTATAATTAACTGATTACCAAATATTTTGTGTATGAAATTAATTTAAAATACTATGAAAATGTGTTAATTATTTGTATTAAAAATATATAATGTGTTAAAAAAGATTCATAAATGAATTTTTTTATTCTAAAACAATAAATAATATAAAATAATAAAGTACTAATACTGATGAAAAATAAAATAAATTGATCTAATACATTATTCAGATAAACAATACAAAACATCATGTATTAAATTCCTTTTATAAAATTTATATTAATTTATATAACAGTTAAAAGTTATCAGCAGATTAAATAATGTTATTTTAAAACACCAATATTTTTAATAGACTAAAGTTAAGAAATAAAATAGAATCATTTTACTAATAGTCATATTTTTAAGATTCATTCGCAAATTTACTTTCTCCCTAAAGCAAATGGGAGCAATTTTATTTTCATTAATTTTTAAATATAAATTTTTCGTTACTGAAATATGTAAAGATTATATAACAGCAGTTATTAAAAAGAAGTTAGAAGGCGCAATTGAAATTTAATTGAACATTTTCTTTTTGCATTTAAATTTATACAGAGATCATTTGATTTCAAAATAAATCTCCCTGTATAAAAAATATTATACAGCGCAACCTGCGCTTCAGCTCAAAAACGTTTAGTTTATAAACTCTAATCGCGAGAGGAAATATATTTAGCACACGTCGGCGCATTAATTGGTTGGCAGACTCTCACCCGGAAAGGAAGTATATTTTACAGACCCTGCGCGTAGCCGAGTTTCGAATGTTTTTTTAAATATTTTGGGATTAAAAGGAGCTCATTTAGTTCATAACATACATCTGAATAAATAAATAAATGTGGACAAAGTTCTTCATGGTGTTTATAATAATTCAATATATTTATATAATGCTTTTTTAGTATATACATTTATTTTTTTTTATTATTTATATGGTTATATTTAAGTAACAGTTTCAAGTTAAGTTAAATTAAAAATTGTTTTATTTTTGTTTGATCCAAAACATCATTAATTTAAAATTTTTAATTCATTTAAGACAAATACATTATTGATTACAAAACAGTTACGTTATTTAATAAGAAAAAATATTCGAAATCTTTCAAATGAATTGAAGAAAAATTAAAACAATCACAATATATTAAGAATATTATTTTAAATAGATAGTTCTATAACATTTTTGTTTAAAGGGATTCAAATTCGTCTCGCAAATATCACTTTAAAAATTTTGCCATTACATTTTTCATATTAGTAAACACATAATTATTATAGTAATAGGTTAAAATAGTATTTATTAAAAATAACTTAAAAATATAAAAGGCAGTGCATTTAAATGTATATACCTATAATCTTTTGTGACAAGCAATGATAATTAAGACAGTATGTATTAGCATAAATGTAACATTTAAAAATTTCCCTTATTTACAAAACATTAAATAATGGCATTTGGTAGATACAAAACTTGAAACAATTCTTCTGTTAATTAACAAACTTAAACATTTAACCATCTGTTGAACAAATTCACAAGTGCGAGCTACATAAAAAATTAATTAAAACATGAACTACTGAAATAAACATCTTTCACGAAATCGTAACATTGTGTGGAATGAAAAAAGGCACATGATCTTAGCGTGTGTCCTTTAATGATAGAAATGCATAACTTCAAATGAAATGAAATGGCGCTACCGTCAAGGAATTAGATTCTTAAGCTATGTAAGGCGAAGCCCATACACATTACACCTATAATTTTGTGTAACTAGATTTTTCTTGCATCCAATAGTTTGAGATAAAAATATTTAAATGAAATATTCACTTAATTACTAAAATACCTGCTGCAACATTTTCTTCCATAAAGATCTTATTATTGGCCTCTTTAAAATATTTTCACAGTAGTTTGTAACTATTGGCTACTACATATCTAGTAGCACATTAATGGATTACCAATGATGATGGTGAATTGATAATTTATAGTGATTTTACTTTTTTTTTAGCAATATTTTGATTTAACTGCTTAATAATCTTTCTAATATTCATTGTGTAATTGTGCCCGGTGAAAGTGAAGTATAATAGTGAACGAACACTAATTTGGTGATAAACAGTAAAGTCATCGGCTAACTACATAATCTTATTTCAAAAACATGGGTAAATTTATTGGCTGAAAAAGTTACGCGAGTTGGCATTCGTCTTCAATACCTTTATGTAGTTTTGAAATTTTGTAATCACATTTGGCGCACAATACTTTTTGATAATCTTTATGACTTGATGTCTGGGGAAAACAGTCAGGGAAGATACAGAAAATAAAAGTAAGTTGACAGAAAATATTATATTATAATCTGAAAGTAAGGCGCAAAAACGTACTATCTATTGAAAATTAATTTCAAAATATCCCTAATATTTATGCTTAAATTAGCTGATGCATTTGAAGAGAAACAGTCCTTTTACCATTTCTTTTACCTTTATTGGAAAAGGGATTTATTTTTTGAGGCTTTTAAACGGGTGAAACTCAAACTTTTAAAATGCAGGTAAGATTGCAAAAAGAACATGTTTCAGAAACTAATGAGATTCCGATGAAAAAGAGCTATCTCAGAAATTACAAAAGTTTTTTGAGAGGCCATGGATTTCATAGATTCCTATATGTGAGGGATCTGTCTGAAAGAAAAAGATAACATAGGATTCAAGATGTTATGCGCAGTCCGCTGTTTCACCACTATAACGTATAAAAAGTTTTGCTACAGAATGATAATTTTGTGCAAAATAGAAGTCACAAAAGTAAAGAGTTTGTTGATGAGGTTCATGGATTCATCAGTTTGTTGAGTAAAGAAATTGACTATAAACAATTATCTGTGGAAAGAACACGATGCAGAAATTAGTGGTTTCCTATAAAATTTACTGATTTATCTATCTGATGAAGACATAATCTTGATTCGGATAATTTTTTTTTTCTTTTTGCTGGAAAAAGAAATGATGCAGAAGTAAAGAATGCCACGGGGATTTAATGTGTCTTATGAAAAAAAAGTGTCTTGGTGTCATGGCTGCCTTCAGTACCATGAGCGCAGTGACCGTTCACTGCTTGTACTGGTACCCGGTGAGCGAAGTGTCCTGCCAGGTGGGCACTAGTCAAAAGTAGGGTTGCGGGTGGTGGTGCATGGGATCGATGTCCACATCGAGACTCTCCGTCGAAGACCTCCGAGAACGTCCCAGTTGGTTGATAAGATACACGGCGAACAGAACGCTGATTACCTGAGAAAGGAACAAAAAGCACTTTCAAAAGATATTTTGGATTAAAATACAGTTTAGGCTGCAGAGTGGAATAGATTTCCACGATCTACACATTTGGAGTCAGATCTGCCAAACTTCATTGAATAGTTGGAAGCACAAGGTACAAATATGCTTTAAGAAATGTCGTGGTTGTAACAATTGGTTAACCATTTAATTTATAACTAATCTAATTACAATAGACATCAATGTGAATTGCTATTAGCTTAAAAATGACGATGATGTCGCACATAAGTGTGCTTCATGAAGTTTAATGCTTACAACAATTAGTTAACCATTTAACTTATAACCACTGATCATAACATAAATTGCTATTAGCTTAAAAATGATGATGATGTCATGTTCACTTATGCATTACTGGTACAACAATTACAACAACTGGTTAAGCATTTTATTTATAACTATTTTGATTACAATAGATACTAATGCAAATTGCTTTCAGCTTAAAAATTATCATGATGTCACATGTAAGTGTGCTTCATAAATTTTAATGATTGCAACAATTAGTTTACCATTTATCTTATAACCACTCTGATTACAATAGTTACTAATCTGAATTGGTATCTTCACTTGTACTAATCACAATCATAGAGTAAGTAACTGAATAAATACATTTTTTTTTTACATTCAGAATTAAAGTATTCCGAATATAAATATTATTAAATACAATCAATTAATTGTCATTATCACAATTGGATTTGGATTTGTATTGGTTTTAAAATAAATTGAACTTTAAAATATATTTTACAATTAGATGAAAAATATGATCTTATGACTGGGTACAACGCTACATTAGTATAAAAAGCAAAATCTTACTTCTTGTTTTCACATTAACTAATTCGTTGTCATTACGCTATTTATTAAGTAAAATTTCTGTACACTAAAGCTAATAGTATCGTTTCAATGTGAAGAGCAGCAATCAATGCTTACTTGAAATAGAAGCAATCCTCCCAGGCTGCCAATCCAGTAATACTTGTTGACGTAGAGCCACTCCAGGAGTTTTTCTTTACAACCCACCTGTAAAGAAACGTATTTTTTAAATGAACTCAAAATTTCAAATTATCTTACTGGTCCAGAAATAAGGAGCATTATTAGGTGCATTTTGTTAACACCACCATAAATATTTCTCATGATTTCTGCAAAATGCTTGATGTATTAGGGAAAAAAGTTATTATTTTCAAATCGTGGACGCTTGTGACCGAAGTTATTCAAAACATTGTCGATACAACATTAGATTTTTGCATAGTAGATTCAACATTATGACGAACGCCTGCTACACTGCATCCACATATTGCCACAACAATTTAAAAAGGCGATGGCATCTGGAATCTCCACCTTCTCCGCTCTTCCTTGATGGCCAATTGGCTAGCGCTCTGTCTTTTGGTACCACCAGCTCCAGTTCGTACCGTGGCAGGAGCACGGATGTTTGTGAGTGGTTCGAAATCCCCGTTAAACTGTAGGTTAATGTCTGTTTAGCCCTCATGCGCACAAGATGACCGTAGATCGACAAACCAAACCGCTCTTCCTTGATGGCCTTTGGTACCACATGCTTCAGTTCGATTCCAGGCGGTGGCATGGGTGCTTGTGAGTGGTTCGGAATCCACGTTAAACTGTAGATCCTGGTCTATTTAGCTCTAGTGTGCACAAAATGACTGTAGAGCGACAAGCCAAACCGCTTTTCCTTGAACCCAGCAGAAAACCGCTCCAGCTTACAGATTTCACCAGCTCATTCTCAATAAAGAATTAAAAAATAAGCATTTCTTTAATATTTTTATGCGCAGGTACCTTGTTGAGCTTCCTGACCTCGGACATGAGCGAGGTGGAGTTGCCCGGGGTGAGCTTGGTGTAGCAGCTCTCGTGGATGGGCTCCGTGTTGGCGGTGAAGTCTTCAGGTCCCACGAAACCGCAGCAGTGGAGCTGAAAACACAAAAAGCCATTTTTAGGAGATTCATTTTTACACAAAACATTTGTATTGGGTTAGTATGATCTCACTTCATCGTAATTAACACAAAAATAATCACATCTCGGGACCTGATGGGCGAGTGGCTAGAGCTCTGGCGCTCGGTACCACAAATTCCACGAGTCCTGTAATGATTCGGTATCAATTAAAACCGTAGGTCCCGGTCTTATAGGATCGTAGAGCGTTGCTCCGCGTCCGTGGCCTATCTTCAATCTACACGCCTCCCCCTTGGGTAGCGGTCAATGAGTAACAGTGGTGCAACGCTTGCTTATGGTATAAAAATGAACTGTTTCTGTATTGCCAGCTGCATTAGAACAAGAACATAGTCACATCTTAACAATACCCAAAAACGTTACATCTTGTTTAATTAATTTTAAAATTAATTTTTTAACTGTTCACCTTCTATCTTTTCAAGGGAGACCCGTTTAAATGTGGAAATATAATCATATCCTATATTTCCGAACATAAGCCGAGTGTATAAACGGAGAGTTTGCTTTTGGTTCAAAACATTGACCCAAAATTCGAAACCCGCTTATGAAATGAAATGAGAAGAAGAAAAATTGAAACGCATCAAACATGTCGTTATGAGGAGGAAAATGTTGCCAAGCACGAAAACGGATGAATATTTTTAAATGTAATCGTCGTAAAATGAAACGCCAACGACAATCGCTATATCTCTGGTAACCCTATCTGAAGCTAACACACTGCTTCTGTTCAAATATCCTGTATACCATCTGTAGTTTCTGCGCCAATTTTTTTTCTAACAGATAAACAATAAGAGAAATCCTTATGTGAAAATTTTCAAACTAGAGTCTATAATTATTTCTGGTGTACGTTTCAGTATTTTTCCATTGACAGGGCACACATTTCGCCAACATCAAATTGGTCGTTTTAATCACAACGCAACAAACTAACAATATAAACAATTTCGAAAATAAAACAACTCATTTTCATAAAACAAATAAATCATTTCATAATTTTTTTTTTTTTTTTATAAACTAAGTAAAGAAATAAACCCGTGCTATAATTGGCGATGTATCGTTTATGCCGGGTTAACGGAAAATTACCCTTTCACTTCGAAAAAGTTCTAAAAGTTATCTTCTTATACATAGAAATATACGGTAGTTGAAATTTCTGATATTTTCAGCATACAAACTTTGTTTAAAACATAATGCTATTTTTTTCAAATGTCAGGGTAATTTTACTTAAGTCAATCGCCATTAGAGAGTCAGGCATGTAGCAGTTTCAGCTTTACACAAGGCACACTATGGGAGCCTGCCTGCACTGAACCTACATTTTGCCATCATAATTTTGAATGAACATTTCCAGCGTTGGCATCTGGCTCACCCAAGAACAAGATCGTCTTCTTCAAGAGTAATGGAACTTTAAATCAATTAATGGAACACGCCTGGGGACTATTATAGAAATACATTTTAATACTTAGACAGAAGTGTGATTTCCTGAAACTTTTTCCTAAACAGAATCTCGAAACTATGCTTGTGGAAACTTTTCATTAGAAGAGTCTTACCTGATCTTGAATGATATTTTTAGCGTTTTCATTCACTTCCTTCCATCCATTTTCGAGAACATCCGTCATCTAGATGCAAAAAAAGATACCAATGCATTAAAAGGATGTTTCTCACTACAAACATTAAGATGTTTCATTTTGGTGAAACAATCGATTTTGTATTTATTTTATTTTACGGAGAAAACATACTATACATTATACATTAATGTCTATTAAAAGAGTTCTGAAAAATTAGCAATAACATGTTTTTTAAATAAAAATATTTAATGCAAGCGACATTCATAATAAATTTATTTATATTAAATTTTGAACACTTATAAATTTAATTATGAATTATGAATGTCTTGTATTTTAAATATAAGACATTTGGATCTCTAAGTAATGATTGATTGCATAATTTAACATTGATTCCTGTTTTTAATTTCATATTGTAGCCAAAGATGCCCATTTTATAAAATGGAATTTTAATAACATATATACTTTCTTACGATATGCTCACTCCATTGCAATGTTTGACATTCTAATGCATTTACCTTTAAGTTCAAGATGTTAAATGCGACAATTCCTCCTATCTCAGCTGCTACGGTGAGAACAGCTATCAGCAAGAACTGAAAAAAGAATCAGGATAAATGAACGACATTTCCATTTTCAAATTAATATTTTATTTAAATAATTGGATAAATAAATAAATTCGATCCTATTTCATTCCATAATAAAGTTAATCGAATTTTTTTTTTAAAAATAGATTTTAAAATTTTTTTTGCTGAATAAATTTATTTGACCCAAAGCAAATACTTACGAGTTTCATGACGCAATTTCCTCTTCTGTAGGATCCTATCCAACCTAACAGACCTGGGAGAAAATTTACATAATGAATAAATCTCCAATTATAATGAAAGTTCTATTTTATATTAGAACACAAATCACATAGTTACTATTAAATTTTCGATATTTTCGCAAAATTGATTTGAAAGTTTATTAATAAGTTGAGTTGAAGTTAATTAAAATGCAAACTAAGAACTTTTCTTCCTAAACTCTCCTTTCCTAAGAACTTTATTCTAAAACGAAGGTTATTCTGTATGCTATCGGAGTACATCGTCAGATGTGCTTTTGACTCATTGACATTTTAAAAAGGAATATATCATGTTGTTTTTCCTTTTCATGCTTGTGTTCATAGGTTTTATGTAACAATTTTATAAAATATTTTCCAGATTGCTTTTTAAATATTGCTAAATTATTTTAGTATTATTTAACAAGAGTTAAAATACATAAAATTGTAACATATTTTTAAAAAGTATTAAAATCGGAAAAATTTTGTTATATATACGATACATGTCCGATAAGTATGATAAGTTACAAATTTAAATTTTTAGTAATTATTCTGCATTATCTGTACTAATTATTTGTAAGTAATAAATTATAATAATTACTAATACTTAATAGTATTATTAATTAGTAATTATTAATAGTAATGTTTGTAGTATTTACTATTAAGAAATCACAACTAAGTTATAAATACAATAGAAATATATATAGGAACATATATTAACCATTAAGGAACAGTAGGCCTCCAATTCCCATCACTACGTATGAAAATATCTGCAAAAAATAATACATAAGTTAAATAAATATATCTATATAATATATATAGTAGAATTATAATTTTTTCTATAAAATGAATGACTGTAATATTTAGAATTTTCTTTAAATGCATCTTTAGAAAATTATCTATGTTATTTAAATGGTTGTCGCTGTATAGCAAAAATTAAAAGTATATATGTAATATAATTCATATACTTCTTTTCAAACTCATAAAATATTTAATAGTCACAAATATAATGTATTACTTGTTCGAAATTTCACGAAAAACAATTTTAAGAGTGCTCATTTGTTCAACAAATTTATAAAAAATTGTTCATGATAGGGAATAAATGCAAGCAAGAAATTCAATAGCAATTTCGCAAATTTTTCAAGCAATTTCGCAGTACGAGGATTTGCACTATCGTTTAAAAATAAATATATAAAAAAATAACTAAGAGCTTTATTATACGGTGAGTTTTGCAAAAAACAATTCGACAAAGAGCACACTTAACCTAACTTATTTAACTAGATGGCAACACTGAAACAATAAAAACGTGAATAAATTCAGTGGACAATCTGCCAATGAATATTATTTGATGCCATGACGTCATTGTTTGATGTCATTAACCATTTCAATCTACATTTGAGCCTATATCAAACAGGACACCAAAAAGATTGACACAAAAACGAGTTTTAATTGCAAATACTTAGTGATGTTAGTAAAAATTATAGTTCAATAGCTTTCTTGATGCTCCAGTAGAAAAAAATTCAGCTTTTTAATTAGTCACTGAGCAATAATTGTATAGCAGTCCATTCCTACTTTTGCTATACATGTTAATTCATCATTAACTTTTTTTAAATAAGTATGGGAATGAATGTACACTATATGCCTCATTTCTTTTCAAAATTTTAAACTTTAGGCCAGGAAATGGAAACGATTTCTAAATAGCTTTGATTTACTTCATTCTATTTATCAATGTTCTGATTTAGATTTATTTCGTTCTGCATTTTTAATAATTACTTCATCGCCCCATTTTAAAGTTTCTTTAAAGACATATTACAGAATATGGAAGTAAGGAAACATATAAATAATCATTTCGTGATTTCTTCGAGGATTAATACTTACTTACTATAAAGTGACATTATGAATCAGCTACTCGTGTTATTTATAAACCAAACAGATATATTCGTGTATTTAAAATTATAAACTTTTTTATTCATATAAATTTTTTTTTTAAAAATCAATATTAATTTAAAATTATTTCATAAACAAAAATAATTTACTAGGATAATGCTTATTAAATTTTAAAGATAATAAATAATTCTGTACTATTTATAAAAAAACTTTTTTGTACTATTTATAACTTACTGTAATATATATATATTAATATTGACGATCAAATGTAGATGGCGCCACGTTTTAATCATTTCGACTAGAGATTTTTTATTCCGCGATGAAAAAAAATCACTTATATGATCGAAATAATCACAGAAATTCTTTTTTGAAGAATAGATATTGGATAATAAGAGATTAAAAATATAAGTAAAGACTATGCATCCCAAAATCCCAATCAAATCAAGAAGAAAAGAGAGAGCTAATTCCTTTTTTTAAAAATAAAATATTGATGGATATGATAATTATTTCATTATGTTGTCTTTTCAAGAGTAAATTAATAAATCAAATGTTTCTAAACATTTTTAAAAAATTGTTTGTTTTTCAATAAAATTTATTATACACGAATCACATATTGTTTAACAAAAAAAGATTGTGAACTACTAATGTAATTTTTGATAAATGATCTTATAGAAAATTTATTTATATAAATTCGAAAAGAGATATGATGAAAATTGTCATAGTAGCAAAAATATATTGTGTTGCATTTATATGTATGCATATTGTATTTATATATACACACAAAACAGATCTGTTGTGTATTTTTTCTATTTATACTGGAAAAAAAAAATCAGAAATTTTTTTTTATAGTAATCTTGTTGTTTTAATATTTTTTAATATTTATAAGTTGTTCAAGATGTATGTTACTGCATTTTACTTAAGATGTTGCCCTACTTTGGAAAATGTAAATGCACCTCATTTTTTAAGACAAACTCTGACGTTATTTTAATCTATTTTATAATTCTTCTTAAAGATATTTTATCGAACTTGGAAAATAAAAATTTATATTGTGCATTAAATTACATACGTTATCATTAAACTTCTTATCATTTTCATAATGTTATCTCATCATTATGATAACAAAACAATTTCTCACGAATAATGACTCAAGTATGGAGGATTTTACATTTGCTCATTTTCTCTGTCTTTCAATAATGCAAAAATAAGTATTTATCCGGAAACGTTGTCTTTTAAAGCATTAAAAACAAATGCAACTTCACTAATAATAATAGCAATAAAAAAGAAATCACAGACGTGAGGTCACAGAAATCGGAAGTTAGCGCAGTCAAGTTCTGTTTTATTTATTATAATTTTTTTGTTCATTGTTCGTAATTCGAACAGCTGGTTTCGAGGAACGGCTGTGGTCGAGTTACACTTCTGGTTCAGAAAATTGTTTATCGCTCAGTTTCAGTGGAAATTGGTAGGAAAGCTGTGCCAGTTTTGCTCGCTCAGTGCAGCGGTTGGCGTGCACTGTGGCGATTTACATCTTTTGTTCTGATTGCGATTTCTTAACTGCATGTTTGTTTTAGTTTAGGCAAATAAAATTGCAGTTATTAATATGTATTGCACACATACACACACAAAAAGTAATTTAATTACAATTCAACTTATTCAGGGAAACAAGAAATTTATGGGTTTCTGTATTTTTTTAAATGAAAAGTAATCTAACCGAATTCATTTTAATCACTTGAACTATTGACAAAGCAGTTCCTTAATAATGAAGTAAAAAAGTTGATCTTACATCATCATTGACCCCATATTAAACTTACATAGTGTACAGATCAATGTACGCATATATATATGGTGCACAATACGCATGTACAATATTTATACCAATATTGTACAGTCAATGTACACAATACGCATGGTATATGGTATACGCATGATATAAATATTGTACAGTCAATGTACGCAATGCAATGGTCAATACGCATCAATGGCAATTACATATATAAAAAAAATGCAATTGAAAATATCCTCTTCGTACAATTTACGTAACACGAATTCGATATTTTTGCGAAACAGCTTGTATGCCGTGAATTTTTTATTCGTCATTTATCACTAACATTTTAACCACCATTTATGTGATCGCTGCATGTTTTGTGCATTTAATGTTTTTCTAATCATTTCTACTTCAACAAATTGCTGACATTATAAAATATTAGGTTGAAAGCAAAGTTATGTCGTTTTTCTGTTGCTCTAATTGAAATGTTCGTTATTTAGTTATTCTGTGTGCGATTTAGACAATTTTGATCTTAATCGAAAGCTAGTCTTTCCCCATTTTGATGTTTGATATTAGAGGTGTTTTCTAATCTTTAATTTTGAGAAATAGGGGTATATGATGTATGAAAAAAAAATTCATTTTAGGCACCCTTTGCTTTATGAGTTCAAACTTTGTCATAGTGATAAGGAAGCATATAAAAATTTGTCTTTGGACCCTCTAAAGTTAAAAGTACATAGGGTTCAAAGATGATTTGTAATATTCAGGTCAGGTGACATGAAGCCTCAAGATAAACCTCCCACCGGAAGACAGTAGGAGCTTGATGACGACATTCTGAGGGCTTTAGTGGGTAATGAAACACATTGACTACGAGGGAGATGGGGGATAAATTAAGTGTTAGCATATTAGTATATTGACCACTGTCTTCTATGACATTCTTTCATCTGTCAACAAGGTCATTTATACCAGATTTATAAAAGATTTTATCATTGCCAAGAAATCTATCACTGCTCTCTGAACAACCTGAAAATTTCCAGTTAAGAATACCAGTGGAAAACCACTTGAACAAGCTTGGCTTTGCTTATAAACGGTGTCATTGGATTTTTCCGTGATTTAAGCACACACACACGCACAAATAGCAAATCGAATTTCTATTGCTTCTTCTTTGCTTGATCGACAACTATAGGAGCCCCTCTCATCTTTGAAAAGACCAATTTGCACACAAGAAAACTAATATTTTGTATTTAGTGAGATTTTCGAAGTTCTGTCCTCTGAGAAGTGTTGTAGCCGTATCAAACTGTCCAAGCAGACCTACATTATGATCAGCTAACTTGACTAGTTACAAAAATATGTGGATTTCGTTCAACATTGTATAACCAAAAAAGGTGTCGTCTTCCAACATGAAAAATGGTAGATCTCACGTGGACTAAACAAAAGAGAATTACCAGGTTCTTGATTAAGAAGTTTTATCACATTCGCCATACTCACTTAACCTGGCACCATCTAATTACTAATTGTTCCTCTCGATGCGAAACGTTTTTATGAGAACAAAATTTCGAAATTTTCAGGTTGTTCAGAGGATAGTGGTAGATTTCCCGACTTCAAAGAGTAGGATCTTTTATACATCCGGTATGAATGAGCTTGTTGACAGATGGAGGAATGTCATAGAAAACAGTACTCAATATTTCATTAATTAATCTCACTTATGAGCTTACATATAAGAAATCGAAATATCCTCAAAGAGCAAACGATAACCCAATATAATACATAATAATTAAATATTAATTTTAAAAAATTCCCAATAACCAATCAAAAGTTTCACATTCAAAAGTTACCTATCAAAAAGTTTTGCACCTAATAAAAACATTAGGTTTCCATTAGAAACATTTTATAACTTTCTTAAGAATATGACAAATGAAATGTAAATCCTATGATGGTAGGTGTGACATTTCCTTGTTTACATTTTACATTTACTTTGTTTTTGACGAAAGTGCCTCAAGTTATTTCAGACAAATCATTTTATCACAAATCTAGATAGGGCCAGATCTTATAAATGTACAAGGTGATTATAATTAAAGTCTCACTTGCAAAATGCTGTAAAAAAAAAAAAAAAAAAAAAAAAAAAAAAAAAAAACCACTCTTCACAATGAGTTCAAGTTTGAACTGAACACACTTGAAATAGGTCGAAATAGTACGCATCAAAAAAATAGTTCCAAAAAAGTTCCACCGATTTTTCCCATCCGATTGGGTATGACCTTGCCGTGGTGGATGAACTTTCCACTCACAGTGTCACAATTGTTGAAAACCGAAACAATCTAGACCACTGAACACTACTGGTGGTTTAATATGCAACTCATGCCAAATAGGTTCTCATTTCGATTCAAACTATCACTGGCAGCCGAATTCACTTTCTTTAGTCCGTTTACAGAGCCATCTGTCAATACACTTTTGAACTTTTTTTAGATGCCGTACCGTTTCCCTCTTCTTCCCGTATCTTCAGTTCAAATGTGAACTCATTGTGACGAGTGGCTCTTTTTCGACAGCATTTTGAAAATGGTTAAGTTTTAATTATAATCACCCTGCATTTCCCTTGCTTTTTTAAATAAAATAAAAATTGATAATGTAATGCAAAACAATAAATAATTAAAATATAACCTTCATTTTTTTACCAATTTTTCTTAAAATATTTATTAATGAGCTAATCCAATTGTGTGGAATCGCTGGAATCCATTTGCCATGTCAAATAAAAAAAAAGTCCTAGCAATACAAGGTTTTAACAACCAAATCAAAGAATGGGCCATATGTAAACATTACCCATATTTTAAAATAATTCATAACATTGTTTTGTCATAGTTTAGTCATCATTTAAAAATAAAAAAAAAATAGAAAAAAATGTGTTCCTCAAAATGTTCGAAATAGAATGGAAAAAGAGAATAAATCATCCTCTAAGTGAAATGAATCACCTCATTTTAATAAATAGTACTCGAGAAAAAGGCAGACACTTTTATTAATTGTCTGATGATTTAATTTTCGTGAGCAATTTTCTGATGCTCACTTTTTTCGCCACTTATTTTGTCACCGGCTTATTACGAGACGTTCTAAATCCCCTCCATCACCAAAGCATTCCTCCCAGCATTAAAGGGAAAGCTGATGAGAAATAGCGTCTTTCGAACGCTAATCGCCCAAAATAGCCGGGGAGATTTTCAAGAATTCCTCCACCCCCGCCCCTTTTCCCGGGGGAAGGGGGCATTACGCAACGTAAAACGAGGCCAATCGATTATCGGTTTGGTGGCTGTTTACTCTGGCCCAAGGGGTGCTGTTAATGGCCGATACAGCTCTGCATTTTAAAGCAAGAATGAAATGGTCTCGGGTTCAACCGGGTGGAAATTGAATTGCATTCTTGAGGAATAATAATGCAGACAGAGCAAATGCGATCTTATTTGTGCATAAATTATATGCATGAGGGAAATAAATAGTTGAAATACGTATTAATACATGAGCAAAAATTGATTAAATACATAAATGAAAATGCTTTATTGAAATTTGATAAAAATTCCGTGACTGAAAATTGATGAATATATAATTGAAAGAATGAGGGGCCTGATGGCCGAATAGCTAACGGTCTGGCGCTCGGTATCACAGATTTCAGGTTCAAGTCCCGGCGGTGTCATCGATGTTTGTAGTGGTTCGAAATCCATTTTAAGCCGTTCGACCCGGTCTAATAGTATCTTAGAGCGTTGTGGGGGTAGCGTGACTCGCGTCCGTAGTCTGTCTTCAAAGTTGCACGTGCCGCCTGGGTAGTGCTCAATGAGTTACAGCAGTGCAGCCCTTGCTGATGGCGGAAAGATGAACTGTCTCTGTATTGTCAGCTGCATTACAGCAACAACAATTTGATTGAAAATTGATAAATACATAATCGAAATAAGTTGGAGCTGTCATTTCTTTTTAATATGAACGTTGGTGAGTCTCACGTACCACTTATGTATCCCAACAAATAGCCTACGGACGGGTGATGAGGAAAGGACAGTACCTTCTGCGTGGTCGTCTAGGGACAATTTCTCCACATTTACGTACTGCATAGGAGAAAGCCCTGAAAACTCCCACAGGATTGCCCGATTATCGATGTGGGACACTTTTACACGTACTGTCCGAATTATACTAAAGTATCCGCGTTTCTGAAAGAAGTTGCTGCAACAACGAGACCAGTAAATACGAACATCAGCCCTCCTGCACGCCAGAAGCCCACGTTGCCATTGGGCTACGAATCAGGCGAGAAGCCAATCGGATACTTTCTTTTAAGCAGTGCGCTTTGCCAGCGGGAACAGAACCTGCTTTCTTCATGTCAGTTAGCGGAAAAAACCAATCTTTTTCTTTTCTTATGAGTCTATCTCGTGTTTTCTGTACAAAAATAACAGCCCAACGACAGGCGATAAAGAGGAGACATGATATTCTAAATGGACTTTGAAAGGCCACTATCTAGCATTTGCGTGTCGTACAGGAGAAAATAGGGGTAATACTCTCACCATCCAGCCTGTTATTAGACGCTTTACAACCACCTCAGTCTCATGTAGACCGACGCGAGGACAGTGCCTTCTGGGAGGACTTTTAAGTGGTAACTGGCCCGCATGTGCTCGTTGTATGAGAGAAATCCCTACCAGACAGCGGGATAATCGATGCGAGATGCTCTACGCACTCCAATCGCTATTGTGTTTCCTCGTTCCTGAATACAGTGACTACAAAAACACTCCCAGCGGATTCGAACCTCGGCCCTGTTTGGCACTGATGGCAATCTCCTCATATCCGAAGAACAGTGACTGCAACGGACAATGAAATCGGATTTGACCCTAGTGTGTATGCTTGTATGTCACGCTTACAAGGAAAGAATTCAATGTCTGCAAGGCGAAATGTGCATCTGTAGGACTTGGCGAATTGTTGCTCTACGGTCATTTTGTGCTAATTAGGCCGGGACCTACAGTTTAACGTGGATTCCGAAGCCCTCACAAACATCCATGCCGCCGCCAGGATTCGATAACCTGTAGCCAGTGGTACCAAAGACCAGAGCGCTAGCCAATCGGCCATCAGATCCCTAAAATGTAATGAAGAAATTTGAAGAAACTGGTTCTGTAACGGAGAAGCATATGAGAAGCGGTAGGCCTAACATGGAAGAAGAAATGGCAAAAAGATTGGCTCCAACCTACCAGAAAAAAGAAGATTATCCGACCAAGCTGGAGCTCTGTACAGAACTTTACAGGTCGAAAGCATTTACAATTACTGTTATTTTATAATTATTTCTGTCAATATCAATAACAACATCATAAACCATCGCTGCAATTATCTACTAGATATTTTAAGTTTGCTTTTTCCTCTCTCTCTCTTCGCGGGCCCTTCGATATGTAGATTTTCCCCACACCCGCAACCTCGCACCGTCGAGCAAATATTGTTTTCCCTCAAAATCACTTCGCCGGGCAAACAATGGAAGCGCTGCTTTTTCTTACACTTCCGTTTCACAATTTCGGAAATGGCGGAAATGATGAGTCGGGCCTTTTCTTCTTTTTTTTTGTGTGTGTGTGTTTTTCAGATTTAGTTGAACTCCAACGGGCGTCGAGATTTTAGAAAGTTGGCGCAACCCGAAATCGGCTGAGCGGCTCTCGCTCTTGTTGTTGAGTTCTGTTTGGTGAAAACAAAATTCAAATTAAAAGTGTAAATAATGATTGCAGAAGGGAAAGGATGTTTCGTTCAGCTTTCAACTTTATTGAAATATTACAAGATTAGATTGGTATTGCAAAGTAGCAAAAAATTGTATTGACACAAAAATTGCAATTACTATTTAATAAAAAGTAACAATTTCTCTTGCATTTATTATTGAAGCGCTATCAATAGTTCGGTGGATTTTATTTTTAAAATAAAAGTGCAGTACAATAAAATATTTAAAATAACAGTGAGTGTAGTGTAGTAAAATATTTTTTTTAAAGTATAGCATAGTAACATATTTAAAATAAAAGTGTAGTATAGTGAAATATTTAAAATAAAAATGTATACAATGGTAAAATGTTTAAAATAAAAGTGTAGTTGTTGTTCTAATGCAGTTGGATGTTTGTAGTGGTTCGGAATCCACTTTACAGCGTAGGTCCCGGTTTAATGGGATCGTAGAGCTGTGTGGGGGTAGTGTGACTCGCGTCCGTAGCCCATCTTCAAGTTACACGAGCCTCCTGGATAGTGCTAAATGAGTAGCAGCTGTGCATCCCTTGCTTGTGATATAAAAGATTAGTAAAAGTCTAGCATAGTAAAATATTTAAAATAAAAATGTAGAATGGTAAAATATTTAATGTAAAAGTGTAGTTTAGTAAAACATTTAAAATTAGTAGGTATGACTCCCGTTTCCCGACTATAGAAGAGAATACATATTTGCTTTGTCTTTTTTATAAACTTTTATTTGGGAAAAAAAAGCAAACAATTTTTCGGGTATTAGAATTTCAGAAGAATTCCTTTTTATCTGATCGCTGATTTTCACCTGCTCTGATGGCTTTTATTTGTTTCAATTGCGAGATTATTCTTCCATTGGATGTTTTTCTCAGTGTCGTTTTTGAAAACTATTCAGAATAATTCATGTTTAGGCGAAGTTAGACAGAGAACAGAATGAATTGTCACATACAACTTTTAAAACTACAGTTCGTTTTCTTCTATAAAAACATAGATAATATTTCTGTATAATCAATCCATTAGGACTTCATTTTGAACTGACAATTCCAGAGGCTTTTTTTCGTAATTCCGAACAACGCTTCTGATGTCAATAAAAACCTTGCTTTTGGCCAATCACAGGCAAGCTAACAGCGCAAAATTGTCACACCGGAGCCCTGCTGTTGTAATGCTTTACTGTTTTATCTAATTAAAAAAGAACTAATTAGAATTTTTTCGTAGGCTAAACAATGCTTGTGATGTAAATAATAAGTGGTTAAAATTGCATGATGATTGGGTTCAAGGGCGTGGCAACCCATAGGAAGCACAGAAACATAATTTCGTTTTTATATATAAAGGTTAAAGGTTTTTTTTAATTGCGTCAAGGACTAGGTCGTATTGACCATTTCCCTGTGAGCAGCCCAAAATGAACTACAAGGCCGAGTTATTCATTGAGCTCTACCCAGGGGGCACGTGTAGCTTGAAGATAGGCTACGGATGCGAATAATACTATCCCACAACGTTTTACGATTCTATTAGACCGGGGCCTACCTGTTTATAGTGGATTCCGAACCACTACAAACAATCATTGCACCTCTTACACTCGAACCCGAAACCCAGAGCGCTAACCACTCGGCCGTCAGGCCCCATATAGATAAAAGTGAAGTATAATAGAAAATCTAAAATAAAATGCAAAGTGTTTTCAAAGCAATATTATTTATAATCATTGTAACCCTTTCAGACGCTTCTTAGTATTACTATTACTTTTTTTTTTGTTAAATAAACGTGTTGTGTGTCAAGATTCTGATTTATCCTGCAAAAAAGGACTGATATCATCTCATTTGCAGAAATTGGCGACATTAGAACGAATATTCTATACAGTTTGATTCACACTCTTCTACAAGGAAAGAACTTTCTGACTTAGGAATTTATCACATCCATTCCCATGATGGGTGAGAATGCTTTCATTCAGGGTATTAAGCAATTCGAGCATATTACTCAATTTGGGGATTGGTTTGTCGCTCTACGTTTATTTTGTGCATACTTTGGGCTCATTAGACCGTGACCTACAGTTTAATGGGGATTCCGAACCACTCACAAACATCCCTGCAGCCAGGATTCGAACCTGAAGCCTGTGCTACCAACGGCCAGAGCGCTAACCAATTGGCCATCAGGTCGCTATTCAACTCTGAGACAGGAGGCGCTATCCACCAGCCATCTTTCTCTGTGTGACGACATATAGAAGCCAATCAGATGAGAGTATCACAATGACTTTATCTTTGGTAACTAATACCATTACCATATTTCCTTTTAATATTATTATTATTATCGTGTATGTCGAAATGACGAACATCAAAGGAAAATGTTTGCACAGCATCGTTTGGTGAATAAGACAAGCTGTCAGACGGTGATGCCTCTACGCGTCACGTGATCCTTCTTTGAAAAGAGAGCATGTTAGTTAACAGTTGGGGAAATCGGCTGTGCTATCTGCATTTACGGGTATGAATTATCCAAATTTTTAGATTGATTCTTAACTTATTTGGAGTTAGAAAGATGACAAATGGCAGTTTTAATATATTTAAATGATTTCATTGGACAATTATTTAAAATGAATTCTTTATTACGAGAGAAAATAGAATTTCATGGGATATAAGTATCAATTTATTGTCATTTTCATGAAATATTCTTTTTAAAAATTCTATTTAATTGTAGTAGTAGTTTTCCGAGTTTTCTCTCAACTTAAAACTTCCTTTCCTCACAATTTATGATATACATAAGGGGTATAACCATATGCAACAATATACCATATGGATGAATTCCAATTATGCACAACAATACATATGTATAGACATGAGGCCCAATTGCGTACAACAATACATATGTATAGACATGAGGTCCAACTGCGTACAACAATATATAGGCCTATGTATGAGGCCAAACCAAATGTAACGACGTATATGGAGGAGTTCCAATTATATGCAGCAAAGCAAATGCATACACACGAGGAAAAATTACGTTCAGCAAAATATGTGTAAATGGATCAGGTCCAATTATCAACAAAAATATGTATGCCCATGTAAGAGAGCTAATCATGTGCAACAAAATAAATGTAAATGCATGAGTCAAAATATGTATGTATATATCCTGCATTTACATTTATCCATAGGATGTATTTACATATATTCAGTTATTAATCATATTATATCAAAACATGAGTTGTTTTTACCCATGTTTTTTTTTCAATGCTGATTTCCTAACCAGATTGAATTTTAATTGAAACAAATATATTTATGAATAATTCATAGATGTAATTTTCCGCGAATTTTTAAACAAACTGTAATCAGGTTAGAACTTCGACGTATGAAGCACTGCAAGTCCAATGCCTCAGTCTTTCCAAACTGCAATGAGAAGGAGAAAACTCACCGTGGTGCCCATGAAGAAGTCCCTGAGGGCCGGAGACGTCGCCAGCACCCACAGCATGATGCCGATGATGGCACAGCCGCCCATCTGCAAAAGAAGATACTCAATGAATACAGCATATAATAGAACTCATGTACTATGTACTTTCATTTTACTAAGTCATAAAGTAAAATATTCCTTCTCAGCAACTATGCTTTCTCTCTATGGTTTCGAATATCCCTTCACTTTTTCCATCCTGATCAGCTTTTATGCCCGATGTTAGAATTTTCATTTATTGGAGAGGCATGCATTGCGGCCTGCACACCACAGGTTAATTTCATTTTAGAAAAACAAAATTTAAAATTAAAAAAAAAATAATAATAAATTAAATACTTAAAAAATAATTAAATTTTTTGGTAAAATATAAAAAGTAAACATTTAAATAGTATCAAAATTGTATTTCGTAATTTTTAATTCATTCCAAATTTGGAAGTTTTCATGACAATAAGCTTTCGCAATGCAGCGTCTCGGTCTACCTTCCTTATGATTATTATTTTTACAAAATCCTTACACAAAATTTTCAGTTCCAAGGATATCAAGATGGCAATTACTGGTGTTAATTTATTGCAAAAATTATTCACATAAATATTGGGATTGCCAAAAATTTGTACCACTCATAAAATCCGGCCAATAGAGTAACTTCTAAATAAGGCTTTAAGAGGGCAAGCCCATTGGAAGCAATGCACATATGGTGAATAAGCAATAAAATTTAATTGTGTTGAACAAAGAGTTTTTCACTGGTTACTGCTAAAATTGAATCAAATATTTATTTAACTAATATAATGTCCTTATCAAATTCTTTGTTTACTTTTTATTACATTATATAGCACTGTATGATATGAAAGTCGATTTACCCATGAACTTGTTAATAATTTTTTAATAAATGAAATCACATGAATGAACATATAATTCATATATATACAGACACACACAATATGTATACATGTTTCACATGCCGAACCGTAGCATTAATTTTAATTCTGCTAATGTGCACGTAAATAAAGAAGTCATTTTTTCAAACTGTTCGCTTTCGCTAGATAGAGGAAAAGAATGTTGTTTTCCAACTTCATCTTAGCTGCAGTGAGAATTGAGTTCGGAAAGAAATTGCTAATGATAAAGAAAAGATAAATAAACATATAGAAAAAAATATACATATAGAAATGATAAATAAACTTTCCAAGATGACAATTCAAAATTTCATGAAGAAATTTGAAAAAACTGGTTCTAAAGCGGAGAAGCGTGTGAGAAGTGGTAGGACTAATGTGGAAGAAGAGATTGTAGAAAGATTGCCTCCAACCAACCAGAAAATTATTGAGATTATCCAGCCACGCTGGAGCTCTGTACAGAACATGTCAAGTCACTGTGAAGAAGCTGAAATTTTATACGTACAATTTGGATGTTGTGCAGGAATTGAAAGAAACTGATTGGAGTTGTGGAAGAAGGGAAAGAAATTGATTGAAGTTAAAGTTGTGCAACAATGGGAAGAAACTGATTGAAGTTGTGGAAGAAAATGATCAATGTTGTGCAGGAATTAGAAGAAGCTGAATAAAGTTGAAGTCATGTATTGAAATTGATTGAGTCTGTGAAGAAAATGAAAGAAACTGATTGAAGTTGTGGTAGAAAGGAAAGAAAGATGTATTTTTGATACTATCACTATATGTATACTATCATTTTCCTTTTCATAATCGTTCTCATTTATGAATGAAGTGGTCTCCAAAATGATTATTATAACTTTCTTCCTCATACTTTTTTTCCCCTCTGAAATTCATGTTAAAAACATTTATTTTAATCTTTATTTTAACGTTTTCCGACTTGGAAACGGATTTTTCTTTCCTTTTTACTGGAAAAAAACAACAACGAAAAATATCTAATAAAAATATTCTATTGCCAAGACTAAATACTTCCAATTCTACGCTTGAAACATTCTTCTGATTGAAAGGTTCGGAATCACACTTTAAAAATACATAATAAATATATTGTTGTATAAAAAGTGAATAAGTCAATAAAATAAACGAAATGAAATAAAATATGCATTTTATAGGACGCAGAAGAAAATCAAAATGTACTAAATAAATGCAATCGATATGAAAATGAATATTTGTTTAGCAAATGCTTAAAATAAAAGACAAAAAGTAAATAAAGCACAGCAGAGAAAGATCAAAGCAGATTTGAATATTTTAATTTTTACAGAGAAAGAAAAAGATTCGCATAATAAATTCAAATAAACCGAAAAGGCATCTAAAAGATTCTTCAACAACCCAAATCCCTCGAGAGAAAATGAATAATTTCATTAAATAACGCACACAAGAAGAAAAAGGTGAAAACGCTAAACGCTTTTCGCAGCCAGGTTTGAATTTAATAAAAGAGCTTAAACTCGGTTCTTCGGCGGAGAAGTTTAATGAATGAATTCGTTTTTTCTGTTTACCTGGAGAGATACACTGCCGATAGTTTAAACTTTCCCTTGGGTCCTTTTTTAGATGCTTCTCCCAGAGCAGAGATCACGAAAGGGTTTTCTTTTCTCATCAGAGGCGCAAACACAACTTTTTTAATCAATTTCCTCAGCCGCTCTCGTCTTGATTACCTTTCGCAACACGGGGCCATCTTTGGCAGATTAAATATCTCAGACAGGTCAGATCGAACTGTGGCCCTGCCTTCTTAATCTTCGCGGAGAACTCTTCGGGGAAATAGAAATAGCTTCCAGATTAATTTTTTTCTTCTGTATCTTAAAGATGAAGAGATGATGAATACCCTTCTGAAAGTTTGTTGATTTCTAAACTCCTCTAAATTTGTTAATAAATACCATCTCGTGCCCTAGTGGCAGTAGCGTGCAAACTGCACTAATTCTTGCATTTTTTCGTCTTGTTTCTGCTCACGATCCAGCTCAGTTTGGATGTTTAACGAACTGAATTATTTCCACAAATTCTGGGGGCCTCATGGCCAATTGGCTAACGCCTCTGGCCGTTGATACCACAGTCTTCAGGATCGTATCCTGGTGGTGGTATAGATGTTTGTAAGTAGTTCGAAATCCACTTTAAACTGTAGGCCCCGGTCTAATTAACCCAAAGTGAGCACAAAATGACCGTAGAGAGAACCAAATGAACAAATTCTGCCACAATTCTGGATGTGGCAGGCCCAGATTATCTGTACGTCTGTGAAGACATGCAAACTGAACGCGCTCATTTACCTTTCGTGTCCTAGTAGCACTAATGTACAAATCAACATGACTTCTTACATCCCATCATCTGCTTATTGTTTGAATGAGTTAAGGGTTTAGCGAAAACAATTCTCTTCTTCTGCTCACGAACCAGATTAGCTCAGACGTTTAACGAACTGAATTCTTTCCACAAATTCTGAAATTCAAGAAATTCTAATACAATTCTGAATGTAACCGAGCCAGATTGTCTTAGCCAGTTTGCTAGAGCCAGTACAAATCAACATGACTTTTTGCATCACCTTATCTTCTTATTGTTTTGAATGAGCTAAGGGTTTAACAAACTGAATTCGTTCAAGAAATTCTACCACTGTTCTGAATGTGGAGCCCAGATTGTGTGACCGCCTGTGAACACACTCGAAATGACCAAGTTCATTTACCTCTTGTGTTCTAGTAGCACTAGTATAAAATCAACATGACTTCTCACAAATCCTCATCCCCTTTTATTGTTTTGAACAAGTTAAGGATTTAGCTAACTGAATTCTTTCAAGAAATTCTGTCCCAATTCTGTATGTGGCAAGCCCAGATTGTCTGACTATCTGTGAAGACACGCAAACTGAACTCGTTCATTTCCTCTCGTGTCCTAGTAAAACAAACGTGCAAATTAGCATGGCTTCTTACATCTCCTGATCTTAATGATCCCGAACGAGCTCAGATCGGGCGTTTAGAGAACAGAATTCGCTCAATTAGTTCTGAAATTCCAGAAATTCTAGCACAATTCTATATGTGGTAGTCTCAGATTGTCTGACCATCTGTGAACACACGCAAACTGAACTCGTCCATTTTCTTCTCGTGTACTAGTGTACAAATCAACATGACTTCTTACATCACCTCATCTTCTTATTGTTTCGAACGAGCTCAGATCGGGTGTTTAGCTAACTGACTTCGTTCAAGAAATTCTGCCACGATTCTGTATGTGGTTAATCATCTTTTCATCAGAACTCTGGTGGTGTTTGTTTCACCCATTGCATTGAAAACCAAATAGATTTGATAGTGATAGTTGCCTGGAATGTCGAGCCATGTTGACTTGGAATAATATGGAAAAGTTCTTGATTATATGGGGAATTTTCCCTGAAATGTCCATTCCAAAAGACGATATATACTTCTTCCTCAATCAATAAGGACAATTAATTAATTTTTTTTTTTTTTTTGCTTTTATAACCAAAGAAGTTACAGAAGCAGAAAGACAGAACAGCAATTTTAATAAAATTTATTATTCATTTTGAAAAAATCTCATAAATTTTTTTTTTTAATTTTTAATTTATTAGCACATTAGTAAAATTGAATGTATTGATGGAATGTCTAGAAAATTATAGTTTTTATTTAAGATTAACTTTTTGAAATAATTTTTGGAAGATTTGAAACCCTACTCCACATTTCTTAATAACGCAGTAAAACCCAGCTTAAACATAAATAAAAATAAAAGCACTCAACAATATTAATTATTTTGGCAAACAACAAAATTGCTTTTTATCTTTATGCTAATTTTTCTTTTTAACGTTTGGGAAATTAAAAGAAAAGATCCTACTGAGAAAGATTAACAGCAACTGCGTTAAAAAAAAAAACCAAAATGTAGGATTAATTCATTTGTAAGATTGAGTTTTGCAAAAACTGTGTGAAACCTAATATTATAATAGTTTACTACTATAAAGCTTCACTATAAATTATAGTGAATATAAGGAAGCTGTTCGAATTCTATGAAGCTTAAGTCAACACTCTGAAGCTTCATACATTCATTGTAATTTATTACTGTAAAACTTCACACGATTATCTCAAAGCTCAAACGCCTTCAGTCTAACATCAGTCAGTAAGCTTTTTTTGAGCTTTGACTTATTTGTATGAAGCGTCATAGTTCTGTGCTCATGAAATCTATTTTGAATTTCAAAGAGGTGTTACAAAGGAAAATTATAAGACTAAGCGATAAGCAAGAAGGCTAAGAATATAATATCACTTGCTTCGACTTCTTTCTAAGGGGTTAAATTAATATATATTTTTTGCATCATTTGGTTTTAATTTAATTTTAGTTAATGCATCTCTACATGGTACCATTAGCTGCACATCAAGATGGCACTCGATTCTTGCCAAGTCTTTCCCATCTTAGTCCCTACTCTTGGCTGTATGTGGCCACGATATCTCTAACATAATCCTGGATAATTCCACCAGTTATTATTTCCCTTGACTTTTTTCTACTGGACTATGTGTATCAAACAAAGGTAAGAGACATGAACCATCTACAGAGGATCACTGATGATGGCATGCTACAGCGAACATGGCAAGAAAAATCTAGTACCATTTTGATGTGCAGGTAATGGTGCCCATATGGAATGCATTAAGTTCAAATAAAATAAAATGTAGCAAAAAAGTTTCAATAGTTTGAATATATATACGTCTATTTTTGTAATAATTTTCACTTACCA
This sequence comes from Caerostris darwini, assembly GCA_021605075.1. Lineage (NCBI taxonomy): Eukaryota > Metazoa > Arthropoda > Arachnida > Araneae > Araneidae > Caerostris > Caerostris darwini. The sequence goes on from BPLQ01014262.1 coordinate 156,386, forward strand.
TTTATTTGGTTTTGTAATACGTTTTTTAAATCGTGAAAAGAGTTTATGGAGAATATGCATTATAATGTACTAATTTTAAGCTTTAATAAATACAATTACGAATTTAATGCTATGAAACTTTCATCCATACTATGAGGTTTTTTCGAAACTCAACCACTTTACAACGCGTGGTCTTCAAATGATGTTTAAAACAACAATCATTCTGAATAAATTACAAGGGCTATTGTGTTTGCGCAAATAACTGGGAAAGGAACATCGTGGGCATTAAAAGTACAATGGAAGAATATTTTTATCCTTGGGCATCTCCTAATTTTTATTTAAAACAAAAATTGCTTTAAACTGAATGCATAGGTATGTAGGTGTAAAGCAACTTTATCACAGGAAGTGTATAATTGCATATGCTTTGCTTTTTACAATACAATGCACTGATAGAAAGATTTGCACTTTAATTTTATTCAAATTGTAAAGTGAAATGGAAAAATTATAGTTACTTTGTTCGAATTTGCATAAACATATTTTTACACATTAAAACATATTTTTTTTTTTTCAATTTTAAAATGAATTTCATTGACTGCACAGAAAATCAAATGAACCGAAGTAATATAAATGCTTAAAATGTAAGTAATCATCATCATCATCATTGCAATGGTGGGCCAAGGCCGTCTGCCAAATAGCAGATTTAAAATCTAAGTAAGTAATGTAATAAGTATTAATAAATAAAAGATGATGCACACATAATTTAAACACATTTGACGTACCTCAAAATTGGCACATTGTCATTAGAATCAATCACACAATACATTTAAAATAGAAATAAAAATATTACTTTTCTGTGTGACTTTTAAGAGGAGTCGGCCAATATTTGCACCACACAAAGAAATATAAGTATCCCAATAACAGCCATATAGCCATCCGAAAAATATGATCATTTAATGTGAAAATATCTATAACAGCGGTTCTTATGGGCAGCCGCTTCAGGATTGGAGTTATGTTTTCATATTTGAAATATTAATAGCTTCAAAACTTTACATAATTTCGAAAATCTAAATATACCATAGCGTAGATTGGGTTGGTTTGGTTTGTCGCTCTGCAATCATCTTGTACACACGAAGGCTAATTAGACCGGGACCTACAGTTTAAAGTGGACTCCGAACCCCTCACAAACATCCTGCCACCCTCCAGGATCCGAACCTGAAGCCCGTGATGCCAAAGGCCAGAGCGCTAGCCAACCATAGCGTAGAAGAAAATATGGTGAAGCAGGGCGCCATAGATCGGTAGGGGAGTTGGCCTAGAATCCGGTGCCGCTATTATATCTCGGGATGCAGATGCATTACGGGAGGTATGAAGAGCTCATTTGAAAGGTCTCGGGGATATCTGACTAAGTGTAATACTTAAAAACCCGCAATGCTATAAAAAATTATACGAGTAAAATCTTATTTTCGAAGTTGTAATGTCGACTTATATGTTACGAAGATGGAAGGAAGCAACATTCGACGAGACGTACTGAACTAGGTAGATGAACTGAAGACGAATTCAAAAAGGCAAAAAATTCGTATGAAGATAGCGACGGGACCGTTCTTGCTACCTATTTATCTGCAGTAATAATGAAATAAATGTAGAAATGAAGAATTTTTCGGAATTGTCAGAATCACTTCGTAATATGTTTATGTTTCTAAATAAATGTTCTCAAGAAAGAGAAGCCAATGTGCGATACAGCGCCAACTCTAGTACGGAAAAGTGGGGAGATGTTTGGCACAACTTTCTGTTCCTTTCGAATAGGGGGACAAATTCTATTTTATTACTACTTAATGCCTATCTCCTTTTCTCGTCTGGTGGCCAATTGTCTTTTGGTAGCACAAGAGTCAAGTTCGAATCCTGGCGGTAGCATGCATGTTTGTGAGTGGTTCTGTTTGTTTTGTTTGTCGCTCTACGGTCATCGCACACGAGGGCTAAACAGATCGGGACCTACAGTTTAAAGTGGATTCCGAACCCCTCACAAACATCCATGCCACAGCCAGGACTCGAACCTGAAGCATGGGATACCAAAGGCCAGAGCACTAGACAATTGGTCATCAGTCTGCTTGTGAGGGGTTCGGAATCCATGCTAAACTGTATTGCCTAGAGTGTGCAAAAAATGACCACAGGGCTTTTCTCGCCTGCTAAGTACGAATTCGATTCATTTTCCTTAGTCTAGTCGCCGTTTGTCTGGCTTCTAGACACATCATCAAACAAGTCTTAATTAAAGAAACAGCTTTGATATGATGTCAGAGGATTTATTTAAAGACATAAAACTAGCCTTACGAAACACAACTCACAAAAAAAGTTAAGAAAAAATTTTTTTAAAGATTTTTCTAACAGAAACATAATTTGGTAAAACGAATTTTAAGAGAATTACATTTTTTGGAATATGATATTTTATGTTCTTTAAAAAAATTGGTGAGGTTTGAAATTTTAATACGCTAAACTTAAAAATAACTTCCAAGGCAAATATTCTATGCTTGGAATCACATAATAATTCAAAATTTTTATGTCATCGAAAAAAAATATTGCAAAATAAACATCAGATAATTGATTGATTCCAATATGACATATCAAAGACCTGACAGCTGTGTCATTAGAAGCCGGTGTTTTAACAGATTGAACTAACAGGACGAACAGATTGAAATAACAATGGAGATTATAATCGTTATTTGACTTGAAGCTTACATTGGGTAAGCATAGTGCACATTCTAAAAGAAAATAGCAGATTATAAATATTAAACTTTTAATATTCAACTCTATACCATCAAGTTTCAATATTATACGTGTGCATTAAAGTTTTATTTCAGAGAGAGATTAAAAGTAAACTATTATTAAAATTTTATGACTACGCAGGCATACGAAAACACTTGAAGAAGGACGTGGTATTTTAAGCAGGCATTGTAGAAAAGGCTTTGTTGCAATGAGTACAATGAATACGAAATTCAGTAAAGGTTAGTTTGTATATAAATATCAGACAGAAAAAGATGTGACTTGCGTCAATTCTTGTTATCAAACGTATTTTTTAGATGAACGTTTGAATAGAATAGATTTTTACGAAACATCCTGGAAAAAAATATCTCTATAGATCAGGGGTGGCCAACAGAAATGATCTTGCGGACCACTTTGGAAATGCATCCTAATTCCGCAGGCAACATATAAAATTATATATTAGATTTAGACCCACTATAGACATTTTTGTGGAGTGAAAAATGGAAACATAACGAGTTATTATTATTGTGTTTACTATTATTAATATATGCAATAATAATTATACTAAACGCACATCTTAAAGAAATATAGAACATTCAAAATTAAATATAAAAATATATATAAATATAAACGAAATAAAAGAAATGAAATCATTCAAAAATATTTATTTTACTGGTGCGATATGTGTTTCTACGCTCTTTCACTTAGCGTTTGCAAATCGATCTCCATTTGGGTATTCGCACATCGTAATGGGTGTTGCAGGTGAGCGTCCGTTATGTTTGAGAGTGTTTTGTGTGGGGTCCATTTCATTTTAGGAAAAAATGATTCCCAGGTGTAAGTTGAATCAAAAACGCTAACAACTTCAACTAAGAGTCTGGTTTGCTCTGCTCTCAACAATCAACTGTGCGTATCTAGGGATGTTCATTTAAAGTGAAACATAGAACCTGTTATATGGAATGTTCCAAGATGCGCGCGCATCATGAGTTTACAGAATATAATTTAATTATTCTGCAAACTCATAACGGTAAACTCATCCATAAAACAGGCACTATATCTCATATATTAGCAAGAATATTATTTTAAAATCAGAAAGTTCCTTTTTTCTCATCATTTCGGCAGTTCATTTTTAATTATAGGGATGTACACATAATGTATTTTTTCGATACATTGGTTTTCACTACTTTGGTCGTTATAGAATAAATATATTTTGTAAAAGTGTGATACATCTCACGGGCTGGAAAAATATTCAAGGCGGGCCGCGGGTTGGCCACCCCTGCTATAGATAGTACGCCGCGTCCTATAACTTGCACCTTGGTTTTTTAGTGTATAATTTAAATTTTTAAATAGTTTAACGTAGAATCCGTCGATCATAGACAGGAAATTACAGAAATTAAGATGACACTCTTTTTTTTCCAGAGAAGATTTGCAGTTTCAATTTTTCAGAATGTGAAGGTTATGATTGCACTGTTAACAATGAGGAAAAGCTAATTTCCACTTCCCGTTCAATTCAAAACCGAAGGAAAACGAGCGAAATGAAATTGATCCCGAGAATGAAGAACAGCTGGATTCAATTGTTGTTCACCTTCGCACGCCTTTGTCATATTACAGAAATAGCCTTTTGTAACATTACGTCATTCCATTGAACAAAAACAAGTTTCTCTTTCATGGCGTAAAAAATAGTTTAATATTCTTATTTTTTAAATAAATAAATGTTTCTCCCAAATCTTTTGCACATTCTTGTTTTACTAATTTCAGAATTGCTACACTTGCGAATCATTTTTTTTCTTAAAATGAAATGGACCCAACACAAAACACGCTCAAACATAACAGACGCTCACTTGCAACACGAATTACGATGTGCAAATACCCAAATGGAGAACGATTTGCAAAAGCTAAGTGAAAGAGCGGAGAAACAAATATAACACTAGTAAGATAAATATTTTTTAATGATTTCATTTTTAGCGTTATATACTTCTTTACAATGTGCGTTTAGTATCATTGTTATTATATATATTATCTATGTTTACATGTAAGTATAATAGTGAACACGAAAATAATAACTCATTATGTCTCAAATTTTAATTCCACAAAAATGTCTATAGTGGTTCTAAATTTGATATGGGGATATAATAATATATTAATGGAGTTAAGATGCGTTCCAAAGTGGCCCGCAAGAACATTTGGGTTGGCCACCCCTGGTATAGATCTTAATTTGCTATGTTCTTATTCTAGCAAGCATTCACACGTAAAATAAGATTGGTGCTTTAAAAAAAGAGATTTTTTTAAATGAGAAATAATTTTTTTTTTTTTAAATCGAAGAACAGAAAAATTGCAAAATTTTTTGACAATGGTTCAAGGACAAGATGTTTTCTGCTCGGCTACCTATCGAGGCTGCAATAATAAAAAAAAATCAATTTCTGTACTTTTTCTCGCACAAAAAGAGAAGCCTTTGAAGATTTAAAGTTTTTGTGTCCGCTTCGCCACCTTGTTGTCACACCATCCTTGAAAGAGCTTCAGGAAAAAAACGAGATTGAGAAATAGGAAGGCTTTCTTCGCACTATTCGACTCAAGTCCTGCAGGAAATTGTTCAGCGACGACTCATGTTAAATGCAGTTACACGTTTTCCTTTATTATCATTGCTCGAAAGACAGGGCAGTTAAAAATATTTTTCAACGTGTCTCTGGAAAAGATGAATAGATGCTTTTATGTTTGATGCATTGTTGTTGTTATTTTTTTATAAAAGGTTTGTTAAATTAATATATTCTTGAAAATATTTAAATTAAGTTTTTCTTAGAATGATTTTAAGTAATTTTAGTACTACAATCTCTCTATTATGCCTTCTTAGTACTGGATTATTGCAATATCTAGTAAACTAGATACCACTAACCAAACATGAATCCGAAGCCTTTCACTTTGTCTAATTTACAGACTATAATTTTTTAGTCATAAGTGAATATTGGTTTGATTTGTCATTCTACGATCATTTTGTGCACACGAGTGCTAAACAGATCGGAACCTACATTTTAAAGTGTATTCCAAACCTCTCACAAACATCCATGCCACCTTCAAAATTTGAACCAGAAGCCCTTGATACCAAAGGCCAGAGTGCTAGCCAATAAGCCACCAGGCCGCGAAGTGAATATTGCGAAGTTATTGCAATATCCAGTAAAATTTACCTTTAACCAACTGTAAATCCGCAGCCTTTCATTTTCCACATTTAATATATAGGACTACAATTCTTTAATCAGAAGTGATTATTGTGGAATTATTGCAATATTCAGTACACTTTACCATTGACTGAACATGAATCATTAGGCTTTCATTTTCCATGTTTAATTTACAGAACTATAATTTTTTATTTGATTGTATAGAATTCTATACGAATTGCAATATTTAACTGAAAATAAAAACAAATTTTTGCAAAATCAATTCTTTTATAAGATTTATTATTTTGTGAAGCAATGTTTCAATGTTTGATCCTCGTAAGTATGAGAAAAATAATATTTTCCTATAATAGGACCACAAACTGTTCTTTTACAATTGAAAAGATATCTGAAATAGGAAAAAAATGTTTATCTCATTAGAGATAACCAGTTTTATTTACTTTATATTTTATTAAAATTATTATATATTATGTTTTATTTTATTTAATTCCACAAAATTTACTTTAATTATAAAGTAAATTTTGTGTAATTTTGTTCCGTATCACAGCTCTCATTACAAAAGATCAAATAATTCACTTTCTATAATATAAAGAGTTATTTAACTCAGACAATGCTTCGAATGATCATGCTACCTCTGAGTAATGGTTTTTATGAACTTCTGTTACAAAACAATCCCTCCTAATGAAATAATTTTTTTTTTTTTTTACTAGCGCTCTGGCGCTAGGTGCCGCAGGTTTGGATTCGAGTTCCGGCACTGCCATGGATGTTTGTAGTGTGCGGAATTCCTTTTTAATCGTAGATCCCGGTCGAATATGACTGTTGGGCGTAGAGCTGACAACCCTACCCGTAAAAAGGAAATATCTCCTGTTTAGAAATCTGCTAACAGGCAGACGGCTTTGTCCCACCATGAGACTCTTGTCAAATTGATGATGATGAAAAATAAATTAGTAATCTTATTTTAACTCATTTACGGAATTATTTTCTGATAAAAACAAATTATCTTAATAGCAAAAAATGAAATTAATTCCAATAGTAATGCTATCACCAGATAAATATTTTCATAATATACTACTAACGGAATCCATCATATTACGTGAAAATCGGATCTTGCAATTTAAAATGAATGTTTTATCACGTTCTGATATGTTTTCATCTTTTAAAATAGCAGTAAATAATAAAATAAAAAAAAACTATTATCGTAATATTGAAACTATAAACTTCCACATTTTGCAAAAAAGAAAAAGTAAAGAAAAGAATAAAAATTTCATTCTTCTTGTCGAACATTCTTCAGAACGTTTTTAAAAGCTGTCTCGAGTAAGATCCATAACCGTAACGGAAGCATGAATATTTTAGTCGCTTCTTCTGAGCATTCTGGGAGGCTTTTTTAAGTTTTCATTTAATAAAAAATCACGTTCTTTTGTAATCAAATTCCTTGCGCATCTAAGCACTTTTTTTGCACAACACGCACTCCAGATTATTCCCCAAGTAAAAAAAGGAAAAAATCCCTTACCTGCCGCTTTTTCAGGATGAAAAATTGGAAACAATTTATTAATAACTCATCGAAACTAAATTTGTATCGCAAAAGTTTTAGCGAAATTCGTGTAAGGGAAGTAAATAAAAGGAAAGACGGCAATTTTTTAAAGTAGCAAAGCACTTTGCTTGGCTTTTATAGTTTAAAAAGTCCATAGAAAAATGAGAGTTTGACATACACAAAAAGATAAACGATGTTCAAAATCTTTTGAAAAAATATAATGTTGTAATAATATAGTTAATAAAAAGATAATGTTGTAATAACATAGTTTATAAAAAGAAAATGTTGAAATAATATTCTTGATAAAAAGATAATGCTGTAATAATATTGTTAATAAGGAGACAATGTTGTAATAATATTCTTAATACGAAGATAATGTTGCAATAATATTTTTAATAAGAAGATAATGTTGTTATCTTTCCTAAAAATAATGCTGTAATAATATTTTGGATAAAAAGATAATGTTGAAATAATGTTCTTAATAAGAAGATAATGTTGTAGCAATGTTGTTATAAAAAGATAAAGTAATGTTCAATGAAAGAAATGAGGCTTTCAAAAGAGGAAACATAAAAACACCAGGTATCAATTTTACTTGTATTGAAGACTGTTAAGTATCAAAGATGTAATCTACCACAGTAATCTTTTTCTAAAATTATTTATCTGAAAAGCTTCATAATCAAATTTCTGATTTATAGTTAAAGAAAATTATAAAAATATATATAAAAAATATACAATTTTAAGGAAAATTTTTTTAAATTCATAGTTTTTATAATTTTTATAAGGAATAATCTGTAAAATATATATATATATATATGACTTTAAAAATGCATCTATTACTTTACAATTTACATTTCATTTACAAAACATTACTTTGCTAATGATTAATAAAGAAAACAAATGAAATAATTGAAGCTTATAGTGGTTCGTAATCCACTTTTTATATTGAAAGATAATTTATAAAATTGTCGTTCTAATGCAGCTGGCAATTCAGAGCTAGTTCTTCTTTATGCCATAAGCAAGGGCTGTACCGTTTTTTGTTCATTTAGCACTACCCAGAGGGCACGTGTAGCTTGAAGATAGGCTACGGACGAGAGTTGATCCTCTCTTACATTTGTATATATTTTTAAACACATTTATCTCAAAGATAAAATACAAAGTGGTCAAATCAATACGTTTGAAAATAATTCAAATGGGGAACTTTTAGCAGCCGGTAGCGTCAACTTTCAGGAATTACGTACCATTCATCTTGACTTAATCTTTTTTGAATTAAGAAGAAAAAAAATCTTTTATACTCCAATTGAAAAAAAAAGTACATTATTGAACGATATTATCAAGATTATCATTTGCAATCTGGTTCAAGATAAGTGTGCTCATTTCTTGGAGGTGAAGGGAAAGCGTGGTCAACGGAAGCCCCGCTCAGGTCACGCTCCGAGTCTGCAAACGAAGGAGGATTAGCTGGTTTGGTTCCGTCTGCAAATGCGTTCACCGTTACGGTCCAAGGCTCAGCAAATGGACACTCCGTTAATAGTAAAAAGAACAACCCGCTTTTTACACCGAACGATCGTAATTTTTTTTAAACTTTAAATAAAAGTTCATGCTGTTTTTTTTCTTTACTTCGCCTCCAATGAGAGAGTATAAATAACATAGTAACAATACTTTGGTAAATGATTTGGATACAATAATTTAATTTTTTTTTATAAGAAGTGCTGTAAAAATTTTGTTTCTTTGTTTAAAATATATAAATAATTCTAGTCAGATTTACAAACAATTCTATCTTAATTATGGTTCGGAGCTTTAAATATGATATTTTATGTATCGCTATATTCTTCATCAATAGCACGAAAGCCCAGAGTGGGCCAAGGCTTTCCTTTGAAAAGATTTCCATGCATCCCTCTGGGCGACAAGGGTCCTTCAATTATTAACCCCTAGTACAGCAAAGTCTTTTTCAACTGAGTCTATCCATCGCAACCTGGGTCGTCCCTGTGGTTTTGCCAAAACGAGCCTCTTTACAGGGTTTAAATCATTCATTCTAAATATAGGAGCAGCCCAGTTTAATCTATGGATCTTAATACATTTTATAATAACTGGGCCTTTATAACATTTATATATTTCTGCGTTGCACCGTCTTCTCCAAAAATCACTTTCCCTAACATCTCCAAGAAAGAGCCCATAAAATCTTCCACTCAAATAGACCCAAATGGGCCTCATCCGATCTTGCCAAAGTCCAAGTTTCAGAGCCATAGACAAAAATAGGTCTAATAGGGTTTTATATAACAAGAATATATTGTTATATTGGAGTTTGTTAATTCCTCCCCGATTTCTGGTATAAGATTTGTAATCTATACTAGAGATTGGACCAGTGTATTTAAAACTTGGGTACCCATGTATTCATCTTATCTATACACTGTTACCGGGTAGCTCTACTCGTGTACCTCAATCTAAGTACATCGGTTCTTTTTCTTAATGAAGAATTATCTCTTTTATATCACGACAAAATAAAAGACGATTCTAATTGGTGAAAAAAAAATGTAATGGTTACATTTTTTGATGGTATTTAGTCGATATAGGTTACGAAACTGTATTATCTCTTGTTTTAATAAAATCGGTTAACGTGTTCCACATCAACAACGTACAACTACAACGGTGCTGACCCAAGAACTCAAAAGATCCAATTTCCTATTAATTCGATCTAAATTAAACATGACACGCCTCATTTGGTTACTTGGACACGTGTGTATGACAAATACAAGTGCAGAACCAAAGGTACACCGGCTCTAATCCACAGATTCACATGTGTGATTATTTTACAGATGTGTTATGTTTAACTTAGATAATCACATTTTTGTGCATCAGGTTACAGCCAGATCGAAAAGTCAGGATTCGTACTTAGGATCAAAGACACAGGAATGCATGTTCCAACCCGTTAAATGCATATGTTACTGAATACCTGAGTTTTAATGGACTGAATGGATATATATATATATATATATATATATATGTTGTTGTGGTTGTTGCTTATCCCCTTGATTTAGAATCCTAAACCAAGTCCAGTAGATCATGCTGCATCAATAGATCGTAAACTGTCCTCCCCTCATTCAACAGTTGCCTCACAGAGGCACCAATACAATCTATGAGATGAGAGGGAGATGCGATGGTCGAACAATGACAAAGGGCATATGTCTTCTCGTCTCCATTGAAGGTCAAACTCTTAATGTGGCCAGTCCTTAGTCTAGCTAAAGCCGTTTGAGCAGGTCTAGGACAGGAGCACTGCATGGACATACCAGGATATTTAGCGGCGTACCATGCATGAATTGGTGGCGATCTCCAAGAGGTATTCACTCTGGTTAAAGTCATGGAATGAACCTCTGAAGCTAACAGATTGGAAGAAGAAGCTTTGGGAAGTTCGCAACCTTCCCTAGCGAGCAGATCAGCAATTTCATTTCCGTAGATGCCCACATGGGAGGGAATCCACTGCAAGCACACCGATCCGATCTGGTCCAAAACAGCTAGTTTGGAAACTATATCCTGCCCCAATTTGTCCAAGATGCTTGGCCAATCTTTCAAATACTGTATTGAGCTCTTACTATCAGTCACAATCCAAACATCAGGTACTTTAAAGTCTAAAGCTAGATTCAGAGCTTCGCTTATAGCAGTTAATTCTGAGCGGAATACTGAGCTGTGGTCCGAGTTTCTAAAACGATATCTAAATTCTCCTGTACTTGTCTTCATAAAAATTCCGCTACCTGTTCTTCCAGAGTCAGATTTGCTTCCATCAGTGTAAATAACCAGGGCCCGAGGAGAAATGTTATTGATGATCTTGAGAGCCAAGTGACGCAGCAACTCCGGGTGTTCTTCGTGTTTGATAAATTTCACTTTCAAGTCTTCATTAAAAGTTACATTACTAAGTACAGTAGTAGGTGTCAGTAGATTAAAAGGAACACTGGGCTCGACTTCAATATCTGCCAATCCCTGCTTCCATATTAAACCCAAAGGGCTGTCCTTTTTTAATCTTTGGTTATTCGTCCAGTTCGATAAAAGATTAGATGATCTGTTATAAGGCTTAAAACTCTTTAGCTTTGCGACGTACTTCGCCATATTTATTTCTCTTCTCAAGGAGAGGGGCTATATATATATATGTATATATATATCCATATAGATATATAGATAGATAGATATAGATATTAAATCTGAATCCGTTGTAGTAGTTCTTTAAGCATGTTCCCATTTAATACATGCTTAATTACTGATGCTGTACATGCTGTATTACTGAGCACCTGAATATTTTAAGACGCTCTACTCTATACCTATAAACTGTAAATATATATATAATCTGCAATCTGTAGTTAAATCCAATATTTTATAAAACTTTTTCATTGCTAACTTTTATATAATTAATTAGGATCAGTTGTATTCTTTAAACAATCTACCTCATAGTTTCCTTTACTTTTGTGGTCACTTTTCAGGATAGGTCTGATGTAGGTTAACTACAATGCAGTGATAAAAAATATATTTATAGAAGTTCTATGGGTATACAATGAGAATGATAATAGCTCAACAATTATCCCGTTTCCTCTTATGGGTCGGAAAAAGATTGTCATTCAAATTCCAAGTGGCCAATGGCCAATGAGGTTTACTTTAGTTGCATAGTAATTTCGTTTTAAAGAAAATTTCCTTTGACTCTAAAATAATTTATTTTTTAATAAGCTTAATTATTTATTAGCTATGAAGAAGTTTTCCTTCTAATTTAAAAAATAAGTTTGAATTTTTTTTTAAATTTCTTAGAGAATGTTTTGAAATAGTATTTTTTTAATATAATTTAAACAACAGTTCAGAGATGTTATAAAAGCATCTAGCTGTTTTGTCTGTTCAATGCCGATGTATCCAAATGCAGCTCGATAAGGAAGAAGAAAAAGAACAACCTGCAAATGAATGAAAGGAAAAGAAATCGTGATAAAAAGAAGGAAAATGCTCTCTTTGTTAAAAAAATTTTTTAAAGTATACAACTCCCGAAAAGAGAACTTGAACAAAAGAATTCCAATCATTTTGTGTTTCAAAATCAGTAGCAATTATTAGTAGAAAAAAATCAGCAAATAAAAACAAAAGAGAATGCAATTGATCACTGCCTTTTCGAATTTCTTTGTTCGCAACTGTGCTGTTGAATAGAGATGAGTATTTTATTGTTCACTAGCAGATATGCAGGGTAGTGTTATTCTGTAGCCTATCTTCAAGCTACATGTGACCCCTGGGTAGTACTAAATGAGTCACAGCGGTGCAGCCCTTGCTCATAGTATAAAGATGAACTGTCTCTGTATTTCCAGATACATTAAAACAACAACTAGCAAATATGACATGACTTTACTCGATTACAAAAAATGAAACATTTTTAGTTTTGGTAAATCGGCACATAATGTACCACGAACAATTCATGAATGTTATTGACCTCCAAGAAAAATGAGAGAAAATTTCCTTGGAATCCGTTTTTTTACAAAAGTTACTGAAACTCACGCAACTGATTACTGTTCAGTTTTCACTGCCTGAGTTTGATTTGTCGCTCTACGGTCATTTTGTGCACATTTTGGGTTGATGTGACCGGAACCTACAGTTTAACGTGTATTCCGAACAACTCACAAACATCCATGCCACCGCCAGGATCTAAACCTGAAACCTGTGGTACTAGCGGCCAGAGCGCTAGCCAATTGATCATCAGGCCGCTCACTCTCTGAGGGTTATTTAAATCAAAACATGCGATACATACACATCTGAAGAATTGCATAGGGAAAATTAAAAAAAAAAATCTTAATACTTGAATTAACAGAATTAAAGCAGTCAGTGGCATTAAATGATGGATTATTTTACATTAAAATTTTTTGTTGTCTTTTGAAGTAGTGGATGTCTGTGTAAAATGAAGTCTATCGATCTCGCTGGATGCGAACCTAAACTAATGCTTGTGAGAGAACACTTTAAGAAAAACCACGCACTTATTCTCTAATGCTAATCTTTGAAATGCTTTTGAGTCCATGAAAACTAATCAATTAACATCGTTTATGAATTAAAACGTATGGTTTGAGAAAAATCAATGATGCGGATGCAATTTTCTTTTTCTGTTTAATCGGATATTCACGCGCCGGTGGCGAAGCTTCTGCAGTTGCTGCAAAGACATAAACCCCGGAGGGATTATTGAGTAAAGTAATATAATTGTATATTTTAAAACAGGGCGTTCAGTTAAAGAATGCGCAAACAATGGTTTTAGACGGTTGTTTAAATTAATAATAGCATTTGGAACAAGTGCTTCCGGAAAAACTATTGCTTTTTACACACTCCCTTGCACATTGTATACTATGATTGTAGGAACCTTTCACTTAGTTTGAGTTTAACTTATGGAACTATTATCTAGCTTATGGCCATTGGAAAGATATACGACTCATTTACTCAAACATGACAATGTTCAAAGACAGTCAAGCCAAGGAAGAGGAACTCTTAATAGAAAGGTATATTTTTAATCTTTTATAGCTTGGCTATGAATCTTTTTATGAGGTTTCTCTGTTCCTTGGCTTGGTTAGGCATCTTTTCATAAGGAGTCTCATTTCTTTCGGTTTGGATAGACATCTTTTTATAAGAAGTTCCTATTCCTTGGTTTGAATAGACATCTTTTTATAATGTGTCTTTCTTGTTTGGCTTAGATAGGCTTTTTTTTATAAGGTGCCTCTCTTTTTGACTTCGATTGCCATCTTTTTATATGGAATATTCCTTTATAAGGGACAATTCTTTAAAGACATATTTTTATAAAACGATCTCTTTTTATAAAGAGTCTCTTTGACATATGTGTGCCAATTAAAAGAAGTTATCAAGAGGATTTTTGGCTAATGCTTATCCAAAATAAAAACAAAAAGGAGAAGCAGCAAATAAAATAAGAACATTTTTATTCGTAAATAACTTTCAGATTTATTGGTTTTAAATTTCTGAGTCAAATTTTTTGTATTATTTAGGGAAAAAAATCGCTTAATTTCTAGCATTACTTTGACGAATCGTTTTACATTGAAAAGTTGCTTATTAATTTGTTAACAAAATTATTACTACAACCATACACAAGAAAAACACATTTTTATCATTAAAAACAAGTATTGCGAATCATTTGAGAATAATCAGTTTATTTACATATTTCGGTTTGAAAAATAAATAAGGATGTAGAACTTTTTTTTTTTTTTTTTTGTTTATATGCTTTTTTTTTTTTTTTTTTTTTTTCCCAGATATATTTTTATTCCTTTCTTTAAACCACCGTAACAATCAGTTGCATAAAAAAAAACCAAATACCGAGAATATTTGAGAATACCGAGAATTTTTATTCAAAAAAAAAAATTTTTTTAATGCATAACGATATTTAAATGATGTAACCAAAATTCTTTAAAATATAAATATTTTTTCAAAAGTGTACATCGTTTCATCACACAAAGATTTTGCAAAACAAGGGATTTTTTATTGTTTATAGAGTATTCTGTACAAAACTGAAAATAAAATATGTATTCCTTTATAAAATAAATAATTGAAGTCTTGAATAAAAAAAGTGAAAATTTCATCGCAAAACTTATTGTGTTCATTTAAAAAAATTTTATATGAATTTGTTTTAGTGTGTTTTTCGTTTTTTGTCATGTCTGTAAGAATTTTGGAACAGGCATTATGAAAACAGTTTATTCAACATTCTTATAAAAACATTCTGACGTATAATTTTAGTAAATAAACGACGCAAAAATTATATGTTTCTGAATAATTAACGATTCTAAGAAAAAGCAAATAATGAAATTAAAAAACGCAATATCTGTATTGAAATTAAAAAACGCAATTTTTTTTATTAAACTGAGAATAACCATATTAAATTTAATGCAAAATTTTTCATCAAATATACAAAAAAAAAAATTTTATTAAATAAATTTTACAGCAAGAAATAATTTTGTAATAATAATCATCATCAGTGGCACAGCAGCCCCGTAGGCCGTCGGCCAAGGTTTCGAGAGAGGAGATGTTTTCTTTTTACGGTGTAAAGTTGTCAGCACGCCCAACAATCATATTAGACTGGACCTACAATTTAAAGTGGATTCTGAACCACTACAAACAACCACTACATACATCCATGGCACCGCTGAGACTCGAACCCGAAACCTAAGGCATCAAGCGCCAGACCGCTAGTCACTCGGAAATTAATAATTAATTAATAATAATGTGAAATTAATAATGATATGTATATAATTGTGGAATTAATGTTGATTTGTATAAAATTGTTTCAAATTTTGGTTATTTCCATTTATAGAAAAATAATAAAATATATTTTTTTTCCTGTTAGAAAGCGATATCTAGTTTTACGTAAAACAAATTTTTATAGACATACGTATGAATACTTCCAACAGTATTGATGATCAAAGATATAATGATCAATATTATTTACACATTCTATAGCATATTTTTGAAGATGCGATAAAAAAAGAAAAAAAAAATTATAAATGGTGGCATAAATATCGCAAAAAATGCCCA
The DNA here is from genome assembly GCA_021605075.1 of Caerostris darwini. Taxonomy (NCBI): domain Eukaryota; kingdom Metazoa; phylum Arthropoda; class Arachnida; order Araneae; family Araneidae; genus Caerostris; species Caerostris darwini. Next base: position 172,334 of record BPLQ01014262.1, read on the forward strand.
TATTTTAATCATGACAATTAATAATAATTAATATATTATTTTTCGAATGCAGTTGGCAAATACTAAGACTGTTGTTTTTTATGCCATAATCACGGGCTGCACCGCTGTGACTCATTGAGCACTACCTAAGGGTGTCTGTAGCTTGAAGAGGAGCTACGGACGCGGAGTAACACTACCCCCGCAACGCTCTACGATCCTGTTAGACCGGAACCTACGATTTAAAGTGGATTCCCTACAAATATCCATGGCACTCGAACACGAAACCTGTGGTACCGAGCGCCAGAGCTTATATATATTTTTTCCTTGTTAGAAAGAGGTATTTAGTTTTACATAAAACAAATTTTTATGCGTATAAATGTCTACAACAACAGTATTGATGATCAAAGATATAATGATAAATATTACTTATTCATTCAATGGTATATTTTTGAAGATGCGATAAAAAAGAATAAAATTGAAAATGTTTGCATCAATATCGCAAAAAATGCACCTATTTTAATCATAAATAAAAATAATAAAATAATAATTAATATATTATTATAAAATTAATTCATTAATAATACTGATAATAATTGTCCTATTCCAAAGAACATATTTTAATTGCTTGTTTGTTTCTTTTTCTTTCCCCCCCCTTACAAATGTGGAGTTTGATTAGCAACTTGCTAAAAAGTTTTGTTCGAAAAAACATTCGAAAATCTGCAAAGGATTTTTATAAGAAGGCATCCGCAAGCACGCCGCCCTTGAACTTGGAAAACGTGACCCTCCAACGGGCCCCAGTCCTCCCGCCCCGTGAGCAGAAAATGACATAATCAACTCGCTCAGAAATTCTTTCGTGATTATAGTTACAGTTATCAACAAAAACAGAGGCATTCGCCGTTCTTTTTTGTTGCCCCCAAACAGAGCCGAATGATGATGAACGTCATTCCTCGAGGAACAGAACCGCTGCGTGTTTCGTCAAACATCCTTGTTGTTCGCCGCCAAATATTAATGAAAATGCGCATCGGGGGAGCCATAAGGACATTTCTTGTCTCTAATTCCTCTATTGAAAAAACTCGTGTGAGTCGAGGGAAACTATCTCATGAAGACGAAGCATAATAGTCATGGCCTAATCAAAAATGTATCGGAATCGTTCGTGTGATGAGTGCTTACATCTTAGAAGAGCGGTACAGATCATTGTAGACGTACTATATACAAAGTTCTGGTTTAGTTTGTTGCTCTACTGTCATATTGTGCACACGAGGGCTAAACAGACCGGGACTTACACTTTAAAGTGGTTTCCTAACCACTCACAAGCATCCATGCTACCGCCAGTACAAAGTTCTGAGAAATATCATAATAGTTAAGTGAAATATTACATAAAAAAATAATGCAGTAAAAAAATAATAAAATAAAACGCACAGTATCGATTACTTATTCTTGTGCTTATGAGAAGCCGGGGGCGGGGTCCTAGCGATGTCTTCAATGTTTGGACATATATTAGAAATGTAAATTCTCGTTTTCTCGTCAATATATTGAAGATTTCCTCTTTTTTGCACTTCATTGAGGTGAGGGCAAAAAATCCAAATTCACATAAATAGGACGTTGAAAATTGTAGAAAAATGTTCAAAGCTTTTTTTAGTTATAATATGTTTAATCATCCATCCACGATCAGTGGATATGCCTACAAGTCCTTCTTCCGTTATATTTTAAACCAAAATTATTTGAAGTTTCCATTAAGGAGTGGATGCAAAATACCAGGAGACTCGATGGTAGTTTTGACAACGTGTGTAAAGCGCCTCGCATCAGGCTGGAAGGGGAGAATGCTTCTCCGACTCGTGCCCTAGAGGCAATTTGTGCAGCTGACATGCAGAAGGGTTGAATCCGCATACGAAATGCCGCATAGTTGTAATCATTGCTTTCACAAACGATGAGACTCGATGGCGATTGGGACAATACGTGTAAAAGCGTCGCTTATCGATAGTCAGATTGTCTGGTGCGAGTTTTTCGGGTTTTCTCTTATTTCTAACCTAAATGACTGAAGGACAATCTGAAATCACTGTTCTCCCTTCATCATGCATCAGTGAGCTGTTCTTCGCATGTATAAGTGGAACACGCAACTCACTGATGCTCACAAAAGAAGAAAAGAAAAATTGTTTGACTCGACCAAATCATTATGATTTACACCCAAAAATGATCCTTAAATAAGAGCCTCTTTACTGATATCTCTATAAAACTATATTTGAAATGACAATTTTAATAAAATTTGGACTAAAACTAAGCTGCAAATGCAGAAAAGAAAAAGAATAGCAATGTGTAATCGAAGAAGGTAAAGAAAAAAAGAGATTTTCAAGACCAATTACGTGTTCCAAAACACTGAAAAATCTCGTTTGGCGTTGTTCTAGAGAAATCTACCTTACGATTTTTTTTCCCTCACGGGTTAACGGTTCCTAAGGGCCGTTCAATGACAATTCCGACCCGAGTAATGGCTGACTTGAAAAGTTTGGAAACGCAATTCAAAAGTACTCACCGTCTGATAATTGATTTTAAATGAGGACAGCTGCACTAAGTTGCTGGCGATCATCTAATACGCGTTTAACGCTCCGAAAACCTCTTAGAGAGGGGGAAAAAAATTCTTTTGGAGCATGAAAGTACAATTCCGAAATTAATAAAGAATGCAGGATTGCAGAGGTCCGTGCTTTTATGAATTTTGAGCCCATTCCATTTCAGAAAATTCAGATAATTTAACATAATTAAAAAGAAAAACTTTTGTTAATATCGTTATATACAGGGTGATTATAATTAAAGTTCCGCTTTCAAACTGCAGTAAAAAAAGAACCGCTGGTCACAATGAGTTCACATTTCAACTGAAGAGACTTGAAGAAGGGGGAAACGGTACGGCATCAAAAACAAGTTCCAAAGTATATTAATAGAGGGCGCTGTAAGGCGCCTAAAGAAAGTGAATTCGGCTGCCAGTGATAGTTTGAATCGAAATGACAACGTATTTGGCCTGAGTTGCACATGAAACCAACTGTAGTGTTTCATGTGCTGGATTGTTTCGGTTTTTTGACGGAAAAAGTGACTTTCAAGTCATTCAACAGTTGTGACACTGTGAGTGGAAAGCCCCATACACTACGGCAAGGTCATACCCAATTGGATGGGAAAAATCGGTGGAACTTTTTGAGGCCATATCGTTTCCCCCTTCTTCAAGTATCTTCAGTTCAAATTTGAGCTCATTGTGAAGAGTGGTTCTTTTTTGACAACATTTTGAAAGTGGGACTTTAATTATAATCACCCTGTATATAGTTATCTATATAGTTAATATCTTCGTAGTAATTGTCTTTTTGTAATACAGTTCGAGACCCATCAGCAATCGCATAATTTTAAAACTAAATTTAGAATTAAAAGTTCTTAATTTCAGAATTTAAGTTTTAATTTAGAATTAAAAGTTTTAAAAATTGCGTATGTTTTTTTTTTTTATTTGTTTTCAAATAAAAATTTTTATGTTTTTAAACTTATTAAATTAAAATTAAAATTAAATTAATCCAATTAATTTTTTTCTAACTGTTACAAAGTTAAATTACTTACTATGATCTGCGAAAGTAATTATGCAACGTATTCCCAATAATAGAAATAATCATTAAATTTCAAAATAAAACAAATAAAGTGTGAAAATTGAATCCTATAATATATTTTGCTGTCATTTTGACAGCTTATTTCACATAATTTATTTTGATGACAAAAAAAAAAAACCTAATTTATTATTATCTGTAGGAAAGTATCTATTAAATGTGAATCTCCTTCATATTCAGTGACCTATATTTTCATCTTTTATTCATTCTGACCGACATTCTAAAACGTTTTTTTTTATTATTATTATTTCTCTTTATTTTCTCCAAAATAAAAAGAAAAAACATCCGTTTATCATGTTTTGTTTTACAAATTCCTCATTCTAGTCAATTATATTTTGTGTGCGTGTGTGCGTTTGATGTTACGCGTCTCACCACACTCTGTTAATTTACCAGTTCGCACTTTAGTTGTAAATCGCAGGAAATTGATAGCTGATCCCAATAACCAACGATTCAGAAGTAATTTCCCGTTGAATTCAAAACTAGTACATTTGCACTGGGAAGTATGCTAAACAAAGTCACTTCTACAAAAATACAAGTTTATTTAAAATTTAAAGAAACCTGACTATTTATAAATTCTGAATGTCAATACTGGTCAAGTTCCATTTATGTCAGATTTTTAGCGTATGATAAAACTCTATCTGTATAAAATCCATTTCATTTCAATTATTACATAATTTAAAAATAATTTACGCTTTTAATTTATTTCGCAATTACCGTAAATAAATATGAATTTGTTATATTTTAAGTGTAATATCAAAGTTTTTTTTTTTTATTTTAAAAAATTATTTAAAAATTACGAAATTCTATTTCTAACTATTCAAGACATTAATGGTACTTTTTTTAAAAGTATCATTAAAAAATACGGAGTAATAATAATAATAATAATAAAAAATAAAAAACCACTTTAATGTTTAAAATTTAAACTGCTTTGGTCTCAAAAGAGGCAAAAAAGAATTCTAATAATAAAGTTGAGTTGAAACACTGCTTCTTAAAACGCTTTGACATTTACATACTTACTAAGACTGTTCTTTTTATTATTATTTCTTCGATAGCTGGTAAAATACAGAAAATCTATTTAAAAACGTGCACAAAATGAGCGTTCTAACATTCGACCTCCGATCCACTGTTCTGGTATGCGGCTAAACAAACTTGAAATCCGCGCTTCCCTAATCGTCTGTTTATAAACAGCAGGATTCGTTTAGGAAAACGACAGCTGCACAACTTCCTGCTGCCTTCCGTTTTGGAAGATGGCACGTAGGAGAGGGGTGGTGGTCGCACGCGGTCACTCATCGGGTGACCGCCAACCCGGTTGACCAGACAGCGTGTCGCGAGGAAAACAATGACCAGAAAAGGGGGGAATGCGAAAGTGGAACAGCTTGAATCGTCTGTTGCGTCCCTTTTGAAACATGCGAGATTCTGCTTGAATCACGAGTGAAATGGCTAGACGTCTCTGACGAAACATATTTTACAAATTCGATTTTATTCGTCAACATACTCTCCTTCAAGAGTGATATATTCATACCAACTTTCCTCTAATTTTTCGATGACTCTTTTGTAGAACGATTTGTCTTTGCCCTCAAAACAGGCCTCAGTTTCGGCAATCACTTCTTCATATGAGCCAAATTTCTTTCCCTGGAGCATCTTTTTGATGTCTTCAAAATGCCAATAGTTGCTGGGGGGCCAGATCTGGAGAGTACGATGTGTGGGGAAGCAATTCGAAGCGTAATTCATTCAATTTAATCATAGTTTTCATCGACTTGTGACACGGGGCATTGTCTTGATGAAACAGCACTATTTTTTTCTTAATTTCTGTACTCAGTCGATCCAATAATGACATGTAATATTCGTTATGGATAGTTTTGTCTATGTCAAGGTAGTCGGTGAACAAATATATGCGTGTCGCAAAATACGGATACCATAGCCTTCTGATTTTTGAGTTTTTGGTCGATTTGGACGGCTTTCACTGGCTGCTATCCACTCAGCTGACAATCATTTTAATTCAGGTATGCAGTAGTGGATCCATGTCCCATACCGATGCAAGAAATCTTTTTTTTATCTCGCTTGAACAACTCCAAACAGCGCTCTGAATAGTCGACGTGTTGTTGTTTTCTGTGAGCTAACGCTTAGCTTAAGCATGCTCAAAATTTCGTGTAAAATTGTAAACACACTACCTTTTGATATCTTTAAGGTATCAGCTATCTCACGCAATTTCCCTTTAAGGTCGGTCAAAACTATTTTGTGGACTTTTTTTAATGTTTTCAGAAACAATTACCGATTTTGGACAAACCAGAGCGTTCAGCACTATCAGTTTTGTACGACCGCCTTTAAATTTAGAATACCAGTCAATAATATTAGTTGATTTCTCTGGTGCGGAGCCTCCATAACGCTTATCAAGCGGCTATTTGACTTCAACAGTATTTTTCCCCATCCAAAATCAATGTTTAATCAACACGTGAAATTACACTGGGATCACTAAAACCACTGTAACCTGTAAACTAACTGTCAGTATGCCATGAAATTTTGACACGTATCGTTTGAAGGATGCTACTATACAAAAATCATATGGAAGTGTCAACAGTGTTGCCCTATATGTATCAGACCGGAGACATCATTCAAGAAGGGATGTGTTAAAAGGCATATGGTATTATTTGTAATTTCTCAACGTAATATTGTTGTTTTAATACCCTGTTTTCCCATCAAAATGCTTCAGGAAAATCAATGTTCTATTTCAGATAGACATTTCAGAAATTTCACTCATCTTATATTGACATTTCAGAAAACTCAGCTACCTTGGATTAGCATTTCAAAAAAATGTCTTTTAATATCGTTCGAAAGACGATTTATGAACAGACGATTAGAAGATATACACTGGTGGACAAAATTAAGAGATGGAAGACATTTTCCCAAATATCTCAAAAAATACTGAATATAAATAAATGAAATTTGGTATGGCTATGGCTTATTCCATGATAATAAAGTATGCAAAACAAAAATGAAAGTTTCATTCACTGGCATGACCTATTGCCAATAAATCCAATGTAGTCTGAACTTAAGGATAAAAGATGACAATACAAGTGAGGCTTGTACAGTGTGCGTTGCCTCTAGTATGGTGTATGGTCACCCCTGACAGACAGACAGCATGCACAACGAGTATGCATGCTGTTAAGGAGGGCTTGTGGAAGACCCTCCCATTCTTCCACCAGAGCAATTTTTAACTCCAGAATGGTTCTGGGAGGAGGTTGGCGCATCGCAATAGCACTCCCAAGAGCATCCCAAGCATGTTCAATAGGATTCAGGTCAAGGGATTTGGCTGGCCAATCCATTCGTTGAATATCATCGCTTTCCAGATACTCATCAACCATGAGAGTCCTATGTGGTCGCGCATTGTCGTCCATAAAAATGAACTCAGGGCCAACAGCGCCCCTGAAAAGACGCACATAGGGCTCTAGGACCTCCTGCCTGTACCTCTGGGCATTCACGGAACCATTGTCAAACACATGGAGCGGTGTGCGGGTATCTTGCATGATCCCTGCCCAAACCATGACTCCTCCACCAGCATAATGGTCCCTTTTGATAATGTTGCTAGGATGGTATCGGGTTCCAGGTTCCCTCCATATCATTAACCGTTCAGAATCAGGTTGTAGACAGAATCTGGACTCATCGGTGAAGAGAACATTAGCTCATTGAAGCTGTGTCCAATTTTGATGTTGTCTGCACCATTCTGCAAGCGCTCTTTTGTGGGAGGGAGGGAGTGGGATGCAAATAGCGGGCTTCCTGGCATACAGCCCTCTTTCATGGAGTCTCCTGGAAACTGTCTTACTCGAAATTGATGTTCCTGTAGCAGCCGCGAGGCCCCTAGACAATTGAGTGGCTGTAGCCGTCTTCTGGCGCTTAGCTGAAAGGAACAAATACCGGTCTTCATTAGCCGTTGTAGCCCTCGGGCGACCTTGTCCTGGTCGTCTGCATACTGTCCCACTAGTTTTAAATTGACTCCACAAATTGGAAATGACGCTTGGTGTTATATCCAATTCCCTAGCAACCTGAACTTGGGACTGGCCTGCCTCAAGTTTACCCACAATTCTCCACCTCATACCTTCGTCTAAACGATGATGTTCACTCATTTCACCTAAAAACCAGCAAGAAACAACAAGATTATTCAAAAAATGCACTAAAATCTACAACTGTGTTGAAGAGTGGAATGAGATGAACAGCTCGATGCGGACTTTTATACCTCCTGCTGACTTAGCAATGCCCACAAGAATACGTAAACTTATCTCAGGGCCAATAGCGCTACAGTGACCATATATGGCAATCAACTGTCCAGGTTTTGTGCGGTATTTTTAGAGAAATGTGCGAAAATGCTTTCCATCTCTTAATTTTGTCCACCAGTGTAAGTTGGCTATCTTATTTAGAAATTTCAGAAAACTCTTATCTTAGATCGACATTTCAAAAAACTTAGCTTTCTATTTCAGATCGACTTTTTTTTCTAATATAAAAATTATTTGTTTTTTTTATTCCATTGCACAATTTATTTATTTATTTTTTTTACAAAAAGTTACCACTCTTTTCAACGTCCATTGATTCGAATTCATCTATTTCAACAGATGCTGCCATTCCTTTTCATATTGTGACATTTTATTCTTTTTTGCCTTTCATTACCATAAAAGTTAATCATTAAATGTTTGCAATTTGAACGATATTCGTGTATAAAATGTGAGACAACAAGAAAATATTTTTCATTTAATCACACGGAGGTACTTTTTTTTTTTTTAACAAGTGACTTGGAAAGCTATCCGTATCTTTTCGAGCACATTGGTGACTCACCGCCGAGTGTCAATGAACCTTCCACGCTGAAAGTGACAAATGGCACAGCCTATTGACGAGCTGCCTTCCTTCTGTCACAGGACTTTTACTTGCATTTCTCTGTAATTTTAACTAATGTGATAGTCGGACAAAGCTGATTTTAAAAAGAAAAAATAAACAAATAAGGTATGTTACTTTGTAGAGTCTATTCACAATGAAACTGACAATGCTGAGAAAAGGTAAGTACAAAAAAAAAATCTGAGAAAGGTATTTTCGCCCTGTGGTTCATGCACGGAAGAGAACTGTCGCCAATCTTTTGTCAAGCACATGTCGGAAGAATCAATACAGGGAAGTATTGCGCCGCAGGACACCAATTATGTCATTGAGGGGGCGGGGCAATCAGTCCAGGGATGTACACTCGAGAACTTGAGTTCCCACCACCAAGGCATGGACAGAATGGCCTTGTATGAAATGAAGTGTTCGCATGTGTGAGAGGTATATGGATTTTTTTCAATCTGCTTTCTTTCATGATTTACTATTGACAGGAAAATCGATTATGTTTCCGATACATCCACACAATTAGTTGGTTAAAAATTTTATTTGCTTTTACTATCCATTTCATTAAGAGCATTGAATAAGAAATCAGAATTCGAGCTATTTTGTTCAATCAACATAATATAAATTTAGTGGGGACCTGATGGCGAGTGGCTAGTGCTCTGGCGCTCTTTACCACAGGTTTCAGGTTCGAGTGCCATGGATGTTTGTAGTGGTTCGGAATCCACTTTAAACCGTAGGTCCCGGTCTAATAGGGTCTAGAGGGTTGTGGGGGTAGTGTGACTCGCGTCCATGGCCTATCTTCAAGTTACACGTGCCCCCGGGGTAGTGCTCAATCAGTAACAGCGGTGCAGCCCTAGCTTATGGCATAAAAATGAACTGTCTCTGTATTGCCAGCTGCATTAGGAATATATGTATATATATATATATATTTAGTGCAATGCAATAAGCAATTCTCAACTACAGACCATGTTAAATACGGAGTGATTATAAAAAATACTTTCCCTAGTTATCATACCATGCACAGAAACTGATTGAAATTTCAGTTTAAGCTATTTGGATGTATGCGCTCAAGAATCTTATGGAAAGTTAACAGTTACGGTTACAGTGACACCTTTTTAAATAGCAACCGAAAATTTCAAATGGCAGCACCTACTTTTTTTTATTGGAATGTGATCTTCATATATATGTGCTATCTGACATCGAGTGGATGCAAAATGACGCTCTTCCATTTGGGAGGTCTTGTTAAACGTTTCTTAATGCAACAGTTTGGTTACAGAATTATAGCCATCCATTTCACATTTACATGGCCGCCAGGGTTCCCCGATCCCTCTCCAATGGATTTCTGGATGTGGAGGAGATCGCACATGCTTTCTCTCCTTCTCACACTCAACGGAATGACATCCGAGTATAAAGATTTAGATCTCAGTTAGATTAATTTAGATCTTAGATAGATTTAGATCTTAGATAGATTTAGATTTTAGATATAGATCTCAGCAAAGATAGAGAAGTTTTCGATTCAGCCTGGGCGTGTCGAATTTCGAAACAAAGTATAACGCGCTATTCACTTGGTCGAACCGAATGTTCATATATTGGAATAAACGTTCTTGGATTGAACCAAACGTTCCTGGATTGAACCGAGCGTTCTTGGATTGAAGCAAACGTTCTTGAATTGAACCAAACTTTCCTGGATTGAACCAAACGTTCCTGAATTGAACCAAATGTTCCTGAAAACAAACGTACTGAATGTACTTAGATTGTGTTTTTTGATAGTATTCAAATAACATATAACTTTTTTTGTTTATTTCACTTTTTCAGGATGAAATTTTACAGCAATATGGTAAAGGTGACTGACTCGTGACCGACTGGAAACGTTTGCAGCAGGAGTTAGATTCAAATCTGCTGCTGGCTTCTGTTCCCCTCACTGTCTTCAGAAACAAAGACTCGATGGTGATCATGACAGTGTGTGTAATGTGTATCGTATCGACAACTAGGCTGCCTTCTGCGAGTTTTTCCTAACTTTCTATCCTACGACACGCAAGTGCGCGGCAATTATCCCTAAAAGTCATCCTTTCATGATCGATCAGTAAGTTATTCATAATGTACGTAAGCTTAGCATGATGAAATAGGATAGAGTTCAGCTCTTCAGATGCCCCTGGAAGCATTCGAAGAAAGGATTGTTGCAATTAGTGCAGCGGGGGAAGGGAAGCGCTCGATTACAAGAGCGTAATCAATTAGCGTCGGACATTATTGTGAAGGCGGCGAGGCCGAGAGTCCCAGATCGCCACTTCCTTTCCAGCACTTCCCGTTTCCCAAGGACTCCTCTCGCTCGCTCTAGCTGCTTCTAGAAGACACCGTTCGAATGCATTCATTCCGTGCAGAAATAATATATTTTTTATTTTAACATAGAATATGTTTTTATTGAGATCGTGAAATGCTATGTTTGATGATGACCGGCGATTTTAAAATATCTTATCTTTAATTGATTCTATTTATTTCTCTGTTAATTTTTGCCAACTTTTCTTTCTTCACATTTGGGAAATTTATTAATTTTTTTTTCTTTCATAGTTAAACTTTGTTCATATTTATGTTTCATTTAATTTTTGTTATGATAAAATATAAATAAAAAATCTGTTACATTTTATAAATTTTAGATGAATTGTTTATTATTATTACGTTGTTACTCATATCCCTGATGCAAGAAACCCTACACTAGGTCCAATAGACCCACTGGTCCATGGCTAAGGGTAATGTACAGCTTCACTTTAGCGAGGAACCACGAGATCTGAAAACTGACCGAACCTCAAGACAATGCTCTACGATCCTATGAGACCGGGACCTACAGTTTAAAGGGGATTCCGAACCACTACAAACATCCATGGTACTCGAGCTCGCAACCTGTGGCCCCGAGCGCCAAAACGCTAGTCTCTCGGCCATTGAGGGCCTATTATTATTATTATTATTATTTGACAATGTGGCTGCACTTATTATATAATGATTTATTGTGTAACATGTTGCACATATTTTTATTTTTTCAGATTTTTCTAAATTCAAATTTTGCAATTTTTTTTAATATTTTTTTTCTAACCAATATTTGTCAAAGTAAAATATAATATGTTACTTACAGAAGCTATCTCTTCTAGTTTGTAATAAATAAGTGAGTAACACATTAAATAATTATTTATTCATTTTTTATTTTATTTTTTTTAAATATTTATTTTTTCTATGTTTTTATATTTCAATGGTTTTTTTTTTCATTGCACAGAAAATGTTCTATATACTTATCTAGCATCGAAAAAGAGAGTTAGTATTATTTTTATATAATTAAAAAGCTGACGTAAACGACACCTTAAAGCTTCATTTGATTAGACCTTACTATTTTGGAAACTTTTAGATGACAGAGATGGATAAAAACTTTAAATATATGTAATATAAACTCATTATTTTTATCTCTTTTAAAATAATATAGAGTACAATTTAAGATTTCAGAAGTTTTCGTATACATTATATCACTATCAATATTTAGGTTTTCAGATGAAGTTTTTTTAAAAGTAAGTATATTATAAAGCGATTGAATTACTTTAAAAACCATTAAAAAAGAATTAATTACACAAAGAATACTAATACTGAAAATGCCAATTAAAGGCAGTTTTACTTTTTGGATACTCATTATGGTAAAACAAAAATTCCGATGCCGAATTCCAACGAAGTAATTTTAGAAGTACAGGATGATTACAATTAACGTCCCACTTTCAAAATGCTCTCAAAAAAGAACCACTCTTCACAATGAGATCAAATTTGAACTGAAGATACTTGAAGAAAGGAGAAATGGTACGGTTGGTTACACTACAGTTGGTTAATGTGCAACTCCTGCCAAATACGTTGTCCTTTCGATTCCAAATATCACTGGCAGACGAATTCACTTTCTTTAGACAGCTTACAGCGCCTTTTATTACTATAATTTGGAACTTTTTTTGATGTCGTATTTTCAGTTCAAATGTGAACTCATTGTGACGGGTGTTTCTTTTTTGACAGCATTTTGAAAGTGGGACTTTAATTATAATCCCCTTACGTCTTGGATTATTATTATTTTGAATATAAATCACATCAGGAACCCAATATCCATTGTCTTTTAAATATTCTTCATGTTTTGAAAAATCACCCTCCCGAAATCAATATCAATTTTTACAAAGTCCCATTTCAAGCCCCTCAAACTCAATCGGATCCATTTAACAGCAAATGAATTCGAATCCCACCCCCATTCCTTTCGTTCCATTGTGCTACCAAGAAATCATCCGCTTTATTACTTCTTCTCGGATTCAGAGACGACAAAAGGGTGACGCGGTTCTTTTATCTCGGAGATGCAATTTAACGGATTGATTCCTTGGCACGAAGTAGGAAGTACAGCAGCTTGTCCGCGCAATGGCACGCAGTTAACACCATGCTGTATCGGGATGGCATGAGATTTAACGCTTCAGAAGCCCTTCCTTTGTGCTGAGAACTGGCGATTGTCAGTGCGTTTCGCAGCAGTGAAAATTGTATCGTTTTGGGATTTTAAATGGTCCGCACCAACATAAATAGTATCACTCCGCGTAACGCTCCACCGGCAATGGCCATAGCGGTGGATGGAATCGCTGTTTTCTTTAAAGCCATCGCATGTGATCACGGTTAATTCCGCTTTCACCCGGAAATACAGAAATAGAAAGAAATGAAGGTGGGCTCACCCACGGAACAGGCCTTAGCAGATGGATTCTTGAATTGAATTTTAAAAAGAAAAAAAATCATTTAAGACTGAAAGTTTTCATTTTTCACTTAGACATAATATGTCAGTTACAAAAAAAAAATTTTTTTTCAAAAATATTAGTGAAAAAAAGATATTCATCGTTTTCCTAATTTGTTTATCTTTAAGGAGACATTGTACTGTAATCGAAACTGGATCAATTTAAAAAAACTCTTTTATGAGTTATAAATCATAAAATTTGACTGCTATTCGAGTGAAATTATGGTATGTTTTTTAATGAGGTTTAATCTTTAAGAAACAGATTTTTTTTCGTAATTAAATTCCTATATTTTTTTTAAATGCCTTAAAAAAGGCACACAAAGAAGTTTAAAAAATAAACAAAGTTGCCCTTTGTTTCCCATTTGTTTGTTTCTTTCAAAAGTCATCCTGTGGTATGCTTTAAAAGTCATCTTGTGGTTTTTTTCTTTTAAAAGTCGTTTTTTTTTTTTTTTGTATACCTATTTTATGCTTTTTTAAAAAATATAGGAATTGAATTACAAAAATAAGCACTCTAAAACTTGCATCGTCGATGTCCTCAGAAATTAGAAAAAGCATTTCAGCTGAAACTGTAAGACGATCTCTTCCTAACTCAGGATTTCACGGTCGTACTCCATTAAGAAAGCCACTCATTAGTTATGCCAATAGAAAAAAAAATACTTTATTTTACAAAAAAGCACATTTCAAAACAGGAATCATTCTGGAACACTGTTCTATTCTCCGATAAGAGCAAATTCAATCTGTATGGGAGAGACAGAAGATATAATGTGTGGAGGGAAGTTGGGAAAGAACTAGATCCTAGGAACACTGTAAAGACGTTTAAGTATGGATATAAATAAGTCCTCGTTTGGGGCTGTGTGGCAGCAGGTGAACCTGTCTTAATTGAAGACATTATGAATAGAATGCTGTATCTTGACATCTTAAAGAATAATTTACAAAAAAATGCTGAAAACGTAGGACTTGGGTCAAACTCTATCTCCAGCAAGATGTAATGATCTTATCCCTTATCCCAGCCCTTGTAATGATCCGAAACATACGGCGAAAAAAATTAAGTTGTATTTGTTGTACCACTGCAAGCAATAGCTACATACTCCACACCAATCTCCAGTCCTAAATGTCATAGAAAATTTATGGGTTCAGTTAGAAAAATCTGTCCATAAACATGATGTGACGAGTAAAGAGGATCCAAAGAAGTTCTTAAGACAAGAGTGGACAAAAATTTCAGTTGAAAAAACAAAAAGGCTGGTGGAATCCGTGACTAAAAGATTGCGAGTTGTGATTCAGGCGAAAGGATATGTGACTAAATAATAATTTGCTTTTTTCGTGGAAATTAATAAAAGTGAATACTCAATTTTGTGGTGTATTTTTTTCACCGTCATTTTTATTCGTTTTTTTTTTTTTTTAAATTCAATTTCGTACTTTTTTTCTCTACACTTTGGAAGAGGAGAACAAATAGTTTTAACAGTAAAAAACACGATTTTCTTATAGCAAAATTTAGTTCGTTATGTAAAAACATGTTGCACGTTTTGGTGTATACTCAATTATGAGGCTCACTGTATCTTAGCAACTTACAATTTCTTGCGAAATATAACGCATACTCTCAAAGTTCTTGATTAAATCATTACCGTAAGTCTATTAACGGTGCTTGGAAACGATAACTGTCCGGATAACATTTATTTTTCTCGGGCATAGCTCCCTGCCGAAAAGGTTAATATCCAATAACACAAAGGCCTGTTCCACATAATGATCAGACAGCACATTATTGCTTTCTATCTGGCGCATTATCAGAAGCCGTGGCGCACAGCAAAAGAAAACGCTGACCCCTTCCAGCCGCGCTGAAGGAACTGGCTCCGGACATTATTTATCAAACCGTTTTCTTCTGATGACAACAAAGGGGAAACGCGACGAGAAGCTTTCTCCAAGGTCGTCCGTCGACGATTACTCACAAATCGAGATTCTTTATGGATTTCCACAAGTTCGTTAAACCTGGCGACTGATTAGTCACGGGAGAGTACACCAAAAAATAGACGTCGTGTTATGATATTTGAATAACATATAAGCAAGTGAAATCTATGCGTCTCAGTTCAAAACCTTTAAAGAGTGATTTTCTTTATTCTTGTAAACAAGTTCTCGATTCTTATTTTTTACCTTTCACTTCAATTATGGTTTCTAATTTGATCGATTTTTTTAAGCTGTGTTCCTGGAGTCCAGGGAATTTATTTTCTGCAGTGGACATTTTAAAGTGGACAACATGTTTGTGCTTTTTAAAATAGGAAACTCACGTATTAGTCACTCACGTCATTATCCTCGCGGAGGTTTTTCAAAGGCTTCATGTTTGGAGGAGGGGTAAAGGTTCTTTCTTCAAGGATTCCATGTATTTCAAAGGACTTGTATCGGTAAAAAGCATGATTCCCTATAGACAGTTCGAATTGTATTTCAAGCCATTTTTCTATATGGAGTTATGGTATTGTAAATTAGGTTGATTTGTATTTGGACTTTAGTTATCGAATGTCAATTAATTGACCCCATCATTGCCCCTGGGATCAATTGAATTCGAACAGATTCAGCTCAGGGTGCACGACAGTGGTTCTGGTACATTGCACCCATATTGTGTGCATTTTTGAATGAAAACCCTCAAGAAGGATCTTGGAGGAATCGCGTCTTCCTCCTCAAAACCAATGCTAGCACTAGCGCTCCGGTCTTTGGTGCCATAGTCTTCAGGTTCGATTCTTGGTGGTTGCATGGATGTTTGTGAGTGGTTCGGAATCCAAGTTAAACTGTAGTTTCGGTCCAATTAGCCTAAAGTGTGTACAAAATGACCGTAGAGCGACAAACCAAACCAAACCTCAAACTTAACGGAAGAACATTCCGGTCTACATATTTAAATGTGACCATTACAGGTATAGACAAGGGAGCTTTCAATTCTGCTGCTAGTCGAATTTCGAAACCCGAAAAAGCAATCCAACAGGCCGCATTTACACAGAATTGCTTGATATTTTTAAAGCATATTTAATATTTTTTGTTTGAAATTACACAGTAATATACTTATTGCGGCCGATTCGTGGCCCTGGAGAGCTCTGATTTGAATCCTCTGACAACCTCCGTTGCAGTCACTGCTATTAGAAACGAGTGGACACTATGATGATTGTGAAACATGTGTATGTAACCTGCATCTACAGGCAAGAAACATGGACGGAGTTTTCAGGAGTTTCTTACATATGGCAAGCAAATGAGGAACAATCACCCCTAAAAGTCCTCACAGAAGGCAACGCCCTCTCCTCATTCCCTGTCGGATGACTGTTCGAAGTGTACATAAATGAATTAAGAAGTTCACTGAAGGGAAACAAAAATATATAGGTTTATCTTTCACATATTCAAACTCATACGAATCAGAGACAAACTATGATAGATCAATATTTTAACAAAGCATTTATTTAATAATAATCATTATCAGAAATTTATAGATGTATAGTTGATCCTCTTTAAAACATTAATCTGATTTACTTCTGATATTGAAAATTTGTTAAATCCCTTCCTTTTATAGATAAGCCCAAGTCGTGGGATTTATTGGGATGGTAAAAATATACATAGATATGTAATATTTCTTAGATAGAAATTTGTGTTTGTATGTACACTATCAGATTGCACTTCTGAAGTATTACACCGAACTACACAAACATAGCAATCTTTACTCTATAATAAACATTTCGGTTAACATTAAATGAGGAGGGGGGGCAACGATTTAAATGAAGCATGTAAATCGAAATTAAAAAAATATATTCGTTTATATGAACTTTTGTAATGTTTTATCACATAAAATGATTGGACCCTTTTATATTTCTTAAAAAATGGTCACATGTTTTACGTTTTCTAAATAAATGCGTGTAGGAAAAGAAGCGAAGGGGCGATACAGCGCCAACTCTAGTATAAAAATGACGGCAGATGTTTGCCCCAACTTTTTGTTCCTTTAGAATAGGGCGACGCGCTCTATTTACTATTACTCCATGAAGTTAAAGAGAAAAGTGTAAATGCACTGAACCACGAAACCTGATCCTTTTGTTAAGGTGTTTACAAAGAAACAATAGACAAATCTCGAGTTTTGTAATCTCCGACGTATTGTCACACCCAAGAAAAGTGAAAGGACAATTGTAAAACATTGACAATGCACTTGTCTTACTAAAAATCGAAATATGTTCTAAGGTTAGTTACATCATTGTTTGAAAACGAATAAAAAACTACGAAATACATTTATTGAAATAAATTGGTGAATTAAAGATAATGCTATTTCAGATCCTTATCATAGATTTAAGAAACTATGAAAATTTGTTCAATTTCTATTATGTTTTTCTGCTGTCAAAGTGTTTGCCAGCTGCATTAGAAAGAAAAAAAAAATTATGTTTTTCTTTCGTATATTCTATTTGTTATTGGCTTTAAATATTTATCTTTGTAAAAGTATTTTACTGCAATAATGGTTTATGTACAAATTAATAACGTTTTTTCATCGTCGCTAAGAAATTCATAAAAAACAAATGTTATCTTCATTGTAGATAGTCACTCTAAATAACTGCACGAATTGAATTCTTTAACTGAAACATTTACAATTTTGAAGTAATTATTCTAATAAAAACCTTATTAAAGGTTAGAAAGTTAATTATGGGAAAGTATTCTTCACATTGTTTGTGATATATACATCAAAAACATGATTTATATTTTAAAAAAACTTGTAATAGATTCTGAAGCATGATCATGCCAATTCATATATAAATTAAGAAAAGTATTAGATTTTGTTTAGATATAATCTGTTTCAAAGATGCAGTTCTATAAATGCCTTAATACATAAATGCCTTAATACATAATCATAGGTGCAATGTAAGTAAGATGTATTAAAACCTTGATAGAAACTCACTCAATTAAGAAGATATGAGGCAGTATTTTTCAACGGAAATTTAAATTTCTAATTTTAATAAAAGCGAATTTTAATGAATTTTTCAAGAAAATTGCATTTTAAGGCAAAAAAATTTTTTTTTCAATTAATATACACAAAGATAAAGATTCTCAAAATTTCAATGTGGAATGACAGTAGATTAATAGTTATAGTAATAATTTTCTTTTGTGGTGGTGGGGTTCGTATACCATGAACGAGTAGGGTCCTGGTAGAAACACTATTATTGCAGATACACTTTCAAGGATAATTGCTTCAACTACTTTGGGTAGGAGCTTAGGTGACATGCATGCTGACCTATGTCGTCCCGGTTGCACCCTTGGATACGATCCAAAAATTTACCTTTTTCTCTTCAGGATATAAAGAAAACCATCAACTCATGTTCTATCTGCATAGAACTGAAACCAATATTTCTCAAAAATGAATGAAAACTGATAAAAGAAACCTCCCCTTTTGAAAGACTTAACTTGGATTTTAAAGGCCCTCTTCCTACGAACTCCCTTTATAACTAACTACTTTCTGAAAAAAGTCGATGAATATTCCAGATTTCCTTTTGCCTTCTTTGCTGCTATATATCCTCAAATACTATTGCGACTCATCTTCAAAGCACAATTTTCCCTTTTTGGAACGCCCGCATATATTCGCTCAAATAGAGGAGCCTCTTTTATATTCTATGAACTAAAATCATATTTAAGCTATCTATGAACAGAACATCTTACAACCGTCAAAGAAACGGCCAGGTTGAAAGGTACAACTGAATTATATGAAAGACGATAGAAATTAAAAAGAAAAGAAATAAATCAGCTGGAATCCATGTTGAAAATCTCTCTGCATTCCATACGGTCTCTGCTATGCACAACAACAAACGTTATTCCTCAAAAAAGCATGTTTAAGATTTGAAGAGATCTCCAATGGACTTTCCCTACCAACTTGGCTGACCAAACAGGGACTCGTCGTAATGAAGAAGCTTGTTCGGCCACAAAAGGTGAACCTAAATTTCTGGAAGTAGAGCTCTTAGAAGACAATCCGTTAGCCTACCGGATGGCCGGGAGACAAGCATTTCGATCAGCATTTGGCTCCTGTGGCTGAATCTCCTAGTACAAAAATCGGAGTAGAGAGTAATCTACAGGATTGTAAAGACGCATTTGGAGGAACCTCAATGTCTATCTCCCAATCCTGGTCCAAATCATAGAAACTCATTTTAAGTAAGCGATTCCCCAAGCTTACCAACTCCGGAACGACGACGGCCCGAAAGAATACGTCAAATATGCTTTCCGACTAATTATCCGGGAAGAATGCCATACATTTCCGTTGTTGTGTTAGTAGAGTTAAATGTTGAAATTACAGCCACATTTTGTGATAATATCATTCAAGTCTTATATCATTGGCATCGCTCTAAATTGATTTTGAAATTGTATTCTATTGACACGCATTTCTTGACTAGGTGCATTTCTTGCAACGCGCATTTCATGTTGAATAGTACAATGTAATAGTATACATTTCTAAACTAATACATCAACGTTACCACTGGCCCAAGAGTTAGGCTAATTGCAGACTTTAATGACTTTTCCTTAAAATTTAAATCTAATTAAAATTTTCCCTCTTCTATACATTACCACGGATCGAACATTACAAACCACCACTACTAAATTACTGTGCCTAGAGCTGAGTGGCCTCTTTACAGTTTGGGAAGGATGTGAGTGAGAGGAAGTTTCATTGGGCTCTGTGACGCTCTACGGTCGTATGAGACCGGGATCTACGACTTAAAGTTGATTCCGAACCACTAAAAGCATCCATGTCACCGCTGGTTCTCAAACCTGAAATCTGTAGTACCATTACAACCCACTGGCCAATATGTTAACAGCTAATTGCAGATTTTAGCGACATTTCCCCCTTAGAATTCAAATCAAATTCAAACTTTTCCCGCGTCCATTCAACGCTCCGATTTAAAAACGAAATGGCGGCGGCATTTTTCCGAACGGCTTTAAAGCGAGCTGCAAACAATGGTCATCTTCACCTCCGTACTGGTGTAATTACCTGATCACTGCTTGCGTAATGAGATGCGGCGATGAGCGATGCAGTAATGAATATGACTTCCTTCGCGGTGTCTGACATCTCGACCCCGGCCTTGAACCCCCCCGCTCTTGTTTTTCTCCAATTGGCTCGTCTTTCTTCGTGCTGGAAGGCCTAATGACTTGGGTTGCGTCACCTCTTTCTTCTGCTGCTGCTTCGTTAACATGCAACTTCACCCAATCAATTTCTCATGCAGCGCTTTGTTTCGAGAGGAAATACCAGGGCAATTAAGCTCGGACTTTGAAAACCGGCAGATGAAGGTCATTTATAGTTCTTGAATGCCGAAGAAAAAATGTTTAGGAATAGAAAAATCGTAAATCTTAATAAATTAAGAATAATGTAATTAATGAATCTTAATAAATTAAGAATTAATTATTATTATTTTAAATTTATTAGCGGCCTGATAGTCTATTTCGTCTAAAGTATGCTCAAGATGACCGTAGAGCGACAAAACAAAGCAGTCTTAATTTATTAAGATTATTAAATCTTAATAATCGAATAATATTAAGATTATTAATCTTATTATTATATTTATTAAGATTATTAAATCTTAATAATCTAATAATATTAAGATTATTAATCTTATTATTATATTTATTAAGATTATTAAATCTTAATAATCTTAAAATAAATTAAGGATAATTTAATTAATAAATCTTAAATCTTATAACTTCCATACCCCACTTTACTAGAAATTCAAAATTTGATTTATATAGCATGGCAATCATGGCAAGGGCCTATAGTTCCTACTTGTTTCAATTTTTTGACTCAATTCAATAATGCTACTTTAGCACAAATTCTTCGGCATGCAAACGTGTGGTCTGATGGTCGAGTGGCTAGCGCTCTAGTTTCGGGTTCAAATTCTGACGGTGCCATGGTTGTTTGTAGGGGTTCGACATCCACTTTAAACCCTACGTCCCGGTCTCCTATGACCGTAGAGCGTCGCAGAGCCCAATCAGACTTCTTCTTCCCCACATCATTCCCAAACTGTTAAGGGGGAACTCAGCTCTAGGGTCATATGAGACCAGGACCCATAGCTCAGATGACCCTAGAGCTGAGTGATGTCGTGTAGTAGGAATGCAAGCGTAATTGTTTTTAATAGTTGTTATAAACAATTAAATCTGTCTTCCAGAGCTTTCATGACATTTCGCCTGACGTTAATTTTTAATCTATGCAGCTTTTTTTCTTTCATTTTTATTAGTTTTATAATTTGTATTATTAACTTTGATAATGGTTTTTAGGAATGATTTTAACACATTCCAGAAAAGTATAAAAAATATTAACAATAGCTATTGTAATAAATTACAGAGGAAAAGTTCAGACATTTTTGTAAAGATTTCAACATTCTTTATGAATTTAATTTAAACCAAAAAAAAAACACCTTTAATCATCAGAATGATCATCACTGACATCAATTCAGAAATTTTGAGTGATGCAGCTGAATAATTATCAAGTGCATCAATAAAATTTTTCTTCCCTTTAAAATGTCGCTGGAAAACAACAATGAATCGAAGGCTATAGTTTTGCATTTTAAGACAAGAAATATTCTTATTTGATTATTAAAAAAAGATTAAAAGCAGGGTTTTAATATTTCTACGCGTACAATAAAGTAACATAATTAATAAAGAAATAAAAGAAACATCACACTTTACATTCGACTGGAAAAAGGGTACAAATCTGTACCCAATAACGGTATGTACACCTCTCATTATATGTATCTAAACTGGTATTTCATGTTTTCAAAGAAAATCCAACTCCCCGAAAAATCTCCATCTTTATGCATCTCTGTAGGTAATGTAAATTGAATTAAAATATCTGATTTAAATCTAATTAAAACAAAAAAAGCACGATGCTCCGCAGAACATGTTTCTCAGAAGAAGGATACGAGCATAAAAATTATGATAATCAATATTGTATAACAATTATTTAATGTGAAAAAGGGCAAAAATTCAAATCTCACTGTCCAAGAACAGTTTTGAAAAACAGTTTTCTTCTTTAGTGTAGGTTATCAAATGAAAACATATAAAAATAGAATTTTGGTTGGGCCAAAGCTTTGCGACCTTGTGTATACTTTCAAACAATGTAAGTATCGAATAATTAACATAGTAAGATTATTAAAAACAAACTCAAAATACAAATAAAACTGGGTTGTAATGCTTAAGAAAACGCCTTTTGCTATGAAAACAGGCCTTCGACATAATCGCTGAGCAACCACATTTTTTGTCGTTACCTGATTAAAATTCAAAGAACTCGGGCGTCGAGAACGGCTTTCGGCAGAACGAATGAGAATCGAAAAGACCCGTTTATCCGTGATTCATTACTAATAAACAGATCGGAAGTCCTTCGGTTCCCATGAATAATGCATGATGGATTTGCCGAGCGTTAGACTGAGGCTCTCGTAATACATTACGCGTTCCTTAAAGCCAGTTTCTTGATTGATTTCCCAACTAAACTCGGTTCCGAAGGAGAAATTTGGTACACAAATAGGACGAATCATTCAAGTTGATGAATATTAGGGTATCTAATCTAAAATTTTTAAATGTACGGAAATTTATAATGATTTTTTATGCTAATTGCTCAATTGGAGTTTAAAACAGGGGTGGCCAACCCGCTGTCCGCCTTGAATATTTTTCTGGCCCACGAGATGTATCACACTTTTACAAAATATATTTATTTTATAATGGTCAAAGTAGTAAAAACCAATGTGTTAAAAAAATACATTATGTGTGCATCCATCTATTCAAAAATGAACTGTTGCAATGATGAGAAAAAATGAACTTTGATTTTAAAACAGTATTCTTGCGAATATAGGACCTGTTTGTTTTATGAGTTTACAGGGAATCCGAAGAATAATTAAATTAATATTTCGCGCACTCCTGATGCACGCGCATCTTAGACCATCTAATAGAACAGGTTCTACGTTTCACTCTAAGTGACTTCATTCAGGCAGTGACCCACCCTAGATACGCCCAGTGGATTGTTGATAGCAGAGTAAATCAAACCCTCAGTTTCAAGTGAAAATTTGCTTTTTGGTTTCGTTTTGTGTGCTGTGACTGCAGGATAATTATTTTAATATACCTGTACTTTAACAATATATTTAAAAAACAACAGCCAGGGAATTAACTTAAAAATGACTTTTAGTTTAACAATTAAAAATAGATATATTTAATATCTCTCTTATTTTCAGTATGACTGCAAAGGAAAGTAGAATAGTGGACGAAAATAGAAAGTATAGCGAGGAATGGGAAGAAATGTACTTCTTCCTAGTTCAAAATACGAAATTATTGTGTTTAATTTGCCGAGAGCTCTTTGCTGTATTTAAGGAATAGAATGTTAAGAGGCATTACGAAACAAAACATGAGGATTATTTGAAGTTCGATAAAGATGTCCACATGTAAAGATGTAAAGATTCTATGTCCACATGTAAGAATAATAGTAAACAATAACAACAATAATAAGTCGTTCGCAAGATCAATTGGGTTGCCCACCCCTAGTTTAAAACATTGACAAATATGAAGGTTAAAAAATTTTTAATGATCCTTTGTAGTTAAAATGTGGCGATAAAATTTTCTGGCGATAAGTAAACATTCTTACTTAAAAGACTGTGTAAAATATATATTGACTTGTATGCATGTAGATCTACATCTATGATGCATATGTTGAATACTGATACCATTCAATGAGAGATAATAAACAGGAAATGAAATTTAATTTTTTAATGGCAATAACTTCTCACTCAATGGACATATTTAAAACCTTTTTAGTTCAATGCATACAAAGCATCATTCCAAACATAAAATTTCCTTCGATTCTGACAATGATTATAAGGGTGCATTTCCGTTGGCAACGCGGCGTCAACTTTGACGAGTCAGATTAACGATCGAGGATGATTGATACTGTCAATGATTGTCACAGGTAAGACTATTATCATAGGACATTGTAGAAGTTTTTCAAGAAATTCAATTGAAAGTTTTGAATGCATGAATTCAGTATCCTAACAGCTCGTGATTAAACCGCTGTATCTCGACTTCTAATGACTTTAGATGCAAATTCAAAACTGTTTTCGAAACCCAAAGGTTTAAAAAAAAAAAGAAATCGTAATTTTAATACGGTGGTTTGCCTGAAATATTTATTAATAATTTTAAAGAATAAAAGAAATACAAAGAAAATACTTGCAGACATACACATAGGATACAGAGTGTGTGGTAAATTAAGTGGCTTAATAGAATCAGTCAAGACGATCATTATATGCAATATAACTCAGAGTGTGAGTGTCAGAAAAAAGTGAAATTAAATGTTCACGTCAAATATTTACAGGTCGGTTAATACATTCTCAGCACTTGACCCGACTAAGAATGTCTGGGGAACTCTAGAGAGACGTATTGCAGGAATAACTTAACCCGCCCATCACAATCCTTTTGAGTCTTCGAATTGCCTTTTGCACAGAAAATGGACTTTGATGCCAACTAAATTGATAAATAACATTATTTTGAGCGATGACCATCGCTGCCATGCCTGATGGAACTGACCAAACTCCCAGCTATCATTCCCTATTAAAGCTGATCACACTCCCTATTTGAGGTGATTACAATACCTAATGGAGCTGATTACACCTAATCACTTAGTAGTATTGTAGGTGATTACTCTACCTATTGGAGCTGGTTACATTTCCTATTGGAGATAATACTACCTACTGAGGATCATTGCACCTATTAAAACTGATTATAAACTCCCTATTCATTACTCTACCTACTGGGGCTGATTACACATATTAAAGCTGATCATACTCTCCTATTGAAACTGGTCATACATTGATTTGGTTTGTCGCTCTACTCTCATCTTGTGCACACGAAGGCTAAACAAACCGGGACATACAGTTTAAAGGGGATTCCGAACCCCTCACAAACGTCCCTTCCACCGTCAGAATTCGAACCTCAAGCCTGCGGTATCAAAGGCCAGAGCGCTAGCCACTAGGCCGCAATCATACATTGAATTCGGACGTTATGTTCTTTAGTATGTTTCCATTTTGAGTATTTTCTAGAGAGAAAATAAAAGACAATTTTTTTAAATCTAATTTTTGAAATTGTTTAATGTTTTTGACTATTTCAAAGAAAAGACGTTTCACAGTCCCCATTTTTCCTCGATTTTTTGGAGACGAGCGCTTACACCTATCACTTGGAAACCCGCAGAAATCCCGTGTCAAGCCCTTAATGAGGTGCAATTGTCTCGTCCGGTTTCCTCAATCAGCCATCGCGCCACCCGCTCATGAATTCCAATTAAAAACAGCCCAGATCACATCTCGGATGCAGCACTTGGCCCACCGATCCGCGGATGCGCACTTCTTCTATCTCAATGCATTCGTGTTTCCAACATAGGATATGCGTCAATCGAGATGCAGTTCAGTGACATGCTCTTACTTTTAATGTAATGGTAGACAAAAATCGTTGAAGCTTTCTCTGTTCCATCTTGATAAGAAATTGTTTTGACTCAGAATTATGTATAACTTTAAATCAGTTAAAAATAATTGATTTCGCGATATCCACAGTAGAGGTAAAAAAAAATTTTTTTTTTTATTTGTAGATGGTTTGTTTTAATATATGCACTGCTATATTTCTGTTCATTTTATTTAAACATCTTCATTCTCAGGATTTAAACCGTTAGAACATGTTTGGGATGCTTTAAGGAAATATATTGCTTCGTCCCTTACAGCCCATGTCTTCGAAATGCCTTTACACAGCAATGGGTTTTGGTCGAACATTATTATGGGCATGGAACATTGCTGTCGCGCTTGTTAGTTTGACTTGGTTTATCGCTCTACAGTCATCTTGTGCGCACGAGAGATAAACAAATCGAAATCTACAGTTTAAAGTGTATTCCGAACCACTCACAAACATCCAGGCCACCTCCAGGATTAGAACCTGGAGCCTCTGTACCAAAGGACAGAGCGCTAGTCACTTGGCATAATGTCTTGGATAAGACATAAAAACTTTTTTTGTGAATTGTTAATAAACCATAGGGTAACAATACAATAAAGGATGCATCGGGCTGTCAGTTTGGAGAAAATATTCTTTTTTGTTTAATTTTTTTATGCTATCAATAAATATGAATTTAACTTTTTAAAATATTTAACATTTATATTCTATTAATAAATTTTCTTGCGAAATATTTTTCCTCCAAATAAAATATTCATTTATATGAACTTTTTGTAATGTTATATTTCATACGTAATGTACACAAATGTTATATATCATACAATATTTCATACGACATTTTTTTGTATCTTCTTATCTTTAGCAACCACACAGTTAAATAAATTTATGACTTGAGAAGAAGAATTGCAGGTATTTCACGGAATTTTAAGAATTGCTTCGTAGCATATTTATGTTTTCTACCTAAATGCCCCGGAAAAGGAGCCAAGGTTTGATCCACCGCCAACTCTAGTATGAAAGGGACGGGAGACGAAAAGGATGGATATGTCTCAACTTTGTGTTTCTTTAGAATAGGGGGACGCTCACTATTTTCTGACTACTACATAAATAATGAGCGAATTATATTATTATTAGATATGTGTGGTTTTTTTTATGAGGTATTCTTCCATGTCAGCTGTAAAGGGATATTTTTTATAGCATTTATGTTTGCTAATTTAGGACCTGAATGGCCGAGTGGCTAGCGCTCTGGCGCTCGGTACTACAGGTTTCGGGTTCGAGTCCCGGCGGCGCCATGGTTGTTTGTAGTGGTTCGGAATCCACTTTAAAAAGTAGGTCCCGGTCCTAATAGGATCGTAGAGCGTTGCGGGGGCATTGATACTCCGCGTCCATGGCTTATCTTCAAGTTACACGCGCCCCCTGAGTAATGCGAAGTGAGTACGTCTCTGCAGCACTTGCCTTAAGGCATCCAAAGACCAAGCTGCATTAGAAAGAAAAAAAATGTTTGCTGATTTTGATATTTGCAGGATATCTTAGGAAACTTTGGCCACACTTGAAGCTCGATTCGGCTAAAGTTCTCTTACCGAGGTCTTTATTTCCTTTCAAGTAAGATGTTTCGTTGGAAATCTTCAATCTCTTTC
Organism: Caerostris darwini; assembly: GCA_021605075.1. Classification (NCBI taxonomy): domain Eukaryota; kingdom Metazoa; phylum Arthropoda; class Arachnida; order Araneae; family Araneidae; genus Caerostris; species Caerostris darwini. The sequence continues at coordinate 199,657 of BPLQ01014262.1, forward strand.
TGAACGTACCAGGGCTCTCATGTGATTTTCTTTTTCCCAGTTAATTTACAGTTATTTTTCACGTTTCAAAACCCGTTTCTAATCTGGTTGAAATTTCTTATACTTTTCTCAAAAAATCCCTAAATGCATGAAAAGACTTTATTGAATTGCATTAAACTCATTTTAAAAATACCGAAAGAAGAAAAAAAATATGGTGAGATTCTTTGGATTGAAAGATGGGCTTGATGGCCGAGTGGCTAGCGCTCCGGCGCTCACTACCACAGGGTTCGAGTGCCGGTGGTCCATGAATGTTTGTAGTGGTTTGGAATCCACTTTAAACCGAAGGTCCCGTCTAATACTCTCGTAGAGAGTTGTGGGGGTAGTGTGACTCGCGTCCGTAGCATCTCTTCGAGCTACACGTGCCCCTGAATAGTGCTCAATGAGTCACAGCCGTGTAGCCCTTGCTGATGGCATAAAGAAGAACTGTCTCTGTATTGACAGCTGCATTAGAAAAGAAGATGGATTGAAAGAAGTTAGAAGGAAATAGTGTTGACTTTCTTTTGATGTAAAAAATGGACATGTTTCTTATTTAAATGAATTATCTATTGTTGAATTTTTGTTTGAAATCTAAACAAAGATTCAAGAAATTTTAATGCTTATCGAATAAGTACTTAATTCAATAACATTAATTTTTATTATAAATCAGCAATTTATTTCTAATAAAACCATTTAGTAGATAAAAAACAATTAATATCATGAACAGATAATTTAATTCATGACACATTAAAATTTCCTTCATTGAAATTAAAACTTAATTTCATAATTTTAGAAAAATATCCTACTATAATAACAATCGATAACATTCGATTTAAAGGCGGAAAGGGATGAATCGATTATTCGTTATTGGTGCTAATCAGATATACGCATTGCAAAGCAAATATGATGGGAAAAATTTTTAACAATTGATGCAAAAAATAGATTGATGTACAATTGATGCAAAAATTGATAAATTGATTGCAAAAATGTAATTGATAATAATTTAAAATTTTCATCTAATTTTTTCTTTTTATATTATGCAATTTTTAAATTTTTAAAATCTTTTTATATTATGCAATTAAATTTTTTTTTTTTACCATTTAAAAATAAAATTATTTTTATTGTAATTAAAAAGCCTTCAAAATTACTTATCTCTTCCATTGTGTTGCTCTATTTGAATCCGTCCGACGGATCGCTTGCCAATTTGCCAGGCACTTGATGGTTGATACTCGATTTGATTTACATCGGCAGAAAATTAACTTCTTCCATTATAACTTGATAGTCTTTATGCATTTATAACGTAATTTTAAGAGCATTTTTTTTTTAAAAATATATATTCTTAAAAAATGCTTGCAGCTATTTATTGCTCGAGGGAAAATCTATAAATGCATCTGAAGCATCGTCTTGAAATCTAGCGCCATTTGCGAGTATTGATTCCCCAACTGAGCATCCCTGTTTTCGTCCTGAACATGAAAACCAAATGTTCTCTGCTCCAATTGCAAAGCTGATTGAATTCCCAAATGAGATTTCAAAGCCGATTTCTCTTTAGAATGGCCTTCCAACACAAGAAATTAGATGCATTCAACTGTTATTTACAAAGGAAGCTTGTTGGCGGAATTCATCTTCAAGATGCGAGTTAAACAGTATCGATTTCAAAGAGAGGACAAAATAGATAAAATATTTCTTTTCGATAGCAATTCATACAATTCTTTTTGTCGATAATAATTCAACTCGGGCACAACTGAAAAATTTTAAATTTAAGTTTTATTTCTTAAATGGGAAGATTTTTGAAATATCAACAAAATAATGGATGAATTAACTGCCCTGAATTATCTTTTGATCTATATTGCTTATAAAAATGTTGAAACCATTTACTATTTTTTTTATCTATATTGTTTATAACTATTTTGAAGTAAAGTTTTAGAAATTGAACCAACTCCATTAAAACCTTATATTTTTAGCGGATTGTAGATGTGAACAATTTTTTTTTTAATTTGAAAAATGTCAATTTAAAAAAACATAAAATTTAGAAAATCAATTGAAATTACCAAAATAATGAAGTAAAAGATACTTATTTGCTAAATTTGAAGACCCGTTTTTTATTATTATTATTTTTTTAAAGTGCATATGTACAAGAAATATTGAATTTTTGGAGGGGGAAAAATGAAATGAAAGGGATTTCACGCAGAACCGCATAACAAAAATGTCAAAATTAAATAGAGTCCTCTTATGGGTGACACAAACAAATTATCTTTTTCACAGTTCTTGTTTGAGTAGCAGAAAAGATTCTTTCTTTTACCATTATATCTGACTAAATGCAATATGCACTAAAGAGTTTTCCATAAATTAATATTTCATGAATAAATAATGCAGAAGTTGTAACATACCTAATATCTACTTGACTACGCATAAAATTTTACAAATTGTTTGACATAATTATCTCATCATCAACATCAGTGGCCCAACTGCCCCATGCTGGGCCATGCCTGCTGGCAAATTTCTAGACAGGAGATGTTTTCTTTTTACGGGATAGGACTGTCAACACTACGTCCAAAGCTCTGCAGACATATTAGACAAAAACTATGGCTTAAAGTGGATTCTGAACCATTACAAACGAAGCGACTCGAACCCTGCGGCACCGAACGCAAGAGCGCTAGTCACTCGGCCATTAGGAATATTGAAATGTCTTATTCTTGAGAAAATGAATCGAATGCTACATGAAAGTGCTAGACAAATAATACGAACACATTTCTCAATTCCTACTTCGTAAGGAAGGACATTCGCACGTTGTAACAGATTTTACAGTTGTTAAGAATTTTTTTTTTTTTGAATGAATTTTGCCATCATTTATTGACCTCATTAACAAAATTTAGAATTTAGATTTGTGTTAGCGGCAAGTTTTGGTTCAGTGCTTGCTGGCTACTTCAAACTCAAAAGAAATAGGATATATTTGACATTATTTTGTAAAATAAATAAATTTGACCTGCTTTCAGACGGTCTTTTCTTTCTAATTTTAACCTATGCATATATATGTAAATGGCCTAAAAAATGATGAATTTATGCAATAATAAAACAGTGTACAAAATATACAGGGGGAAAACTTTGAGGTGAGGCACAGCTTGCTAAAACATACATTTTTTGTAGAAATGTAGGGTAGGAAGTGGCGCATTGAGAAGAAAACGCACTTTAAAACGAATTTCTTACTACAGGCAAGCACAATGCACCAATTGATAGCGGCCTGATGGCCAACTAGCTAGCGCTCTGGCCTTTGGTACCACAGGATTCAGGTTCGAATCCTGGTAGTGGCATGGATGTTTGTGAGGGGTTCGGAATCCATGTTAAACTACATGCCCCATTCTAATCAGTCTAAAGTGTGCATAAAATGACCGTAGAGGGATAAACCAAGGACTATTGATAACAGTCATGTGACGAGTTTCAAGTCCTCTGGTTGGCAACCCCGATGCTCACCCTATTTTAACCTTACATATAGGATTTCATAGAGCGTTTTTGCCAGAGCGCTAGCCAATTGGCTATCAGGCCGCTGATGTAATCCTGCCGCTGAAGTTAAAATCAAAAATATGAGATTTTGTTGTTTACTTTTCAGCTTTTTTATGTGCAATAAATTAACTAACTTTCTTAATTTAATGAAGTGATTCTTGATTATTCTGCACTAAAAGCACTCTAATTTCCCGACAATATTCCTATACAAAAGATGTATCTTTTAGTAATTTGTTTTCCAACCCCAAGTTTGTCCCATAACTATTGAATCACCCTGTACATATACTGAATATGTGTACTAGATATAAAATTGCATATTTACGAAAAATGTGCTCCTATAAATATATATTCGTCCTAGTCGGAGACCCAATGATAACGTACAGGAGGGCTTAGGTTCGAATCCAGTGATGGCTACCATTGTAGTCACTGCTTTCATAAAACCATGATTCAATAGCGATTGTGATAGCGTGTGTAAATACCACACCAAGTGATTCTTCCTGAATATTTTGTGATACTTCCTGAAGTTATTAAATGAACTTGCAAGTTTGAATATATGTGGAAAAATCAATGGCAACGTAATATTATATCTAGCAACGTAGTGTCATATCGTAATTTACACCCACACATGTCCAGCTCTCGATTCGATGCTATGATATAAAGTTATTACTCGATATTTTATAATGAGGACAAAAGGAAGTGCAAAACACCCTCGTTGCGGTTGTGGTTTCTTTTGCTTTTAGCATCATTGCAAAAGAGGATTATTTTTCTTCCTTTTATTTCATCTATGTAGACATGGAAATGAAAAAAAAAAGGGACGGCAAAAACCACTCAGAAATGATATGTACTAAACATGCGATCCAGTGTTCTTCTATCGCTATTTTGGTTCCTGTTGATTGCCTGTTGGCGCTGCAACGCGGACGTTTGGGAGTCAAGTTACAGATGGTTTGGTTTGGCGTTAAAGCCGAGTCAGTACGGATAAAATGAACGATTGGATAGAGTCAGCGCAATCAGTATTTTGGATAAAATCAAAGTTTAGATAGAATCAGCGCAATCAGTACTTTGGATAAATTTAGCTTGGCTTGTCGCTCTACAGTCATTTTGTGCACACTTTAGGTTAATTAGACCGGGACCTACAGTTTAGAGGAATTTCCGAACCACTCACAAACATCCAGGACACCACCAGGATTCGAAACCTGAAGCCTGTGGTACCAAATGCCACAGCGCTAACCAATGCGAACGCAAGAGGACAGGCGCGTCGATGCAGATAAATCTTTTCGAAGTAAATTATCACTGTAATTCTTAAATAGCTTAGTTAGTGTAACAAAAACAAAATTTATTCTACCACCAATTATGGGGGGAGATAAACATCCGGTATAAAAATGGAAATGGAAAAATCGATTTTTTTTTTTTTAAGTTATGGTGGAAATTTTTTTTTCTCTCTATATGTATTATGTAATTTGTAATTTTAATCATTAAAAATTAATGCTATTTGATATTAAAATTAAAATACTTCCGAAAATATCTTTCGGCCTTATTACGCAGTTCTATTTTAATCTGTTCGATTTGGCTACTTGCCAATTTTCCCCGAGATCGGACTATATATATAGCAAGTTCAGATCTGCAAACTTTTCGGATTGCCTTACAATGAGAAGAAAATAATTAAAAGTTGCACCCCATACAATAATAATAATAATATATATATATATATATATAGCGTGTGTGTGTGTGTGTAGATTAGTTCCCGTTGTTATCAAGACGACGATTAGAATAATCATGTACGTTTTCAATATACAAAGTATAATGTGCTCCAATACAGAGTACTGATGCCATCTACAGTCGGAGAAAGTTAATAAAATAGAAAGGAACTCACACACATATGGTTGGTTTCAAAAAAAGGAAATTACTTGTTGTTTATTTATCTTAAGCCCCTATACATACATTTAAATTAAATCACAAATGTGTGTTGTGTCTAACCCTCAGTTCCTGCAGTGCGGGATGGACATCCCATGAATATTCCACTCATGGATGGAGGTAAAGGGGGCAGCTTCTGTTGTGATGGAGAACCCGTAGGTAGCCTGACTGGGCTCCGTGACGCTCTTACAGTCATATGAGACAGGGACCTACGGTTTAAAGTGGATTCCGAACCACTACAAACATCCATGACACCGCCGAGACTGGAACCTGAAGCTTGTGGCACCGAGCTCTAGACACTCGGTCATTCAGGCCCCAAATCACTCATTCCCATTCTAATGAGAATTGAATGTGATCTTTGGGATTCTATGTGTTTAGTACTGTATGGAAAAAGATGGTTGGATGCCCTCTGTGAATGTCGCGGTTCTGATGGCCGAGTGGTTAGCCCTCTGGCTCTCGGTGCCACAGGTTTCGGGTTCCACTCCCGGGGGTGCCATGATTGTTCGTAGTGGGTCGGAGTCCACTTTAAACTGTAGGTCTCGGTCTGTTTAACCCTCGTGTGCATAAGATGACAATAGAACGACAAACCAAACCAAAATGTGAATGTCGCCCTATGATTACTCTCATTTATTTCTGCATTTGTTTTGAAGCGCTGTCATTGCCGTCTTTCCACAGGTATGTGGAGTCCAATGGTGAAATGACTGTGCTTACTCAATTTGGATATTCGACTTGCAATCCCACCGGAGAGATTGCCAATCATGATAGGCCTTTGACGTCCCCTCCCCCACCCCCAAGTATCCTTTTGAGTGCCTCACTTTGGAGACCACTGGACTCGATAAAACCCAATCGAGATGGTCACTCGCTGCCAAAGATCTCGTTACAAGTTGTGATTGCAACGCATGGCGGGACACAAAGTGGAGCAGGCGAAAGTGCCACTGGGAGTGAAGCGAGAGGAGGCAATTGCTTATTACGAGGAGAGGGGAGAGGGCTGATGCAGGCCGATAGAGGAGGGAAATTTTCCGCCAAGTTGGCCGCAAACACTTGGAAGGGTCTGAAGCGGAACCCCATTAGATGCCATTAGTTGGTGCAGCCACGGAGCGCGGGAACCCGCCGATCTCATCTGCAAAAGTGAAATTTCTTCCACTCTGAAAGTGTTGTCACTGGGAAAAAATTATTCTCTGAAACGGGATCTCCAGACATCCGATCGTTTTTTACTTCTAATGGAAACACAGAACCAGGCTTCGTGGCCTGTTGCCAACGTCTTTAGCTGGTGTTCAGGAGAACTCGGTTACGACACCTTTACCGGGTCCCTTACACTCACTTTCTAGAATGATGTTCTTATAATGCAGCTAACAATACAGAGACGGTTAATCTTCATGCCATAAGCAAGGTCTACACCGCTGTGACTCATTTAGCACTACCCAGGGGGCACGGGTTGCTTGAAGATAGGCTACAGACGCGAGTCACACTACCCCCACAATGCTCTACGATCCTATGAGACCGAGACCTACGGTTTAAAGTGGATTTCGAACCACTACAAACATCCCTGGCATCACCGGGATTCAAACCCGAAACCTGTGGAAGATTTAATGGTGATCGTGACAGCGAGTGCAACCATATCCTTTACTATCGAGAGTCAGGCTCGACTCGTGTTCCAGTGGAAACGTGTGCAGCTAGCGTACAGGAAAAAGGCTGGTGGCATTGTTGCGGATACTGCCTAAAGGAACAAGGGAACCCGATGTAAATGATGATCCATAAAGCATCTTGCATCGATAGTCAAGCTGCTTAGTGGAAGTTTTCGGAATTTCTTCAAATGGCAGGCAAATGCGGCCCAGCCATTTCTAAAAGTTCTTCAAGGAGGAGCTGGCTAACTGGTAATGATCGACATAGCCCTATGCACAAGTGGTGAGGTATGAAGAAAATAAACACGAAAAGCTTGGTGGAGATTGCGGCGGCGCATATAAAGCATCTCGATTCGGGAGTCAGACTATTTGATGGGAATTTTTCCGGGTTTTCTCCCATACGACACGTAAGTTGTCTGTAGTTACCCCTAAAAGCCCTCTCAATGTGCGTAGGCTCTCATTTGTTTTCGACAATAAAAAAATAATGAAAACACAGCAAATAATACCTAAAAAATACAAACAAAAATTTCTGAAAAACCACAAATAAAGTTCTTTAAAAAAGTATAAATTTATATGGTTTAAATTATTGAGTGAATATCATAATTTATATTTCAAATTTGAAATATTTGTTTGTATTTGTGTAACTGATTATTTAAATATCATTTTCATCATGGTAGGAATGATCATAACAGGACATAACTAACTTGTTTATATTCGAGACATTTTATTACCAATACTAAATACCTTATTATTAGGGCGGCTTGATAGCCAATTGGCTAGCGCTCTGGCTGTTGGTGCCACAGGCTTCAGGTTCGAATCCTGGCTGGGGCATAGATGTTTGTGAGTGATTCGGAATCCACGTTAAACTGTAGGTTCCGATCTCATTAGCCCAAACTGACCGTAGAGCGACAAACCAAACCAAATCAAAACTCAGAGAGTGAAAACTGCAAAGTAATTAGCTGGTTGTAAATCTGCGTTAAACTGTATGTCCCGGTCTAATTAGCCCGAAGTGTGCACAAAGTGACCGTAGAACGACAAACCAAACCTTACAAGTAGTACTTACATAGTATTATTAGGTCACTAATGATTGATAAGTCAAATTTTTAGCAAACTCATCGTTACCCAAATTGCACTTCGTGCGGCTTTTCACGAAAAAAAAAAAAAAAAAAAAAAGATATTGGTATTTTACGATTTAACTGCCTCGAGTTTAGATCATGTTTCAGTAGATATCATAACCAAAAACTAGAAAATGAGCAGTCCAATTTTCGATGCAACTCATTCCATCCTAATCTCCTTTGGATCTACTAGTTTAAAAAAACAGTAATTGTAGTGCATTTAATATCTGAATTAAATCTCTTGTTCTATTGCACATTGGAAGGACGCTCTACAGGTAAGGCATTATTCAAAGAGACAAAATGAATAGTAGTTCATGAATGAGATTATATTACCATCTTAAACGTGTTAATTGATAACCATTCATGATTTAAGGTTCCTAAAATATTCGTTAATTCTGATGTTAGAATACAGTCGATCACTCAAAATTTCTCTCTATAAATTTCCACACTTGAAATTTTTTATTTCAATACATATATCAATTGAGTGTCATTATTTTAAACGATACCTAAGTTATATTCTAAGCGGCCAAATGACTAATTGGCTAGCTCTGTGGCATTTGGTATCATAAGATTCAGGTTCTTTTTCTGGCGCTGGCATGAATATTTGTTAGGGGTTCGGAGTCCACGTTAAACTGTAGGTCCCGGTCTAACGAACCTAAAGTGTGCACAAAATGTCTGTAGATCAACAAACCAAACTAATATTTTGCTTATTCAAAATGAACCTGTTTGTTCATTTTGAATGAACAAAATAAAAGTAGAATGTCCCTCGCCCATAGTTTATTTATTTTTTATTTTTTTATTTAATAGAGATTTTGTTTGGTTTGACGCTCTACAGTTATTTTGTGCACACTTTAGGCTCATTAGACCTCATTAGACTCCGAACCACTCACAAACATCTATGCCAGCGCCAGGAAAAGAACCTGAAGCCAAAAGTCAAAGGCCATCAGGCCGCAATGAATAAAGGAGATGAGACTTATTCAAGAATACATCTTTTCTTTTAAAAGGGGCTCACTCAGGGGCTAAACATTTTAAAACCTTTATCTATCAAATTGTCCAGAAAGAATATTAAAATATATTATTTTCTTTAGAGGAGGGACGTTTAATTATTCAAACAAAATGAATTTTTTCGACAGAAAACGGGAAGAATCATCTGATGTCGCCATAAATGGTGCAGCAAGCGTTTAATTTCACGTTTCTGCGTAATTATTCAACTGCAGCCGAGTTCCTGCCAGTGCAAACATCCCTCCGACATCAAACAAAGCCGCCCCGAGTAGTTTTAGTCATTCCGATGAGGCATTTGTTACGTAAACGGAATGAACCACAACAAATCACTCGCACTTGGAAGTCGCTACTTCGTTTAGAGCTAACAGTTCCACGAACATCTTCCACATCAGTTTGTGTGCGTGTGTGTGCATCTTTTCCATTTTTTTGCCCCCTCTGAGTTGCAGAGAGCATATTAGGTACGAAACGACTTATAAACTTACCTACAAGCAAATAATGGCAATATATTCAATATAATAATAAAACAAATACCATTTTAATGTAAATAATACTGTCAAGTATATAATTCCGTAATAAAAATTATTCCATATTAAGTACATAATTTAGTATTTTTATACTTCAGCTAACAAACATTTTGTGAAACGTTTTTTTTTAAGTATTTAATTTTCAAGAGTTAAAACATAGAGATTTAATTTTGAACAGTTGAAACACAGAGATTTAATTTTGAACAATTAAACAAAACTCAAGAATTAAAATTATAGAGTCGTGAAGATATTGACTGAAAAAAGGCTGACAGTCAGTAACCGACTTATTGGGATGATATCCTGGTGTATTATTACGTGGGAACATAATATTTTCTGGTAAAAAATTCTGGGTTACCGGAAGAAAAAAAAAACTGTCAGAGAAAAAATATATTTTTTACTTTTAACATCAATTAATATTCTCATGCCCCATAAAAATATATCATAAGTTAAATGGTAAGCAATACATTATTATCATGCGTGAATAGAATATCGCTGTCGTACGAGGTTCACAACACAACAAGTAAAAAAGCAAAGATTCGAGCTGTTATCCAGTTGGTAACTGAAAATAAAATATTCTGAAACAAAAATTTCAGAAGTGAAAAAAAAAAATTTTGTTTCTTTAAATTGATCATTAACTTTTTTATGATTAACATTTTAATTTCAATAAAATATTGGAATGAAACGCATGCTACTAACACTTGCCATAGGCTACTATGAATGACGTGCATTGCTTCTCATTTTGAATTATTCATGGTTTTCAAGAGAATAGAAAGTGCATTCGGACATCGTTTCTTTCAATAAACAATTTGAGACCGTCATGTTTTAATAAAGCTCTTGATTTTTGAAATTTAATTTAAAATAAAGTAGCTGATCTCATTCAGAGGTAAAATTTTGTGATAATATTTTTATGGAAATTTGTATTGACGCTGTTGTTAAATTAGGTTCTAAAACACTGATAATCACGAAGTTCTTATGTTCAAATAACGATTTTCGTGTAATAAATAAATAAATAGAAATTTTTATTTACTTATTTTATTTAAATATCAGACCTTCAACTTTCTGAAAATAGTTTGTTCCTGTTGTGTTTCTAGAGACATTGGAAAATTAGGAGAGTCGAGATGTAAAGTCGAGACTTAAATAGTCGAGATGTTTCGTTAACTGATAACTTTGAATTCAATTTCTGGTTTTTTTTTGCTACTCCCTCGTACGATTAAGAGTCACAATTGTTACGATAATTTTCAGAATCTGATGACATTTTAATTATGAATTTTGAATGAAGTTATGTATGTATTGAACTAAAAGGTTTTAAAGAGATTCATTTAGACATGAATTATTGAAAACCCTTATTTTTTTTCCTTGTAGTTTTGCTCTAAATCACTCGATTGACTGTAATTCAGCTGTACTTCAGAATGTTTTGATTCTTCTAGTTCAATGTATGCAAAATGGACATAGGTCTACACATATGTAAAACAATGGTATATGCTTTGCATATTCTGTTAGTTAGGAGTGTTTACGTAAAATAAAAAATATGTTTTTTGACAAATTAGAATAGAAAATATCTATGCTAATATGTATTCATGTTTTTCAATGTTTTGTAACCTAATATAACAAAGACATGAAAACAAATTTCAGTAAAACATCATTTAAAATTTTATCTCTCAATTTGTAGGTTACCACGAAATCCTTTCACGAATGTCGACTTATCATGTGTGAACATACTTTGTTTGAAAACAAAACAAGAAGCAGATGAAGCAATAGAAATAGAAATTAATGAAGCAATTTTTCAGAATTCTACAAGAACGTAAGTCCTGCACTTTAGGGTTCAGTTTGTTTATTTGGCTATTTTTTTCCCTTGTGTTTTTCGCCAAATCCCTTTCTAAACAAACAAAATGGCCGCTGCTGTTGCAAAATGCTGCGGTTTTGGCGATTTCATTTGGTGCGGAAGAGACTTGATTATTTTGAGGAAACGTAACAAAAATTATATCTTTAAAAGCCAGACAATTCAACTACAGCCAGCGCGTGACTTGATATGGGTTAATCGTTATATTTAGCAACACATATTTCAACCATATTCACACATTATAAAAAAAAATCATTTGGAAAAAAAAAACGTAACGTATTTGAAATTCATACATATTATTTAAAATAATTATTTAAAAAATATTTCGAACTCATTTTTCTTTAAAAAAAAGATTGATAAGAAATATTAATTGTAAGCTTTTATAATCGTTTTTCTGTAGTACATCTCTCACAGTACAAGTAAAAATAAATGTACACTTTTAAATTATGGTTAGAAACATGACATTTGTAATACTATTACTACCACCACACCACTGTGCCTAGAGCTGAGTTGCCCCTATACAGTTTGGGAATGATGTGGGTGAGAAGTTACCCTATTGGGCTCTGTGACGCTCTACAGTCCTATGAGACCGGAACCCACTAATTAAAGTGGACAAACAGTGGATTACGGAAACCTGTGGCTCTGAACGCTAGACACTCGACCATTCAAGCCCCAACATTTTTAAAACGCGCTCTTCCTTTTCCTAGCGCTAGAATGAATTATAATATTGCATTCAAAAGAATACAATCAAATAAAACGGGCAGCCAAGCATTTGATCCTTATCTGTCACGGTCAACAAATCTAAATGCATTTTATTTATTTTCAAATCACGCGTTGCGTCATTCTGTTCCCAGATTAGTCTCATTTCACGGTCATCACATTTGAATGAAAGTTTGGCTAATCCGATTGGCAACACAGAAATCAATCCCCTCTTAGTTCTGCTTCGACCACCCCCATCGAGGCTGCGGCAACCACAAAATAAACATTCGACACATGAACGGAATGCAGATGGAAAGCTTTATAGTAAAACTCTCAAATGGCACAAATCTTTTGGATAGAGTAAAGGAACGCGAAAATCGTTTTGCTTCTTAATATCTAAATGTAAATTAAATTCGCCTAAAGATATTTTTCAAGCAATCGAATGTCATCGTTTAATCCTTTGATATACTATAGTAGGCTGTTATTTGGAAGTTGACAACAGTAAACCCCGCGTTACAAACTCATACAGGTGCATTTTTAATTGTTGTTTGGCAATAAAAGTGAATTTTCTCTTGCATACTGATTGCTAATAAAGGCCAAAATAATTAACAGCAAATAGAATTTTTTTACAGTTATGGAATTCCAGCAATAATAAAAGTACTGATGGTAGAAAAATATTTATACTTGAACATTTCCGATTCGAACTGTAAAACTCCCATGAAATCAAGATTTTGTTACTAATCCCCCTGGTGCAGGGAAGTCTACAGCATGTCCAAAAGACCCCGTCGCAGGCGACTGGGCCAGGGCTAAGTGTCATATGCAGTTTCACTTTAAAGAGGAACCACCAGGGCTGAAGACTGACTAAAAATCTAGACAACGCTCTACGATCCTATTAGACCAGGACCAGCGGTTTAAAGTGGATTCCGTACCATTACAAACATCCATGGCCCGCCGGGACTCGAACCCTGTGGCACCGAGCGCCAGAGTGCTACATACTCGGCCATTCACGCCCCTTAAATCAAGATGTACGCCACAAAAAGCCTCCGATAAGTGATGAGTTAAGACATTGGCTTCCGAGAGGACTTTTAGGAGTAACTGCACCACATTTATAATCGCACCACATGTACGTATCGCATAAAGTAAACCAAATCAATATAGTAAACTTGAAATTTTATTTAATGTAGCAATTAAAGTTCTATGTTATAAACTTTTTAATAAGTTACAGATAATTTTTTAGATAGATTTTTAGTTTCAAACAATATTTTTATTATTACACAAATTAAGGGTAATATATAATTAATATCTATATGCCTTACTCCCATATTCTTCACAAAAATAATGAAGGTGGTAAAAATAATAAAACAAATTTTTTAAATTTTTTAATTTAAAAATTTTTATTTTTTAGTTTCCAATATTTTTATTATTACACAAATGCCTTACGCCATGCCCTCCCATATTCAGGGATGTGTAGCTCCCACAGCAAAATAATGAAGGTGGGTAAAAATAATAAAAACAAATTTTTAAAATAATTTAAAAATATTTTTATTTTCAAAAATATTTTTACTTTACGCCATGCCTTACTCCCATATTCAGGGATGTGTAGCTCCCACAGCAAAATAATGAAGGTGGTAAAAATAATAAAAACAAATCAAAACAAAAGTCCAGTTATAGAATTAAATATAAAGCGATACTATACAACAGAATAAATTACATGATATACTATGCAGAGTGTCCATAAAGTTCCTTTAAAATTTAAAAAATGTATTGCAAAGTCAAATAAATAAGTGAAATTTATTACAATATGAGACGTATATATTTAAGGTCCCCCCCCTCATTGAGTTTTATACATCTCTATATGGGCACCATGAGTTGTTTGATGTCCGGAGGCCTGATGTCCAATTAGCCAAGCGCTCTGATTGTTGGTACCACATACTTCAAGTTTGAATCCTGGCGGTTGCATGGATGTTTATTAGTGGTTCGGAAAGTACGCACAAAATGACCTTAACGCGACAAACCAAACCACCATGAGTTGACGGAGCACATCAAGATGGTGGTACTCTTGCCATATTCGCTGTAGCATACCCTCATCAGTGGTGACAATACCTTTGTTTTAGATGAGCCATGTCCCGTACCTTTGTTCGATGTACGATATTTTTAACATAACCCTGGATTTCTCTAAGAGAATCAATCATGTCATTGCCACCATTGATGAGGGTATGTTACGTTGCAAGAGTTCAAGTATTATCTTGTTGATGTGCCTCCATTGATGTACTCATTACAACTCTTGCCCATATAAAGATGTATTAAATTAAACTGAATAACTAAATGAGTCAAGAAGAAAGTTTAATTTGTAACTCTCATTTTATGATAAGTTTCACTTATCCATCGTTTTGTAATAAATTTCGAAACTGTAAAGGGACTTTATGCAACTAAGGTAACTATAATTAAAATCCTCAGACTTAACAAAAAAATTTAACATGGTTAATAAACAGAGCATGAAATAGTACACAATTGTTATAAAACACTTCAATCCATGAAGTTCAAAATAGCAAAATGCTGTTATTGAAATGAAGATAGAATTCAGTTAAGATTTCAAACATAACAGTTTTTAGAGATTAATGGCTGATTATTCTATGAATCTTGAATCATTTATATCTAAACATATACGTTACAATAACACCGGAAATTGTTGAAATTGAAGAAAAGCAAGTTTTTAACGCAATGATAGAAAGTCTGAAATAAGTCGCTGAAAAAAATGAATGCTATTCGAACAACACATTCGTTTCAATATCGCAATCTTTTAAGAAGCATTAAACCATCTGTTTTTGAAAGGCCCAACTGAAATTCGAATTCTTTTTTTTATCTAAAAGCTGAACCTGAAAAGTTTGCGGGTCAATTCTTCCCTGGCGAAGAAGTGAATGGGGGTGATTAAAATCTCGAAGAAATCTCGCTGCGTGGGCTTTTTACCATTTCGCAGTAAAGGAATCGCCGTTTCCGAGGTCGAATCTTTTTTTCGTCTTATTATTACTTTAATGATGAGTTCAGTTCACTTCGGTCATTACGTTTCGTCTGCTAATGGCCGCTATTAAGAAGGGAACAGCAGTAATGAAACATCTAAAGAAAGGATAAACACGAATTCCTTTTTGCTTTTATTTTAAAAGATTATTTTATAAAGTGGAGTGTGCGTAAATTTTTAGTTTCAAACTATAGTTTTTACTATTGCGCAAATGAATTATAATATATAATTAATATCTTTCACTGTATGCCATACTTTATTTTCATAATCAGAGATGTCCTCCGTCATAGTGAAAAATAATAAAAACAAACCAAATCAAAATACGTCCAATTATGGAATTAAATAAATATAAAGTGACATGCAATAGAATAAATTATATGATATGCCATATAGTGTGTCCATAAAGTCCCTTTACAATTAAAAAAAATTATTGCAAAGGCAAATGATAAGGCAGATAAGTGAAATTTATTACACTATATAATTAAGGGTTTTATTTTCTTCATATAATTTTATACATCTCTACGTGGGTACCATGAGTTGCATGAAGCACATTAAAATGGTGGTACTCTTGCCATATTCGCTGCAGCAAACCCTCATCAATAGTAGCAAGGCCATCAGTAACCTTTGTCATAGATGAGCCATGTTGCAAATCCATTGCAACAATCCATGGTTGCACAGCATTTTTATCAAGCATTTTATAGTTTTTATAACGATTATCAGTAATAGACCTCATTAATCTGTTGTAATATTATTTATCTTTCTGGAAATAAACACTTATCAGATCTGTATGCTATTTGTAAATCCATATATGCTTATTAAATTTTGATATGCTGTTTTTAAATCCATATATGCTTATTAAATTTTGATATGCTGTTTGTAAATCCATATATGCTTGCCAAATGTTTCTATTTGTAGATCTGTATAAATGTAATCTGTAATCTATATAAGGTATTTGTAGAGTTTTATGTGCTTAGGGGCCTGATGGCCGAATGGATAGTGCTCTGGCTCTCGTTACCACAGGTTTCGGGTTCGAATCCCGGCGGTTTGTAGTGGTTCGAAATCCACTTTAAACCGTAGGCCTCGGTCTAACATGATCGTAGAGCGTTGCTGGGGCATTGTTACTCCGCGTCCGGGGCTTATCTTCAAGTGACACGCGCCCCCTGGGTAGTGCAAAGTGAGTAACATCGGTGCAGCCCTTATGACATTAAAAGATCACGGTCTAATTGCCAGCTGCATTAGGAAAAAAAAATATGCTTACCAAATTTACACTACATATATATTCAATTTGTAAATCTGTATATGTTTACTTTATGTATAATTTGCTCTCTCTATGTATATTTTTTCCCCTAATGGAAGAAAATTAGAAAATTAGTTCCATACACATGTTTATTGATAAGGATAATGTCTCGCTCACTTGAGGTAAACAAAGACTCAAAGCGGAAGGAAGGTTGCCATTGTATGCAAGGAGGATTGTACCACCGGCAATTTGGAAGCAATTATGAACATTTTTACATTCCACTTACAAATAAATTCACTTTAATCACTTCAAAACTTTTATCGTATATCCCAATAATAACTGTTGATATAAAATCTATAATTTTATTGCTGAGACGAAATATATGGTACATCCACATGCCAGATGGGGAGTTTCTTTCTTGCTATATTTAAGAAAGAAAAAAAAAAAGAATAAATAAAAGAATAAACTGATGTCGGAGAAGGCGGGGAAAAAAAGAAAAAGAAGAAGAAAGGAAAGAAGATGAATGTTGAAAGTTTTTCAAGAGAGGGAAAAAACTTCTTTTTCGTTTATGAATAGAAGAGGAACAGCGTTTGAATTTTATAAATGATACTTAAGTTTAGGAGACAGTACTCAAGTGCTTCCGGGAAGTACTTGTACTGTATTTTTTTATGGGGAAACATAATCGTAGCCGATATTGAAAAAACTGGAGAAATTTTTTTAAAGAATATTGTTTTCATGCATGTTCATTGAGGATGATGATGTATTGCTCATTTAAGTTAAACCCAGACTCATCGCTGAATTAGGGTTGACATTGTTTGCAAGGAGATGATATCACCTGCAATTTGAAACAAGATCTCCTAGTGTAAGAATCCGAATGTTACCTTATCTCATGACACACGAAAAGAGTTTCAAACCTACGAATTTATAGTACTCATCGGGAATGGAGAAGGGAACATTCGATTCTGTATCGCTTGTTGAATTTCGAATAAAATTATCACAGTTCGGAATCCAAAGTGCTATCTACCTAAATTAAATAGTAACATTTTACAAAATTAAAGTTTAAATATTATTTTTAGTAATGATTTGAAGAAATATTTAGATTATTATTTTTTTTTCAAAACTCATTAATATTATTCTTATCATTCCAAAATGTAATATTTCTTCGTTTCTTTTAAACAATATTTAAATGAATAAAGAGCAATTTTTTAAAATCCAAAATAGAAGGATTGACAGCTGCCATTAAATAATTGATGGCAAAGTATGAAAAATGTATCGACAGGCTCATAACTGAATTAATTTTCATAATGTAAATCAAATGAAGAAAAAATTTTGAATTAAAATTTCATAACAATTGAATTTAATATTGATGCACACGTTTTTACCATTTTCACAGAATTGAAACAATAAATAAAAATCATTTGACGTTTAACAAGCTACAATGATGCTTTTAATGAAAAAAAATGTCCTCGTGCTTTTTTCTTATTTAACTAACGTATTATAATATTTTATTATAATAATAATAAAGAGGAATGGGCATCCCGTTTAAAATAAATTCACTTTAACCACTACAAACATCCATGGCTTTGGTTCTACGATCCTCTTGTGCACACGAGGGCTAAGCAGACCGTGAACTACAGTTTAAAGGGGATTCCGATTCACTCAAAAACATCCATGGCACCGAAGGGACTCGAACCCGAAACCTGCGGTACCGAGTCCCAGAGCGCTAGCCACTCGGCCATCAGGCCCCAATCGACAGTCGAATTTAATATTGATGCACATATTTTTAGCATTTTCACAGACGTGGAAACAATTAATAAAAGACATTTGAGGTTTAACAAGTTACTATGTATTTTTTAAATGAAGAAATACCGCCTTGCTTCTTTCTTATTTAACTAACATACAGTCCATTTACAAATATTTTATTATAATAATAATAAACAAAAAAAGAATGGACTTATATTACAGAACTATTTATTTTAAGAGAAAACTTCTCGACACATTTTTTTTATATACATTTTAAAATCGGCACATAAACTCTAAAATTTTTATTTTTGAATTAAGAAAAATAAATAAAAAATACAATTATTGTGATATCAAAAATTCAATCATTGGGATATAACCATCATCAAAAGACTAACGAAATGTATGTCCGTAAATGAGGGATAATATATTTCTTCAACTTGAGTTCAAAAATAAGAACGAAAAAAAAAACAGCATAAAAATGCACGAGACAGAATCTGGAAAAATGCGAGGAAAAAGCTTAGCAGGTTAATCTGCTAATAAAGTGTGATTTAAACATATCTGCTCCTGACAGGATTGCTGAGAAAGCAGATTAGGACAAAAAAAATTGGAAGGAAACATTTTGCTTTTCATCTGTATGGCATGGGATTCAGCAAAACCTAATAATTCTTTCGTAACAAAAATATAATCAAAATAAAAAAAATAATAAAGATCTATGTAAAAAAAAAAGTATTCGGAAATTTTTTGTTGTTTGCATTTTAACTCAGTTTACTTTCTTTTATTTTTATTTTTATGACGAAAATTTGGAAATGAAATTATCTCGAAGTACATTCTATTAGAATATATACTTGTGTGAGATATAAATTCAAAACTAGATCGAAAAGTTATCTAATAGAAATTATCTTGAAGAATTATTAGATCGAAAAGTTATCTAATAGAAATTATCTTGAAGAATTATTAGATCGAAAACTTATCTAATAGAAATTATCTTGAAGAACTAAGATCGAAAAGTTATCTAAAGTAATTTTGATTTATAAATCAGGACTAAATAGAAAACTTTATTTAACAGAAATTATCACAAGAAAATTAATAATTAAGTTTTAAATAATCTTTATATCATAATCAAAATCAAATAATATAGAAGTACAACTGTTTATTAATTTTAAACTTTAGTATTGAGTAACATGATGCTAAAAATATGAATCCACATGAAAATTTTACAAAAATAATATATCACAATATATATTCGGGGAAAACAATCATTTTCAGCAATTATTTTCAATTACGAATGTTTAAACTTTGTAATCAAAACTTGACATCTTTTCGCACTCAAAAATAAAATAAAATATAAACCTTTATTTTCATAAGTATTTATTAAAAAAAAACAAATGCTGAAATAGTTTATAACATTTTTAAACCTTATTTTACATTTGTTTAATAATAAATATTTATAATTTATAACATTTATCTAAACTCATTTATGATTGTTTAATTTAAAGATTTATAATTTTGTATTTAAGCTCATTTTTTTCTTCAAGTCTACTTTTTTTTTTGCATAAGCACTTTAAATAAAATAAAAATCATTCACAAAATTGCTTTGTAACAAATAAGCAGACAAGAAAATATTCGCAAAGTGTACCTAACAAAAATAAATCCATGTTCTTGAACATTTAACCCTCCAGATTATTATCTTAAGCTCAAAGGACGATAGACGAAACCTCTCATCATCACTGCGATAAAGCTTTTGATGCTGACAGACACCATCAAGTTATCATCACCTGCTTTGCAAATATTCCCCCTCTTTCATCGAAGCAATAAACAATAAAAGAAATAATAATAACAACAATAACAATAACTCACCCACATGGTGAAGGACAGGAAACAAACGCAGTGTCTTGCACAGCTCCTCATCATGCCCATCGTATCCTCTCGTAAACAAAATACAAAAGGTAAACAAACGGCCACAGCAGTACGCAGATATCAAACTGTCCCTCTCATGACAGCACAGATCAAGAAATATCCCTTTTCTTTCAAGAAGTTCCGGAGAAAATCAAAATCCGAAAAGGAGCGAATGTGTCTTTCGAGGGAGAAAGAAATTGTATAAATGGAAGTAAATTGTCACCACAGATGATGAGATTCAGTTGATACAGACAGCAACCAGCGAACTATCAGCTGCTGGCATCAGAATGCTGCTGTCGATTCCACTGCTGATCGGCGAGCATTCGAGATGAGGTTGCCGGAATCGCTTTGTGATGCGGTTGGCGAGAGGCGCTTGGCGGGATTCGGTTTCCGGTGGATCAGCTGGTGGTTGCCCTGACGTCACTGGTTCTTTCTCGCATGTGGTTGTTATCCAATATCCGTAATAGATATTTCTATGTGTTATGGTTGAAAATTCTTATCAAAGGAAGAAGGTACTAAAAAAAAAATAATGCAATTAAATTATATTTCGTCTAATAGAAAAGGCATAATTGTAATTTTTAAATATATTTTTCATTATAAAATGTGTTTTTTGAAATGACAATGATACAATCCTAATAACAAATTATTTATTAGCTTTTTATGACATATAATTTTTGACATATTAGCCATATAAAAAACAAAACATCGATGCATTTATTCCATTCAATTTAAATTTTTCCTAATGCAGCTGCCAGTACAGAGACAGTTCATCTTTATACCATAAGCCAAGGCTGCATCCGCTGTTACTCATTCAGCACTACCCAGAGGGTACGTGTAGCTTGAAGATAGGCTACGGACGCTAGTCACACTACTTCCAGAACGCTCTACGATTCTATTAGACCGGGAACTACGGTTTAAAGTGGATTCTGAACAACTACAAGCATCCATGGCACAGCTGGGATTAGAACCCCAAAACTTGTGGTACCCAGTGAAAGAGCGCTAGCCACTCCGCCATCAAGCCCTATAGATAGCCTCTTGTTTAAATAGCCCCTAATAATAGATCAGGCCCTTGTTTAAATAGAATCAGATGCTTTATCTCGCTAAAATATTTCTTTCATAAATTATATTTTCTCCGTTCCATAATAATAGTAGCACGTGAATATTTGAAAAGGAAATTATTTACAGGCGCATGTAGCTTAAGTTATGTTGTTGCTGAAAACTGTGATGCCTTCCATCAAATTTCATGTTTCATTACAGCTGTCATTTGTTTTGATGCATCTTTCAACTTTTAGATGAACCTAATTATTACGAATTACAACTATTTTTCTAATATCATCCGCTAATCGAAATCCATTGTTCTATTTCAGTTTATCAACATGGAAAGATGGAAATAGAGAGAGAGTTTTAAAGCTGAGATTGTCCAGTTCTTGATGCATCCAAAGAAAAACGAAAAGGTGCAACGGCGTTAACTGCAAAACAATTCAAGTGCAACAGACTAACCCTACCAAGAATTTGGAAACGTGCTTCCAAAAAAGATTGTGGACAAAAACTTGGACATATTCGTTGTAGCAGAAGAGAGAAATTCCCAAGTCTACATTATACGAAATTTTGAAAAAAGGAAAATCCATAAAAACAAGTTAAATCAAGCACCATTAGATCTTTTCTTACAGAAAAGAACAAGAAAGATCGTTTAAAATTTTGTCTATCAAAAGTACTTCCTGACGGTGTTTAAAGACTTTTAAGGATTACATTCACATGGATAAAAACTATCTGAACACTCAAAAAACTGAAAAAAACTAATGGTTAAATAAAAAAAAATAATAATAAAAAAAATAATAATAATAAAAGAATCTTTTTTTCAAATGTTACAAACTGTTTAGATCCTTTTTTTAACATTTTTATAAAATATTTTTTTTTCCTCCAAAAGTCAAAACATATTAAAAACGACAACATGATTTGATTCTTGAAAATTGTGTCTCGATTTTTGGCTAACTTTTTTAATTTGTTGACCAATACATAATAACAATTCCATTCTAAACAATATATATTATATAATTAACAAATATTATAAAGACTTCATTGATTTGTGAGAATTTTGGAACACTTAACCGATTTGAGAAATGTTTTATTTATCACCTTTACCTGTTTAAAAATCCGTTATCCCATATGATGATGTAATAATAAAAAATGAAGACACAATAATAAAAAACGGTTCAATAATAAAAAAAAAAAACCATCTGAAAGTGGAATTTTCTGCACGCTTTTATTTCCGTTTATTTTGACCTAAAAATTTTTTTATTTTTAAGATCTACCTTTTTCAACAGGAATTTATATATATATATTTTAATTTAATGTACTTAATATATAGATTTAAAAATAGATTGTTTAAGTTTGAATCTCTTTTTAAAGGTTCAGTTAGTTCTTCTTTTTATCCAAATTCTCTGTCCAAATGTATCATATCCTCGAAAAATAAATTTCTTCCGAATTCGATTTTAAAAAAAGAATGAAATTACAAATGCATGCTAATAAAAATAACTCTTTAATTTCCTACTAGAAAACTGTTTTCTTTTTAGTGTGAAAAAGGTACAAACATTACAATTTGTTGACAAAAAATATGTACATATATTTTGAAAGTTTGGAATTTTGTTGTTTAATATCAGTTCTAACTAAATAATTTTACAACAACTAGCTTCTCTGTAATAGACTTCCAATAATATATATATATATATAAATAAATAAATATATATATATATATATATATATATATTTCAATTAAAATTACAAAAATATAAATTATATTATATTTTCGTAATATTTACTGCATTATATTTAGTTTATATTGTTTTTTTATAATTCAAATTAATTAACTTTTATTTAAGTTTATGTACGAAAAAGATTTCACTATTTGTATAATGAAAAGTATTTCTGAATAAATATGTTTCTTCAATTTTATGATCTTACTTTCATCTCCTGTTTATTGCAGAATCAAAAACTTCAAAAATAAAGAAATAAATCTGTTATATTTTATATTATTACATTTAGCGGAAACAGTTATTTTTAACATAAATGTTTTCATATGTAATAAAAATAAGACTCACTGGTATTTTTGATTAATATTGATTCAAAATATAAAATAATCAGAATTTACCCTTACTCAAAAGGACTTTCGAGCCAAAACAATAAAATAACTTTAACCTGGAGGTAAACATCTTAATAAATTAAAATAGTTATTTTTAGCCCCGGGGAAAGTTTATTGTGGCGGAAGCATATGGTCGCCAAACGGAGCGATAAATGCCTAAATGTAGTTTCCGTAATAATTGCAGGATATCAACAAAAACACTGGCTGTACGCATGCTCGCGATGAGGATTTGAGCAGCAAGTGTTTAAACACCTGATTCGCGTTCTCTTTTTTGTAATTTCAGATGAAATATTTTTTCTCCATAGAATTTTTACTATTGCTTCAGTTTCTGAATATTTAATACTGCCTTATTCGCTCAATACTCGGTTTTATAGTCTTTTGAATTTATTATAAGCTACTTAAAGTGATATATTTCCTACTTAGTTCAGTTAGTATAGCTTTTTTTTCCCCCAGTTTTTTATAGTAAGCTACTGGGATTTAAGTGACATATTTCCTTCCTATATAGTTCAGTTCAGTTGGTACTCGCTTATAATATATATGTGTGTGTGTAATAAACCACTTTCGTTTAAATGATATGTTTCCTATTCAGTCAATACTCGTTTTTATTATTTATGATACTTTTAATGATATCTTTCCTATGTAGTACTCTTAATTACGAATTAGTAATCGCATATATATTTTACAATTATTAGTACTGCATAGATATATTTTATTAATAATAAGCCGTTTGCGTTACAATGATATGTTTTCCATGAAATTCAGTCAATACTCACTTTTATATATATTTTTTAATTTGCCATAAACTGTCTGCATTTAAAGTGAGATATCTCTTATGCAAATAATGATTCGAATTAAAATAATACGGAAGGTAAGATTTTCGGTATCAAAATAAAAGCATTCTATGAAGTATTAAAAAAAGAAAGCTGAAATAAGACAGTATTACAGTATTATTTATGAAAAGTAAATAGTTATTTAATTTCATAACATAAGCTATTCTTCCAGCTTGATATTTCCCCCTCCCCAATTATTTTACTATTCTAATCATGGATTTGGATAAAAGTTCTACGGTATTTTCTTTATTTTTCAGAATTTTTTTTTTTTTTTTTTTTTTTTTTTTTTTTTTAAGTAACTAAGCATTTACATACTCAAAACTACTATACTTAAATACTTAAAAAACATGCGATGTGGGTAGTAGTTTTACAGTATGTAGGATGTAGTAAGTTTGTAATAAAATACTTCATACAGAGCGAAGAGGGAAGCTGCTACTGAATGGTAATTGCAAGAGAAAATAATATTTGCTTGTCTAGATGTAAAAAAAAAAAAAAAAAAAAAGTTCGTTCCGGGGTGGGTTTTCTTTTTTTTCTCCCTTTCCCACTCACAAAATTACAGGTGATTGTTATGTGCAGCTCGGACGACTTTTAACCTTTAGTATTGGTTATTTTTTATTTTTTTTTTTTTTTTTTTTTTAATTTCTTTCACGAGGTGTTGGTTTATTTTAAATTTCTTTTTCACGCTTTTTTATACATAATGTGTATTTAAATTTCTTTCACAAGCTAATAATTAGATAAACAAGTAATATAAAAACAAATTTTTTAAAGTCAATTCCTTTTTTTTCTTCACTCTATTGCAGAAAGTCCCTTATAAATAATTTTCGTTCATTTTTTTTAAAGTTTATCTGGCGGCATCTATTGGTAGATATATCCAACTTAAATCTAAAAAAAAACTAAAAATTAATTAATTAAATTTAATTACTGAATTAATATTTGAAAATACTGCATTAATATCCAGTGTCCTCCACTACAAGTTAAAAAAAAATGTATTTGAACTCGAGTGGACAAATAAAAAGTATTTTATGAACGATTGAAAATTTGAACAAGATATATATAGAGAGAGTGTGAGCTAATAGAAGGAATTGAAAAAAAAAAGAACAGCAATCTAGGATTACAGCAAAATAATAATAGCAAAAATAATAAAAGCAAATATATTAAGCTATATTTCAAATTTAACTAAAAACTTTTTGATCATTTAAAATTAAAAAATATAGAATACATTAACAAGAATACTCAAACACGATCGTTTCAAATTTCAAACTTAAAAAATTAAGTATAATAATATCCAGAAAAATAAGCTAAATTAAAATCAGACGATTTTTTATATTATTGCCAATTTATAGTTACATTATTTTAAAAATTGAATAATATATATTAAATGACTAATAAAAATATTTGATAACAAAATAATAATTAAATGAAAAAAACTGCATTAACATCCAGTGTCCTCCACTACAAGTTCAAAAAAAATGTATTTGAACTTGAGTGGAAGAATAAAATGTATTTTATGAACGATTGAAAATGTGAACAAGATATATATAGGGAGAGTGTGAGCTAATAGAAGGAATTTAATAAATAACGCAAACTTGTTCCAAAAGATCGTCTGGTGAAACCAAAGCATAATTAAGTAAAAATGAGATTTTTCAAGAAAAGAAAATCGTTTATAATTGTATATGTTTATTTTATTTTATTTATTTATATTTAAAGTTTCTGTAAAGTATATAAAGTATTTATTTACATTTAAAGTCTGGAGTATTTTTTTTAAACAGTTTGTTTATTCAAGCTCTTCTTCATTATGGAGTAGAATTGATAAGTTGCACAAAATCTTTCCCTTTCTTCATATGCAGCAGTGTTCAGTCATTGAGGATCGCCGTCATACTCGAAGACTGCTGATCCTTCAAGTAGGCACTATCTTCTCCTAATTTATATTCCTTTCCGGTCTCTCAGCTCTAATGATATCTAATAGCCCAAACAGATCTCCTTTTCCAGAAACCTTAGAGTCGAGTCTTATCTCCTTCCCGCGTCTTTTTCAGGGAAGCCCCTCGTGAGAAAAAGGTCGCAGACGATAAGGGGGCAGGGGGTCGGCGAAAGGGTCTTTGGAGAGTGAGTGATGGGGGGCTTCGAGCAGGGACCGAGCACAAGGGGTTCTCTGTGAAAACTTGTTGGAGAAAGAGGACGTTGAACTCTTTTCACTGGTAGAGATTTTCAGGCTGAATTTGAGAAGCAAATTCTGGAGTGATTCTTCAACTGTTTCCTAAAAAAATTGTGGGGGAGGGGGGAGACTTCCTCAAACACAAAAATAAAATATTAAAAATCTAGAGGTAACAATTTTTTCAAGCTTCAATTCATATATTCGTAAGAGCAATACCAACTTTTATTTAAAAACCCTTATTGTGTTCAAGTAGCTGCAAACAATATCAGCAAAATTATACGGGAGTTTTTCATGGATAATTCGAACATCCTTATTAGTTTGCCCAGAAATTGAAGTTTAATATGTAATTTAAATACATTTAAAAACAAAAATAAAAGACGTACAGAAAAAAAAAAAAAAAAAAAATTATACTTTTTCTAAAACTGATGGGTTACGTAACAGTCAGAACAAAAAAACCAGCAGTGCAATACAGTGAACTGCAAAGTGCTTTAAACAATTTTCTTGTTAATTTAAATATTCTGATTTCAATATCCGTAAAATGAATGATTTAAAAAAAAAAAAAAATTCGAATTTTATTTCAAACGTTTTTTTATCCTTAGTCAGTGGACATAAAATATTCCTTGCCAAGAATTTGAAGGTTCTTTTTTTTCTTACTCATACTTAGATTACAAAATAATATCCATTTTAAAGATTAAAAACTAAAATTGAAAATGCGTGTTGAAATGCAGTGGGATGATTGAAACGGGGGTCTGCCTTTATGTATGAAAGATTACAGTCCATCTTGTTTGAAAGGCAGTGTGGTAAAACAGTGGTACATCTATGCCCGCTTTGTAAGAGGTCCACCTTGAAATACGTTTTGTTTGAACACGAAAAGTTTTGTCTGGTATAGTGCAACTTTGTTTGGAATACGACTCACGTGCATCCAAGTCTTTACCAAATGAATAGATGTTAAAAACTTTCTTGAGAAGTACCAATCCAACAAAGGCTAGACAAGTCAGTCGAAGGGGTGAAAAATGAAGCAACTGGGCCTTAGAGGCTTATATCCCCAAATACTAAGGTGAGAAGATGTTAAAAAGATAACTGTAAGATATAGGAAAAAGGGTGGAAGATGGGAATAGTGACCTGAAATCACGACCGAGAACCGGCTTAGTTGCCAGCACTGAAGCAGAGCATCAGGTATTTATTAGAAAAAACAGGGAAGGTTACAAAAGGGGATTACAGTGTCAAAAAATCATCCACGAATAGGTGGGAGTAATCATATTCGAATGATTTTAAAAATACATGCTAATATATATACAATTATGACGAGTAGATAAACGTGCTTGCAGGGTTATTAGGAATGTTCAGTTTCATACAGAAATGTTTCTTGGGAAAGTTCAATTTTAAACAGAAAAAGTTCTTAGGAAAATTCAATCGTAAAAATTCCAAAGAGTAAACAATGAAGGAGCAGTAGGCACTGAGTTGAAGGTAAGGATGGATTCAATTCCTTGCAAGAGGGATTGTTGGAGGCGATGTGTACAGAAGATGGCTAGACAAGCTGCAAAAGCAGTGTCTGCAACCACCAGACTCTATCACATTTCCTAAATATCCTGAGGAGACGGCAGAAGCAAAGTTTTCTTTGGGCAGACTTGTAGTCGATTTCCGATCTGAGGATCTTTAATTAGGTCCATGTAGGAAAAAGAGAAAATTAAATTAAGTAAGTTTTCCTTTATGTGTGTATTTCACCTAAATGCTTTTGCATTTCAGTGTTAAGCAATGTTTGAATTATTTTATACAACCCTATCACAAATAGGAGTGTATAAAATAATTATACAATTAGTATAAAATGACACTAACAATAGAATTTTTTTCAAAGGCTGAATTAATACTATTTCATATGGGAAAAATTCATTTATTATTTGTTCTGTTTGGTATAAATTCAAATCTCCTGAAACGGATTCGTCATTCCTCCTTTATTTTATATGGGAGAAATTCATTCAGTATACGTCTTGTTTCGTGATCCAAGGATCTGAAGGATCCAAGTACCCAAATTCAATTAAGTACCCAATATCAAGATCTCAGATCCAAGTCAAAGAATCTGAATCGAATTCATTACTTCCCCTTTGTTTCATATGGGAGAAATTCGTCTGATATACATCCTGTATGGTATAAATCCATGGGGACTTCCCCTTTGAAATTCGTCTGATATACATCCTGTATGGTATAAATCCATGGATCTGAAACTGATTCATTACTTCCCCTTTGTTTCATGTGGCAGAAATTCGTCTGATATACATCCTGTATGGTATAAATCCATGGATCTGAAACTGATTCATTACTTCCCCTTTGTTTCATATGGGAGAAATTCGTCTGATATACATCCTGTATGGTATAAATCCATGGATCTGAAACTGATTCATTACTTCCCCTTTGTTTCATGTGGCAGAAATTCGTCTGATATACATCCTGTATGGTATAAATCCATGGATCTGAAACTGATTCATTACTTCCCTTTGTTTCATGTGGCAGAAATTGTTTACATCCTGTATGGTATAAATCCATGGATCTGAAACTATTCATTACTTCCCTTTGTTTCATGTGGCAGAAATTCGTCTGATATACATCCTGTATGGTATGAAAAATCCATGGATCTGAAACTGATTCATTACTTCCCCTTGTTTCATGTGGCAGAAATTCGTCTGATATACATCCTGTATGGTATAAATCCATGGATCTGAAAGAAATTCGTCTGGCAGATGATATACATCCTGTATGGTATAAATCCATGGATCTGAAACTGATTCATTACTTCCCCTTTGTTTCATGTGGCAGAAATTCGTCTGATATACATCCTGTATGGTATAAATCCATGGATCTGAAACTGATTCATTACTTCCCCTTTGTTTCATGTGGCAGAAATTCGTCTGATATACATCCTGTATGGTATAAATCCATGGATCTGAAACTGATTCATTACTTCCCCTTTGTTTCCAGAAATTTTGTTTCATGTATAAATCCATGGATCTGAAAGAAATTCGTCTGATATACATCCTGTATGGTATAAATCCATGGATCTGAAACTGATTCATTACTTCCCCTTTGTTTCATGTGGCAGAAATTCGTCTGATATACATCCTGTATGGTATAAATCCATGGATCTGAAACTGATTCATTACTTCCCCTTTGTTTCATGTGGCAGAAATTCGTCTGATATACATCCTGTATGGTATAAATCCATGGATCTGAAACTGATTCATTACTTCATTCCCCTTTGTTTCATGTGGCTGAAAGAAATTCGTCTGATATACATCCTGTATGGTATAAATCCATGGATCTGAAACTGATTCATTACTTCCCCTTTGTTTCATGTGGCAGAAATTCGTCTGATATACATCCTGTATGGTATAAATCCATGGATCTGAAACTGATTCATTACTTCCCCTTTGTTTCATGTGGCAGAAATTCGTCTGATATACATCCTGTATGGTATAAATCCATGGATCTGAAACTGATTCATTACTTCCCCTTTGTTTCATGTGGCAGAAATTCGTCTGATATACATCCTGTATGGTATAAATCCATGGATCTGAAACTGATTCATTACTTCCCCTTTGTTTCATGTGGCAGAAATTCGTCTGATATACATCCTGTATGGTATAAATCCATGGATCTGAAACTGATTCATTACTTCCCTTTGTTTCATGTGGCAGAAATTCGTCTGATATACATCCTGTATGGTATAAATCCATGGATCTGAAACTGATTCATTACTTCCCCTTTGTTTCATGTGGCAGAAATTCGTCTGATATACATCCTGTATGGTATAAATCCATGGATCTGAAACTGATTCATTACTTCCCCTTTGTTTCATGTGGCAGAAATTCGTCTGATATACATCCTGTATGGTATAAATCCATGGATCTGAAACTGATTCATTACTTCCCCTTTGTTTCATGTGGCAGAAATTCGTCTGATATACATACTGTTTGGTATAAATCCAAGGATCTGAAACGAATTCATTACTTCCCCTTTATTTTATATGGGAGAAATTTATTCAGTATACGTCCTTCTTTGTGATTCAAGGATCTGAATAATCATCCAAGTACCCAAATTCAACTATCAAGATCTCAGAACCAAGTCAAAGAATCTGAAATTAATTCATTATTTCCCCTTTGTTTCATATGGCAGAAATTCGTCTAATGTACATGCTGTTTGGTATAAATCCGAGGATCTGAAATGGATTCATTATTTTCCTTTTATTTCATATGAGTGAAATTTGCTTGATATACATCCTATATGATCCAAGCTTCCTGTGATCTGAAACGGATAAAGGACGTTTGACGAATTACCACTGTATGACCATCGATCGAACAGTTTGCGACGTTTACCTGGCCGTTTCCGTTTCTCAAGTCAATCAGGGATAACAAATCGTGAGAGTGAGCCCATCGTCTGTCTTGTGGCGATAAATTTCCCCCTCAATTGTGCGTCTGCCCATTCGCCGTTTCCTCACCTCCGCACCATTTTTGCATACGACCCACTTCCTCTTCTTTGCAGCGTGACAGCGCGCCATTTTTTTTTTCTATTCTTATTTTTAGTCTTCGCAATTTTTACTTTCGCACCCATTTTCTTATAGCAATCAGTGCAACTGTGAAATATATTCAGGAAGTCCCCTTCGCTGCAGAAGTGGATATTTTTGTAATAAGTTTAACACTCGTGAACACATTTTTAACTTTGCTCGAAAAAAGACGTACCTTCAAACAAAAAGGGAAAAAGATTCATAAAGATGGTATGCGAGGCATCTGAGGCAAAAAAGAAAAGATTCAAAGTTAATAGAATTGAATGTTTTATTCAGTAAATACAGGAATATCTAGAAGACCAATCAATAAAATGCTGTCCTATTTCTGGTCTTTATGCAAACTTATCAGGTTTGGCGGGAATTGCCTTGTGGGATTTCTTCCCAGATTCTCTCAATATTCGAGTTAGAGAGGAAAAATTCTTGCACAGTTGAAGCATTTTTTCATCAATATCAAACGTGTTCAATTGGGGAAAAGTCTGGCGATCAAGCTGGACTGGAAAGTGTTTGCAAGCTAAAATGCAGTCAGTACAAATTATTTCTCTATGCAACAGGATGTTATCTTGTTGAAATGTAAGTTCGTGGTACAGTGAAAGAAAAGGCAACACAATAAGGTGTAGAATGTCGAGAACACAAGCAAGAGCAAACAAATGGGTTCACCTTCAACCATAATGAAGGGTTTAAGCGGAAGGATTAAACTTGGGGAGCAAAAAATTATTCCAGTATACCCTATGTTTTACATTTGCTATATTAATCTTTCAATAAAATACGCTTTGGTTGTAAAATCTTAAGATGTTGTACATCTATAAATTGTTGCTGATGTGAAAAAATTGTATAAATAACGTTTTCAACATTTAATATTTTTAATTTAAAGTAAAATTTTATTTTAAAGCAAATTAGCAACACGGGTGAAATTGGATTCAAATGATCAATTTTTTAGAAAGATAATCATTCGAGAAGTTCACCTTGCGGGATTCACGCAAACTGCTTTAATACTAACAACTTTTCTCTTAGGTTCAATGACCGAACTAATCCCCAAACCACCAACTTTTCTTTTGGGTCGGGGACCAAACTGATCTCCAAACAAACGAAAAACGGGAAGGTTCAAGGTCCGAGCTGGTCTCCAAACAAACTAATATAAACGATTCCTGAAATGTGTAATTGAATTGTTTTTCTTTTTACCAGATGTTAAAGGGCTTTTTTTCTTACAAACTATTAATAAAAACACATCCATTTTTCAACCTTCTTATTATTGAATTTTGTTGTCTCTTATTGTATCACTTCTTTTTAGATGACCCTCGATAAATACAAGGCAATTTAGCTAGCATTCTCGTAAAATCAATTAATAAAATTGCTTCTATTTATTAAAATTCTTTTCGTTACAGGAACAAAAAATAAATTCTAAGCGTTTAATTAAATTGTTGTGATTTTTATCAGTTAACAGAAATGTTTTCCCATGCCTTCCTTCGTCATTTAGTACCCATTTCACAACTGTTGGCACTCAACGCAACTTCATATCTCATCACGATCTCGTTAAACTATCTGATGTGATAATATACGAATTTAAACTCGTAGGAATCGGTCAGTGAGCAAAACTTTCGTTGCTTTTCTTCAATTTAGGATCGAGTTATCCAAGCAAGGAAGTTATTAGCGAAACCAAGGTCAAAATCTCAATTGCATGTTTGATACAGAAAAAACAAAGGTTTTCAGTGGTTAATTTTGAACTAAAAAATTACATAATTATTGCATTAAAACTGTAAATGCACAATTATGAAAACAAAAACAAAAATAAATGATAATGCTGTGTTGATTATTGTATTTCAAACTGGATGCTGTAAGTTTTCAGTTTTTGGAAAACAAATAAACCTTTTTTTCCTCTTATTATAAAATAGGTTTTAATTCCTTTCCTGGAATTTATCATGAGTTGTTTAGAAATTCTTTTCTATCCTTTCTGAATTTGTTATTAGCAGTAAATTATTGTAAAAAATCCTAAAATATTAGAACTGAAAATTTAAGTTTTCAAAATTATTACTCACTTGAGAAAAATTATTATCGTTTACTATTTATCTACCTATATATATATATTTCTTTTATTAGTTTTAAGTAGCAGAATATTATCTTAACAAAAAACATTTTTACAACATTACTTACCAAATTTCCAAGGTTATTTTATTTTTCTCTCGAATTGCTGTATATATTACCAAAATTGCGTCCATTCTATTGTATTTCTCTTCTTTTTTTTTTTTTTTTTAAATGCATAATTCTCCAGTTCACTCCAGTTAAATTCATAATTCTCCAGTTCACAACCTTCACTTTTTTAAATGAAATTTTTGAATCAATTCGATTTTTTTTCTTTTTAAATATTGTAACGAATAACACTTTTTTTTTGTTTGTTGATTAAAAAATAAAATAAAAAATAATTATGTTTTAAAAAAACATCAAAAGATTTTAAACTTTGAAGAAAATAAAAAGTTTCAACTCAGAAAAAAAAAATTGGTTTATTATTAAGTTATCTATTTTTACTAATAAAAGGCAAAAAATTGTTATTAAAAATTTTTTTGAGGATCTTTAGATCACTGCTGTCCAGATGATTTCTCTTCTCACTTATTTGAGTATTTACAAGGATTCCCTTCCATATGAGGCCAACTTGAGCTGCACAAATACACTCATGTCCATAAATTAAGGATAATTCAGAATCACACAGAAATTGAACACTAAAATAAAAATTTCACTTGTAGAATTATCACACACATCTTGAAGAAGAATATGCAAATTACAGGAAACCACCCGATGGCGCGGATAGTACGTCACAATGACGAGAGTGTAAGAGAGGGGTATATAAGGAATGGTGGCAAAGAAGTAAAATTGTTCACAAGCGCTTTAAAAGCCTTTCAGTGCAATAACCGTATAGTTATGGCACAAAGGAAGCATTTGGATGATTTTTTACGTGGTAGAATTATCGGACGACTGGAATGTGGACGTACCCAGCTGCAAGTATCCGAGGAACTTGGAATCGCCCAGAGTGTCATCTCCAGGCTTTGGCAACGATTCCAAGATGATGGTAATGTGAGTAGATGTTACAGCACAGGTCGCCCCCGAGTTACAACGCCGAACGAGGACCGTTATTTAGCAGTTACTGCCAAAAGAAACAGACGGAGCACAGCATCAGACATGTCTCGTCAGCTCTCTTCCGCTACCGGTACGACAGTTTTAAAGCAGACCGTGTACAGACCCTTAGGGCACATTGGTCTATATGCTCGTAGTCCTGTCAGTTGTGTTCCACTTACCGCAACTCACTGTCGCCTGCGATTAACCTGGAGTAGAGAGCATGCATTGTGGACACCGCAGCAGTGGTCTGGTGTGATGTTTTCCGACGAGTCCAGGTTTAGTTTGCAGTCTGATTCTCGCCGGACTTTCATATGGAGAGCGCCAGGTACCCGTTACCACCAAAAGAACACCATTGAACGACACCGTTACGGTGGTGCATGATGGCTCGTATGGGGAGGAATTATTCTTGGTTCCAGAACTGACCTGCATGTTCAGAGTGTAACAATGACAGGCCGGGATCTATCGGGATGTCATTCTGGAACAACATGTACGTTTGTTTCGGAGCGCCATGGGTGCTAAATTTCTGTTTATGGATGACAACGCCCGTCCTCACCGTGCAAACATTGTAGACAAATGCCTTCAATTGGAGGATATGATACTCAGCATGCCTAGGCGTTGTAAGGCCTGTATTGCATCGTCCGGGAGATATACTCCATTTTAACCATCATGCTAAACATGTTATACTGTTTTTTGTAAATAGGTCCTTTTTTGAAATTTCCTCCAGGGAGTAAAATTCGCAATTTTTATTAATTATGTCAAACCTATAGCATCTTTTTTGCTCTTTACCTTTTGTTTAATAAATAGACTTTACAAATAAGTCAAATTTGTTTTGCTTCTGTCTCTTTCATTGCTTGAACTTCATTATCCTTAATTTATGGACATGAGTGTAAATTAAAAACGTTTTAAGTTGCCATTTTTTAAAAAAAGTAATTATTTTCCCGCTTCTTCTTTTTCCCGATTTCAAAGAAATCTCCAGTTATATGTTAGTTCATCATCATTATGATTAGCGCAACAGTCGCATGGTGAGCCAAGGCCGTCTGCCTACTGACAGATTACGAGACGAGAGATGTTTTTTTTTTTACGGGGTAGAGTTGTCAGCCTTACGTCCAACGAGATAGATCTATGGTTTAAAGTGGATTTTAATCCCCTACAAACATCCATGGCACCGCTGGGAATATAACCGGAAACCTGTGGCACCATGCGCTAGACACTCGGCCATTCAGGCCCATCTGTTAGCTAGGTTTCTAATTAAAACCAGGATGGGAAATTGACCAAAACATTTTCTACTCCTGACTCGATTTTTTTATATCTACTCGCGACTCTTTAACGCAAATTTTTGAATTTATAAATTATTCTCACAAATGAATTTAGAATATGTGTGAAATAAATGAACTCATAAATCTGTGTAAAAGTATTTTCATCATCAAAGTATTTTTTTTTCTTTTCATAATTTTAAAACTGGGGTATTTATACTCACTTAAAAGGTGGCCCAGTGCTCTAAATTTGCCTACAAAAACTACATGTATCCTTATCCTTGCTCCTTTAAAAATAACAGTACCAGATGAACAAGTACCAAAGTATTGTAGAATAGTTGAAGACAAGTAAATGAAAATTGCACGTTTTAATAACGAAGATGCTCTATTTGTGATACGTTAAACCTTATTTTCTTAAGAATATTTTTTTTCTTTCTAATGCAGCTGGCAAACACTTAGACGTCTTGGTTTTGGATGCCTTAAGGCAAGCGCTGCACAGACGTTACTCACTTTGCTTTGCCCAGGGGGCGCGTGTCACTTGAAGATAAGCCACGGACGTGGAGTAACAATGCCCCCACAACGCTCTACGATCCTATTAGACAGAGACTTACGGTTTAAAGCCGATTCCGAACCACTACAAACATCCATGGCCCCGCCGGGACTCGAACCCGAAACCTGTGGTACCGAGCTCTAGCCACTCGGCCATTTAGGCCCCTTTCTTAATAATATAGTTTCTGTAATATCTTCTTTCATTAAGGATCCTAGATAGCGCTTTGTAAGACGAAGTGCCGAGAAAAGTCTCTCAACGCCTACTGGGTTACTGCTTCTAACTCATTCAACAGCCTCTAACTGCCCACCTGTTGTATGAATAATTTGTTATACAATTTATATGTTATACAATTTATTTAAGAAATTATTATTATTATTTTATTTTGTAAACACTTCCAAATTATAATGCTCTCCAAGTTTTTATGTATTTGAATCCAATAAAATGTAAAAGTGTTAATAAAGTAATTAATGTAAGGAATTTGGACTTCGTACACCTTTTCTACTACTTACAGTTGAGTCTTTTGAGCGGGCGGGCACCTGAGGGACTGCTTTATTAAAGGATACAACTTACGTATCTTTTTAATTTTACTATCAAAAACCTCGATTTTGTAATTAAACCTCCATCAGAAACACTTATTTTTAAATTTAACCTCTATCAAAAACCACTATTTTTGAAATTTAACCAGTATTTTTTCTACAGTTTATAAGCAATTTAGTTTTATTTTTTCTACAGTTTAGTTTATAAAACAAAATATATCTAAGTGTTTCTATTTTTAAACCTCCATCAGAAACACTTATTTTTAAATTTAACCTCTATCAAAAATCAGTATTTTTTCTACAGTTTATAAGCAATTTAGTTTTATTTTTTCTACAGTTTACTTTATAAAACAAAATATATCTAAGTGTTTCTATTTTGAAAACTTCTTTTTGCAGAGAATACTACTTCTCCCTCTCATTTTACAGCTTTCAAATATCAATCAGCATATGCTCACACACCTCCCTTCAACGTTTATCATATTGTTTTTATGCAGTTTTAAAGTGCTTTCAATACCAAAACCCGTCAACACTAACAACTAGTCACTTTCTATACGCGACACGTCTTGCGTGCATTTACACCAACTCCTCCCACCCGTTTTACGAGTTCTCAACACTTAAACAGCAACAGAAGCAAACTACGATTGTTACTTCCTTCCCTTCGATTTCGGATGACATTGAACAAATTACGAGAGGCGAAAACATAAACGAAATGTCGTCCACTTTATTTCCGTGAAACTAATGGTTTATCAGCTCGTTCGCAGGTCAACAAACTCGCCAATGGGCGCGCCATTTTTTCGCCAAGCTGCGGACAGCGCTAATCAGCGGAAGTCCGGAAGGGAACAGGAACATCTGTTCCTATCTGCATTGTTTGGCAAAGGGCTTTTCGATGGACTTCCGATCCGAGGTTTATCGGAGCAATACGAAAGTGCAAACTTGAGACGAATCCCGTTTATTTTTATGGGCGATCCTGCAGAAGATAATGAAAGGTCGACATTTCAAAGTACAGTTCCAATCTGTTATCGCCAGCAAAAGTCAGAAATACAGATGGGCTATTCGAATCACTTCAATAAGTAACATCCTTCGAAGGAATTTTAAAAACATCTTACTGAAAGATTGTAATAAATTCCATGTCATGTAGCAAGGCACGAACATCGATTCTTATCAAATCCATTCATTTCAAGTTACTGATACGAATCGTTTTAAATGAGTGATTCTTTCTGTATAATCTAAAATTAAATATATATAAACTGATTCGTGTCATTTATACGAATCAAACGGATTCGACGTATCTCGAGTTTCAACTATTACTTTATGGGGATGTAATACTTCAAAGACTGCCATAAGTGGATTGCAAAATTATATTTTATAGATCATAACATCATCATCGTTATCAGTGGTGCAACAGTCGCATGGAGGGCCAAGGCCATCTGCCTACTGGCAGATTTCGAGACAGGAGATGTTCTCTATTTACGGGGTAGGTTTGTTAGCCCTACGCCCTGTCAATCATCATTCTTCGATGAGCAGGGGAAATAAATTATTCTTATGCACTGCATTACATCTTCCCATTAGTAGGGAACTCTCCAAAATATTTCAATCCGATAAACTACAAATGCAGATTCTTCTTCAATGGTGCAACAGCCCCATGGTGGGCAAAGGCTTTTCACCCACTGGCAGATTCCGAAATATGAGATATTTTCTTTTTACGTTGTCAACCCAACGCTCTACGATTCTGTTAGACCGAGACCTACGGTTTAAAGTGTATTCTGAACCACTACAAACCTCCATGGCACCATCGGGTCTCGAACTCAAAACCAGTGGCACCGAGCGCCAGAAGATCATAACATATCTAAGGGAGAAAAAAAAAGCTTCATTTACTATTCAGATGCTTTGTAAATTGATGTGAACTGTTCCTTGTAATCATTTTTAAAATTATAAATACAATTGAATCTTTTCTTGTACAGTGTTAAGATTATGGTCCGCATCTTTTGTGTAAGATTTCGGAATTCTATGCTCTAAATTCAAGCAAGTCAGGAAAATGTAACTGGGAAAAATAAAATCGTAATCATTATACCAGTAAACTAGTTTCTTAAATTTTCCAATATATATGTGTGTATATTGACAATAATTATGTGTGGGGGAAGGGGGAGGGATTACTTTTAGTTTTTTGTTTTCCTGGACAACTTGTTTCACTCCCTGTTATTGTATATTTTATGCAAATATTTGTGATCCTTTTTTTTTTTATCCATTCATACAGTTGTAGCTGTTCACTCTTGTGATATTTGCGTTTGTCAGATTCAGTGATTCTCAAATTTCTGAAATCCGGCGCATTTAAAATACTATATTTAATTTTAGGCACACTATATACACATTTCTGAGAAATATCTTATAATAGAGAGTTTTTGCATACCGTATTTTGGACGTCCGTTAGCTTTTTCTCCCTAGCGCGCATGCTCATAGGAAATTGCGCATGCGTATCTGTAATAATTTTTCCTATGAGCATGCGCGCAAGGGAGAAAAAGCTAACGGACGTCCAAAATACGGTATGCAAAAACTCTCTAATAATTAAGTCAAAAAAAGTACTAGACTTAGCGGTAAAATATGATCTTCATTTTTGGTCCAAGTGAAACCAAAGCTTAAATAAGCTTCATTATATTTGTTAGCAAGTCGCTATTTTGCTTTCATAATTGCACTTAACTTGTTCTCTTCCATGATATGAAGAAAATATTCCCTATGGTATATCATGTTTCTTTTTGAGAAATCAATACATTTTATTTGTATGTATTCATCTGAAAATAAGTAAAGTTTCCTTGGAATAGCACAGTATGCACTCGGAAATTTCCTAGGCACACTAACAATAGATTTTAAAATTAAAAAAAAAAAGTTTATTGTATTTGGATAGGATTTTATTCATGCTCAAGAATATTTCCGTAAATGCGTCGTTGACTGGCCAAATTAATAAAAACATTGGTATGTTATTTCTTAGCAACTTATACTAATGTTCTTTGAATAACAAAGCTTAGATAATTTTCATATTAATTAAACAGTAAAAAAAATTTTTTACACATAATTAGAGCAATTTTTATAGAACAAAAGTGTTTTGCACACAAATATTATTTTGAGGATTTAAAAAAATTAATAAAGAAATATAAAAATGCAAAATACTTTGTTTTATTATTTTCAAAAAATCACTAAAATTCTAAATGAACCTTAATATTATTATTTATAAGAAATATTATCAAAGATTGTTAATTTTCAGAAAAGTTAAGAATATCTGTTTAAGCTTATGTTATTTTTTTATTTATTTTTTACATATAGCTGATTTCTTATAATATGAGAAAGAAATTGTATCACCGTATAAAAATACCATATAATTTGGAGTCTGTATGTTCGAAAATCAAGTCTACTGAAAAATTTATTTTTAAGATTTTTTTTATGTTTTGTGCTGCCATCTGTTCATGAATTTATATTTAAAATGGATATTTTTAAGAATTCTGATATTTATTAGAAAATACGGGTGCGCAGAAGATCTACCTCCCCCTGGTAACAATTTTTAGTGGCTAAAAGATCTACAACTTGGCATAACTGTTAGATTAATTTTATTGTATTATCTGTTCTTTTTTTTTGTTGCAACTGTTCATAATCTGCCATTGGAAATAAAAAAAATTTAAAAAAAAATTAGAAAATACTAAACTAATTTTAACAAACATTTCTGTAGAATTAGAATTATTTTCCTTTAAAAAAAGTTATTTTAGTTGTAAATAAAAATAATTAAATTAAATTGATATGCGATTTCAATAATACAGTTGAAAAATGTTGTTTGAAAACAACCTCTTATCAAACGTGCTGCCATCTATGATTCAAATATGAAACCAATATCATGCACTTATGCAACGTCTTAATGTCCGGTAAGACGTAAATGATCCAGCTTGAATGTCCCGTAATCGTATGGTACATTCAAGTTAGAGATGACCAAAATAGACACTGCAGTACAGAACACTTTTGATTTCATATTGTAATAATTCATTTCAACTTTGCAAACACACACATAAAATCTCAATTTGTTCTGGCACTTCCTTCATAACGACATCTTTTGTGGCAATGAATGTATGTAATCGATGCATATACAAAATATACATAACATGGGCCTGAATAGCCGAGTGTCTAGAGCTCGGTGCCACAGGTTTCGGGTTCGAGTCCGGTGGTGCCAAGGATGTTTGTAGTGGTTTGGAATAGACTTTAAACCGTAGGTATCGGTCAAATAGGATCGTAGAAGTTGATATTTGGATAGTCCAATACTTTTTTTTAATGAAATCATAAGTTTCCTTGGACTCATTTTTGGATAGTTTTATATGGATTTTCTTAAACCAGCTTGTTACAAGAGACTTTCAACATTCTTTTCTGTTACAGAAAGTTTTCAGCTCATAACATACATTTATAATATACTGAACATTAAATATAAGTTTTTAAACCATTTCTGTTCTTTTCTCTATTACTCCATTTTCTTTTATTTGATTAATTCTCTTATTATTTCTCTTATTTTATAGTTTTCCTTTTATCAACTCGTATATTTAACAGCAACTAATTTTTTTTTTCTTGAATGAAAAATTTGTTGTTGTTGTTGTTTGGATCATTTATATGCTTTTAAATAAAAAACCTAATTTCAAAATAATCTAGGAAAAATATTACAGTAAGATTCTTCATAATAATTTTTTTTTTTAATTTACGTACGTAAATTACTACATAAATAAATCACTTTTGCACATAAATTACTAATGAATTTGAATTTTAAATTTAAAAAATTACTTTTATTACAAAAACTTTTAATGTAAATTAAATTTTTAATAATTTACTTAAACTACTTAATATTTACTTTATAATATAATTAATTTTTTATATTACTTTAATTTACTTTTTTTTTAAATTTATTAATATTTTACTTAATTAATTCTTAATAATTTATTTTAATTTTTGCTTTTAATATAGATTAATTTTTAATGAATTACTTTTTTTAATTGCGTACGTAAATTACTTTTGATGTTATAAGAGTTTAATCAAAATGTACGTAATTGTACAGAAACTTTAACGAAATTTTTATAATCTAGGAATGTGACAACTTTTTACTTGTACAGAAACCTTTACGAAGAATTTTAAAATCGTAGAAAACTTTCTTTTAAGCCGTTGGTTCCCAAAATGGACGATGTTGCCATCTAGAGGGCAAGTGGAATATTAAAAGGGGACGATAATAGCCTCGGGTGCATTTAGGAGACACTTGATAAAAACAAGTAATATAAAAAAAAAAAAAATACTTTTAAGTCAATTCCTACTTTTTTTTTCCACTCTATTGCAGAAAGTCCTTTATAAATAATTTTCATTCATTTTTTACGGTTTATCTGGTGCCGTCTATTGATAGATATATGCAAGTTAAGTCTAAAAAAAAACTATAATTAATTAATTAAATTTAATGAATGAATTAATAATTGAAAAACTGTATTAAATCCACTACAAGTTCAAAAAAAATATATTCGAACTCGAGTGGATGAATAAAAAGTATTTCGTGAACGATTGAAAATTTGAACAAGATATATATAGGGAGAGTGTGAGCTAATAGAAGGAATTGAAATAAGGAGGCCGTGAATGAAGGGAAAGATAGTAAAATTCAGAATTCCTATATTTTTCACATTTTGTGCTACAGCTGCAAAGGCCCACAGTTTATTCTGAATGGCGACTTACTATTCAAAAGTTTTCAATTGCATTTCCTTTCTTCATATTGAGTGGAAAATGGATTTGGTATGGTCGCTAATTTGTTATAAGTATGCAAGAATGCCGCTGGCAAATATAGAACTAAGGATTCGTTCTTAGATATCTATTAGCACAAGATCATCTTTCTAATTACGATCATGTTTTGACGTTATTCGTAATTTTTACTTTCTTATTCTCCTTTTTTTATCTTTATTTTCTGTGTGTCATGGGAATGTTACTATGGTTAATTTTACTAAATAATTTCACAATTTCAAGGTGCAATATTGAAAACATCCTTATTTACTATGCTATATTACAGAATTTTTTATCTTCTATAGCTTTTTGTTTTATTCACTTAAGGAAAGGATCGTTGGAAAATTTTTGTTTTGTTTAAAAAATGATGATAATTTTTGATAATTTTTTTTGTTTATAAAATTATGATAATTTTGCTATCATATAAAAATGATAATTTTATATGATAGCACATATAAGTTTGGGAACCGGTGGTTTAAGCTAATGGTTCTGAAAGTGCGCATCGCGAAATATTCTACAATCTTTCATAATTTTTTAATATTTTTTTTTCGTTTTTGACTCTGCGTGACTTTTAGGAGAGTTAGTGTAAATCTATAACTGAAATAAATCACTGCGTTTCTTCATTATTTGATGTCTGTTTACAAAAGTTAAGAGTAGTAATAGCCTCTCGAATTTTTCCGCTGTTTTTTTAGATGGTAATATACAAAAATTCTAATTTGTTTAAGTAACTTTTTCATATTTCTAGGTAATTCAAGTTCGTATGTATGTATGTATATATATATATATATGTTAATAATATATATATGTTAATAATTGTACAATATGTCATGTATTTTCATTTACAAAGCATAATAGTTAACATTATAATGCTTCTAATAAGACTATCCACAGCTACACAGAGTTCCCTGTCTGACAATTCTATCATAGTTCTGCTCTCTCACAGTTCTTCTAAAGTTTTGCACTTTTTCTTACCTCTCAAAATCTTGATCAAGTTTTACTACTTCTTAGTTCAAAAGTCTTTATATACAGTTGTTGCAGGAAATCCCAGTCAATAGTCCTAGGTCTGAGACCCTGGACCCCCGACCATATGGCGGACATCTGGCAAGAGATTTTCCAGGATCATTAAATCTAACTGGGAGAAGTAAAACGACTATGACTGGCGAACATTCTGCTGCCGCTCTCCTGTGCCTAATTATCCATTGCAATGAAATCCAATCCTCTATATGTATATATATATATATATGCATGGGCCGGCTTCTCGCGTTTTTGCCTTAGTTATAGTTTATTGCCTTAGATAATTAGGCATGCGCTACCGGTTTTTATTGGACATTAATAAAGGTTGTGAAAATACAAAGGACACCCACAACAAGTCGCATGACTGTGAAGAAGCGAAAAGATCTTAAAGCGAATAAAATCTTTAAAATAAATCAGAATAAGATCTTAAAGATACTTATCTGTTTTTATGTCTACAGAAATTAACGGTAAATCAAAAACATGTCTGAAATTTTTTTCCAAAATGTATGTTGCCAAGTGAATTGAAGCACGAAATCAATCATCACTATATGGACAGCAATCTAGTGATTTATTTTCCAAGAAGCTGAAGGAACTAAAATAACAAAAAACAAGTTTTTCAGGAAATAGTATCACTGACAAACACACTTATAGGATTTAAGGTGGCTTATAGAGTCGCGAAATGCAAGATACTCCATACTAATCAACCAAAATTTTCTCCATATCTATAGCAGCTGGCAAGATAAGATCGTTTGCTATAATATGGAGTATCTTGCATAAAAGATCTTATCCTGCCGGCTGCTATAGATATGGAGAAAATTATGGTTGATGCACCTGCTGGGAAATTGCTTCAAATGTTCCTTCGTCCAATATAGCAATCAGTTTCAGAATTCAACAAATGGCGGAGAACTTCGAAGAACAATTAATTAAAAGAACTGAAGGAAAGTAATGTGAGTTTGAGATGTATGAGACTATGTTCCTCTCATCATGGTATCATGTTCCTTTAAACAGTTTTTCCTTAAAACTAATATTTTCTTTATAGGAAATTAAGAAACAGCAATGATACCTTTTTTCCCAAGCAATTATTGCAACAAGGTGTCGAAAAAAAAAAAATGACAGCAATCCTAATTTTACGCCGAACTTGCTATTATGAAGACCAAAGCGATTACCATGCCTAGATTGTCTGCGGGGATGAGTCCAGAGTGTGTTGCCATGGCAACCAGGTGCTCGAAATTTGCTTGCTAACGAGAAACATAACACGGTAATGAGGGGTATTTGTCAGAATACGCGATACATTTAGGGGAAAAAAAAGAAATCCAAGTTTTCTGAAAAAACATTTTTTAAAGAGTTTAAAGTAGGAAAAATGAGAAGAATATGAAAAAGTTGAAGTATGAAGATTTTGAGTATTAAATAGCAAAATTTTTAATTTATAATAAAATCTAGTCATTAAGTATCCAGATATCTGAATATTCCTATTAAAAATTAATCCTTCAAATATTGGTAAGAAATATACACTCATGTCCCTAAATTAAGGATAATTCAGAATCACAGAGAAATTGAACTCTAAAATAAAAATTTCACTTGTAGAATTATCACA
Source organism: Caerostris darwini (assembly GCA_021605075.1). Taxonomy (NCBI): domain Eukaryota; kingdom Metazoa; phylum Arthropoda; class Arachnida; order Araneae; family Araneidae; genus Caerostris; species Caerostris darwini. Next base: position 244,275 of record BPLQ01014262.1, read on the forward strand.
CACATCTTGAAGAAGAATATGCAAATTACAGGAAACCACCAGATGGCGCGGACAGTACGTCACAATGACGAGAGTGTAAGAGAGGGGTATATAAGGAATGGTGGCAAAGAAGTAAAATTGTTCACAAGCGCTTTAAAAGCCTTTCAGTGCAATAACCGCATAGTTATGGCACAAAGGAAGCATTTGGATGATTTTTTACGTGGTAGAATTCTTGGACAACTGGAATGTGGACGTACCCAGCTGCAAGTATCCGAGGAACTTGGAATCGCACAGAGTGTCATCTCCAGGCTTTGGCAACGATTCCAAGATGATGGTAATGTGAGTAGATGTTACAGCACAGGTCGCCCCCGAGTTACAACGCCGAATGAGGACCGGTATTTAGCAGTTACTGCCAAAAGAAATAGACGGAGCACAGCATCAGACCTGTCTCGTCAGCTCTCTTCAGCTACCGGTACGACAGTTTCAAGGCAGACCGTGTACAGACGCTTAGGGCACATTGGTCTATATGCTCGTAGGCCTGTCAGATGTGTTCCACTTACCGCAACTCACTGTCGTCTGCGATTAACCTGGAGTAGAGAGCATGCATTGTGGACACCGCAACAGTGGTCTGGTGTGATGTTTTCCGACGAGTCCAGGTTTAGTTTGCAGTCTGATTCTCGCCGTATCATATGGAGAGCGCCAGGTACCCGTTACCACCAAGAGAACACCATTGAACGACACTGTTACGGTGGTACAGGATGGCTCGTTTGGGGAGGAATTATTCTTCGTTACAGAACTGACCTGCATGTTCACAGTGTAACGATGACAGGCCACATCTATCGGGATGTCATTCTGGAACAACATGTACGTTTGTTTCGGAGCGCCATGGGTGCTAAATTTCTGTTTATGGATGACAACGCCCGTCCTCACCGTGCAAACATTGTAGACGAATGCCTTCAATTGGAGGATATCACCCGTATGGATTGGCCGGCATACTCACCGGACTTGACTTGAATCCAATAGAGCATGTGTGGGATATGCTTGGCCGACGAATTGCAGCCCGTCAACCCCCTCCCACCTGTCAACCGGAACTTCGGAGGGCATTGCTTGATGAGTGGTGTAATATTCCCCAAGATCAGATTGATAATTTGATACTCAGCATGCCTAGGCGTTGTAAGGCCTGTATTGCATCGTTCGGGAGACATACTCCATTTTAACCATCATACTAACCCTGTTATACTGTTATTTGTAAATAGGTTCTTTTTTGAAATTTGCTCCAGGGAGTAAAAATCCCAATTTTTATTAATTATGTCAAACATATAGCGTCTTTTTTGCTCTTTACCTTTTGTTTAATAAATAGACTTTACAAATAAGTCAAATTTGTTTTGCTTCTGTCTCTTTCTTTGCCTGAACTTCATTATCCTTAATTTATGGACATGAGTGTAAATTCAGATGCAAGAGAACATTTGAAAGAAATTTGAAATTTTATGATTTTTATAGACTTGACTACATTAGTATTTATGTACAATTATACTATAGAAACAAATAGCATTATAATCAATGGCGTAACCAAACCATCTGAGGCCAGTAGCAAATTTTTCGGATGGGAACCCCTCAATGCAAAGTATCATCGTTGTATTTTCTTTTTAATAAGGTATTATCTAAAAAATATATTATTTTTTATTGATACTATGAACTTTTAATTTAAAGGGGATATTAGCTGTTATTTTTAGTAAAAATTTTATTTATTAAATTTTTTTTCGGGCTTTCTGGTTAACAAAAGTGTGTCAATGACAACATCAAAGTTCAGGCCATGGAATGTTTGACGATTGTCCCATAGAATTTCTTAAATAGGTATTTATCCGTTTTAATTTCGAGAATGAGTTTCGCAGTCACAGGAATTATTACAAATAACATTAATGCAATTTGCAGTGCGCACTTCAGGGAAGCTTGAAGACATAAAATGACTCCTTATGATTAATAAATCAGCCAGTTCCCGTATGGAAGCAGACTTTATTTTATACATTCATTTTTTCAGTGGTGTGAAAACTGAGAATTTCCTTGTAAATGAGACAGATATATGCTTTTTATGTACATAAACAAATTCTTTACCCTTTTCCAATTCGGTGTTATTTAAATGTTGCAAAGCGGTGGGTTGCAAGAATTAAAATTGGAAACAATTTTATTTCTTCCATGGGAATCACGATTTCAGTTGATAAATGATTATTTCTAATACACTTTAAACAAGTTTTTGGAAACGTTCATCTTCGTAAATTTCGTTAAAATAGCGTTTCAACTTCCTCTGACGAGTTCCAGGAAATTCGTGGTGAATAGATCCAGCCATACTATTTGCTTGACTTTTAAATTTCCAAATTCATGTCGATACTTTTCAAGTTCTTCCAGACAGACTTGCAAGCGCTTTAAGGCAATTGAAAGATCGGTAGTTTTAGAGGCAGCGTCGATTGTCTGCAAAATTTTGCAATGAAAAACCCGAAACATAATAAACTAATAGTTTTCGATCTTCTTCTTCAGTGAAATACCTTCATTTCTGTCATCTCATTTGGAGTGCAATAAAATAGTTTTTCGTAACTATTTTTGAACTTCGACAAACCGAACTTTTAAAGCAAAAACTGACATCAAACTGCCCATCTTGTTGGGTTTAATGTTTTCAATGTTACTGACGTTGTAGGCTCCCCCTCTTTATCAAAAGTACAACTTGATAAAATATTCCACTTCTTCATGATATGCCAAACACAATTATAAACCTGTTGCATGGTTTCGAAAAACTGTTTGCATTTCTATAACCTCTTTTACTGCATCATTAGCTACCAGATTTAAATTATGAGGGGAGCAATGGACTTACACAACATTAGGCTGAATATCTTTCAAAAGTTTCTTTTTTATATATCTTGAATCGTATCAAATATGACGGAATAAAATGGTGTGTTTGTTATTTCTTTTACCACTTTTTGAACCAGGACAGCAATAATCTCATTTTGCATTTTTGGACTTAAGTATTTTGTCTGGCCCTTTGATTTAACAATTCTTATAAAATAGAATCGTATTTCGCAATACTCACAAAATTACCGCTTGGTTTTGAATCACTGCTCTATACATATTCTCTATTTCACGAAAAGCTAAATTACATGTTGAAAGAATTAGAGTAAGATCAAGGAGTCTTGTAAGTACTTGGCTCCAAAAAGAATTGTCTTTCTTGATTATGAATTCTTGCGCTTCATCAAGAGTTCCATGCAACTGCCATTGTTCACAAACAAGACAGGAATCTAAGTGATTTTTCGATGTCTCGTGTCTTTCCGTGGCTTCTACAATACGTTTCCAATCATCATAGCTTTCTATCCACATAGTATGCATTTTTTTAGTTGCCCTATTTTCAAATAGCCAGCATGGTTCGGAATAAGATTTCTGAGGAAACAGGGAATAACAAAGTCATTAATGTTCTAGTTTTATGTCAGACTTAGAAACAATGTAATAATATTTTTCCAAGAAGGACCTAATAGCATTGTCTTTAAAAAAAAGCCTTTAGGTTTGCAGTGTCCACTTTCGATCGATCACAAATCTTTTCACTTCATCATTTAGTACTTTAAAATGATTCTTATTAGTAATGTATGACGAAAACTTAATTTTTTCCAAGTCAATTTCAGTCACTTTATTTTGGCTTTGATTATGTGTATCGCTAGTACAGGGCTGTTTTCGGGTTCGAGTCCCGGGGGTGCCATGGATGTTGTAGTGGTTCGGAATCCACTTTAAACCGTAGGTCCCGGTCGAATATGATCGTAGAGCGTTGCGGGGGCATTGTTACTCCGCGTCCGTGGCTTATCTTCAAGTGACACGCGCTCCCTGGGTAATGCAAAGTGAGTAACGTTTGTGCAGAGCTTGCCTTAAGGCATTCAAGACCAAGTGTCTAAGTGTTTGCCATCTGCATTAGAAGAAGAGTACAGGGCTGTGTTGACTCTGGATCAACGTTGTCGGGGACTGCAATACTGTCACTATCGGTTCAGTTAATTTCTTCATTTCCGCCGCAATGTTCGTTTGTTTCTTCCTAACTCGTAAAGTATTGTCTTATTTTAGTTAACTTCTTATTTTTTTTTTCAAACTCCATCTTTCTTTTTCGTTTTTCACTCCCAATAAGATACTTCCTATTACAAGACATGTTATTATCTAATTAACTTTATGATTGATTGAGGATCCGATGAAACAAAAGTAAGATAATAGTGGCGTATCATAACATGCGCGTGATAGCAAACCCGTATAATCGAATCTCATGTTTTGACGTCATTTCCGTTTCGTTAGCATTAGTTCTCTATGTATGTAGGCTAGTTTACAAGTCGCTTCACGATTTCAAGAGGACAAAATTTATTTGTTTTGTAGTTTCATCCCAATATTGCAATCGCCACGTATTTTCCTGAATTTCATTTGTGCTTTTCGTAAAAGATTACCTATCAGCTACGTATATATGATGTATTTCACAGATTCTATCATAGCTTGATCTCAGCAATTTATTTTAGTTTCCAAAGGTAAAAAAAAAAAAAAAAAAAAAATTGGCTTTTTACCGCTGATATGGATAGGCAAATAAATATTTGAAAAAGGAAAAGAGTCTATAGTAAATATTATTTCTTGTGTATGGAGATTTATGAACAATTGGAACATATTAACTATTCTTCTACATAGTCAGCCAGAATTAGATGTAGGAAGCGTGGTATATTTATGGGCAATTGGAACATATTAACTATTCTTCTACCTAGTCAGCTAGAATTAGATGTAGGAAGCGTGGTATATTTATGGACAATTGGAACATATTAATACATAGTCAGCCAGAATTAGTTGTAGGAAGCGTGGTATATTTATGGACAATTGGAACATATTAACTATTCTTCTACATAGTCAGCCAGAATTAGATGTAGGAAGTGTGATATATTTATGGACAATTGGAACATATTAACTATTAATCCTATATAAATTAAATTCAACCGACGATGGTTTGATCAAAAAGAAAAAGTTTTTATCCGATGTACATTGATTATTTTTATATCATATACCTGAGAGTTATTTGTAAAATAAGTTCTGGGTCTTTATAATTCCGACATCCAAAAGATAGCGCTGTTTTGTCAATGCAACACAGTTTCCTCAATGACTAAAGAAGTGGTCATAGTGTCCTGTGATAAAACGAGGACACTTTTGATCGTGTAAGACGATTGTAGGATGCACGTTTTGAGCGCAAAACTATGTACCAGCGTTAAAAATCCATGTACAAATCGACGCGTGATAAAGTTATGAGTGGTTGAAATAAATTAACCATCCGCTGTATAGCCTTAACCTGGCACTAAATGACTTAATCGTTTTACCAGAGATGATTATGGATACCACTGAAATTTTTTGAACTACATGCCAAATTTTTTGAACTCTTACATGAAACAAATTATATCCTCCCTCATTGATTCTTCCAGAAAAATTCAATTTGGAAGAAAAAGTTCACATGGACACCTGCATTCAACACCTGCTCCTAAATTGTAATCCCTTTTTATTTAAAGTTTATTTATTGTTAGATCTACCTCCTCGTGGGAACAGGCACATCTGATACGGCAAAATGATCTGCAAACACGGCCTTCAGTCTGACTCTCAGTGTCAGTTTCTTAGAGTTCTGTTGTGGAACGCACGTGGTGTGTCCCCATTATCATCGGTGGCATTGCTAAGGCTTTTCTTTTCTCACGATTGTCTCCGCAAGCACCTTCACAGAATTAAACTAACTTCTGATCCTCTCTGTCTCCTGTGTGATAACCAGGAAGAAACAGATATGTCTCACCTTGTTTCCTGTTCTGCACAGCCACCTGTTCCTTTAGGGAAGCGTTACTGGATTGCCAAACTTAAGTTGATGGATTAACTTATGCCAATTGTTTCTATCTTGTTTTTCACTTTTTTTTTATATCTGTTGTCCTGTAAACATGCTATTGGAAATAAAAAAAAATTATTTCGAAGATGGAGGGAAAATAAGATGCATTTTCGGAAAGGGCAGCTTCATATTTTCAGAGATTTCGGTTCAAAATAAATCCTGCCACTTTAAAGAGACTTTCGGGTGGCCAGCGTTTTTGAAGATGATAACGAAATTCTATAACACCATGGCCAACCTCACAAATGACTTATGCTGGAATACAAACACTTTGATCGCGTTTTAATAATAAATGGTGGCTGACTATGTAAAATAATATGTTCCAATTGTTCATAAGCATCGCTTCCAATATTTGACTCCTGATTTTTTTTTAATACCGTCTCGGAACTTATTTTCCAAAAACCCTCATACATTAGTTTGATTTTTTGTAGAATAAATTTTAACAACTTACTGGCAGATGGCACTTATTCAAGATGATTTATTATAAACTGGAACTGATACTTACTTAAAGATGATTTATTATAATTTTTTCGAGTCTGTACAGATCATACTTAGTGTTCAGCAGGTGTATATCCAATAATGAAGCAATCATATTAATTAAGGGGATTTTGTGAAAAAGCATTTATTAAGTACATTGGAAAATTAGACTAAATTTGACTTACAAAAAGGAAAATGTTTTGAGCTCTTGGAAGACATTAACTCGTTATTAGTAGATATTAGCCCTCATTGTGTTCGGTGGATGGACATCAAATCACAAAATCATCAAGAATTGTAAAGAATGATTTATTTTGCAAAAGAGAGATAAGAGTAATAAACAAAACAGGAAGCAGCCAAAAAATGTCCGGCCAAAATCGACAAATACAGTATATAAAGGGTGAAAATGTTACTATATAAACATCACATTCATTCTATCATTCACTTGTCCCGTTTACAAATGGCAAATTTTTTTTATCTTTTTTTTTCTCGTGGGTTTTTATTTTTTTTACATCGTATGCTTCAAAATGCACAATTATAAAAACACAAACACATGTAGATACAGAGATAGGGCTGGTCCTAAATGCTGGTCCAGCCTGACTAGGGGCCAGTGCTTCGTCGTCATCACAGGCCACGTCAGATTTTTTTTTCTCTTTTTTTTTAACATTCACACATTCAATGCTTTCGCGACACACTTTCAGCATTGTTTTTTAACATTAAGAAAAATCCGTTTATTTTTAAAATGTTATTATTTTTTCCCCTCATTGAATTAAAATTATAACTAATTATATTATTGCTAATCATATTTTTTACTATGTCTAGAAAAAAAAATATTCTGAAAAACATGATATTTATTGATTTCCATCCATTTAATGTTTCTGAATATTTACGGCCATGAAAAAGATTTGTCAATGTTTAATTATTGTCTCGCAAAAGCAGGCTGGTATTCATAAAAATTTATGTTTCCAAAAAAATTTTTTTTTAATTCAGTTTTCAGAAACAATGACAAAACTAAAACTATTTCAGCTGTTATTCTTTTTGGAAAAATAACACTAAAAACGTCTTTACAACAAATATGACAAATTTATTCATTGTTTTTTTTTATGAAAATGAATTTATGGATTTCACAACAGTAGGCAACAAAATATAAATTTTTATCTTAAATCATTTGAAATATTAAATAATTTTCTTAAATCTAAAATGAAAATAAATATAATACATTGTAAGAAATTTTGTAAAGATACTTCAAGTAAAACAATGCACAAAGTGAACTTTTTAAAGTAACAATACAGCATTAGTAAAACAGAGTTTTAGTTCAATTCTTATGTGAAAAACATTTTACTTCAATTTTTTTTTTGTTATTACAAAGTGTAGGCAAAGGAGTTTCAATTCCAATATCAGATTATGCTTTTGAAATAATTTAAAAAATTAAATACCTGCCCAATACAATCTTTTTATTTAATTTAATTAAAAATAAAGTGTTCAGTTATTTGGATTTTACTGTTCATATTCGTTATTCAATCTAAAGAACTGCATTCACGAACAAAGTCGTTACATTTATTGAACAATTGTTGTAAAATAAGGTCTTTATCATCACAGACCAAATAAAGTAATAAACAAGATATTGAAATGAATTTTGAAAATTCCAACTGTATTTCTAGTCTTATAAAATACACAAGTAATACTAAAAAACTGTTGATGAACTACATAGTATACAGCTTTAGAACAGTACAAAACGTTTCACAAAAGGTTGAGAGAAAACAGTCGATATTTTCCTAAATTGAGAATAAGTAATCATTAAAACAAGTTCATAAAAAAGTACTAAATCTAATCCATGGAAGAATATTGTTTTTATTACTACGAACTATAACGTGTCATGAAGATTTATTTGATGTAACAAAATGTTTTATTATTATTTTCAATGCAGTTTGTAGAAGTTTCAACTGAATTGAGCATCACACAGAAAAAATAATATTTAAACGATTTTTTTTTCTATGGAAGAAAATAAAAAAAATTTCCAAAAATTAGCTGTCTATTAATCCAATCTTAAAGAACGTTCTTTAATAGCAGAAATTGCATAAATGCTTGTGATATGAATCATTTGAAATTATCTTTTATTTGTAAGATGCATGCATATTTTTATCATTACAAAAGATGCATATTTTAAAACAAATCCAAATATAAAATGCATAAAAAGTTAATGCAGAAGAAGGAAATTGGCAAAGAAATCGATAGACAGGTTTGAAAATTACATTATTTAATTGTGTTCAATTTAGAAAATTAATCTCACATAATGTCTTATTCTTAACTTTGAGTAACTATCAGCAAATTTTCTTTTAGGAGCTTTTTCTTTAAAAAGTAATACAAACTTTCCCAATTTTGTTTTTAATAAATTAATAATTTTGATACTTTTTTATTTTCGAGAATACAAATAATTTACAATTGATTCCACCATAAAATTTGAGAAAGGCGAAAAATTATGATATTATTAAGTGCATTGAATTTGTGTATTTAAATATATGCAGAAAATTTGATGAATTCGAATTTAACGGATTCTTCTTGAATTTTCAATTTAATTTGTTCTTAGAAATACATTGAGTTCATTTTTATTGATTTCAGTATGCAATAAAAACTATAACAATTTGTCCTTTTTTTTATTTTATTTGTTTGGACTTGCACAACCTTTGCACTTCGTCACTTGCTAATTAAACTATATTCGATAAACAATGTATTGACATAATTTATAAAAGACTAATAAGATTTTTAATTTTTTCGAATGATTTTAGCAGAATAATGTTTCTAAGTACAGCAAGAGAATCGTAACGAGAAAATGTAATAAAGAAAAATTTATTAAGTTTTTTTTTTTTAATTATAATAATTTGGTGAATTTGGCAATACAAATTTAGGACAATTATTTCGTTTTTAGATAGTTTGATCTCTTTATTTTGAATTAATCAAATTGACTGCATCATTTCTGGATCGTTTTCAATAAGGTATTAACAGAAAGTTCTAATCTGAAAATGTAAAAGACTAAATTTTCTTACATTTAAAGGTGGTTTTTGATGTATAGAAAAATCAACTAGCAGAATATTACACTTATAAACGAGAAATGTGTACTTTTCTAAAATTCTCTATCAATAATTTTTAAAGAAGTCAAAACAAAAATGAGAATTAAAGTTTGCATTACAAAGTTATACAGAAAGAGAATCATTTCGAAACAGTAAAATATTAGACATATCCTCCATCTTCTTTAAAAACATCTGAACGTATCCCAATTCTTAATCTTCTTATGTCTACTTATGTGCACCCAATAATTTTTACTGAACTCAAAACAGGCTTCTTCAGTCACTGCATAATGACCTAAAAAACTTATATCTCCCAAATCACATACAATATACCATTTTTTAGCTCGCTGCAGAGACTTCTTTTAATATTCCTCTATTAGAGGATATCTGAAAGAAGAATCATCCAATACGACTAGATGAATTATGCAAAAACCAACCAGTAGTCTTGGATGAATCTTCTGCCTCATACTACAGTGGTACTTTAGTGTAGGTCTTCTTTGTAATAAGTTCAACTTGATACATGTCTTGTTTGGACATGGAGAATTTAGCTTGTCATATAACCTTTTGTTTTGAACACGATATGAAAGTCTGCTAAATGGATGGATGTCAAAAATTTTGTTAAGTGTCATCCAAAGAAGCCATAATAGCATTGTCTGGAATGATCAGACAATGTTCCATTTCCAAGACACCCTAAGATAGAAGCATAGTTCTTTACACAAATCTTTAGTAAATATCAAATCTGATGATCCTTGAGGTTTAAGCAGGAAAAAGAGAATATTAAAATTGGTAAATGTTCATTTATGCATGTATTTTATCTAACTGCATTTATATCTATGGATTTTAGTGCAGAACAATATTTAAATTATTTAATACAATCCCATTATATAATATAATATGCTAATAACAATAGAATTTATTTATTTTTTTTTTTTTGGAAACGATAAATAATTTTCACTTTATTTATTATGAGAACAAGTTGTAAAGTATACGTCTTGTTTGGTTAAGTTCAAGAGCTGGATCAAGGACTTGGGCATGTCGAGGACAATTACATTATTATAAATAAGGATCTTTAAGCATACTGAAAGAAGTCTCTTCAAGTAGAAAAAAAAGTGGAAGATTATTTGTGATTTGGAAGATTTCTGGCATTATGCAAAGGAGGAGAAATGAAATTACAAATTAGTACTTAAGCATTTATTGAACATCATTTAAATAAGATGCGGGAGGTTTTCACGTGTTTTTATAGGAACATAAAGGACACTTCTAAAATTTTACACAACAAATTGATTTTCGCTCTTTTATTGTACAATGCAGTACTAATAGCACATGTTTCTTACGACTTATTTTAAAAAGTCATAAAATCAAAGCCTTATATGGATTATTATATTGATAGTAAAGAGTGAATTAAACATTCTATACAAATTTATAAATGAAACTAACCAGTTTTCAAGTTTGTATAACTTTTTAAAGATTATTATTAATGTTTCAAAAATCAAACATTCATTTTTAGGTATAATCATTGTAAATGCTATACAAAAGTTTATATGATATACATTTCCTGCAGTACCTCACAAAAGCTATTGGAATGGAACTCTTTATAGACTAACGTAAAGTATCATAGCAGCATACGTGAAGAACTTGCTAATGAATTGCAACTTTATCTCACTTTAATTTGAAAGTATTGTAAACCTTAATTTAATATAAACGATGTTTCTATGCAATCTACATACAAAAATTTATTTTAAAAAAGCGTACAAAATTTTAAAAATGTTTATAGAAAAACTTTAAAAAAGCATTTGCTCACATAGAATTAAATTGTAACATACTCCATTATGAAATTAAAAACATACTTGCACATAAAAAATGAACAATAGTCACAATAATCATCAGGCAATAATTATGGTCAGTAATAAAACCCTTATTCGTTACTTATAAAGTGATGATTCATTTTTCAGTGAATGATGGAGGTCATGACATTCATAACACATATTTACCTCTGGTACGTCAATGATAAAATAAGCAATAATAATCTTTTTTTATTTCAAAATTTAGGCCTGCCTACCAACGATTCGAAGGAATGGAAGTTAAACATAATTTCAAAAGTTATTTTCCTTTTCAGATGCTGAACTGAAAGTTAGAATGGAAGACACACAGCAAAGTATATTTAACACTGACTTTTTTCCCCTTCACAACAAATGGAAGCATGGTTTCGTATTTATTTGCTGAGACAATGCAGCTGTAAAACAATCAATTAATACAATGCTGGACTCTGAGACACTTAATCCCTCAGTTAAACTGATATAATTCACTCCATTTTTTTTAAATAGTAAGATACGGAATTGTGATTAGGTTTGATAAAGAATTAGATTTTTCTTTAAATTTCTTTCTATTAGTTGTAAAAGCATTCCAAATATTAATAACAAATATTTTCACTCGCATTTCAGAGAATCCCAGTGTCTTCAGTTGATGACGTCATTCATCATTGATTACTTAAAGACGATTTTTATTAAATCGAATGCACTTCAAAGAAAATGATTCAGAAATGAAACAGAATTAGTAGAAAATTGTGTATTCTTTTTTTATTTATTACTTAAAAATTTATGCATAAGTGTAAAAATATTTGACTATTTTTAGTTTTGGTTTGTCGCTCTGTGATCATCTTGTGCACACTTTAGGTTAAACAGACAGGGACCTACATTATTTTAAGTTAAGTAGAAAACAAAAAAAATAATTCAACAAGTCGAGAAGATAGAAATGTTCAGCTTAAGATGGAATAGAACCTTACCGTAAATCGCAGACTAGCCGCATACCTATGGTCCTTACGGCAAAATGAAATGTCTCGAACCAGGCTCGAATAACTGCATATTTGAAGCTGAATTCCCAGCAAGAACGGAAGACTTGCGGGAAGAGAAAAAACCAACTGGTTTCATCGCCAAAAGCTAAATTTTCTGGTCATTGCAAAATAAATCCTGGTTACTTATTGGTTGAAGAGTGATTTTTCCGTCGTTCTGCATAAGTCTGGTGAAGAGAATTTGGATGAAATTCAAATTAAAAATGACATGAGGCAGGAGAATAAGCTGAGATTTTAATATCCGGCGAGACTGATCTTAATGATTTCGAAATCGAAACTTTTTCGATAGCGACCAGGAGATTAAATTATGCCTTTTCTGCCTATTTTGGGGATTCATTTATATAGCAATTTTAAAAGTGTCACAATTTCCAAAGACAAATTTAAAAAAAAAAAAATTGTTTTTTAATATGAGGCATCTTTCTTATCAATCAGAAAAAAATATATTTTTTTAAATTGTGTAATTGTGAGGGTTTAACTTTTCATAGTCTAACAAGAGAATTCTTTATGAAATTTCCTTCAAACCTTTGGTAAAAGCAGGACTTTAATATACATAATTAAATAACTTATTAAATATCGTTTTTTTTAAAAGAAAAACATGATTTCATATGGTAATGCACTCATAAAATGTGTAATTTTGTTAACAAACTCAAATAATCACCTTCACTCAACGTTACTCATTCACTCCATAAATGCTTACAGGTGCACTAAACTGAATTCTTTACTCAATATAGCTTCTCACAAAAGACATACACTCATAACCGGGTTTCCTCGCCGCGCACCTGAGATGCGCGGCAAATCAAAAACACAAATAGCTCTACGAATTTCGTTCTAGCCAAACTTCACTAAATCAGTTAGCTAAAATTACTTTCTTGCAAGAAACAAATTAGTCTTTTTTTTTTCTTTGTTACGTTACCGTGCAAGTTTTTCATTTCACAATCAACAAATGTCACTATACAATAACAAACTTCCACGAAATCGCTAGCTTTCCGGGCGAACCAGAAATGTTTCTCTCAATGAAATGAAAGTGTTCTTCTTCAGCAAATAAATTAGCCCACATCAGTGGGTCATCAGTTCTCTCTTGGTATCTTCTCAAAAGACTGGAATTACATCATTTGAAACAATGGCAGTGACAGAGCTATTATAAAATAGTTTTTTTTTCTTTGTCTCGTCTAAGCAGTCTCTCTTCTTGTCTTGCCAGACAATGTACAGGCGTCGACCAACATGGCGTACAGCAGTCTTCCACAGAATGATTTAAAAAACCGATGTCATTTTATTTTTTTTACAGTCCAAAGAGCAACCACAACTCGGTGGATGAAACAGGCAAGTTGTTGGCTCTCGTTAAATTCAGAAATGTCTGCTCTCAAAAGTAAGAAATCCATCTGTTCTTTTTTTTGAGAACTGGCTCAAATGCTCACTCATTGGCTATTGGTCCTTCATGGCCTAACTCAACTTGTTTTGCAATGAAGGTTGAAATGAAAATTCGATTATGATACGATAAAGAATACACAGAGAAAAAAAAATGATATTTTCAGCAGCAATGTCTTTGTTTAAGTAAATCATTCTGATTATGTATAAATACTGAAAATGTCGGAACACTCGTCGGAGTTATCACATCATAAACAGTTTTTATCTTCTTTTACAATGTAGGAATTTATCGAAACACTCTTTTTTAGACATCGCATTTATAAGTAATAATTTATAACCAAGTATCCCATAAACGTATTTCCATATTGTAAATTTTCGTTTTCTTAGCATGAGTCGTCTTTGAACATCTAGCACCAGCAATTTGCAATTTTTAAGGTTTCGTCACCTATTGTTGAGAATTTTACTTTGATCCAATAACTATTTTGTTGCTTGTTATCAACCTTCGTTTTATAAATGGTGAAGAATATTTTTGTTTTAGATTTTCAATCTAGAATGAGCTCTATAGGAATCCATTGCCGTTGCTCTTCAAAGCGCGAATATCACAATAATTTAGTTATAACAAATGGGAGGTGATCTATTGCTGAAATCTTTCAAAAATGGAAATAGAATGTTAAGAACTCTTGTCGCACAAGTCGTTGTGAGCACATCTGGAACATCGGCCGTCCGTCCATCCCCCGGGTCCACGCTATCACAATGAGCGGAACGAAATGGACTATTTGCTACGCGTATGAATATTTCGAACGGAACCCCAACGGCATGATATCACAATCGGGCGAGTGGAAAGAGAGAGAGAGAGCAGCACCCTTACGTCTCGTGTTTAAGGCTAGTGTTGAGAAACAGAGGCACGTAGAACATCTTGCTCTGGACGACGAGCCCCGCGGCGGCCTGGACTTCGGGTACGCAGCTCAGAAGCTCCGAGAATCGCGTGGGTTGCTGGGGGAAGCGGTGCTCCACGAACACCTGGAGGGCCTTCATGTAGCGGTCGTGGATCGCCTCCAGCTCCTTGTGGTCCTTGATCTCGTCTGCAAAACAAGCACACGCATCAACATAGTATGACAGCAGTACCACGAGCCAAGATTCGCTTAAAGGACTTAAAAATCCGACTCCCCAACTATCTAAATTACTTCACATTTCTAAGAATTAACGTTAAAATTAAATGTTACGAAGACAACTCAATTCTATTTTCAATAATACAACTAGCAAAAAAGTTCTTTTACCAGCAAACTGAGTAAATGTTCAGAGCATAAACAACTAGCAGCGAAGAAAGCGACTCTTTTACAAGTAAGTTATGTAAGTGTTCAGAGCATAAGCAACTAACAGCAAAGAAAGCGACCCTTTTACCAGCAAGCTATGCAAGTGTTCAGAGCATAAGCAACTAGCAGCAAAGAACATATCCCACAATAATAGAGGTGGGGAGTCGGAATCAGGAGTCGTTTTAAAAAACCGTTTTTCATTAAAATAATTTTTCTTTTTTCAAAATTCTAGCAATTAATGTTAAAATGAATTGTTAAAGAAGCAATTTAATTGTATTGTTCAATAAGGCAAACAACAGCAAAGACATTTATTTGCTTTAGCAGCAAAACAAGTAAGTGTTGAGAGTATTAACATGTCCTACAATTCCAGAGGTGGGAAATCGAAAGAAAGATTTCGAGCTTTTTTTTTTTTTTTTGAAGTTGGAGTCGTTTTAAACATTCGATTCACACAATCATTTTAAAAAAAATTATTTTTCCAAATTTCTAGGAAATATTGTTTAAATTAAATGTTAAAAGAGGCAATACAATTATCTTCATATTAATTATTTTATTAGTAATTTTTACATTATGCTCATTGGATTCTAATACAAAAAAAAAGAGAAGTTAAAACTAAGAAGTACTGCACAAAAAATAAAAGTTTCTAAAACAAAAAAAATGCATAGACAAATTTCAAACTGAAATTCTATCTTCTTATTCTCTCATCGATTCCATCGTTAGTGTTAATTTCAATATTTTGATGTATATTTAATAAAACTAAACCAGGGAAAAAAAAAAAAAAAAAAAAAGACTGGCTCAATGAATAACTTCAGGTGCTTTAATAAAATTCATTGAAATGTGTCCCAAAAAAGGAAAGTGTTCATAAATTTGAACATGTGCAGACAATTTGCATGGGAATACAAGAACGCCTGACGGTATCTGCCTAAGGTAGATATCACGCGATTCAACAAGTCGTTTCAGAGCTTATTATAACACATTCAGAAAGTTACCCAAATCGGAAGATTACTTTTAAGGAATGGCATGCAGTTGTTGGGAGCCTTACCTGAGGACTGCATGATGATGACCTTAAGGCAGACGTACTCCTCCATGCACAGCCCCATCCTGCGGAAGGTGTCCGAGAGGCGCGCCAGCCTCTCCACCAGGGGCGCCGCCTCCTCCAGCTCCTCCATGCCCACGGGCTCGCCCACCATCACCGTCAGGTTCTCCTTCAGGGAGCACAGGGCGGCGCTCACCGACGCGCCCACGTTCGAGGAGGGGGCGCCGCGGATGGCCAGGAAGGCGCACGTCGTCAGCACCAGGATCTCGTGCCACTTGTGGGTCAGCAGCTGCAAAACAACATCAACATCATTTTGCAAGTATATATTTACACATTAAAAACTTTGTATTGCATTTTTTATAACTAAAAGTTAGCTCTGAAAGGAGGAGCCCCGGTTACCCGAGTTGATTTTCAGGGATAACGGACTACATTTGCAGGCCGTGTACACGAAAATCTGAAAATGTTTGACACTACCAGATAGCCATGATGCAAGAAACTTTGTAATTGTCATCAATGAATCTGCTCTTTTTTTTTATTTTAAACAATCAGGAATTCAGGTCTAATCACTTGTGCGTTGCAAGTATTTTAAATCCCGCCCTAAACCATGAATCGGATTGCAGGCATATGAGATAGGACTGCTTGCATATGAGACCGGATTGTTTGATCTATCCGAAATACTAAGGTATCTCGGCAAATCTTGCATTTATTATTTAAATGGATAAATTATTATTAAATTATAATTTATCCATTTATAATTATTAATTATAATAAATGGATAAATTAAAAATACATAGACAGATTTTAAATTGAAATTCTATCTTCTTTTCTCTTCTGCCAAAACACGTCGATTACATCAACAGTGTTAATTTCAATATTTTGATGCATATTTAATAAAACTAAACCAGAAAAAAAGGACCGGCTTAATCAACAATTTACCAACTTGGGATTTCGGAACTAGTTCCAGAACCCCAGTTTCACAGGATCGCAATGTAGTATCTTATAAAACGTGCCTGAAAGTGATATTCCAGGTACATTGCAGCTGGTTCATCATTTAATCTATTGTATGGTATGCAAGGGATTCAAAAGGTATGAAAGACTTGAATATGGCATGACAGGGTCTTCACTTCAAAGGGTCTCTTTAAAGTAGAGACTTTTAGTCTCTTGAATTACATAGAGAGGGGTGTATTCATTCCATCGAAGAATTTCCAAGTGAAAATCTTTTTTGCAAAGCTATATTGCCAAAATAAAGGAGCTGAAAGGAGTAACTTTAAACCTCATTTAAAGATGAAATCAAATAATTCTATTTATAAATCTAAAGATTCTACAGCCAAATTAATTATTATTATATACATTCATTCATATAAGTTTTTCTTAATCAATTGCTGACTCCCCTCCACCCAATCCCAGATTTGGCGGCACATTTTCGATCTCCAAACGGCAATAGTTATTTCAAATTGGTTCACAACTCTATTGCTTGTTTTACTGGCATGTTAAAGTTATGATGATTTGTCCAGATTGGCATTTCTCAACTCGTTCTTATTGAACGATGTGCTTTTGTTTGTTGTTGTCGTATTTTATTTCTTGCATTTCGTCATTAATTTTCGTAATCAAAGTAAGTAGTGTTTTTTGTATAAAATTTGTTTAATATATACAGTGTTTATAGATCCCATCCCCATATCCTAAGAGAAATAGGGTTATGGGAGTTTCAAAGAAACACAGCAGCAAAGGGGAGGGGACACTAAGCATTACACAATCTAGGTTAGGCGATTGCTACTTTGGTGGAGGAATGCCAGCAAAGGAAGATAACCCATTCATTTGACATTTAGCACATCCGTAACTGGTACGTCCATTGCTATCATTAATTTCTATAGAAACGACGAACAGTTCTTAATAGTCGGTATCAAGAGATGTGCAAAAAAGGAAAGAGTGAGACAGACCTGCGTGTGCAGTGCGACGGGCAGTTCGTTGTAGAAGGGCAGTCTCTTGGTCCACTGCACCAGCTTGAAGACGATGTTGTCGCCGATGTGGCAGAGCTTGTCGTTGAGCTCCAGCTTGCACTGCAGCAGCTCGCGGGCGTTCTTCAGCTTGGCCACCTCCTCGAAGGCGTCGCACTCCACCAGCGGCCGGATCATGGCGGCCGCCTGCTCCGGGCTCATCCGGGTGCTGCTCACGCAGTTCTTCACTTCCGGCCCGCGGTGCCGCAGGTGCACCACGTCCGCGGGGCTGGTGAGGGCGGCCTTCAGGATCTGACCGTTGGACCAGTCCGGGGGCGGCTGGCCGAACCGCGGGCTCGTAGGGGTGGTGGGCGTGGTCGGCTGCTGCTGCTGCTCCTGGGTGAGGTGGCCGTTCTTCTGGCCCCGCCGGTGCTTCTTGTACTTCACCTGGAAAGAGCATATATCGTCTTAAACACCTAATCACACCGGTTCATTTCGTTACCTTCAACGTGAAGCAAACTGGTCTTGCCATTCAAATAACGACGAGCATGACCTTCGATGAATTTATTTATGTGGAAGCAAAGTCGCGTAACAACAAGCCATGCTGCTCTTAAGGCTCGTTCCCAACGTTGAAGCGTGAACCATTGACCAATCAGTAGCCTCGCCGCGTTCGCCAGAAACCGATTGAAATCCACCGCTTCGAGTTGACCAGATTTCAACTCTCAAATGCTTGCCGCGTCATACGACTTCGATTGAGCCAAAAGTAGATCTGCCATCTAGTACAAGTAACTGGAACTTCATTAGGAGTAAAGCGATTTCTGACGTTTCAGTGTGAACGGGTCGAAAAAGGTTTCTACCCTGCCGCGTGACGTGTCGCCGCCTCACGCCTCGGTGGGAATGCGCCTTTATGGATTCTCGCGAAATAAGTGACATATCTCATGGATTTCAGCAGGATAAAAGTTGGATGTGCGCACAGGATCAATTCGTCATTTGAATGGCAATGGCGGTTTTCTTCATGAAGAAGATAATGAAACAAACCTGTTTAAAAAGCAACATAAATCTGAATTAAGGAGTTAAAAAAAAATTGAATCTTTTATGCAACAGTTTAATTGTTTATACTTAACTTTTCTGTTCAAAACATAACCGTGTTAAATTTTACATGTACATTTTTTATGATCAGTGAGATTTGCAAAATTTTTGCATATTCAGTATTGGGTCATTCTACAGAAAGTGTACAATTCCAGTCTCAAAGCATTTTTCAATATTTAATATGAATATTTCTTAATAAACTTATGCTTTCTATCGATAAGTCTAAATGTGTTTTTCCCCTATACTTTTTATTGTTACTTTATAGTTTCTTACATTTCAGTCGCAGTAGAGTAACCTCACCTTGGTATCATATCCCAAGCCCAATGTTATGCTAAAAATTAGTAGAGTAACCTCACCTTGAGTATGAGTAGAGTAACCTCCCCTTGGTATCATACCCCATGCACAATGTTATTCTAAAAATTAGTAGAGTAACCTCACCTTGAGTATGAGTATGCCTCACCTTGGTACCATATCTCAAGCACAATGTTACTCTAAAAATTGTTTGATTACTTATTTAATTAAAAAAAAGTAGTTAAATAGTTATATAACTACAACTAAGTTTTTTATTATTTATATATTATTATTTTTTTTTATTTACTAATTTATTCATTTCTTAGAGTTTGGTAAGTAGTGTTTTACTATGAATCCTCACCTCCAAGAGGCAAACTTTATGTAGCATTATCAAATTAACAGATGGCAGCACAATCAGCAAATATGGTTTCATAATGCTAAAGAGAACCTCTGTGTAGAATTATTGTGAAATCAAAATTGAGAATTTGATTTTTATGTCCAGGTATATCTCAGAAGTCAGCTCGATTATTGTAGATCCTCATCTTCCTGAATACTAATTAAAGGTGAGTAAAGTAGCAATAAAATAACTGCCTATTTATTAATTAAATTACATGTACAAAATGTTAATTAAGACAACAATAATTTTAAAAAATAATTTGCTCAGCCAATATACAAGGTACCCATAAATTTTTTTAATAATAACTCCAAAAAGAAAAGAAATTTATTCTTACTTTAATATATTATACAATTATTAGCTTGTGAAAGAAACTTAAAAAAACTAAACCAATACGAAACACTGGAAATCGCCACAGACCCCACACACCTATTTTCATCAAAACAATACCCATAATTTAACGAATAATAATTTTTCTTAAAATATGAATGCTTAATTTAGAGTTTGTCCCTCACCTCCATGACTTTGTTAATTTACAGAGGTGAGGGCAAATAACGGAAGTGAGATTTTTAAATGAAAGATATTGCACTAAAAAATTACGTGTACTATTTTTTCATCTTACACACTTAAAATATATTATCAATTCCTTTTTAACATATTGTTGAGCTTAATATCACTACATAAGAAGAAAATGTATATTTTTTTGTATTTAATCTCAATAAATTCCTTGTGCATTGTTCCTTAGTTATATTTCTAACACAATAATAAATATTGCCTTATTTGCCAACAGAATAATAAATATTGACTTCTTTGCTTTGATATATAACCTAACTGCAACATAAAACTTATCTCTGTGATACAGTGCTCACCTCTGTGAATGCTGTCACAAGAAAAATGACATTTCTGACGAAAATAATAAAATGTAGTTTCACCATGATTTTAACTTGCAAAAAGTGGTTAAGTCTCCAAATATAATAATAATTGCCTTAAAAAATAAAAATTATTTATAGGAAATTTCATCTCTGAAACTGCACGCTTTTGGTAGAATGACCCTCTTATATTAAACACAAAATACAAATAAATAATTTAGCATAACTCAGATTCAATCAAATTTTAATAACCAAAAATAAATATTTAAAAATAAAAATAATTAATGATGAAAAGTGTTGTTACAAAGCATTGGGGAAACGAACCTTTGAAAAATTCCCTTTTATTACAGGAATCTGTAAGCAAAAACATATTTGTCTGTATTAGCTTTAAATATTAGCTTAAAACAGCAACTGTTTATTGAAAATCCCTTTACAATCTGCCAAAACTCTTATGTACACGATTTCTACAGAATTAACACCTTTTTTCTTGAAAATCGTTTAATGAGCTCTTACTTTACAACAATAATGAGTATGTGCCAGAAAATTTAAAATCAACAACAAACTTAAATATTTAAGCAATGAATAATTGTAAAGAGAGGTACATCTGATATTGTAATTGTTGTATACAATATCAGATACATTCATAGTTGTCATTATGAAGGTTTAAAAGTCAAAAAGTTGAACTGATATAAAGTAGACTGACATAATGTAGTACTGTTGTCA
Organism: Caerostris darwini; assembly: GCA_021605075.1. NCBI lineage: Eukaryota > Metazoa > Arthropoda > Arachnida > Araneae > Araneidae > Caerostris > Caerostris darwini. Next base: position 265,557 of record BPLQ01014262.1, read on the forward strand.
TGAAGATTGAAATTGAAATTGCTTTATTTTTGAAAACCGTTAATAATTCTTTCTCTTAGGTACAAATACAAAAATAGACAAATCCTTGCTTTTGACAGATTAATGATGGGTGCAGGATGGAATAGAAATAGTAACAGTGTGCAACTTCTTAAAACTTGCACTAACACAGTTGTTATCATGAAGATTTAAATTGAAATTGCTTTATTTAAAAATTAATAACAATTCATTCTCTTAAATGAAATTTTTAAAAATAGAGAAATCCTTGTTTTTGAAGGATTAAACATTGGAGTAGGATGGAACAAAAATAATAACAAGTTAAAAAGTCACATTGACATAAATCATGTATAAATAATAACACTTTAAGTTAGAAATGAAATATCCTCTAATACAAATTCAATTTGCACATATGTTTCAGTAAAAATTCATAAAGACAAGTCTTACTTTATACAAATTATAAACAGCTCCTGAATTTCTTCCGCCTGGCATTCGATCTTCTCTTACAGCTGAGGGGGAAAACAAAAAATAAATAAATAATACACAAAGATTCTAAAATTCTGCAACAGAATTGATTGATGTCCGATATCAAACAACCATTTTTATTATTTTTAATAATATCAATATTACAAACAAAAATTTTAATTATACTTAAATTATATAACATTTTTCAAACACTTAGAAACAACAAAATTGATAAAATCTGGTTTAAAAAAACAAGTTCATTACACCCCATTCAAAAAAATTATTGTGACAAAAAGATTAAGTTGTTTTGTCTTTTTTTTTCAGTGGTTCTAAATATAATACTATATAGATGTAATTGGTTTATGAATTATAATGTTATAAGAAATAAGAATAATATTTATCACTCTTATTGCCAATATGATCTTTAAAATTTGATAATATTTTCAACCTAGAGTTGGACTTAATTTATAATTATTTACAATTGTAATATTTTACAATGTTACATTAAATATTGTAGACAATTATTGTTATTATTAATTCCTGAAGACTTATGGAACTAAAGATTAATTAATGGACTAATTATAGAGCTAATTCCTATTTTTTCCCCCCAAATTCTAATCTGTTGTTGACTTTGAATCATAGATGGCAGCACCAGAAGTTTTAATTTCTCATTAATGAAATCCCATTTATACAAATGAAAATTCGACTGCACGCATCCTGTCTCTTCCTAACCTTTGTAATTATTAAGTTAAAGTCTATTCTCAACACTTTTTAACCATTAAATTAAATGTAACAGCTTTGATGTTTTATTCAATTTATTTCATTTGTATGTGAATCTTTTTGTTAAATTCCATATTTAAGAATTCAAAATATAAATCTGGAAAACAATTATTATTATTACAATTAAAAGAAAGTTATTTTAAATGTAATAATGTATATAATAACATATATTTAATTTCTTACTATCAAAATAATTGGGGATTTAAATATCATATGTCTGTAAGTAAGTATGATTTTTTAAATTTTTTTTCCTTGCTGTCTTTTATAATTAGAATTTTCCTTTCAATCAAAACCAAATATTAAGAAATATATAGTTTTGTCCTTAGGATTTGATAGTCGTCAAATACTGCATAAATATCGACTTTTGGGAGAAATTAAAACCTCAAGTGATTATTTAATATTGGGAATTTCTTAACATTAAAAAATAATTATTAATGATTTGGAAATCCATGATAATTTAAGTTTGTATTCTTCCAAAAGTCCTTCCATTTAATTAATTTAAGATGCTTAAATTTTTGTGTAAAATTTTTGTCCCCATTCTTCATAAGAGTCATGCTCCTCAGTTTTGAGAGTCACTGAATTTAGTCATGAAAAATATTATATTTTCAATAATAGATGGCAGCACCTTTGATGAGTCTCGTAAGTTATTTTGAATATCGGAAGCTGGTAACTTAAATAAGCTAAATGATGCAGCCCTTTTTGTAAATGATTTTGAGAAAATAAACTAATGTTTGTGAAAACTGCAACACCATGAAGGACTTACGCGAGTGAGCTGAAATTTTCAGGAAATGCAAATTAGCGCATGATATGCAAATGATTAGAATTTCAAATCCATAGCGCATGCGTTTGCTGAGCAGCGCCCTCTGAACGGCGGATGGATCCGAATAAATAGACGGCTGTAGCGAGGCGTGTATGGTTATCGGTGGTTATCGGTGGTTATCTGCTAGTGGTAAACGTTAGCTCAATCGTTACTTATGCCTCTACGACGAAAGAGAGAGGGATTTGAACAACTTACAGAGTTTGAACGGAGGAGAAACATCGGCCCTCGTGAAGCTGGATTGTCTTATCGTGCAGTAGCCGTTCGTGTGCAGCGTAACAGCAGCACAGTGATGCGTCTTTGGAAGCAGTGGACGGACGAGTGTCGGAAAACTCAGAAATCCGGGAGTGGACCCCGAAATGTGACGTCAGCTCGCGATGATAGACACCTGGTCTGCATAGCGCTGACGGACCGTACAGCTTCCTCTAGACAATTGGCAGCACAGTGGTCAATAGCTACAGGTGTTTCATTGTGTGCTTCATCAATTCGTAGACGTCTGCTGCAGCGTGGACTGCGCGCAAGGACTCCTTTATACAGGATCCATCTCACGCTAAACCATCGCCGCCTGCGGCTACAATGGGCCGCTCAGCATAGAGACTGGCGTGCTGATTGGCAGCATGTCGTGTTTTCTGACGATTTGTAGTACCATGATGGCCGCATTCGTGTCAGACGCTATGCCGGTGAACGCCACCTTCCAGAGTGCATTATCGAACGCCGCAGTGGACGAACACCCGGAGTTATGGTCTGGGGTGCCATAGCATATCATGGACGATCTCAATTGCTAAGAATTGTGGGCAATCTGAACAGCAACCGGTACATCAGTGAAGTTCTACAGCCCCAAGCTGTTCCCTTCCTTCAAAGCTTGCCAGGCGCTGTATTTCATCAGGACAATGCCCGCCCTGATATCGCTAGGACTGTTCAATCCTTCTTTGCAACGCGGCAGGTACTGCTTCTTCCTTGGCCTGCGTATTCCCCGGATATGTCGCCGATTGAACATGTGTGGGATTTCGTTGGTCGGCGTCTTGCTCGTAATCCTCGTCCTGTTGCTTCTGCAGACGAACTTTGAGTGCGCATACAAACAATATGGAATGCTCTTCCTCAGGAAGACATTCAAAATTTGTTTGACTCCATGCCACGTCGTTTAGCAGCACTTATTGAGGCGCGTGGTGGCTACACAAAATACTGATTCCGATCTCTTGTTATTGTTTGTTTGCTTTGAATATTTAATCATTTATTTGTACCACTACCACTCAACTGTGTATTAAATTTCATTCAATTATGACTATTCCTTCATGGTGTTGCAATTTTCACAAACATAAGTTTATATCAATGCATGAATTTAACACCACTTAAGTTGATAATAATCAGTTCGATTTTATAAATTTTGCAATGAAAGTATTCTTCTGAATAAATATTAACATACCATTGTTTTGAAAATCACAAGAGTGGGGTCACTCAAACCACTGTAACCTGTCAAATAATTATCAGAATGTCATGAAATGTTGACATGTATCGTTTGAAGGATGCTGCTATCCAAAATTCATATGGGTCCGCCAACAGTGTTACCATATGTGTGTCTGACCGGAGACTTATTGAGGGATGTGTTATATTCCAGAGCCCTCGTATGATATGTGATGGAACAAATAAAGGGGAAAAGATTACCTGCCAGCACCATGCCCTGTCGGACGCATTTCTGGAAGCGGCAGTACTGGCATCTATTCCTCTGTGCTTTGGTCACCTCGCAGTTGCCGTCCGCTACACACGTGTACACGCGCTTGTTCTGCACCGTCCGCTTGAAGAAGCCTTTGCAGCTGAGCACACAAAAACAACCATATATCAATAACTCTATTATATCATGTAACAATAACTGTATCATATCATGAAAAGTACTTCTAGGATACTAAACTAAACTACTGGCCATTAAAATTGCTACATCAGGAAGAAACGCAGATAACAAAACGATATTTATTGTGCAAATATATTATACTGGAAATAACAAGTGATTAAATTCTCTAGAAATTTGGGTGTATAGATCCTGAGAAATCAGTACCCAGAACAACCACCTCTGGCAGTAATAACAGCACTTATACGCCTGGGCATTGAGTCAAACAGAGATTGGATGGCATGTACAGATGCCCATGCAGCTTCAACACGATGCCACAGCTCATCAACCGTAATGACTGGCATATGGCGACGAGCCAGTCGCTCGCCAACCATGGACCAGATGTTTTCTATTGGCAAGAGATCTGGTGCATGTCCAGGCCAGGGCAACAATCGAACATTTTCCGTATCAAGGAAGGCCCTTACAATACCAGCAACATGCAGTCGTGCATTATCCTGCTGAAACGTAGGATTTCGCAGGGCTCGAATAAAGGGTAGAACCACGGATCGTAACACACCAGAAACGTAACGTGCACTGTTCAAAGGGCCGTCAATGCGAACAAGAGGTGACCGAGACGTGTATCCAATAGCACCGCATACCATCACGTCAAGAGATGGGCCAATATGACGATAACGAATGCACGCTGCGAATGTTCGTTCACAACTATGCCAATAAACACGGATGCGATCATGCTGATGTTGTAAACAGAACCTGGATTCATCTGAAAAGCTGACGTCTCGCCATTCGTGTGCCCAGGTTCGTTGTTGATCACACTATTGAAGACGCTCCTGTCTGTGATGCAGCGTCAAGGGTAGCCGCAGCCGTGGTCTCCGAGCTGAGAGTCCACAGACTGTTTGTGAAGACACTTGTTGTCTTGCAAACGACCCCAATTCTTTACTCAGGGCTCGTGACGTGGCTGCACGATCCATTAAGGCCATGCGGGGAACATGCCTGTCTTCTCGGCTGCTAGTGATAAGGGGCCATTGAGATCCACCATATTCCGCTAATAGTCATTGGATCTCGACCGACGCGAGCAGCAATACTGCTCGATAAATAATACGCAATACGATAAACCGCAATCTCGGTACGCTGCAATTCGACCTTTATCAAAATCTGAAACGTGCTGTTACGCATTTCTGCTTTTTACACGATTAATCATAATAACTTTTCACCAGGCAACAACGTCCAAATGCAATTTGTATACGGGAAACCGACTGAACAATTTCCTCATTTATTCACATTGTAGGTGTCGGAGCCTGCTTTATCTGAATGCGTTGAAAAGCTAATCATTTACATATCACAGCACCTTCTTCCTTTCGTTTAAATTTCACGTCTGTAGCATGTCGCCTTCTTGGTGTAGCAATTTTAATGCTGGTATTTAATGGTGTATTTTAAATCAGATAGTTTAAATATCGCCCATCTAGAAATCTTAAGAGATGCAAGGATTTCACCGTAATGATTTATTTTTGCCTAACAAAATGAAATTTATTTTAAAAAAGATTATTAGAAAATTATCATTAATATAAAAAATAATTAATATTATTGGAAAAAAATTACTTGATATTAGAAAAAAAGAAAAGATTAATTTATTAGGTCTGTTAATTTATTTATAGATTATTACTATTTCATTTTCAGAAATGAAGTCAACGTTTCTTGACATAAATAATTCGTTTGCAGAAACCAGTGTTTTACATGCATTTAATCTTCATGTTTACTTCAGTTAAGTGAAAACGGAAATGCTCGGCGCACGTGTGGATATCTATCTATCTGCTTTACATGACTTATCAACATTCCTTCAATCTAACGCAACTACTTCACCGAACTTGCCGCCAAGATTATCAGCAATACTTTTGATAGTGGTTTATTCAGTGATACACGAGGCTTATTTTTTTGCAGTATAAAAGTACCAACAACATAACAAACAAATTAAACGATTTAAGCAGCAAATCATTACAAAACTACTGGTTAAATAGTGTTCAACAACCTATTACGAAAAATGAACAATTGATTACTAAGAGCTCTTACCCTTCGCAGGTGATGATGCCGTAGTGCAGCCCCGTGGCCCTGTCCTCGCAGATCATGCACACCATGGGCTGTCCCTCGTCGTCCCGCGGGCCGCCGCCCTCCCTGGACGTGGAGGCGACGCACAGGTTGAGGGCCTGCGTGTCGGGGGGCCAGGGGGGGACGGAGGACTCCTCGTCCGTGCTCTCGAACGAGCAGGCGGGGCGCACCGAGGAGGAAGGGAAGGGCGGCGCCAGGCGGTACGGGGCGGCGGAAGGCAGGGCGGCTTGTGCGGCGCCGGAGGGCTGAAACAGACGACAGGCGCATTTACAAACCATTCACAAAACATAATTATGGAACACTACAACAATGAGCAAGATTTTTTTTTCTTTCTAAAGTGGAAAAGTACAGCAAGGGGTCGCTTTGTTCAGGTGTTTAATGATGTGAAAGGAAGGAAGCGTGTATCTAGTACGTCAATACTTAAGTATTTTTTTCTGCATAGCCCATTAGATGCAACTGACTAAATAGAAAAAAGCCGAGCTGGTCACATTGAATGGTATACAGGGCACTACACTCGATGATCCATACACTGTATGGTACAGAGGACAGCATACTGGATGGTACACAGGCCATTACACTAGATAATGCCATGTACTATGAAGTGCAGAGAACACTATACCGGATGATACACATCATTACACTAGGGAATGTCATGTACCATGAAGTATAGAGTACACTATACTGGATGGTGCACATGTCAATACACTAGATAATGCCATGTACTATGAAGTATAGAAGACACTATACTGAACGGTACACACTAGATAATGCCATGTACTATAAAGTACAGAGGACACTCTACCAGATGGTAACAGGAAAATACACTCGATGATATTTCCGTACTGTGTGGTACAGAGTACACTATACTGGATGGTATGCAAGACTCTGAATTCTCTGATAGTACTGGATTGCGTGGTACAGAGAACACTATGGTGAATAATATATAGGATACTGCACTCGATTAAACACTGTACTGTGTGCCACAGAGAACAATATGGTACACTGGACTCTGAACTAAATGGTATAGAGAACGCTCTATTGTATAGAACAGCATACAATCTGTTGTATAAAGACTAAAATCATAATTTAGAAATCTTATTTTTAAAGATTTTAATTTTGAAAATGTGCTATTTTAATTCTTGAGTTGTATTTTTTTTTTATAGCTATATAAGATATACTTTTGAATATACTCAATGTTTAAAACATTATTTTGTCATCCATAGTCAGTGATATCTGCTTAAAGAATAACTCAAATATGTAGGTCAATTCTATAAGCCAGTCATTACGGCGATTGCCTTTTATTGTTAGAAATTATCAGTTTGTAAATAATGCGACTTTCAAATAGCTGATTGCATAAATTATAAAACATCAAAGTTCGTCTCAAAATTAATGAGAAGTTATCAACGACTAAAAATGATTTTAAAAAAGTTTATAGATCTTACTTAACTATTAGTAAAAAGAATTACTATTAGGAAAAAAAAATTTCAACATTCAATAACATCTTATGGAAATGAATGCAGATCTCTCAGGTGTGGTGGATGCAACTTGGCTTACAGAACTGAAGGAACTCTGTTCGAGATTCAACAGACATGGAGGAGGAGGTAGAGAATATTCTAGTAGAGTACCTTCTTGTAAGATCATAAATGGATGTCTTTGTGATAAGTAAGAACTAAAGTACGAGTTCAAGAATTCAACTTCAAAACGGGTTGCTAGGGGATGACTGCTAGCAAGGTTGACTTAGATTAAGGTAACTTCCGATGCTTATGCCGAGAATACGTATGAACTTGGGTATATTTCCAATAAACAGGATTGTCCTTCCATTACATCTATTAGGTGGAAGAATCAATCCCCAGTTTTCTGATCAAATTTGGTGCCTCAATGTGCTCAGTGCCCCAAATTAGGAAACAACATTAAATGTCTCCGAATGTAAAACTAAATGATTATAAGATAAGAGTAACTTGCAAAATGTGCTCTTATCAGCATATCATGTATGTCAATTAATATACTTTTTTTGACACTGTATAGTGGAAGAAACAGTGGAGATGATTACAATATTTTTACTTTATTATTGTATTCCGTGTGTACTTACTTCGACTTGAGGCAGTGTGGGAGAGGTGCGCTTGGGGGAGGATGTGATGGTTGAGGAAGGGGGCGGCCTCCTGGTCCACACCATGGTCTTGCCCCCCATGAGCAGGGGCGGAGGCTCCCCCTCCTCGAAGTGGCGGCTGTAGGCGTTGGTGTCAGACAGGGGCCACAGTTGCGGGCTGAGGTGGGGGAGGACGCTCTCGTGGTTCCCGCCCCCGTCGAACACGCTGTTCTGACGCTCGAGTTGGGGCATCTCTTCGCTGGCGGCCGCGCCCTCGGCCCCGCCTCCCGCGTCGAGAAGGGGCGGGGTGGGCTCCTCTTTGGGGACCGCCTCTTTCAGGTCGGGGTCCAATTCTGGAAGAGACAATAGAGATGAGTTATTGCAAAACACTGAAAGAAAACATCATTACCGTGCTGTATGTAATAATAAAAATGGCACCAATTATGATGTTGAAAATCGAAGTAACGTAAACATTCAAATACATCACTTGGTGGATCTAATAACTAAATAAATCATTACCATACAGCTAAAGAAAAGAAAAGACCTCGTTGTTTGGAGTATCCAACATCGAAAATAACGATCCTCATTACGGTGAGTAAAAAAAAGAGAGTAAATTAAACGATCAGAAAGAAGATCGTTAAAGAGTAAATGAAATGATAAAAATTAAGATTTTTTTATGCAACTATGCTTCTATGTGACCATTACAGCGATCGAAATTAACAGTTATTATTATGTCATTAATAGCTGGAGCCTCCTTCAAACCAAAATTCATTATTTGATGTGCCTAAGATACAATGAATTATTTACCGAAGATTAAGAATTGGAAGACCCCTGCCCTCCCAGAGGAACGCATGGAAATATCTTCAAAGGCATGCCTTAGCCCACCCTGGGCTGTCGTGATATTGATGATGATGATGAATCATTATTAATATGGGTCATTAAAATATCAAATGAAATTCAATGATTGAATACTATTGCTATAATCATTTTGAATTGGTTTTCAAATCGACAGTTCTTCAACAACTATGCAGATAAGCTTACAATTTTATACTTAGGAATTGCCATCTTTCTGAAAGCTTCAAAGATTTATTAAAATTTTTCGTTGTAACGTTTGTTATAACTCTTCATTGCCACGTTACATTACAATCAGAGATGGAGAATCGGGTATTTTTGAAGGTGTGAGTATTTTTACAAAATTCTAAGAATTAATATTAAAATTAAATGTTAAGGGGGCAAGTCAATTGTATCCTTCAATAATAACACCCACTAACAAAGACGGTGATTTCTTTAGCAGCAACCCAAGTAAATGTTGAGATATTTTTATCAGCACTGAGGTTTATAAAAAGCTGTCTTAGATAAACAATGTAAGAAGATGTTATAAGTCCGTATTTTATTATTAAGAACAAAGCAAAGATTTAATGTATTACAAATATAGAATCGTTGTTATTAAAACGTACAATTTTCTTTTGCTTGTCTTAACCTATTTCAAAATACATTGATATCTATTTATTTGGTTCTGATATATTTATAGGACGTACAATATTTTTAATATTTATTTATTTATTTTCAAATTTAAAATACAATGACAACTTTTAAATTAGTCCAATCACTACACCTTTGAAATTGAACAAAATATTTATAGAAATTACAGAAAAACTTAGATAATATTATAATTTATAGAAAAACAGCTTTAATAGATTTTCAATAAAAGCCATTGCCACATACAAATTTTTCTAAATTCATTAGTTGTTGTTACTAATCCCCCTGATGTAGGAAAAGATACACCAGATCCAAAGAGCCCCGTCGTGGGCGACATCCATGGCTAAGGGTAATATGCAGCTTCACTTTTAGCGAGGAACCACGAGGGCTGAAGACTGACTCAACATCAAGACAACGCTCTACTATTCTGTTAGACCCGGGTCAACGGTTTAAAGTGGATTCCGAACTACTACAATCATCCATGACACCGCTGGGACCCGAACACGAAATCTGTGGCACCATGTGTCAGAGCGCTAGATACTCGGCCATTCAGGCCCCAAAAAATTAGTAAAGATCATAGCTCATAAAAATTACTGTAAAGTAAATTCGGAAAATTTTTGGCCGACTCTCCAACCCTGGTTACTGTCTTATATCATCATAAAATTTGGATTTAGAGTAACCTTATCTATTTGAGAATCTGGTAACTCTTCTGAATTAAAGTTAAATAAAACAAATAATTATGATATCTTCTTCTGTATCAAAGGCGACCTGATGGCCAACAGGCTAGCACTCTGACCTTTGGTACCACAGGCTTCAGGCCCGACTCAGGTCTCGCCTTTTTGAGTGGTTCGGAATCTACGTTAAACAGTAAGTCCTGGTCTAATGAGCCCAAACTGTGCACAAAATTACCATAGAGCGGCAAACCAAACCTTACCAATATATATCAAAGATGTAAAATTTACAAAAAATATCTACCACATTTCATTTTAAATGACTCATAAAAAGGAAGCATCCATTATTTATTTTAGGACGGACGCGAAGATGTGGAAGTCCAACGTTGTTATTCAAGCTATTAAAAATTAAAATTGGTGCAGAAGAAAGGAGATACATCTAACGGAAGGATTACAGAATTGAAAATAATTCTCCAGGTGGATTTAAAACTAAGAAGATTAACCCTACTTTGCAATAATAAGCAGAAAATGATACTACATTTGGATTAAGTGAAAAAAAATAAGTATAGGATTTTCCATCTGTGTGTGAAATAATTCCCAGTAGAAAGAAAATAACAGTTGAATAGATAAAAGTAAAATCTTTTAAGACATTTTCTCAATCGAGCATACTTTTTTCATCTTACTTTTGGATTATTATCAGATTATTTATCTGATAATAAAAAAAAAGTATTATTATTTTATTTTCACAAAATTTCTACTGTCAATAGTGTAATGATGTCAATGATGGCAAAAAAGAATATCTGAATACTGAGGTGACTGCTTTTTAATAAGTTGAGTTATATTTTCAATGGCTCATTGACAACTGAATATTTTATATCTTTTTGACATAATAGATATACACAGATCGGAGAAAAAAAAACCTTAATAATAATTGAAAGTTCTGATTTAGAGCATAAATCTGCATAAAAGTGTCCAAGAACGTCCTAAATTTCATGTCGCAAGCATTTTGTTATATATTACAAGATTGTTCAAATGATATACAATCTGTAATACCGTACTATTTCAGCCTAGCCACAATTGTTAGAGTAATGGAACAACACAGAATGAGGTACCATATATTTCCTTGTATAATATGGGGATTTTTAGAACTTTCTATAAAGCTAAACTACAGAGGTCGGTTTATATAGCAAATATTTATCATCGCAAATTCATAGAAAGACACCCAATGCGTGGCAGGCACTGAAACACGATCACACCATTTCTAGCTGGTGACTACAGGGATGCGTTAGAAATGGCTTTCGTGATCCAGTAATCATGATCGTGATCCGGAAATCACCGGAAACAGACTTTAAACCAACATGTCAAAAGGTGTGATTTTTCCGCCACACATAGGGATCTGCCAGATGTATCTCATCACAGATACACAGAAAGACAACAAATACGTGGCTGCAAATGTAACATGATATGACCATTTACAGCTGATCTTCAAAAGAGTCAAAAAGGGTCAAGGTCATAAGGACCCTGTTTTTTAAAAATGTTTGGTAGCTGGTCGGTGCCAACGAACTGCAACGCTTCACAGAACCTCCGAAGGCCCACCAAAAACAGGCGTTCGAAAAACCGGAATTAAGTGTGACTTTTCTGCATGATAACATATAGGAATCGGTAGTGAATATGTCATCCCAAACACACAGAAGGACACCCAATACGTTGCTGGCAATGAAACACGATGCCACCATTTTCAGCAAGTGACGAATGGAATGAGTCAGAAATGGGATTATTATCTCTCGTCATCCTGTCTTTGTCAAGGTCATGTGGACCACGTTCTTTGATATATACTATGGACCTTGGCAGCAGGTCGGTATCACAACACTTATTGTGACTCATCACAGAATCTTAAAAGGATCATCGAAAAGTATAAATTGTATAACAACGCTTAAGAACATATCTCACAGCCGCACAATGCCAATGCAACGATAGACATTCCCCGCCATCTCCTCAGAGATGTGCAGAAACATCCGTCTTATAGCCAGGATCTCTTGCTTTGCGTCTAGACCATTTAACCAATGGCTGGTACGTGCTTTGTTTTTCATCGAGTGGTTCGTGGTGTTGTGGAACTTCATCTTGCGGTTACATCGGCAGCCTACTTCAGTCTTTGCAGAAAGTTGTTCTGCGTTGAGACAGCTGCGGAGTCTCTGGAATCTTCATTGTTATGCTTCTCTTCTGCTGCAATCTCACAGAAGGACAATTAGGACTGTTATTAAGCCATGTTCACATTTGTAAAATTATGCGAAACGTCAGCTCGTCTGTGCCAGAACAAAAACAAATTCAACTGTCTCTCTCTATAAGATCACTACTACTACTACTACTACACCACACCACATCACTGTGCCTAGAGCTGAGTTGCCCTTTACAGTTTGGGAATGATGTGGGTGAGAAAAAGTCTTTTATTGGACTCTCTGATGCTCTACGGCCACCACTACAAACATCCATGGCATCCGCCGAGATTTGAACTCGAAACCTGTGGTACCGAGCGCCCGAGCACTCTCCACTCGGCCATCAGACTCCTCCCATCCCTCACTATAAGAAAACTGATTCCATGCATACTGACCCCGTATCACGACAAGAGAAACAATATGGCTCTTGTCCAAGTTGGTTTTCTGTCCGCCGCTCAGAACTTTCGCATTCATGAATGGACCTAGGTATAGTAAACTTCCAATAAGAAAATAATAGGGGAGGAGCTTACCGCTGTCAGGCCGCTTGTCGCTGCTCCCGTTGGTTTTCTTTCTGGAGGGGTGGGACTGAGACATGCTAGGGGTGTGATCGGCGCTGTTCATCCGGGGTCGCTTCAGCTTCAGGTGGTGAAACAAGGTCATCCTTACCTCACACCACCACACAACTACAATCATGGCTCCTGGAAAAAATAGAAGAAACTTGTCAAATATACGTATTTCAGTATTTGTATAGCAAGAAAAATGCCACAAGAAATGTAGTAAAATGAACTACAGTACAAAAATTTTAAAAATTCTTCAAGGCTCATTTTACACTGGTCATCATTCCTATTTTCAGGATTTTAAAATATGTAAATATTGAGAGAAAAGACACCATCCCATAAAAATTCTCGCAAATGCTCCTCACGGGTGAAAAACCAGGAAAGCATTCACGCAAATAAAACCACGATAATGTGATTTCCAAAATTTTGTAGTAAAATTTTACCAGGATATTTTTTTATTAGACATCAAATTTAATTCGTGTGATTTTTTTTCTTTCAAATGTGACATTTATTTCATTAAAATTAGTGCATTACTGAAAGTAATGTCCATCGCTACACAATACTTTTTCCCAGGGCCTGGTGATCGAAGTGGCTAGCGCTCTGGCGCTGGGTACCACAGGTTTTGGGTGCGAATCTCGGCTGTGCCATGGGTGTTTGTAGTGGTTCGGAATCCACTTTAAACCGTAAATCCCGGTATAATAGGATCGCAGAGCGTTGTGAGAGGTAGTGAGACTCGCGTTCCTAGCCTATCTTCAAGATACACGCGCCCCCTGGGTAGTAGTGCCCCTGAGTCGCTGCGGTGCAGCCCTTGCTTACGGCATAAATATAACTGTCTTAGTATCGGAACGATTTATATTTTGACGTTATCCACGACTCAAGCCGATTTTTAGCTTCTTCAACAACAAGGTGGCCAAGTGGCTAGCGTTTCGGCCTTTGGTATCCCAGTCTTCAGAATCGGATCCTGGCGGTGGCATGGATGTTCGTGAGTGGTTTGGAATCCACTTAAAATTTGAGGTCCCGGTCTGTTTAGTCCTCGTGTGCACAAGATGACCGTAGAGCGACCAACCAAACCAAACCAATCTTCAACAACAACACACACACACAAAAAAAAAAAAAAAAAAAAAAAAAAAGAAAAAGAAGAAATGCTACTCAGCTATTCAAATAGACCATATATCATTAATTGAAGCAAGTAATAATCAGAAGAAGTAATGTCTTATATGGTGGGTGGATGGGGGTATGGCTTTGCAGATAGTTTCCTGACGTGCTTTGCAGCACATAACAGAGCATTATCATTTTAAAAAATAGTTGTGTCATGTCTTTCTTTTCAATTCGCGGCTCATTCAATTCCATTACAGTCGGTACCATTCACCGGTGATGATTTCTTAGCAGCTCATGATTCTTTTCGCTAGATCAAGACGCTTTCTGTCATTCGAATCAAAATCACTGTCGTTTTAACTCCTTTATTGACACATTCTTTAGACCAGGGGTCTTCAAACTACGGCCAGCGGGCCAAATCCGGCCCGCCAGTGTCACCAATCCGGCCCGCGACAGCGAATAGCTTATTGTTGCTGTAATAAGTTGGATAAAAAAACACAGAATGATAATAACTCGGTGTTATTGACTTGCTGGGTAAAGTTTAATGACAAGCATAATACGCGGAAAATTTAACCTAAGCATAACAACTAACAAATAATTGAAATAAATCCCACTAACATTATAAACTAGTGAACATTCCGCGGTTACCCTCAGTAGTTAAGTTGGGGTAAAGAGTATCGCATATGTATGTGTATCGATTTTTGGAATGTATATATCCTGAATCGAAGATATGATTTTTATCCTGAAAATCCCTCAGGAACGGAAAAGCCTAAATTAACACGCATGAAACCGCGAGGTATCCACTTGTAAAAAAATACTAATGTGATTTGTGTAATTGTGATTTTTCACTGACAATAGTTTGTAGTTAGCAAGTATATGCTCGCTCAGAGCGCGTACTCGTCGACTGGTCTAGAAATTATAGATAATGGCAGAAAAATTAAAACGATTTTGGCCCTTGATAGTTTCTGGAGTAAACAGTATGGCCCTAAGGCCGGAAAATTTGGAGACTAATATGTGCTTTCTGTAGATTTCCACGACAATTCGATACGCTCAAACTACGCTTAAGAACAGAAAAGAAAAATTAAAGCGAAAAGAACACAACACTTATAGTAAAATAGACAAATAAAATTTCCCTTAAATGTTGTTTTTGTTGTATAATATGCGACATGTTCTAAATTTTTAAAAGACACTTAACCGAAATTATATGCAGTACCCATCAAAGTCTATTAAGATTGTATGACATTAAACAGTTGCCAGTCTGATTTATCTGGTCATAATACTGTTCATGCCATCTGTTAAAAAGCCGCTGGAATGATTAATACCTGATATTAAAAGCATCTCCCAATTACAGATTAAATAATGAATTCACTATTACCGATTTACTAATTAACTCATGATCTATATCATGCAGGGTGATTATAATTGAAGTCTCACTTTCAAAATGCTGTCAAAAAAGAACCCCTCGTCACAATGAGTTCACATTTGAACTGAAGATACTCGAAGGAGGAAGAAACGGTATGGCATCCAAAAACAGTTCCAAAGTGTATTAATAGAGGGCGCTGTACCGTTTCCTGACGAGTGGTTTTTTTTCCCCCAATTCCTTCTATTAGCTCACACTCTCCCTCTATATATCTTGTTCACATTTTCAATCGTTCATAACACACTTTTTTTTCATCCACTCAAGTTCGAACACATTTTTTTTTTTTTTGAACTTGTAGTGGATGACACTGGATGTTAATACGGTTTTTTCAAATATTAATTCATTAATTAAATTTAATTCATTAATTTTATTTTTTTTTTAGATTTAAGTTGCATATATCTACCAATAGTTGGCGCCAGATAAACTTAAAAAAATGAATGAAAATTATTTATAAATTATTTTCTGCAATAGAGTGAAAAAAAGTAGGAATTTACTTAAAAAAAATTTTTTTTTTATATTACTTGTTTTTTTTTTTTTTTTTTTTTTTTTTTTTTTTTTTTTAAGTGGGACTTCAATTATAATCACCCTTTATATTACATTGAATTGCTGTGAAGCTTGATGGCAAAAGCAAAAGAGGGAATCGTGTGTTTATATCTCATTCATCATCATATAATTTATCACATGACAGTCATAAAATCCTTCGTTACTACTCAATGTCAGAAATTTGGTGAAATTAATAATCCAGTATCAATAAATAACAATTAAACTATCAAAAACACTTTAAAATTGTTTTCTTTGTACTTAGCATGTTATTGCAAAAAAGACACTTTTACAGAAGTGCAGAAATCGCATTTTTCGGTCGGCAGGTATGAAGAACAGAATATCAAACTAAAATCAATTTTTCTTGGTGACTCATTTCAATCGGTTTACAATATACGTGTTGAGCGTAAAGAAGAGAGAAAATACGAATAACAGAAAAATGTATGGAATCGTCTTGGATTATATAGCTAGTTTATTGTAACAAAAAGAATTTATGGATTAATAGAAACGCAAAATAATAATTTACATAAATTACAAGCACTCAAATGATTTTCGCCTTTTCACTTTTCTATTGTTGTTCATGCTTTTGAAAAAATTTAACATAATATATGTGCTGAATGGACATGGGACTGGGGGGGGTACAACTTACTAGAGGGACCTGATGGTCGAGTGGTTAGCGCTCGGTACCACAGGTTTCGCGTTCGAGTCACCGGCGGTGCCATGGATGTTTGTAGTGGTTCGGAGTCCACTTTAAACGTAGGTCACGGTCTAATAGGATAGTAGAGCATTGCAGGGATAGTTTGACTCGCGTCCGTAATCTATCTTCAAAATGCACGTGCCCGCTGGATAGTGCTCAATGAGTAATGTCGGTGCAGTCCATGCTTATGGCATACAGATTAACTGTCTCTGTATTGCGAGCTGCGTTAGTACAATCTGTTGGATTCCAAGACCGGTAAATATTTGGATTGTCCCTCTGGTGCTTCTTAATAATGATAATTTTCTTAAATATATATAAATAGCGATAATATAACATAATAAACGAAGGAGAACAAATAAGTTACGAATTAGAAGACACGGCCCGTTTGTCACCTATACGACCAATGTTCTCTATACACAAATTGTGTAACAAAACCACCACAGCATTCTAAATATGAAAATTCTGAGATGTGTCATACTCAAACATTACTGAAAATCGTTTTGAGAAAACAATAATTAAAAGGTGAAATGACGAAAACTGGATTAGTAGATCAAAAAGAAGAACACAAAATGTGTACGGAATATACAATAATAGGGTGTGGAAAGGTTGGACTTACTCACTAAAACGGGTTTTATGAATTGTGCGAACAACATGATTCACTCTGCTTTCGTATACTTATTTAAATTTTTATGTTCTTTTTGGATCTGCCAATGCAGTTTTGGCTGTGCAACCGCTTTGATTCTTGTGTTTGTTTAAAGATTTTCTATTTCGTTGCTGCAGCTCATGCGCGCTTTGGATCTTGAACAATTTCTTGCCTTTTTGAGCCACTGAAGGATTTTGGAATTGCGAATGCTTTGATAGTTATGCTGTAGCGAATGCCAGTATTAATTAGTCTTTTAATAAGGGATTAATAACTAATCAGTCTTTTAAATTTTACTGTAATATATCAGTCTTTTAGTGCAAATGGCAGTGCCTCTAACATCTACTTTGTCGCGGCTTGGTAGTCAAGTGGCTAGCGCTCTATCTTTGGTCCTTTAGGTTCTAATCCTGGAGGTGCCATGGATGTTTGTTGGTGGTTCGGAATCCACTTTAAACTGTAGGTCCCGGACTAATTAGCGCAAAGTGTGCACAAAATGACTGTCGAGCGACAAACCAAACCTCCCTTGTCAGTTCTCCTTTGGATCTTTATACATATGTGTGTGTTTACACTAATTAATTTCAAAAAGTACGAAATTGCCTTGTGAATTGAATGATTGCTATATATATTCAATAAAAATCATAAAATATCTGTGAAGTTAAAAGAAATGTCGGATATATCTAAATCATCACACGAATACAGGAAAAGATGTCGACGAAAAAGCTATCGTCAAGCTGTATTTTAGGTGTTATCCTTCCTAATAAACACCTCCTCCCTCCCCAAGATTATTGAAGTAGGTAATTGTTCAATCTAGTATTTTCATTGCTTTATCCAATATATATAGAGAGAGATTCACAACTGGACCCGATAGGTGGCGCTACAATCGATATAATTCTCATGTACGTGTATTTGTCGCTGAATTCCTAATGAATGGTTTGACCTATTTCAATAAAAAAAATTTGTGTGTGTTTAAGTGGGTCCCTGGATGGTTTAGATTAAAAATTTGACTCGGTAGGTATCTACTTCTATGTCGTTCAACCCATCGCTATGAAAATGGGTAATAATATGTATTCGAGTATGGAAAATAAGTTCGCGCTATCATCCACTTTAGTGTGACTTGCCACCAGAGGGTGCTGCAGCATTTCATCTTATAGACCGTTCAAACGATATCCATGAAACGGAGTATGCACCTATATTGGAACATTGAGAATATATTCGTGATATGACATTTTCTACAATGCATTTTTTGGCAAGACAACGTATGTCGGATTCTGCTAGTATATATATATATTGTATGGATGTTTGTAGTGGTTCGGAATCCACTTCAAACCGTAGGTCCCGGTCTCATAAGATCATAGAGCGTTGCGGGGGCATTGTTACTCCGCGTCCGTGACTTATCTTCAAGTTACACGCGCCCCCTGGGTAATGCAAAGTGAGTAATGTCTGTGCAGCGTTTGCCTTAAGGCATCCAAGACCAAGCTGTCTAAGTGTTTGCCAGCTGCATTAGAAAAAAAAATTATATAAAGTGCTGAGTGTGTTCTATTAGTAATAAAATGCAATTATTATTTTTTTTTTTAGATATTAGAAAAGTATCTAGCACACATATAACAACAATTAAATACAGAATGATATAAATACATAAAAAATTACTATATTTCACAATTCAGACAAACTTTTTTTGTTAAGCAATTATAAGGTTGTTGTTCTAATGCAGCTGGCAATACAGAGACAGTTAGCAATTAAAATAATGTCTGATACTATTTCGAAAGCAAACGAATGCCTTTTTAAATGAATAAAAAAAAAAATCACAGCCTAACAAAACAAAAAAGAAGAATTATCCATGCGATTTAGTACCATCCATTTCATTTTTAAGTACGAAATACACTGATTTGGATTGGATCTCACTGCGTTTTAACAAGAAGGAACAAATCAATATAGAGATATTTATGTCAGAAACAAACACCACACTACAGAAAATTGAATATAAATTATAGAATAGTAGTAATATGAATTGTTTGTAATTTTTCTTTTTTTTAATTTTTTTAATATAATGGATAAGAAAAGGAAACAATCGCATCGGAACGGATTTGTTCCAATAAAAGGACGCGCGTCATGCTCGCGAAAAACCGGCAACCCTGCGGCATTCCCCGCGATCTCTGCCTCCCACCCCTTCTCGCGCGACTTTGGTCTCGCCCACGCCTTGTCGGGCATTGACCCCGCGTTTTGTCTCCAACAGACAGACGGGCATTCTCAAAGGGCCGACCTCTCGCACTTCTCTGAGAAGGATTTTTTCACACTGCACCTAGTCACTGGGGAAGTGGAGTCAGTCAGGGTGCGAACTACTCGTGCTCGCCGAATCACATCCCATGATGACGCCCACGACTCTAGCTCGGCATTCAGAACGGCTGTAAAAAACACTCATTTCACGAAAATGTCCTATTAGTACATTGGTTTGTGTATATATATGCTGACGAGTGATTTAGTTTCAAAAATACACTACAGAACCATTAAATAATATAGTGTGTCTTAAAATTCGTTAAAATTAGGCCGATCTTTCAGTATGATTTTACACCGTAAAAAGGGCCTTACTGGACCCTCTTAGTTGAATTAGGGTTAGGGGTCGTACTTTTTTTCAAAACGGATAGTTTTGATAGACAGAATTTTCAAAAATCTACTAAAAATAAAATCTCTTCTTGATGGCCAAATGGCTAGCGATCGGAATACAAGAACGGCTTTGAAATGTGTACTATTACTACTTTAAGGTCTGCAGGGGCCTGATGGGCGAGTTGCTGAAGCTCTGGCGCTGGGTACCGTAGGTTTTTCGGATTCGAATCCCGGCGGGGCCATGGATGTTTGTAGTGCTTCGGAATCCACTTTAAAACCGTAGGTCCCGGTCAAATGTGATCGTAGAGTGTTGTGGGGGTAATGAGCGCCCGTAGCCTATTTTCAAGTTGCACCCCGGGTAGTGCTCAATGAATCACAGCGGTGCAGCCTTTGCTGATAGCATAAAGATGAACTGTTTCTGTATGTCCAGCTGCATTAGAATAACTTTAATGTTCTTATTTTTAAAAATAAATAATTCGAAATTTGTTATCAAAGTAAGTTTTAACATCGAAATCGTACTGATAATCTTTCCTTAACTTCCATCTAATAACCTAACATTGAGTTTATTTTTGCAACTATTCTGCAGTCGACAGGATGAGATGTGAGAGATACTTTTTGAAAGTATGAAAATAAATCAAATAATGTACCAAAGAAAAACTATTTTTTGGAAACATATTTTTATCACATTATACCTCTCAAGTTTATCCTCTTAATGAGATTTTTAGAATCAGATTTTGTGGCATAGACCTTATTACATTATTAAAAACATTATTTTTAAATTTAGTAAAAGTTAAAACTATTAAGTGAAACTAACTATTTAAGTAAGTTATTAAGTAAAAACATTATTTTTAAATTTAGGTAGTATTTTTTAACAACATAAAACTGTCCATTTCGTGCGTGTTAGAAACAGTTTTTTTTTTTTTTAAATAGAACAGTTGATTTTTTTTAACCCTCTCTTTTTTTTTCTTTTAGAAGTTGAGTAAGACAGATAATCATGACATTAGAAGGAGAAAAAAAAATTGTATTTACGTTGCACATTTCAGGACTTTGGCTGTAATACAATTTTCTTGAATATTTTCCACGTTTACCTCCCATCCCAGGGCAAGTGCCCCAAATGTTTTTTTTTTTTTTTTTTTTCCCCGTAAATGATGTAAATGTCGACGTCACTGAATTAAAAATAAACGCAAAGGGAAAAAATGTATACAAAATACTCTTCGAAAAAAGGGATTTTTTTTCCTTGTAATACAGGGCGATTACAATTAAAATCCCACTTTCAAAATGCTGTCAAAAAAGGACCACTCGTCACAATGAGTTCACATTTGAACTGGAGATACTGGAAGAAGGGAGAAATAGCATCAGCAATAAGTAACAGGCGGTTTAATTGTTGCTTCTTATGCAGTTTTTGACTGAAGGACAATTAAAAACTGATTCTTCACATCCAATGTGGTACGACCTTATCATGGTGGATGGCTTTCCACTAACAATTCCACAAATGACTTGGAAGTCATTTTTTTGTCCGTCAAAAAAGTAAAACAATCCAGCACATTGAATTGTATAGTTGGTTTAAATGCGCAACTCATGCCGTCATAATTTCGATTCAAAATGGTATTGGTAGCCCAATCCCCTTTCGTCATGCAGCTTATAGCGCCATCTATTAATTCCCTTTGGAACTTTTTTCTGGTGGCGTACCGTTTTTTCCCTTCTTCAAGCATCTTTAGTTCAAATGTGAATTCATTGTGACAAGTGTTTATTTTTTGAAAGTGGGATTTTAATTATAATCACCCTGTATATCTATGAATAATACACAACGTATTTTTTGCCCCATAGAATAAATAAAAGTACATAATTTGGCAAGAATTCTTTTACGATAGGGATTGTTTTATTTTAAAATAATTTTTGCCATGTTATTGTCAAGCTACATATATTTACTGCTTTATATACTACATTTTTAGTTAAAATATAATAATCACTGCATACAATTTAGTTTAATTATTATTTTTTTTATACAGTGCAAATATTGTACTTCATACGTCAAATTTGCTACCACTTTTAATGATATTCAATTTATTTTATCTTAAAATTTAAATTAAGCTGTAATTAGAATTTTACGATTATTGGGATTCAGTAAAATATGTATTCTAATTAAATTCCTTTTTTAAATTTATGATATTTTAATTTCCATACAAGTGAGCAACAATTTAAAAGTTAATACGAATGGAATAAAAGGAAAATCAATAGAATTTACAGTCAAATAATTTAATTTAAAATGAAATACATAGAATTTAAAATGAATTAAATGTAATTTCAAGGGAAGTAATTTAATTTAAAATGAAATACATAGAATTTAAAGTGAAGTAACTTAATTTAAAATGAAACAAATAGAATTTAAAATGAAATAATTTAATTTAATTTAAAATGAAATCAATAGAATTTAAAGGGAAATAACTTAATTTCAAATGAAATCAATAGAATTTAAAGTGAAGTAATTTAAAATGATATAGATAGAATTTCAAATGAAATAATTTAATTTAAAATGAAATCAATAGAATTTCAAGTGAAATCAATAGAATTTAAAATGATGTAAATAGAATTTGAAATGAAATCAATAGAATTTAAAGTGAAATTAATTAATTTAAAATTAAATCCATAGAATTTAAAGTGAAGTAATTTAATTTAAACTAAAATAAATAGAATTTAAAGTGAAATAATTTATTTTAAAATGAAATACATAATATTTAAAGTGAAATCAATAGAATTTAGAGCGAAATAATTTAACTTTAATTTAAATAAATAGGATTTCAAGTGAAATAACTTAATTTAAAATGGAAATAAATAGAATTTACAGTCTAGATATTTATTGACTGTAAACATCTAGAGCTGCAAACGCTTTCTCCAAAGTTAAAAAAAAAACAATTAAATTTCTTTACAATTGTTTGCAAGAACTGAGGATGTTTTAGTTATAATAGTTTTCTGATTACGCTATCGGTCATTAACCTCTGATTAGAGGCCAGAGTGGCGATATATTAAGGTCACGTGGTCACTTGCATTGGGAAACCAGAGTTCATTGCCCGCTCCACTGCCAACACTACGTAACCGAAATATTCACTTTCGCACGTTCAATTACCGCTTGTGGATCAGTTTAGCAGAACGAAAATTAAAGAGAACCAAAATAAAACGAGAAAGAAAACAAAACAAGGAAACCTCCAAAACCACTTTTAAATTCGAAACAGTAGTGTGTGTATGAAAAAATAAAAATAAAATAAAACAGCATTTCGACTTCCTGTAGGCAACGAACTCTGACGAAGTTAAACAATAATAAATAAAAGTGAAATTCGTCCCAGTAACACAGTCTACAAAGAAACCCGTTTTAAAATCATCATCAAAACCGAAACCGGTCGGACCGTTAGACGGCATGCCATCGTGCATTAACTCATTTGTTTACTATCATTTCCCTTTCGCCCCGCACCGCCATCTGGTGGAGACAGTCAGAAATAAAAGGTATCGGGAGAACCATGTGTGGAATTTTACAATCCTGTAAAATAAGAGTAAACATTTAAGGATCTTTCATTAAACATTTGTTTTATACCTTTATATTTTGTCAGATAAGAGTGAACTTAGTACTCCTCCATTTTGTGCCGATTATGTGTTATTAAAATAAAGTATTGAAAAAAAAAAACTTTAATCACTGTTACAAATTTTGTTTTAAAAGTAATTCCATTGTTTTTTTAAGAATATCATAACCATATTTTTTTTTTTTAAATAGTCTAAAAATTACTATTTAATAGTTTCTGTTAATAAAATGTTTTTACCTTGTTGGTTACGAGTATGATAATTTATTAGCAATAAAAACGTTTTTAGGGTGTGTTTTTTTTCTCATTGAGGAGGGACGTCCGACTGGGTATGTTTGGTTTGATTTGTCGCTCAACGGTCATTTTGTGCACACTTTAGGCTAATTAGACCGGGCTTACAGCTTAACGTCGATTCCGAACCACTCACAAACATCCATGCCACAACCAGGATTCGAATCTGAGTTCGATTCGGGAGCTGTCCAGTGAAAAAATGCACAGTTAGCCAGCAGAACTCATACTTAAATCCGCTGATGTCCATTGCAGTCACTGCCTTAATAAACTCGATGTCTATTTTGACAATGTGTGTAGCATCAATAGTCAGACTGCCTAAGTTTCCTTGCTTTCTCGAATCATCAAAAAAAAAAAAAAAAAAAAAAAAAAAAATGTGGGGTAGTTACCTTTAAAAGTCCTCTAATGTCCGGGAAGGCAATTTCCTCCCCTCATCATCCGTCGGTGGGCAGTTCGTGATATACGATACGATTGGTGGGACCATCGATGCTTAACAAAATAAGGGGGGGTTGGAAAATTTCAATTCATGACATCCATTCGTTAAAAGACTAATATGACGTACTTCCATCGCCTTTTATCAGAACAATCAAAGTTTTCAGAGAAAAGTGGCAACATGTGACAGATCAGAAAATACATTCAATGCTTGTTACTCAAATGTGCCTCAACATTTCTTTCTAGGGTTGAAAGAAATGCGCGTCGGTGAATTTTATGAGCGTCATGTACCCAATCATACCTCAATCTTGAAATCTGTTCATAAAGCGCAGAACAGTCTACCAGTTAAAATGATTCAAATTGAATGAAGATAATAATCTTGATACCCCCAAATAAAATTCTCAGTCGAATTCGCAAACGTTCTAACCTACTAACGTACACAGCTAGGCCTAACTTTGTAAAATACTGTTGTATTTTACAATGTTAGAATGTAGAATATTTTACAAAGTTAGAATATTAGTTGTATTTTAAAAAGAAAAATCGAATATAAGTAATGAAGATGAAAATCGAACCAAAAACTATTTCCTCTGTATTGTCAGTTGCACTAGAACAACAACAACTATTTCCTCAGAAGAAACCCTGACTGGAATCCCACTAACATTCTAACTGAATATGTCGCGTTTAAGACTAACTTTTGTAAAATATTGTTGTGTTTTACAATGTTCGAATGCAAGTTAGATTGTTAGTCGTTACAGTTTTGCAAAGAAGAATCGAATAGAAGTATTGAAGACGAGAATCGAACCTCTGAAGAAATCTGACTCGAGCCCCATCAACATTATAACAGAATAAGTCATGTTTAGGCCTAGCTTTGCAAAATATTGTTGTGTTTTACAATGTTCGAATCTAAGTTAGATTGTGTTAGATTGTTAGTCGTTGCAGTTTCCAAAAGAGAATCGAACAGAAGTATTGAAGATGAGAATCGACTCGATCCGAAGTAATCCAGATTCGAATCCCATTAACATTATAACCGACTCAGTCAGGTCTAGTGATTTTAGCTCACTGAAAAATACTGTAGATCCCACTCGTTCGGTATCAAAACTTTGTGTATTTTTAAATACATGAATTGTGATTATAATAATTCAGCAAAAATAATTGCACATTTGAATGGCATGTTTTACTTCATCATTACTCCTAGCTATGCTTAAACTTGTTATGGGTACAGTACGTTATAGGAAATTGAATTCGATCCCGATGTACTCGTGTACTTGCACACATCCCAACGTCACTGTTAATTTCCGGGGAGCGGTGAAAATCTATCTGTTCGGAGAGAGAGAATGCTCCACCACTCCCCTTCTCCACAAATGGGTACGAGAGGAAGTAACGTAATATCGACCTTGCACAGCCGAGTTCATTGCCCTCAGAGGGAAAGGGGGAGGGGGCAATCGATTTAAGCCCAGATGGCGAACCCAAAGATGGGGCCAAGGTCACTCACACAAGGTTCGTTATCCCGCGTGCATTGCTCAGTGTCAATCACACCAGCCAGCGAAAGTTGATAAGGCGCAGTGTTTCAAGCACTGCGGGGACAAGTCATTGCTATTTGTCAACCAATGCTTCCATTATCATCAGGCCGTGTTTACTGAACAACATACAAAATGCCATTCGTAGATAAAATGCTCCCACCCGCAAAAACACAAAGTCACACTCCGATTCAATCGTAATTGCCTGACACTTTACTCGAAATCTCATTTCTGACAATTCATACCATTTAAAAAGCTTTCCCTCCATCAAACAACGAACGGTAGTTATTCGTAACAGTATTTACCAATAACATGTTTTTTTGTCTCCAAATATAAATTCCAAAATTTATTAAATGAGTCATATTGGAAAATTTCTTACTACTTCAGCACTTAATCGAACATATTAATAATTTCAGAAGTCATTGGAAATGCTACGAGCTCTCCCCTGTCGATGTTAACATCCACGCATGACCAGTTTGACACTCTCAAACTATCTACACACAAATAAAAGCTTATAAATAGAAAATTCGGCACTACACAGTATTTATTACGTTAAAGGGTATTCCGTACAATACTAGCACAGTATATCGAAAATGGTAATTTCTTGCTGAAGTTCTTTCAAGAGTAACTGCTCTCATTTAATGGAGAAATATGGAAAATCCAGAATAGCCGATGGGTGAAAGACTCACATTCCCCATTATGTATATTTGTTTTTTAAAACTGTTATTGTAGAGTTTGTAATTTCATCCATTTGTATTAACACCGAACAGCACAATATCCGCTTTGCTGATGTAAGTTTGAACAAGAGAGATTCCAATAAAAAAATCTCAACAACAATTGTTATTCTTTGCAGAATAACAAATCTCTATCATGACGAAGATGGCAGCCATTTCAGAAAAGAACTAATGCTAGAAAGATTCTTACGTGCTTCAACTTTACCAATTTACAAGCCTCAAGTTTATTAGCTTATGAGCTCCGACTTTATAAACTTACAAGCTTTAATTTTATCAGTTTACAAGTCCAAACTTTGCTAGCTTACAAATTTCAATTTTACAAGCTTCAAATTTACCAATTTACAAATTTCAACTTTACAAGCTTCAAATTTACCAATTTACAAATTTCAACTTTACAAGCTTCAAATTTACCAATTTACAAATTTCAACTTTACAAGCTTCAAATTTACCAATTTACAAGTTTCACTTTATCAATTTACAAATTTCAACTTTACCAGTTTACAAGATTCAACTTTATAACCTTAAAAAATAGTTTTACAAATGATCAAGAAGAAAACAACAATGAATGGATACTGATTCATGATAATCACTGTAAAGTGCCCAAAACCTAAAAATATTATATTAAAAAAAATTATATGAAAGAAATGTGTACAGTGTTTCCTCTAAGTACTGCATCGTCTTCTGTTAAGTTACAGTTCGTTTTGATCCTATTTTTAGAGTAGCATTGTGCACAGGGAGCCAAATAAACACATTTTTCATAAGACGAGTAATAAGTAGGATTTCGAAATGCAAAAAAAAAAAAAAAATAATAATAATAATAATAAGATTCAATAAAGTTTCTAAATAAAAGATGCTGTTTTTAAATGTATGAAAATAAAAAGTGAAATAGCCTCATGTTGCAATTGTTTTCACACAATTTCCACCCTGAATGTTTTGAGCAGACATCCATATCTCATTTTCGAGAACACTTTCGTTATTCTCTTAATGAATACACAAATCTTGCCACGAGAATGTTTACAAGCATTTCTTTGTTCTGGCCAATTTGGCGACACGCTTTCTTCGCCAGATGGCGACGTTTTGAGCTAGTCATGGCATTTCTATTTTGTGAAATCAAGTGCACGCACTCGTTAGAGATCCCTGACCTCTGGCTCTGGACTGTTTGCTCTTTCGTCAGATGCCCAGGGTTTTCTATTTGGAGGAGCATCGTTTTCATATATATATATTCCGCCTCTATTAGAAGGCTTGGCGCGTTGCCAGGGTTTTTTTTCTGCACTTATTATCAAACTATATATGTATTAAAATGATCAAACTGGTGTAAGTGACACTCAGTATAGTGAAAAGAAATATTTTTTCATAAAAAATATTGGACATTAATTAATGTTTTCTTCATTTCTTTTTCTTATTTAAATACATATTTATTATTAAGGAAAATGCAGCGTAGTATTAATTACTAGTATATATATACTTTTTCTACTTTTACCTACATCTGAATTTCAAAGTTTAAATACCTTATTATTTTATAAAAAAACAAAGCTTGTTTTATCTGTTCGATTCATTCAGCAAATCGTTTCTAATTGCCTACAATATTAGCAATTTTTCGATAAAAATAAAATAACTTCGAATATTTAGCTTATTTCAGGCTTGGCAGGTATTATATGTTGACGAAAAAGCGACACGACTTGTGTTGTCGCCACAAACATATTGATTATGTTGTTTATATAGATCGTTAAAGAAAATCAATTCAGGATACAAAAGATAATACAAGATTTTTATTTTTTCTTACATCTTAATCTAATATTACGTTTCATTTTCATAAGTAAAAGTTCGTTAAAAAATAAAGTACAATGTTTTAGAAAGACCTGGTAGTGAAACAAGAAGAACTGTTAAAATAGCATTTATTAAAAGCAAATACGTATTAATTTAATAACGTTAAAATTATATTTTCGATTTTGGGTAATTTTGCCAAAAATAAAATAATAAAATATCAGAACATTTTTCTGAGATCGGCCTTTTTTTTTTTTGTGGGGGGTGAGTTACTAATGTTTTCATTTACAGATTCATCGTTACGGACCACACGTTCACCAATCTCAATTTTTAATCATATTCAATAGTTTTATGGCATCGACCATTCCCTAATGGTCGATGTCTAATCTCCCTAATTCCCAATTCGCTAATTGTACCGAATTTTAACTTAAATTCTTTTAATTTTAATTTTAACTTTTTTACTATCTTACTTTTATTTATTTTTACTATTTTTTAATTTTTTTAGAGTACCATTTTTCATTTTTAGAAATTTAATTTTTATCACATACTAACGGGGTTAAGGGGTCTATCCCCATGGGTACTCCGTAATCGGTACGCCAGTTGTCAGGGTCATTTAACCATTGATGCAAATCGCAATGACAGCTCTGTTGAGATCACAAGCTCTGAACACCATTTAGAGAGGAGGGCGTTAAAAGATTTTTCCTAGACAAAAGGCTACAAAAGCAGCTTTCAGGTGGTGCGTTCGAGCCTCCCCTGCCGACTGAATCGCGGCAGTTCGGGTTTCGCGGGCACGAGGCCGGGCTCGCCGCTGACCTTGACTCGCAACTTTCACGAGCTCGTGAGAAGCCCCGCAGCTCTGGGTTGACTTCCCTTCCCTTCAATTAGCCGCTCGATTCATTCGGACACAAAATGGGTTGGTTTCTCTGAGATACGTGCACATCAAACGAATTTTTTCGCCCATAAGAAACAACCCTTACATTTTCCCTTAACATTTTCTTTCTATGTCATTGTTTTTCTGATCTACATCAACAATAAAATGATTTGAAATCCAATTTCTGCATGAAATAGTACTGCAATGTATTTCGGTGTACGTTCTTACACCGTTCCAAACTCATACCAAATAGGACATATACTTTTTCCAGCTTTTCGTACATTTTTTTATCATAAGAAATCCTAAACATTTTTTTTTTCTGATTTACATCAACAATAAAATGATTTAAAATATAAATGTCTGCATGAAATAGTACTACAACGTGTTTCGGTATAAGTCCTTACACCGTTCCAGACTCTTGAATTTATACCAAACAGGACATATACTTTTTCCCATAAGAAATCCTAAACATTTTCTTTCTCTGATTTACATCAACAATAAAATGATTTAAAATCGAATTTTTGGAACGAGTCGAATTTCTGAACGTAATTTCCGTGTACGTTCTTAAACCGTTCAAGACCCTTGAACCTGTACCGAACGAATTCTTTCTATAGGAACTAAAGAATCATGGCTAATCCATTTACAGAAAAGGTAAGCGAAATAATGTGGAAATCAGCAGAGTGATTCGCAGCTAGCACACTGACGCTCATGGCTTTGTTCTCAAAAGAAAGTAGCGTAACGGATCGTGACTCATTTTGTACGGTATACGATGCGAAGGTCGTACACGAAAAAAAAAATAATAATCCATTTGTGCAACAACACAAAAACAATGTCTTTAAAATGTTCTACGTAAACATATACATATTTTTGAAATAGTTATGAAAACAAAGACTTTTCAAATTGACATAAGACACTTTATGAAGTAAGCCTGTTAGGTATTTTACTTAGATATTTTAATAAGTAAAATTTCTTCTTTTAATTTTTTCCATTGCATTTTTGATTTAACTAAATAATACTTTAAAGATTAGCTTTTGATTATATATATTTTATAAAAATTTATAAATTGCTTTGAAAACCTCGAGAAATATTATTTGAAATAGTTCCTTCCACCAAAAGTTGCTAACATAGACATGGTCATTAATTTCCGTGTTGCTCTTCTACTCAACAAATATAAAAATATTAATTTATTTTTGGGGAAATATAATTTTTTCCAAAATGAAAGAATTATTTACACAATTTGTCTTACTAGTCTGTTTTAATTACATACACAGTGATATAGTAATTAAAACAGAAAATAACCAGTAATTTTCTAGCCTTTTAACAATTACCTCGAAAAAACAAACAAAAGTTACTTCACTTTTTTATAAAATATAAATAATTTAACAATAATAAAAGTATTATGAAAAATATATTTTGATCCAAGATCAGATTCTATATAACTAGATTATCCTGCAAATTGCTGACTAGCAAAAATCTGTATAAATCGAAATGGATGCATTAAATAACTTTTTAATAGTTTTGTTAAAGTATTGTAAGTGGATATATAAATTTGTTCTACGATAAAAGAGATAATTACTTAAATTGTTCTTTGAGGAGCAGTAAATCTTTTTTTATTTAATCTTAAATTAGACAAAGAAGAAAAAAAAAAGAAGAAACCATATTTGTACACCATCTGTCCACTTTATCTAAATCCGCAACGACTGGAAAAAATGGTAATGCCCTTTTAATGGAAGCACCAGGTCGTTAAAATGGCGCTGAATGATTTGGAAAACGCAGAGAACAAAAACAAAAAATCAGCTGCCAGGCTTGCAGATGTTCAAACATCCATCTTTACCTCCAAAAGCCACACGGTGCACGAATGTCTCTTAAAACATTTAAAAAAAGAACATTTCAAAGGGTAGCGATGACATTGCAAGAAATTTTAATACTTTATCAGAAGGGTTATCTTCTTTAAAGCGCAAGTCATCGATTTATTTTAATTTTTGTCCTTTAGAATGGAATAATATACTTGTTTGTAGAAATCAAATAATTTTAATATCAAACAGCTCATTTAAATTGATCATTCTTACTTATTCTCAGTGTCTTATGTGAGTTCGAAAGACAATGAATCACAATGGCTGTGGTAGAAAAACCACATCGACAATTCATTGGAAAAAAATTTACAACATTGACATTGACTATAATATTAATATATACTATAATATATATATATATATATTTTATATTAATATAAAAGTACCTAATTTAAAAAAATATATATAACAGGGCATTTAAAAAAATATAATTTAATTTTTTTTATTTAATTCAATTACATTAATAACATTGCCACAAAAAATATTAAAATTAGCATAGAAAAATATAACATTAGAATAAAGATATTTTCATTTCAAAAGGTATTCAAAGAATATCCATAATTCTCATTTTTTAACAGTTAGTATATTTTTAAAATTCGAATATTTTGTAATCGTTTTATTGGAATTTAGTTGAAAAAATAATGATTCTACAGTTCAAAACACTAGAACGGCTCTAGTTTGTAATTAAAAATATATATATTTATGAATTTGATAACATAATATTATTATAATTCAATAATTTTTCACCGATAAATTAACATAAACCAACATTAAAAAAACCTTATTAATTTAATAAACAAAATTTTAAAAAAATAACATCGAAGATTTAGAATTGATTAAAAATGATAAAATTTTCTGTTAGAAATTCCATTATATTTAAAAATAAAATTTTTTATTTAACCTTTTGAATTCCAAAAATTTATATTTAGTGTTCCAAATTCCTGATGCTGAAAATTATTTCTGCCACAAGTACATTCGCAGTACTACAGGAACAGAGAAGCACAAAGTGTTGCTAATTTTAATACAGAAATTTTGATAACAAGTCAAGAAATGGGCCGGAAATTCTCAAAAGAATCTATCAACTTGGAGTCAAAAGACCACATTTAACCACAAAACCCCTAAAATTAACCTCAACTGCAACTGCTGACATCATTCTATTACGGCAGTTGACTCACCTTCTAAAACGTTCCACGTGCAATTGCGGTTCCGCCGCTTGTGCTGCCAAACGATTGTTTTCCGGTGCAACCATTTCTACAATTAGAATTTCGAATGTTTTTCCGGAATCATGACCTTTCCACGACCAACACTCGTCAAGTGTGGGTGGCGCCGATGCAAAAGATTCTATTAAAGAAGTTTCGATGAATGAAATTTTTGCCTCACCGAAAGATTTCTCCCGAAAAAAGATACGGCAAAAATTTCGAACAAACAATTCTATGAGTAAACAGTTGACAGCGCAAGCGCACTGCGGTCATTCTGATAAGATGGCTGAACGAGATTTACTTTGTAATGCATTGTACAAAACGGGAAAAGAGACAGAGATTGCAGAATGTATCTCAGCAAATGTGGGGGAGGGTGGAGGATGGAGTTGCATCACAGAGGTTGCAGCTCTGGCAACGGAGCTATTTTTAAGTGTTGTGCACAAAATCAACGTCGTTTTTGATAAATAAAATGAGTCATAATCGGAAGGAAGCATTTTGTTGTTGAACATGAAATGTTAAAAGGTCAAGACCTTGATTTGGAAGAAGCAGGGATTGCTGTTTATCACACCCAAGATTTTTGAACTTGCTCCGGTACAGAACAGATTTCGCAGAGAAGAATCATGCTATAATGTTATACCTACGTTCCAGCTGTAGGCAAGTCGGCTAAAATCAGCCGATTCTCTTCCACAATTTTATGTACTATAATTTTTACTAATATAATTATTTAAAGGAATTTGTGAAATAAGTTCAATGCTTTTTAGTGAATTGATAAATCTAAAAAAAACAGTTTTTGTGATAAATATTTTTTACAAATTTAAAAGTGTAGTATATGCACTCACTTTTAAAACAATTTAAAGAGTCTAAAATGGGAGTCGGTTTAAAAAAGTCATCCTTTGTATTTTAAATAGTTGCTTAAAAAATATTTAAATCCTATGAATTTAACAGCATCTAATGAACATCTAATGAACTGGTATCATAGAATTGTCGAATATCTTAAGACAAACAAACATTTAACCACAAAGATGCTGTATTTGAAAAACAAATCATATTTCTTCGTAATAATGCAATAGCTTCTTTGAGATCTTCTTTTATTGTCAATCCAAGATAGCTTTTTATGAGTCCCAGTGCTGAGAAAAGTCTCGCAACACACTTGGTTTGCTACAAAAGCAGTCACCCTCTTTGCTACTGGTTGTATCATTAAAGGATACAATTGAATTGTTTCCTTAACATTGAACTTTAATATTAATTCCTAGAACTTTGGAAAAATAAAAATTATTTTTATAAAAGAGTCGAGAATCGGAATTTTATATCAAGTACTGATTCAAAAATGCGAGACTATCAAAGCTTTCCAAGTCTTAATAACTATAGACGTTTTTTCAGAAGTTAATATAGATCACTCTTTATACTGTGATAACTTAATGATGCTAACTTAAGAATTTTGGAAAAAATAAAAATTATTTTTATAATAACGTTTATGAAAGGTGCTGATGCCTGAAACGGAGATTATAGATAAAGGAATCAAGAATTTATTTTAAAAGTATTATAGCAAATTTTTTTTAAAATTCATATTTCACTTTGAAATCAACATTTATTCCCCACCCCACCCCAATCATGCTCACATGATTTGACGTCATCTTAAGACAAACAAACAAAAAAAATGTACATTTAACAACAAAGATGTTCTATTTGAAATACAAATCATATTTGTTTGTATTAATGGAATTTTTTCTGTTAAATCTTCTTTTGTTGTCGACCCAAGATAACTCTTTAAGAGTTCCGGTGCTCACTAAGGTCTCACAACACTTACTCGGTTTACTGCACCAAGAGGAACTTTCTACCCGATATCCACAAAGCAGAAAAATAATTCCATAGAAATCAAAATGAGCTGGATTAACTGCGTCGTACTTGAGTCACACCAAGAAATTCATTCAAGGTCCATTATTTTAATTCACAACAATCCGCGGGGTCAAGAGTACCCTGGAACAATCCGCGGAGTCAACCCTGTAAAGCTGGTTTCACAACTAAGTAACAAAGGTGGGAAGTCGAAGTCGGGAACAAGGAGTTGAATTTTTGAAAGAGTTTGAGTCGGTTTAAAAAATCCGATTCTCGACTCTTTTTAATAATAATTTTTATTTTATCCAAAACTCTTTGAATTTAGGTTAAAGTTAAATGCTAAGGACCAATTGAACTGTATACTTCAATAAAACAGCCCAAGACAATCTCAAGACTGCTTTTCCAGCAAAACCGAGTATTGAGAGCCTTTTCTCAGCACCGAGACTTGTGAAAAGCTATCTTGGATCTGCAATAAAAGAAGATCTTATAGAAGAAGAAGCTCATCCTCTCTTTTATTTTTAATAACAAAAAAACAAAAAAAAAGTTTTACAAATATAGTATCTTTGTGTTTGTATAATTTTCTTTTGCTTGTCTTAAAATTTTCTATAATACTATGATTCAAGTTAATTTGATACTGTTATTTTTATAGGGAATATGTATTTTTTGTAAGCAAATTCGGACTTTTAAATGTGTGTTAAGCAAAAACTGCTTGTAATTCAGTTCGGTTTATCGCTCTACGGTCATCTTGTGCACACGAGGGCTAAACAGACCGTGACCTACAGTTTAAAATGGATTCCAACCACTCACAAACATCCATGCCACTGACAGGATTCTAACCTGAAGTCTGTGGTACCAAATGCCAGAGCGCTAGCCACTTGGCCACCAAGCCGCAAAACTGCTTTTAGAGATGGATAAGTTCAATTGAAATCACTGAAATTATGTTACATATTCTTCTACATACATTAGTAAAGTAAAGACTAGAGCGCATAAAATTGAAAAAGTGTCAGGAGTCGAAATTTTTTGGTCGACTCCTCATTTCTGAAAATTAAAAGTCTTAAATCAGCGGCCAACCAGAAGTCCATTCTTCTGCTTGATCGTCCGCAAGAGGCATTTAATTAAATTTCCTTTATTCTTAATGGGTTGTTAGATAAAAACATCCGATAATACTTTGTACATTGTAAATTTGACAATGTAATTAAAATAAACCATGGCGAGCCGGATTAATGGTGCTCGCGGGCTGATGTTGGCCTACTGGCCGTAGTTTAGAGACCTCTGGTCTAGGAGAAAACCCAGAAAACTCTCACCCATCAGTGGGAGATGCTTTTTACAAATATTGTCACAATCTCCATCGAACCTCCTAGTTTCTGAAAGCAATAAGCACAACAACATATTGGATCTCAGATCCTTTACACTAGCTGTGCATGTTGTCGCTAGGCCATGATTCGGAATTCGGGGTGTCAAAATACAACTCCGTTTGAAATAGGTTTTATTTCCCACAACAAAGGATTTTACGGCATGTTCGAATGACAGCTTGTTCTCTGATGGATCTTGTTTTCTGGTTGGTTGGTTCGTATTGTCTAATGGCGCAAGATCCAGCTTTGGGCAAAATTCGCCTAACTTTTTTTAATGAACTTAATGTCACAACCGTACAGTAGTAATAAAATGAAAGCGCATCCCCCTATTCTAAAGGAACAAAAAGTTGGGATAAACATCTCCATCGCTTTTCGTCCTAGAGTTGGCCCTGTATAGCCACTTGGCTCTTTTTTATAAACATCATTTATTTAGAAAACGTAAACAGGTTACGGAGCGATTCCGAAAATTTATTAATAGAACATAAATGCCAAATATTAAGAAAAATTAAATTTACATTTATTAACAGCTGAAAAAAATGAACCATTTCTTTTGAAAATCGTTGTATAATAGTAGTCCTTTTTTCTCCAACAGCAAAGAATGCTAATAGCCAACAGTAGAGAGTGTTGGCGAAAAATCGCCAAGCTATCACCTGTGCTAAACTACAAAACCCTGAAATGCATGCCTATAAAAATTCTAAATAAGTTAGTCTATGCCACAGTGCAATATAAGTTCATTTTCCCTCCGTGACACAAGTATGCAAAGTAACTAGTCCCGTACAATTGAACGGCAGAGTGACCAGCCATCACATCATTCCTGGACAGTGACGTGAGGTGTATGATCACTTGAGAATTTGGTTGATCACAAAGTGGCAACCACGATGCGCGCTCTATTGTATTACTGCTCTAGGGTCACAACCGGAGAATGAAAAGATGGATAGAACCGTTGCATAGTAGCCAGCATGCTACGGGGCCGTGATGAAGGCTTCACCAACACAGCACAATGAGAGTTCACTGCACTTCATTAATGTTTAAATAGCGCAGCAGAGCCTCCGGTAGCGGGCGCCTGTAGGTCCATCGCAGACCGCAACATAAGAGTCACTTGACTCTTTAAAACCTAGCCCCTCCCCTCGTAAAAAAGGCGCCCCACCCTCCTCCGAACAAACCTCACCTGTCACAACAAGACACGACGCTGAGCTGCCCCCCCATCCCCCCTCAGGGGAGGTGGCAGGTAGGGGTTAAAAAAGGCTTTATGTAATTAGGGGCGGTGGTCCGATGGGGGGAGCATTGTGGAAACGAAAGTGAAAACGAAAGTGAGCTCTGCCTCTCTCCCTACCCCGGCCACCAGAGGTCGATGAACCCGCTTCCTGTGCCCCATCGGGCACCTCCTCCCCCTTTTCTTATACCGAAAGGGGAACATCTGTTGGGCATCTCAACCCCGCGACCACACTCGGTGTTCCAAAAAGGGTTTTCGAAACCCTGACACCAAATCGGGAGCTGAATCGAGAGTGAAAAGAATCAAGTGCATCCGACGGGCTCTTGTGTCAGGGTGAAAATACAATAAAAATGATGCACTTTATTCCCGCGTGTATATATATATATATAGGAGGACACTGCTGGAAATGCTTGGTATTCACTTAAAGCCTTGGATTTTATTTCGAAAATTATAGAAAATATTGAATTTTGAGTCTCATTGAAGGTAAAATTAATGTAATTGATTATATTAAAGATGTCTATAAGGCTATGAGTGGA
Organism: Caerostris darwini; assembly: GCA_021605075.1. Taxonomy (NCBI): domain Eukaryota; kingdom Metazoa; phylum Arthropoda; class Arachnida; order Araneae; family Araneidae; genus Caerostris; species Caerostris darwini. The sequence goes on from BPLQ01014262.1 coordinate 302,716, forward strand.
ACAAAATAATTTGACTCAATATTCACCGAACATTGTGTTACATTACTACAACGTTGTCGGTTTGACATTTATTTATCTGATTCAGCTTTCTTTCGTTTGTGTTTGCTGTTTTGTGTTGTAATAAATCAAGTTCATCCATTTTACTCTAACTGTCGTAGATGGCGCCTGATGGGCGAGTGGCTAACGCTCTGGCGCTCGGTACTATAGGCTTTGGGTTCAAATCCCGGCGGTATCATGTTTGTTTGTAGTGATTCGGAATCCACTTTAAATCGTAGGTCCCGGTCTCCTAAGACCGTAGAACGTCACAGAGCCGAATCGGACTTCTTCTCACCCACATCCTTCCCAGACTGTAAAGGGGCAATTCAGCTCTTGTCACAGCGATGTGGTGTAGTATTAGTAGTGGTTCGGAATCCATTTTAACTGAGGATGAGCGAATAAAATACACCGATGAAAAAAACGTGAATGATATGCTCAGTGTTTCTAAAGGGGGAAATGCCCTCAATGCAACAGAATTTCAGGATTGGCAAGAACAAGACAAAAATGACAAAAAACTCCAGTTAGTGTAAATAGTGACTCTCAAAACTGGAAGTGAATCCATATTCTCAAAACCCAACGACTCACGAATCATGAAAGAAATGTTGAAAAAGAACTTAAAAAATCGAAAAACAAGAAGGTTGCTAAAACAAAGAGACCTATAGTAAGAGTAATATTTATTAAAAATAATTTATTAAACTATTTTTCGATGTTGAGGTATTTTGTTTTTCCTTAAATTTTTGAAATTTTACTACGCTAATCATGATAAAAAGAACACGCTGTCAGCCCTGGACAGGAATCCGAGTGTCCATCCCCTCCATCACATCCGCTGACTTTGGGAGCGCCTTCCCGCGCATCGATCGGACGGGAAGGGGAGCTTTGGACGCGGGCCAGCCGTGGAAAGGGCTTGATTGGAACTTCCATTCAGATGGATGCCTTCGACGCCACATGAAGACCAAATCACCATCTCTCGGCCTCGTACAAAGCTTTCATTTCTTTATTATCTGAAAGATTCTTACTACTACTCGTTTTAACCTCGGTCTGTGCCCAAATAAAGCATTTTAGTAGAACAAGGGTTGTCGCCCCTCCTCCCACAAAAATAAAAAAGGGCATTTCGTTCGAATAAAAACAATCGTTTATAACAACATCATGGGTATTTTTATCATCTTTTTATTTAAACAATCGTTTATCGAATAAAAACAATCGTTATATCAGCAAGGAAATTTTTTATCATTTTTAATTATTCGAATAAAAACAATTGTTTACAACAACATCAGGGGAAGTTTTATCATTTTTTTATTTAAACAATCGTTTATCACGAAAACGACAGTTTATAACAAAAAATGGATAACAATCATTTATCACGAAAATGTTTATCATTTTTCTTAGAATAAAAACAATCGTTTATAATAACATCGAATTGTGGGATCACTAAATCTCCGGAAGTAATTGTGATTACCACGGAAATTTTTGGAACAACATGTCAATTATTCGGAAATTGTAACTCAAACTCATTAGCTCTCCACACCTTTCCAGAAAAACTGTAATGTAAAGTTTCGAAAAAAGCGTCACATGATTCACTAAATGTTCTTCTATGCTGTTTTTACCACTGTCCACAAAAAAATATCACATGAATCTTTTCTGATATGTTTACTTTAGACAAGGAAAGGTAGTAGAACTTATAGAAAAGATAGAATATACTTTTGGAATATGTTATAGTTAATTTTTGAAATGGTAGTATGAACTAAATGGATTCCAATTTACGGAATTTTTTTAATCTTGGAGTGCAATCTTCGTATTTATTAATAATTATATTAAATAAATAAATAATTTCTTATTGTTTTACCATTCAATACCTGGACTAATCAACACTGAATCTTTACAAGTAACCATTAAAAATTGGGGTGATAAAATAGCGATGAAGAAATCGGGATGTCAACAGATATTATATATGATCACTAGATTATTTCTTTCTAATAAACAGCACAAAACTACAGTCGTCTATTCTTAAAAATATGTTTATTTTAAAAATTAAAATAATTATGACATGATTTTTAATAATAATTATTTATTAGTTATTTAAATAGTTGCAAGAACACCACAATGATACAGAGCCAACTTAATCTAAGCATCGTTCCGACACAACTGCATTTTGGGAAACGCGCTGAATTCTCAATAGCTACTGCTTTTACTTACAATAATTACGACACGACTTTTAATCACTATTATTTCATTAATTATCTGAATAGCGTCAAGAACTCCACAATGATTCGCCGCCAGCTTAGTCTAAGGCAGGCTCTCTTAGAATATTATTTAATTATTCTGTGAACTCGTCAATAAAACAGCCAATATCTGTTCATACATTTGCAAGAATATTGTTTTAAAATCAAAGTTCATTTTTTCTCATCATTTCGACAGTTCATTTTTGAATATACGGATGCACACATAATGTATCTTTTTTAATGCATTGGTTTTCACTACTTTAGCCATTAAGTGTGTAAAATTGTGTAAGTCTAAAAGTGCGATACATCTCACGGGTTAGAAAAATGTTCAAGGCGGGCCGCGAGCTGGCCACCCCTGGTCTAAGCCCTCTTTGATACAATTGCATTTGTTGGAAAACGATATCACACATAAGCTGAGTTCTCAAGATCTTTATGTAATGATACTTAACTTCAATTTATTCTCGCTTATTGCAGAACATCATAACGAGTCTTAAAATAAGAATCTTGCCAACTGCCTCTCCTCACAAGAGAGGAAAAAAAGATTCCCCAAATCCACACGTGCCATTTCCCAAAAACTATTGTTTTTGCCAACATCGTCCATTTATAAAAGGAAGAAAAAAGTCCGCGGTAAGGGGAAAAAAATATGCCATCTGCTTTATTTATTCGTTATTTTGAAGTGGAGGCACTATAAAAAACTTTTTCTCCCACGGGCTGCCATCCTATTTAAAAGCGGGTCTCGGATGCAGTGCGACCAAACACAAGGTGAGAGCAGCGGGTCCATGGTGAGAGCACGTGCCAAGATTCCTCAGCCATTGAGAAACACTTCCCACCGTGTTGTTGTGCGGTTATTAATAACAAGAACTGCTTCTTCGACGCTCGCAAATTACATTGCACAATGGTTTCGACACGACCCGTACGTTTCCTCCATTGGTATCTTTTTAATTCAATGCAGTGGTACTTCTGTATGCGTCTATTTTGGAATAAGTCCAGCTTCAAAGTTGTATAAGTCCAGCTTCAAAGCACAAAACCGACGCAAAAGTATTGTTTAGAATGACCAAATAATATCACGCTTCCAAAATATCCCGAAGATTAGACAACAGCAAAGTGCTTTGTTTGGACGTGAAAGATATTGTTTGGTATACGATCTTTGCTTGAAATACGACTCGCATGTGTCAAATGTTTTGAGAAATGGAAAAATTTTTGTAGATAAGTACTCCTCCAACAAAGCACAAAATAGTCGCAAAGTATTGTCTGGATTGACCAAACAATATCACGCTTCCAAAAGATCCTGAAGATTAGACAACAGCAAAATTATTTGGATAGATTGTTAGCGAATCCTAAATCTGATGACTTCAAACCAGGTCCATGTAGGGAAAAGAGAAATCTGAATTCGGTAAATTTTAATTTATATATGTATTCCATCAATTACTTTGTTATTTATGCAACTATAATAACTATCAAAGCTCTTCAGGAGTTAATAACTAGCAATCAATTTAGCAGGGCCAAAAAAAAACAGGGCACAAGTAAGTCAAAAAAATTGACGAACAGACCAAAACATTTCCGATTCCTGAGTCAAATTTTTTTATACCGGTAGCCTGATTTTTTACTGTAATTTTAAATACTATGATCTATACTGATGGATTTAGAAGAATTAACGAAATAAATTCAATAACTTTTATTGAACTCATAAGCATAGCTATGAAAATACAAAGTATTTTCAGAACTTTAAAGGTGTCATAGTTTCACACAGATACCATTGTGCTCTAAATTTTCTTACCGAAAAATATGTTCTACAAAAATAATAGTACTAAATTAACAGGCACCTAAGTATTATATTACAGAATAGCTTAGAACCAACAAAATAATCACAACGATGATACATTTATAATACATTAAAACTTTTTGATTTTTAATAATGAGTAGAATAGTTTCTAAGAAGTCTTCTTTCATTGTGTATCCAGGACAGCTTTTGATATTCCTCGGTTCTCACAGCTCTCACTTGGTTTGCTGCTAAAGCAGTCACTGTCTTGGCTATAAGTTGTGTTATCGAAGAATACGATTGAATTGCCTCTTCAACATTTAATTTCAACATTAATTCATAGAATTTAGGAAAAATAAAACTATTTTTAAAAAACAATCAAGAGTTGAATTTTTAAACCGACTTCTGACACCAAAATGCTCGACTTCCAACTCTGGGTGAATTTTTAGGAGCTAAAAATTAACAATGTTTTTCACTTATTAATAAATATCGACTTTTTTCAAGAGTTAATAACTATCAATATTTTCCAAGAGTTAACACCTTTATACAAGAAATAAAGAAATTTTAAAACAAATAAATTTTTAAATAAGAAATTTTATTGTTTTAAAATAAAAGAAAAGAATAATAACAAATTTATTTTTTGTTTTGTTTTGTTTTAAGACAATATGAAATTGTAAAGCATTTAAATTTTTATCAATAAACAAAATTTTACTGACATCCCCTTTACACGCACTTTTCCATGAATATCGTTGAGGAATTTGCATTCCCGAGAACAAGTAAACCTCACAGAAGCAAAAGATTTTGCTGAAGTCGCCATTTCTCCTCCCGCTCCTCGACAGACGATAACAAAGGCCTTTCCGAAGCGCATCCACCCCGGAAGAGGCTCCCCCGATCGATACCCCGGATCAAAAAAGGAAGAAGATACAAAATATCTGTCTCCCGAAAGCGGCTTCTCCGAGGGAGCGGATGTTTTCAAGGCGGGATTTTTCGGCAAAAAGGATTACATCACAAGAAATGTTTTATTTTTCTTTCCTCCTTCACTTACAAAAAGATTACGACAATGAAAGGTTTTTAATATTTTTTTATTAAACAGATTCATTTGAGTTGGCAAGTCTTTGAAGTGTATACTTGCCATTTAGCTGATTTACTTATAGTTCTTACATTTTACTTTACAGTAAAAAAACAATATATATTTATAATTTATACTGGTAAGAATCCAATATATATTTACAATTTATACTGGTAAGAATCCAATATATATTTACAATTTATACTGGTAAGAATCCAATATACATTTACAATTTATACTGGTAAGAATCCAATATACATTTATAACTTATACTCCAATTTATACTGTTAATGGTTTGTAATCAAATCAGATGAGATGAGATGAAAAAAAAATATACAAAAAATAGGAATGAAATTTTAATGAATGATACGCATCTATTACGATTAACCAATTAATGAATGAATCGCATTTTTAAATAGTAAATACTTATTTTTATCACAGCAATTTTGGTATAATCGATTTAAAAGGTTTATGAATTTGAAATTATATGAATTTTGAAGAAGATTATCCTCTACAAATCGGAAACAATTCGTCAAATAAATGAATGAGTATTTATGAAAATATAAAGGTAAAGAATTCAAGAAAATTGAGGAAAACGTTAAAACACGATTAGTAAAAAACAAACATGGTACTAAAAATTATTTACATTTTCAATATTGATTTCTGTAAAAACCTTTAACTTGCGTATGATCAACTAAAGGTAGGAATAAATAACTATGGATATTAAATAAAATTGATGCATATTTCAATAATATAGAATGATACTTGGCAAATAGATTTAAGAGTGGCCCTTTTTAGACCTATTTTGGTCTAGAGCTCTAAACTTGGACTTTGGCAAGATCGGATGAGGATCATTCGGGTCTATTTGAGCGGAAGATTTCAAGGGCTATTCTTGGAGGTTCTGGTGTAAATAGTGTATAATACATTCGCATTAGAAAATAAGGTAGGTCATCATAGTGAACAAAGAGTAAAATAGGTAACCGTTATTTCAGTATGGTTACAAAAACTTGACACTCATCGGGGATTGGGTTTTATCGCGTGAACGTACTTCTAAACCACTCATATCAGGAGCAAAACTTTTCTCCCACGAAGATTTCGACCTAAACCAAAAATTGAGAAACAGTTTGTTTATTCTCCGGAATTCCAGAGAACGGTCCGTTCCCGGTAGCCAGCGCAGCGGGCAATCATTCGGGGAATTGTAATAAGCTGATTGGGTGAAAACAGTCGACTCATTTCGCAATTTTCGCCCGAAATTCCGTTCGCAACAGTGACTTTGCGTAGCAACCCTATCCAATTTCCGAATCAACAACAGCGAAGAGGCAGGCAGCAGCAAAAACAGCTGGCGCGCGGACAGAGCTCGACGATTCCAGCGCACGTTATTTCACATCCTGCGAAAGGCCGAAATTACCGGATTAAGGCTGCATTCCACATTTGGCACCCGTCCAGCACAGAGAGCGAGGAATGTAAAAGAAAAAGACTTACTAACGATCTTTTTTTTTTTTAGTACACTCATATACGTATCTCGACAGTTTCGTGCGCATATGAAAGTAAGAGCATTCCTAGGTTTCGATAGAATATTTTAAGAATTTTACCTCACGTTACGTTATTCTCACGCTAACGTTATTCACGCTTCAAGCTAAAAATACAAGAATCAAATAGAAAAAAACAACATTATTTCAAATTAAAAAAAAAAAAAAAAAAAAAAAAAAGCTTTTTAAATGAATCTAATGCCCATCTAATGAATTAAATTAGAAATTTAAACTTTCTACACATAAAAAACTCAGTAGAACATAGATATATAACTCAAAAATTTAATAAATTTCTTATGGTAAGATGCTCAATATATAGATTCTATGTTCCGATTTCTAATAGTAATAGTAGTTAGAAATCTGCACGTAGTAAAAAGCACCCTGCACGTAATGAGCGTTAAATTAGCATTAATTTATAATAGCGTTAATAGTTAACCAAAATGAACTGTTTCATATATCATTGCATAACAAGTATACATTTAAACTCCATTTTCTTAAGTTAAATAAAACTTGATTCTGAATGACAATTACTTTTCTTCAATGCAATTTCTTTTAAAGTAAGGGGGAAATTTGTAAAAGACTTTTTTTCTATTTTTATTTATTTAAAAATACTCTGTGGTTCTGTGTACAGAAATTTTATTATGACAAGATTTCTTTTTTTTTTTTTTTTTTTTTTTTAATTTCTTTTTAAATAAATAAATATAAAATAAATAAAAAAACAGAAAGAAAAAAAAAAAGATTTCTGCAATTTTTTTTTTCTTTCTTTCTTTCTTTCTTTAAAAATTGCATTGCATTGGAAGAAAAGTAATCTTATTACGATAAGATTTCTTTACAACATTTTTACAGTTTCCCTAATAATGCAGTAAATTACAAGAAATTTTTTTTTCATTTAAGTAAATCTAATTTATGTATTCACTTTAAGACATTTCTTAATGCTTCAAGGAGTGCGGGGAGTTAAAAAAAGTATCGAACAAATTCTTAAAATGATGATGTTATTTTTAATGATCTATGAAAAATGTTAAATTAAAGTGGTTTAAGTTAAATAAAGAATTTCTAATTAAATAAAATCTAAAAATGCGAGCTAAGATAAAAATAATAAACATTTTTATAAAAAAAAATGTAATATTAGAAAAAGCAAAAATACTAACAGTAAATAGTTTGGTAAAAATTTTACACACACACACACACACACACAAAAAAAAAGCATTTTGAATTATTTTTTGTTGAAAGCAATTTTTAAAATGCTGTTTAATATTAAAATGTGAGCCAATACAAACGAAGCCTATTAAAATATAATAAACATTTTCTTTTATCATGACTTTACATTTAAAAACATTCTTCCTTCTCCTGTTAAGTTCCTTCATAATTCATTTTTGGAAAGGGAATAATAAAAATCACTCATGTAACATGTAAATAATACAATAATATGAACCAAGTCGTAAAATCAAATACTTCAGAGTTAAAGTTTTTATCCTCCAGACATTAAAGCAACAGTGGTAGAAAATATTTCAAGTTTTATGTTATAAAAATGAAGTAGAATATGTTCATAAATAAAATGTATAGCTGAATATGCTTAGAATAAAAAACTATCCATCAAGTAGAATTTGTTTATATCACATACTAAATAAAGTATGTTTATAATCGATTTTTTTACAAAAATTTCAAAGAAAAATATTTTAACTTAAAACCAATATTCTTAGTTATAATTTCGTTTACTCCATGTTTATTGAAATTCCTGTGGTTCTCCAAACTATTGATGTTTGTTGTGAAGTTATGTGTAACTAAACGTCGATCGAGTTTCATTAAAATTACAGGGTAACTTCTACTCTAGTGATGTAATCCTCAAATAACTTTTGATACTGACGAGTAGTATTGAAATCGAAAGAAGGCAAAAATGAATAAAGAAATGAAAAAGAAAACGATTAGAAAGAAGGGAGAGAGCCCTCCCCTATACCGATTTGCTTCCCAAACCATAGCAGCGGAGGCCATCTTTAAAGAGCAATGAACTCTGCGTTTCCTCTAATCACGCGACGAACGCACATCACCCATGTTCACAACTTAACATTATCCAACCCTCAACACTTTTGTGCACGAAATATTACAGAGTTAATACATCCCAGAGATGCTAGTAAAATCACAAATATACACGATTTACACGAAACACTAAAACAAGAAAAAAATTAAGCTGGTAATTTAACCTTTCATTCAGAAAAGATGGCCATTTTTTTTAGCACAGAAATAGTTCGACAATCATCAAAAAGAAAGGTTTTGTAAAACTAAACATTTGCAAGCATTTCAGGAGCAACTAAAGAATTACACATGTTACACTTATTACTCTTGAAAACTTAAAGCACACAAAAAGCTTGAAAACTTAAAGAATTACTTAAAAGCTTGAAGCTTAAAACTTGGAAACTTAAAAGAATTACACATAATACACTTGTTACTATAAAACTTAAAGCATTATTCGAATTGATAATAAAAATTTAAAGCAATAACATTGGCAACAGAAAGTCTAATGCATTAAATCAGAAATAAAAAATAACTGTTCACGCTACAAAAAATTAAATTCCTATTAAAATTAGCAACTGACATCAAACCAGAGTGATTGACTTTTTACTACATTTTCATATCATAATTATTTCTTGTAGTTTAAATCAAATTAAAACAAACTCGAACAGCACAATCCATGGGTTATGGTCTGGTTGTGCACAATCCATGAGTTTTTTTTAAATTTTGATAACAGAATATAAAGGAATATCCAAACTTACAGAGGACACCACGCATGAAACGCTCTACTCATGATGTAAAAAGATCATTTAAATCCGATAAATGGGCGGTCGAATTAAAAGCGAAACTTCACTTTTCACAAGAAAAAGGAGAGAACCGATTTCTCCACTCTGAGCACGAACCGCTTCACCGCAGAAACTGGTAAGTAGAAAACAATAAACACGGCACAACTGGTTCCGATCCCAGAGACACACATTTCACACTGACCTGGTAGTCATCTTCCCGCGCCCTGACGACCCCGCGGTGGCTCGCGGGCGACTGTCCACCCCGGCTGACCAGAGCATCCGCATCCCGGAGCAACACCATCCAACAGAGAAATCCTTTTTTTTCTTTTTGTATCTCCCTTTTTGTTTTCTCCCGGAGAAGTTTTATCCGTCGGCCATGCGGGTTGAGTGCACTGTTCGCGCAGAGAGACCAGGTCCCGAAAAACGTGAGTCTTGCGAGAGAAACGGGGTTGCCGGGCGACGTTGGCGACAAGCGGAGGATGCCAAGTGTCGTCGAAGTGCCTACCACATGAGCCGTGATTCATTTTGATCCTTTTCATCGATTTTGGGAGGGGATGCATTTTTTTCTTCATTCAATTTGGGGTGGTTAAACCGATGGACAGGTTTCGGGGATTTCTAACGGTAACTTGTTCACATTCAGCAGAGAAAGGATAAGTGCAATTGTTTATTTTTTTTCAATAGTTTGCCTTTCTAATTCAAAAGGATTTCTTAGTTTTCCTAAAAAAATCTAAGATTTCACATAAAAAAATTTATAAAAGATTTATTGGGAAAAAAAGCACCAAAAAATTTGCATTCATTAAAAAAAATAAAATATTATAAATATATTTTTTTAAATTATTTATTAAGATTTTTATTTACATCTTAATAATAACATCTTTATTTTAACTCTTCAGAGATTTACATAGATTATTATTTATAGGAATTGCAATATTTAATAAAAATGACTCTATATTTAAAATTATAAATAAGGAGATTTTTTTTTAGGAAGGAAATAATTTGCAATTATTAAATAGTTTTTTAGCTTCTGAAATAATTTATCAATCTAAAACTAAAAACCAATAGTATATAGCAGTTCATTAAAATAATATTCTGCTTTTTCAGCAAATTAAAATTTTAAACCTTTCTCATTAAATGAAATTTAAAAAAAAAATCATTGATTCTCTTAATCTAATAACTATGAAAAGATATAATATTTTTTGTAGCAATCTTTTTAAAAACATTATCCATTAAAATTATGAAATAGTTATTGGAAATGTGTAATCTTAGTCCGATTTTTTTGGGGTTAGATAATTTTATTACAACATCGAATATCTTAAAATACAATATACCTTTTATAAAAAAAACAATAAATCTATTAGAAAAGAAGAAAAATCTTCGTTTCATCACTTTAATTTCTTTTTTTTTTTTTTTTTTTTTTTTTTATTAAATTTGAAATTAAAAAGCACATTTTCGATAAGATAACGGTTGACAGAAATATAACTAATATAGATAAAAAAAAAAAAAAAAAAAAAAAAATTCGATACAGATAAAAGTTCATGTACCTTCCTCTCGATTACGTATCACAAATAAAATTATCGATTTTGACCAAAAAAAATAGGATCCCAACATCCATTTTAATTTGGGGTCAAAAACCGCTCGATAAAAAAAAAAAAAAAAAAAAGGAAAGTAACAAAAAAAAAATTTTTTTTTTTTAGCGAAATTTAATGTGTCACCTGTCGAGCGATAACGGCGCCACGAGCGGCAGCCCTTCCGCAGATTGAGTCTCAGGCGAGCGGTTGTTGACCTTCCACGCGAGTGTGGTGGTTCGCAGCGCATCCGCGGGGCGGCGCTGGTGCGGGCACAATTGAAAGAGAAAGGGACTTCCTGAAAAGGATCAACAACCGTTACACTTTTGCGAAACGGTGCTTACAAATAGACGCGACGCTTTTGGCGCTTTTTCTTCGCAGGAGTAAATATTGGGCAAGAGCGGCTCAATGGCGAGAAGTTTGGCGTCTGGGAAGTTCGCTTTTTTTCCTTCCACTTAGACTTGTCAGCCGGAGAATCTGGGAATCGAAAGGATTCTGCGGAAAAGTGTATCAGGAAGAACTTTCTGTTTATTTATGCGCTGCGAATACAACTGTGTTTTTTTTTTTCTTACTTTCAGTTTTCGGTATCAGAAATGTGCGATATTTCAAAATAATAAATTTTTTTTTCTTATTTATGTTACTTTGAAATGGCCATGAACATTTTTAACCTACGTTGGAAAGCGTGCGTCCTTTAATATTTTTGACATTCTTTTTAGATCTTGATATCACCACTTTGGTGTGTCAAAATGTTTCCTACGCTAGATAAATATCGTCGCAAAGATCTTTTTGAAGAGAAATATCCTACATGCTCCAAAGAACTGCGCGCCCTGGTGGCCAAGTGGGCTTCAGGTTTGAATCCTGACGGTGGCATGTATGTTTGTGAGTGGTTCGGAATCCACGTTAAACTGTAGGTCACGCAAGCTAAGCATTTCAAGCTACACACACCTCGTAGGTAGTGCGAAGTGAATAACGTTGGTGCAGCCCTTACGGCAAAGATCATTCTCTCCTAATGCCAGCTGCATGAGGACAAAAAAATAACAATATATATAATGCTTTAAAATACGCATATTTTAAGAAAACATGGAAATTATTTCGTTATTTCAAAGTAACTTTAAAAAAATTAATTTTTTAGATTCCTAATCTTAACAACTAGGCCTAATTCAATTCTTTTTAAGCTATTACAGATATAGACAATAAAAAATTAAAAAATTCCGGAAAGTCATATTGTGTTCTAATATGTCAGAATTATGGCAAATTCAAATAAAAACAGGTGAAGTCATTAAGATCAATAGACCAAATAAAATAGATTTACTCTCGTAAAGTCCGAATGTAGATAAATTTAATCTAGAATCTAAAATTCAACAGGCTAAATAGAGCTTATTTTAGTTTGTGATCTTATGTGAAATGCACTATAAGACAAAGCGCAAATTAGATTTAATATATGGATTTAAATCCAAATAAAAAACAGACATGTTAAGAGCTCCAATGATCAATTATCTGTGATAATAAATCATGGTGCTACATACATTCTGAACCACGTTCATATAAAGGAGTTGAACCGGTAAACTCGGTTGAACCGGTCATAGGAGACCGAGACCTATGGCTTAAAATGGATTTCGAACTACTACAAACATCCATGGCAACGCCGGAATTCGAACCCGAAACCTGTGATACCGAGCGCCAATCTCCTACGCACTGCAAGAGCGCTCCTTGCGTCATACAAAAGAAATCGTCAATTAGCTCCGAGTCTGTCGCCCGAGAGGATGTACGGCAAAACAGGCGCTGCCGTTAGTTACGAGCTCTCATCCCGAGAGCTACAAGTGGATTCCTTCTACAATTGTATAATGTACAGGAGAATTATGATGTGTATTATTGGTATGTAATTGCGGTATTTGTGCGCGTCAAAATAAATGTGTTATTGGACTTGTGACTCGATTTGACCACACCTAGTTCAAGCTGCACAAACAACGATGACATCCACTACACTATTAATAGCGCTGGAATTGATAAAAACTAAATTAAATAAATTATAAATTTGCTCCTTTAATTCTTTGAAGTTTTCCAAAACTTATTTTGCACACAATAAAAGTCATCAATGATCTTCTAATGTCGTATTTGAAGAAGGCCATCGCGCTGTGGTTTAATCCTAATTTTCATGGTGCTTGGTATTAATTGCTGGAATCAAATTTTAATTTCCACAGAAACGTATTGGACCAAGAGAGAGAAATGAATGGCGACGAATCTTTTGATCTGAAGCACTCTTTAATTGATGAGGGGAATAAAGGAGGTCATTTAAATTGCTCCAAGTGGTTGAATCGACTCTTTTTTAGTTCTTGTGCAGTGATAAAGTGACATACCTCGTGGTCACAAATAAGCAGCCATAATGGTCCATCAGATAAGGGCGAAAACTGGGTTGAAGCTTATTCAAAGAAATGCAATTATAATTTCGAGATCGTCATAAGAATATGACTTTTTTTAACGAACCACTTCAAATTTTAGCACTGATGTTGTAGATTAGAGCAGCTTTTATTTTTGAAGTCTCCCTTAAAGTAGGTCTTTTATGAGAAGTAATTGAATCTTTCGGAATAGATCTTTATCAATATTAGGCTGTATATAAAAATAAAACTAGACTTAGTTTATAATCTAAATTTCGAATAGATATAAAATTTTTCTATGGCCTTAAATTCAACAGCTATAAAGTTATTAAAATAAAGTTAGTTAAATATACATAGATTCTATATATATATGTATCTTTATATATATAATTCTTCTGTTCATGTGTTTGTCACTGAACTCCTCCTAAACGACTGGACCGATTTTGATAAAATATTTTGTGTCAGTTTGATAAAACATGGAGAATGTTTTTATGCCATCTCCTTTGTTGCAAGTCGCTACCAGAGGGTGCTACAGTCTATCAACTTATATACCGTTCAACCAATAGTTATGAAAATTGATAATAATATGCATTCGAGTATGGAAAATACGTTCACGCTATCCACTTTATGGTTACTTGTCACCAGAGGGTGCTGCAGCATTTCATCTTATGGACCAGGGGTCTCCAAACTTTCCAGCCTTCGGGCCATACTGTTTACTCCAGTAAGTATCAAGGGCCAAAACTGTTTAAATTTTTTCTGCCATTATCTATAATTTCTACACTAATAGCCGAGAGCGAGCATACGCTTGCTAAATTCGCTGGTTCAATTACTACAATTACTATTGTGTGTATCGATACGACCATGACATTTGCAGGCATCTAGTGGTTAAAAGCGGAAATAGATAGATGTAACTACCGAGGGTAACCGCGGGATGTGCACTAGTTTATAATGTTAGTGGAATTCATTTCAATTATTTGTTAGTTGTTATGCTTAAGTTAAATTTTCTGCGTATTATGCTTGTCATTAAGCTTTACCTAGTAAGAAAATAAAACCGAGTTATTATCATTCAGTATTTTTTTATCCCACTTATTACAACAATAATAAGCTATTCGCAGTAGCGGGCCGGATTGATGACACTGGCGGGCCGTAGTTTGGAGACCCCTGTTACAGAGCGTTCAAACGATATCCTTGAAAACGAGTTTGCACCTTTATTGGAACATATTCGCGATATGTACTTTTCTACAATACATTTTTTTGGCAGGAACGTATGCCGGGTTGTGCTAGTATATATATATACTAGCATATTACTTTATATATATATATATTCAATAGTTATAAAAGTTTTAGTTTGATATCTATGTCAAATACATTGTAAGACAAAGGAAAGTTAGACCTAATTTATGGTCTAAAGTTTAAATAAAATAGACATTCTAAGATCTTGAATTATCAAAAATCAATGACATTAAGTAGAGTATATTATGATACCAAATATAGCTAGAACATCGAAACAATCCTTAAATTCTGGCAAAAAAATTATTTCGGAATTCAAATGGCAAAGCCAAGGAATCTTTGTTTGTCGCTCTACGTCATTTTTTGTACACTTTGGGAAAATTAAAATCCGCATCTACAAGTTAATATGGATTCCGAATTACTAACAAACGACCTGAAATATCAAAGGCCAAAGCGGTAGTCAATTGGGCTTAAAAACATGGAATGCTTCACGACTTTATGTGCCATCCTTGCGCAAGGGACATGCTCATCTCTGTATAGGCAAAGAATTTTATAAAAACTGGGAATTTGTAAACTAAATATGTAGAACCATTCGAGAAGGGCAAATAAAATCTGTGATTAAGATAATCTGTGATAAATAAAACATCATTCAGTTATCATTTCGATTCTTATATTTTTTTCGATTGCTTCATTCATTATTAGATTATTTGCTATTTATATAAATAAAACTAGATTTAGTCTATGATCTAAAGTCCGAATAGAGATAAATTTAATCTATGACCTTTAATTTCACAAACTAAGTAAAGCTAGTTTTAATTTGTTATCTTATGTCAAATACATCATAAGACAAAGCAAATCTAAATGTATATATTTTCAATTGATATACATTTCAAAAATGACAAAGATTTGACCACTATTATTTAGAAAACCTAAACATGTCGCGAAGCGATTCTCAAAATTTCGAGAAATTCTTCTTCTCAAGTCATATATTTATCGAACTATGAGCTTACTAAAGATAAATGGATAATACAAGAAATGTTATTTTGTTTACAACTTTGATAACTTAGTACGAAATTTAATAAAGCATTAAAAAAGGTTAAATGTAAATGAAAATTTTATTTTTTAATCTTTTTTTTTTTTTTTTTCCCTCAGATCGTTGTATGATAGTAGATCTTTTTCTCCCTTCGTAACAAAAGCATAATGGCCAACAATAAAAATTGGCAGTAAATGTTGGCAAAAATTTCCAACTCGCCTATACAAAACCTTCAAATACATGACTAAAATTCATTCTAAGAGTGCAGTATAATCCGCGGTGCAACATAAGCTCATTTTTCCTCTGCAAGTGAACAAATGGCAGAGTGACCACTAAAGAGACCAGCCATCACGCCCCTCCTGACAGTGGACGACGGCGATTGAAAAATTTACCTGATGATCCTGTTTGTCCTAAGCTTGCAGTCTCGATGCGCGCTGAATTGTATTACTACTCTATCTTACTTCCTAAGTATTTTGTTGTCGAAAAGAAAGTAAACTAAAGAGTCATCCAATTCAATTTAAAAAAGCCAATAGACACTCATGAATCATCAAAAGTCTGAATTTCGTAACAGCAACATGCCGAGTAGTTGTTGTTGTCGAAAAGAAAGTAAACTATAAAAGAAAATACTGAAATCTGCTCGGAGAATTTCAACTTATCATGTGTGAGCATTCGAGAACGGATGAATAAACTCAGGAATACATATGCCAATGTTTATTAATGCACGAGATATATGAAGCAACTCATTGGAATACTACAAGAATGGCCAAATTCAATTGCCACACGAATATAACAACGTTGAATAGACCAAGAACTTCATGAAGAATGAATTGTTCAAGAATCTCTAAAAGAATATACAAAAGTAAGATAAATGTCGTCGTAAATGAAGTATTCCAAATTCTACCAGAAACGTTATCACATTGAATAGCCAAGAGAATATATCAAAGATTGAAATTCTAGGCGTAAATGAAGAAAGAAGTATTCCAAATACGATAAGAAGCACTATACAGCTCGATAGGCACGGGAAAATGCCAAAAGTGATAAATGTGAAACTTTAAGAAGAAGGAATTGATCAATCCACTTATGGCTCTCCTTATAGCCATTGGAAATACAAATGTTTAAAATCCAAACCCAAAACATGAAAAGTGATTCAAAACCATACTACAAAATGCTTCAAGCAAAAGCCAAAATCTACAGAAAATTCCTTAAGATTAACGTTATTCATGAATCATTTCAAGAGTTAAAGGGCCCAAAGTACTCTTTTCCACGCAAAATTTGTAATGGAGTTTATTTGCTTGGCACTCATTGTCGGATAACTTCACGGACCCCTAACAAGGACACCATCATGTTCACACATGATAAAAAATTCATCCAATCCAATTTAAAAAAGCCAATAAGCATTCATGGATCCTCCAAAGTCTGCATTCGGTAACAGCAACATGTCGAGGAGTTGCTGTTATCGAATAGAAAGTTAACTAAAGAGTTATCCAATCCAATTTAAAAAGCCAATAGACACTCGTGGAGCATCCAAAGTCTGAATTTGGTAACAGCAACATGTCGAGGAAATTCCAAATCCCGCCGTCACTCTAATGTATGTCACTGTGTTTATGGCTTAACTGCATCCAGTCAAAAAACCAATATGGCAGTGAAATGTGCAAAGTGAATGTCGAGTGGAAAATGCGCCATGAAGGAAGCCCCGAGGCGCGCGAACTCGACCGAAAGCGAGCGCCATGTAAGGTGAAGAAGCCGCCAAGAAACCTGTTGGCCGTTCTCTCCAGCAAAACAAAGGCAGGTATGCAGAGCTCCTTTTCCTTTAGGTCAGTGTGCGAGTTGAACACACCGGAGTGGGTATCTGGGTCGCTCTCTGCTTCTTCTTGTAGGGGGGACTCTGCCGTTGAAGGCTCGAATCTAACAATTAACCATGCCAGATGGGCGAACAATACCAGCAGATTGTCAAAAAAGGCAGCTTTTTTTCAAAATGAATGTTTCGGTTGAAATGCATTGCATTACTAATGGAAATTTCTACATTAAAAAGAATATTGCGATTAAGCCATTGAAAAGAATGCTGTGACTATGCCATTGAAAATATTGTGATTAAGACATCGAAAAGAATATTGTAATGCGGACATTGAAAAGAATATTGTAATTCAGACATTGAAAAATATATTGTAATTTAGACATTGGAAAGAATATTGTGAATTAGACATTGAAAAGAATATTGCGATTTAGACATTGAAAAGAATATTGTGATTACGACCTTGAAAAGAATATTGTGACTACGACATTGAAAAGAATATTGAGATTAAGACACTGAAAAGAATATTGTGACTACAACATTGAAAATATTGAGATTAAGAAATTGAAAAGAATATTGTGATTTAGACACAGAATGATTTAGATATTCAAAAAAATATTGTGACTACACCATTGAAAGAAATATTGCAATTAAGACATTCACTTTGGTATGTTCCCGTATAGTAAAAAAATACACTTTTTAAGCCAAAGTCTATATTTTAAGGGTCATTTTTGTCAATGTTTTAGATCCTAATTGAACAATAGCATCCAAAAAATTGTCCATAAAGCATTATTTAAGCACGTCGGCTGCGAACAGGGTCTTCACAACTGTTTTGCTTACCAAGAAATCCAGGTGAACTTCATGAAGAGCGCTTCTGCCATGTTGCACAGAGTGTCGCGAAAATGACAGATAAGCAAAATCGAATGCGTTTGGTACGTGCCGAAAGAAGAAACTCTTTGCACTGTTTTCTTGGAGAGCATTGACCCTGAAGGTTATCTCTGCGGCAACAATGCTGAGCGAACCTTGAAACTATTTTTATTATTTTATTATTCTATGACAAAAAAGAGAAGAAAAAAAAATAGAGATAAGGTCTCTTCCTTACATTTGGAAGAACCGGCTTTTGTTCAAAGCTTTAAATGTAGCCATCTGCTAATGCGACGATAAAATATTGCTACTAATATATCCTATGTGCAAATAGTTTAAAAATAGCTTAAGTTAAAAATAAAATACCATATAAAAGTCGAGAGTTGTTTAACTTTTTTTTTTTTTTTGATGCCGTACCGTTTCCCCCATCTTTGGTTCAAATTTGAACTCATAGTGACGAGTGGCCTTTTATGACAGCCTTTTAAAAGTGGGACTTTAATTATAATCCCCCTCTATATGTTAATATAATTATAATAGTTAAATATGTTTAAAATATTTCAGTTTTTTTTAAATCTCGTTTAAATTATTTTCAATAATATTGCATAAGAAAAAGAAATGCTAGAAACTATTCACATTAGAATGTAGTGTTCAATACAGATTTTTTTTTTGAAATAGACGCTCCCTTTCTTATTTGAAAAGATGCCCTTTCTGAGAAAGAATATTTTTATAACCAGTAAACATTAACATACCGTAAAATAAAATAGAGTGCAGTAAAAGATAAGAAAAAATTCACAATATGTTTTCGAAAAATACATTAGACTCATCATGCTTATGTTATTGAATGAGAGAGCATTTTTTCCCATTGAACCCTACCCACGCCTTTCACGAGGGAGTGACTGTGGTGAAAGGGAATTCCATGTTGATTCAGCACCTTTTATTGATCGCGACAAGAAATGGATTCCGGTTTCGACTCGGCGTTCTTGACAATGTGTTTAGATTTCTTGCCTCACAGAAAAAACATGAACAGTTTTGCTTTGTTCAAAGTCCACGGACAGTTCATTTGTTTTGTCTTATTCTTCAAAATAAGTTTTATTTGTAGAATTGTTTAGTTTCGCGAGGAATTTTTCTAATTGCTGTGTTGCCGTTGTCTTTTATGTCACTGGAAGTCCAAGGCAATTTAATGAGAAATAAATGCTCTGTGTTTTCCAAAAAGAGCATCTATATAACATTATATATATTATAGCACATTACTCAATGAGTCACCGGTCTGGCTAAGAAAAACAATTTTATTTTTTAATTCGATTTTATTCATCAACATACAGAGATGAAGAAAAGAGTGATATCCAAGAGTGACATATTCATTTCAACTTTCGTCTAACTTTTCGATGCCTTTTTAGTAGAGCGATATGGCTTTGCTCTCAAAACAGGCCATAACCTTGCCTGCTGATTTTTGAGTTTGTGGTCGCGTATTTTCATATTATATGACGTATTAAAATCAAAAAGTGGGCAAAAAATATATGAAAAAATAACATACTAATTTAAAAAAAAAATCCTTTAAGTTATAAATACTGCGTTTAAATGATAGGGGCTATTTTGCAAAAATGGAAAGTAGTAACTTTAAATTGAAAATACAGATTTTGAATGATAAAGAAAATTTGACAAAAATGTTGCAACTTTAAATTATAAATACACAGTTTAACTGATGAAGAAAATTTAACAGTAACAATCTTAAATTGTAAATACAGAATTTGAACGAAGAAGATTTGATTTGCCACTCTACGGTCATTTTGTGTACACTTTAGGCTAATTAGTCCGGGACTTACAGTTTAACGGGGATTCCGAACCACCGACAAACATCCATGCCACCGCCGGGATTCGGAACTGAAGCCTGCGGTACCAAAGGCCAGACCGCTAGCCAATTGGCCATCGAGCCGATTGAATGAATGAGAAAAATTGGTAAAAAATAGAAAAGTAGTAACTATTTTGAAAAAATAAATAAATGAAGTTCATTGTTAAATTAAAAAAAAAAAAAAATTCTGCAACAATTTTGTTGTTACTATTGTAACATTCAATGCGTAGTGTCTGCAATCGTTTGTGTTAAAACATTTCATACCCAAAGAAAAGTGACGCCATGCATTATATTTCGAAAGTGCTTGCGTGAAATTGAAATGCTTACAATGAACTGAATATAAAGTAAAGAAAAGAAAATGATCAGCCTGCTTTCCTGAATCAGCAATCAGCAGTAGTTTTCAACCTCGCGGACAGCACATTAGATGCATAAATCGAATGAAGCTCAGTTTGAACCCGACAAAGACGATCCAAAACTATATCTTAGATCATCATCAGTAGCGCAACATTCCCGTGATGAGCTAACGTCTTCTGCCTACTGACAGATGAGCGAGAGATGTTTTTAATATTACAGGGTAGGGTTGTCAGTCCTACGCCCATCACTCTACAGCCATATTAGACTGGGACCTACGGTTTAACGCGGATTTCGAACCATTTATGTTGTTTCTTATCCCACTTGGTAGACAGTAACATATAAACCAAGCCAACAAGCCTGTGTGGTCTCATGGTTGAAGGGAAAGGGGGCAGTTTCTGTTGTGATGGAGCACCCGTAGGTAGAAGTCAGACTGGGCTCCGCGACATTGACTTTTTTTATGGGGTAGGGTTAACAGCTCTACGTTCAACAATCATATTAGACCGGTATTGATTGCTTAAAGTTGATTCCGAACCACTAAAAACCATGGCACCGCCGGGACTCGAGCTCGAAACTCGTGGCACTAAGAGCCAGAGTACTAGTCACTCGGCCATCAGGCCCCTATGTCGGAGATGGGTAAGATAAATCCATAGACTAGAAAGTAATCCTTCTCTTGGGGAGGGGAAGGGGGTTGTAAAATCTTATCTTTTATTATAGTATTTTGAAAGAAGAAAGTTTAATACTTATTGCGGAATTTTTTAGCCATCTAATTTTTCTTTTAATGTTTTTAATTAAATATAATTATTTAATTATTAATTTTTTAACATTAATTAATATTAATTTTTAATTTAATTTTTTAATTTTAATTTAATAATAATCTTAATATTAATTAATTTAAAATTTTGTATTAATTTATTTATTTAATTCTTGCAGTTTAAAATTTTGAATTCCTTTGAGAAATGGTATTATTTTGAATTTTGTTTTGTAATTTTAAAATTAAAAAAATTTAAAATAAAAATTAATTAAAATTAAATTTTAATTTAAAAATTTTTAATTGTGGTTTTTTTAAAAAAAATTTTAAATATAAAAAATGAAAAATATTTTTATTTTTATCAAAACCCTTCCGGAAATTCAACATTTTACTATTACGTCACTGTTTGAATTCGTCTAACTCGTTCATTTCCACACACTATAGTAAAGTTTGAGTGAAATATTTGAATCGTCATAGGAGCGAATAACCATAAGTCAAGGTCTACTCGAATATGTAACACCTTTTAAGATAAGGGGAGTTCTTTTTTTTTTGTGGATCGAGTCGTTAGTTGACACAGCATTGAATAATCCGAAGCGGTCGTAGGTCGCCTTATCGACCGAATAGAACAAGGCTGTCCTTTATGGAGACGCGCTCCGAACAGCGTTCGAAAAGAGAAAGTGGAAAAAGAAAGTCGACTTTCTTCCGCCTCGATCCGGCCATATCTTTCGAAGAATTGGGAAAAACGGGGAAGGTCAATGACCTTCTTTCCACCAAACCACACACTCTGCGCTTTGGACTCTTTTTTTTCATTCGACTACCTTTTTTTCTTCTTCTTTTACTTTTTCTTATGAAATCGCCGCGTTGCTCCATTTATGAAAGGCAGTCGTTTGATTTCCTGGTGGCAAGGAGTGAAAGGAATGTGTCATGAATGCTTCATTAAAGGTATCCATTCATGCAAAATTGTAATCTATATTACTTGCTTTAATAACTGCAGCACAATTGAAATAAAAAATGCATGTTTCGAATGTAATCAAAATAATCATTTCGATGAAGTCGTGACTTCAGAGAAATTGTCCGTAGAATAGTTTGCATAAATAATTATGTAAGCATGTTAATAACAAGGGTCTGATGGCCGAGTGGATGACGCTCGGTATCACAGGTTTCAGGTGCCATGGTGCCATGGATGTTTGTAGTGGCTCGGAATCCACGTTAAACTGTAGGTACCGATCTCACAGGAACGTAGAGCTTTGTGAGGGGTAGTGTGACTCGCGTCCGTAGCCTATCTTCATGCTACACGTGCCTCCTGGGTAGTGCTCAATGAGTAACGTCGGTGTAGCCCTTGCTTATGGCATAAAAATGAACTGTCTCTGTATTGCCAGCTGCATTAGATTTTTTTTAAAAAAACCATGATGATAACAAATAAACATAAGTGTAATTCTCTACTGAATTTTTATAAAAGAAATTACGCGTTATTGTTTTTTATCCCACTTGGTAGACATCTAGACAGCGCCCACGAACCCGTATGGATTCATGGAAGGAGGCAAAGGGGGCAGCTTCTGTTGTGATGGAGCAACCGTAGGTAGAAGTCTCACTTGGCTCCGTGACGCTCTACTGGCATATGAGACTACAAATATCGATGGCACCGCCGGAACCCGAACCGAAACCTGTGGCACCGAGCATCAGCCACTCGGCCATTCAGGCCCAAAGAAATTATGTATTTTGAGTATTGTTTACAAAATGAACAAAACATTTGCAATCTCAATTATGTGCAAAATTTATGTGAAAAATAGTGTGTAGAAAAGAGGAGGAAATGCACGAATCAATTGCTTGTTAAAAGTGCTAGTCGGACATACGCGGCGTAAAGTGATTTTTATTGAAAAAAAGTTTAATTGTTATGGTGGGGTTTTTTTTTTTTTTCCCATAATTTTTGTGGATGTTGCGTCATTTAAATTTGTAATTTTTATAGATTAAAATTATTTTTATTGTAATTAAAAACCCTCCGAAAACATCGTTCTCCCCCCCTGACACCCCTCTGTTTGAATCCGTCCGGCTTGTCAATGGTCCACTCAATTGTTGGACGATCTATAATTTTTTTTTCATTAAATTTGCAGTCTAAGAAAGACTTATATAACTATAGGTAGTTATAGTGTGTCATATGAAGCAGCACAATTTTTTTTTAATGAATATGAAGCAATAAATTTTTTTCAAAAATTCAACTGCATAATTATAATTTATATATACAATAAAAGTGTTTCTATTTTAATAAATACATTTTTTTTATATATTATTTGCAATAACTGACCCGTGGCATAAAATTTCAAATCACTGATTTCAGTTATATTAATCTCAATCAATTGATTAAAAAGTTACAGTACTTTTGTACATAGAATGTGTTATTCAGTACATAAAATATGTACTTTTGTATTTAAAATACGTACATCTGCACGTAAAATATACACTTTTCTAAGTAAAAAATGTCTATGTACTTTTGTACGTAAATTAGGTACTTTTATAAATAAAATATGTACTTTTGTAAATAAAATATGTACTTCTGTACATAAAATATAATCTTTACACATAAAATATATACTTTCTTTTGCATAAATACGTACTGTTGAAAAGCTTTAGAAAAACATACAAAAAAAAAAAAAAAAAAAAAAAAAAAAAAAAAAAACCCACTTTTTGCTTTAGAAAAATATGCTTTTTCTACATATAATCACTGATGTACATAAGTATGTAGGAATGTGTAAATTGCTTTATTTGAAATAACGCATAAAGAGCGTTATGAATAAATTATTAAATTTAAAAACATGCAAAAGGTTCCTTCTGTATAACCAGTCGCACTTGTAGCCCATTGCTTAGGTGGTCAACGGGTTAAGTAGGCTCACAAGGCCTATTGTAAAGTGTGCAGCTCCCGCATTGAAAAAAAAAAAAAAAAAAATAACTTTTCAAAATTTTGAATAACAAAATTTTTTTCTAAACCGCACAATCAGAACTCTTTCTGCACGCCTGCAGTGCCAATTCCATCAAAAAAAGGAAAAAAAACCGACAGAGATTTGGATCCTTCAATTAAGGGAAGCGATGAATACGCCACTCGGTCCGAAAAAAAAAGTTAGCGGACTACAAAGCGGAGGGTTTAAGGTCTTCCACAGAATAAAAGTGAAAAAAAAAAAAAAAAAAAAAAAAAAAAAAAAAAAAAAAAATGTAGTTCATATCCTATCCCAGGTCACAACGTCCCCACCCCCTTTTTCGTCAAAGCCCAAAGGGTTGAGTTTTTCTCACAGAAAAACCCTTTTCCCGCAGACGATCTGCGCTCGAGCGGGGTCAGGCAACTCGCGAAGAGGGGTCATCGCCCCTACTCTGACCTACTTGGCACTGTGCCAGGGGTGCCCCCTCCAGGTTGGGATCCCGAAGCGAAGCGAAGAGAGTATGCAAAAGGGGGCTTTGTGTTTGTTTACGTTCTGGAGCAGGAAGTGGCAGGCGATAATTGTGGGTTTTCCGAACGTGGGAGGCGAAGAGAACTGAAATGTATTGATGAGCGGCGGGAGAAAATGATGAATGGAGACGTCTTGGCAGACGGGAGGTGATTGAATTCGTGTGGGTTTCTCGCGCTGTGGCCTGATTCGAACACGTTTTGTGTTTCGATTATAAATAACTGGAGGATTGAAAGATCCTAAATTGCAGCTTCGTAGGCAGACAATGAAGAACGAATGATAAATGAACGGCGAATTTCACTTTTCACGTTGAAAAATGCATTCATCACTTATTTTACAATCGGCCGTTCATTAAAAATAAAAAATATATATATTATTACATAATCAACCGGAAATTATAATACTTTGAGATATAAAAATACAATAACGTTATTTGGAACAGATTTACCTATGTACAGTTTTTTTATTGTCAAAACACTGTTAATTCTAAAAATCCACTGCACTTAAATGCCAATATAATCTAAAGAAATACCCAGGATGAAATAGATAGCAATAGAATATAAATTCCAATCTTTTATTTATAACACACTTCTTTTTTCAGCTACAAAAATGTCCGAGTTTGTCAGAAAAGGGCAAAAATAGTTTTTAAAAAAAATTTTGTAACTTCAAAACATCCTTTCTGACAGGGACCAGGTTTTAAAACTTCTGAAATAGGAATATGTGTCTAGGAGTGTGATGGCCGAGCGTTTAGCGCTCTGGCGCTCGGTTATAGCAGGATTCGAGTTCCGGCGGTGCAATGGATATTTGTAGTGGTTCGGAATCCACTTTCAACCGTAGGTCCCGGTCTAATAGGAACGTAGAGGGTTACGGAGGTAGTGTTACTCGCGTCCGCCTTCAAGCTACACGTGCCCTCTGAGGAGTGCTAAATGAGTAACAGCTGTGCAGCCGTTGCTTAAGGATTAAAGATGAACTATCTCTGTATTGCCAGCTGCATTAGAACAACAACAACTATTTCTGGGCTTCAAAATGTCTGTCGCTTGTAAACAGAAACTTATAAAAGCAATTGTGACTTTTGATTCTAAACCTATAAACAAATTAGATTTATTCGACTCCAAACTAATGACTTGTTTTGCTGATTTTCAGTTGTCAGTGTTTTCTCATTTACTCAATAAATCTATGCTCAGCTTTTAAGCTTAATTAATAGAAGTTTTTTAATACATATATATATATATATATATATATATATATTAAGAATGTTGACTCTATCAAAGCTGCTGTTACAAAAAGAAAGAATTTCAAAGTGCAGTTTTACGAGGGTTCCATAATTCGGCAAAACGAATTATCTGGAGACAATAACGCCGTAAAAACTTCACTGTGATTATGTTCTTCCGATTATCTCTCGTGGCGCGAAAAGTGTGTGCAGCTGCTCCGTTGGATTCAAGGTTCTGCTCGCAGAGCTGAGTCACATGCAAAAAAAGAGCGGATCAATAGCTCCTAATAGACCTCGGCTGCACAGGCCGCGCTTTTATGTCACACTGGTCCAAAAAAATAGACATTTTTTTTTCAGACATTCTGCAGGCTCAAGGAGGGGTTGTCCGCAAATTGACGCGCAGCGCTCGACGAAATGCCAATAAATCGACGAGATTAATATCAGTTCTAAAAGGACTTTAAATACTGCGACATATTCAGATACTTAGCTTGACAGTGAAAATCCAAGGAATGGATTAGAGGTACACCAAATAGGAAGAAGCTATAGTGGATAATGGAAATTCAAAGTGCCACCATGGATTGTGTGAATCCAAAGTGCAAAGCAAATATCGAGAGAAACTTAAAAAAGCTGTAGAAATATTAAATAAGAAAATACAAACAGTTTTCCAATTATACAGTATGAACAGTATTCTGTATAGAAACAGAATACTGTATAGATACAGTATATCTATTTTTCTACTATACAGTATACTATATATTCCCTTACATAATGCTATCTACAGTCCTATACTATTCACTACTGTACAGTATATCTACTTATCTAATTATAGTATACAGTATATTTATAATATATCTACACTATTCTATACAATAGAATACAGCAAAAAAAATAATAATAAAATACAATAT
The DNA here is from genome assembly GCA_021605075.1 of Caerostris darwini. Classification (NCBI taxonomy): domain Eukaryota; kingdom Metazoa; phylum Arthropoda; class Arachnida; order Araneae; family Araneidae; genus Caerostris; species Caerostris darwini. The sequence goes on from BPLQ01014262.1 coordinate 329,482, forward strand.
GAATATTGTATAGAAGATATACAATATCCACATGCACGTTATCATAGATTACAGTACGTTTTCCATACAATAGGAATACTGTATAGAAAATATAGACAATTTCCAATGCAGTATTCCTACAGTATTGTTTCGTTGTAAGTAGGTCCAAGAGTAGGGAAAAACGCCCTTATAATGCAATGCCAGAAAAGATATCTTTTATCATCAACGAAGTTATGAAGAGGACGCTAGTACGAGGATAAAACGATGCAATTAAACAATTTTACCGAAAAAAGATCAAGAAAAATCTGCCAAATAATTGAAACCATATTTTCTGAACGTAAATCCTTGTGCTAAAAGTACAGCGAAATTAATTTTTCATGAGAATGAAATTTATATATATTTTTTGAAGAGCAAAATTTAGAGATTGTTTAGAACAAAATTCAGAATTAAAACAAAACAAACTTTTGAAATCTAAATTTTGTTTTCTATTTCTGTGTTTCGTACAAAAGGAAATCGCATAACAAGGCATTTTTTAAGAAGTGAATGGTCTTATATGTACAAAGGATTGATTAGTATGTATAAGTTTTTACTACTAAAATTTCTCACTTTCAATCAAGTAATGAAAGGCGGACGGAATTATCCATATCTTTACATACAGTTCCTTTTAAATTAATTGTATAGCTTAAAGAGTTGATTTGTCAACATCGACTTCAACTTTATACTATCATCACAACACCTGCAAAACAACCCGTCATTCAACATTTTCTTTAGTATCATAAATAATATTAATCCAATCTTATTTAAATACATTTTTTAGTGATTAAAATAATTGTTAAATAACATTTAAGTGATTATCACACCTAGTTAGGATAACAGTTGGAATAGGCCCAATAAGTGGTAACGCTTGCAGTTAACCTGTAGGAGAGCTTAGATTGAAATCCTTTGGTGCATCACAGTCACTGCTTTTAGAAGTTAGTAGACTCAATAGCGATCTTAACAGCGCAAATATGTCTGTTGTATCGTTAGCCATTTAGCTTGATAGGAATTGTTTACGTTGTTCTAATGCAGCTGTCAATACAGAGACAGCTCATCTTTATGCCACAAACAAGGGCTGCACCGCTGTTACTCATTGAGCACTACCCAGAGGGCACGTGTAGCTTGAAGATAGGCTACGGACGCGAGTCATACTACCCCCACAACGTTCTACGATCCAATTAGATCGGGACCTACAATTTAAAGTGGATTCCGAACCCCTACAAACATCCATGGCACCGCCGGGACTCGAACTCCACACCTGTGATACCGAGTGCCAGAGCGCTAGCCACTCGGTCATCAGGTCCCATGGAATTGTTTACGTGAGATAGTTCGTAGTATACATAAACGGAATTGTAAGTACCTAATGTATAAAACGAAACAGAAATGTTCTAAAGATGCTAATTTTACTTTATTATATCAGAGTTTGTGAGGTGTTTTTTTAGCATTATCTCGGCCACCCTTTTCGTATATAATAATTTTGCCAATATCAATCATCTTGGAGGAAAGGGCACAAATAGTGCAGAGTAATAATAATAATAAAAGAAGGAATCAAAAATTCTTAAGCGCCGCCATTTGGGGTCGGCCCCTCGCCCGAGATGGCAAAGAACCTGGAGACGAGGTCAGATGGAGAGAGGAGAGATCGCACACGTGCCACTCCCTTACTAGGTCAATCGGCAGCAGGGAAGGGGTCGGGGAGAAATTGCTCATCACAACTGAATGTGCATGCACTCCGTTGAACCCCGATTTTAAAAAACGCGGGGAAAAAATCAGGACATAATAATGCTTTATTAAACACATTCCGAAAGAAATCAAATAGTTCGAAAGATATTACGCAAGGCGATCTTTATTTTTTCTTAAAGAAAGAACGGGTTAACGCTCATTTATGTGTGTCATAGCGAGTTTTATTTAGTTTCATTTTTTTCCCCCCTTCACTTCTATTTCGGCTTCGAGAAGGAAGAAAAAAGTGTGTGTGTATTGTAAAAAAAACTCAGTGAATTAAATTAATTCACACATGATGCGTTTGCTAATTTTACTTACTTTCGAATGAACACTTTACGAATGTTAATAAAAATGAACGAACATTTCTTGTGACATTCTGAAACATTTATATAATAACTGCCATAAATATTTTTTTAAATAAACGTTAACACTTTTCAAATATAGATTTAAAATAAAATAAAATAAAGAGGTAAAACAGAGTGCAACGAGGAAAACAAAATTTTAATTTTAATTTTCAAGCTAAAAACAACAAACTATGTTTATAAAATTTGATTTGTTATAAGAGTCTATATTAATGAGAAGAGAATTTACGATAATTTGCTTAAATCAGAAATTTATTATTTCATCATTCGCTTAAATCAGAAATTTATTATTTCATCATTCGCTTAAATCAGAAATTTATTATTAAACATTATTGAAATGTATTTATTTTTAATCAGAAATTTATTATTTATTTATTTTTAATCAGAAATTTATTATTTATTTATTTTTAATCAGAAATTTATTATTTATTATTATAGAAATTTATTTATTTTTAATCAGAAATTTATTATTTTACGATTCGCTTAAATCAGAAATTTATTATTAATTATTATAAAAATGTATTTATTTTTAATCAGAAATTTATTATTTTATAATTCACTTTAGTCAGTAATTTATTATTAATTATTATAGATACATATTTATTTTTTATCAGAAATTTATTATTATTTTATCATTCGCTTAAATCAGAAATTTAAATTAATCTTATAAAATATTTATTTTATTAATTTATAAATTATCAGAAATTAATGAAAATTTATTTGCTAAAATCGGAAATGATTTTTTTAAATCATAAATTTAAATTTATCCAAATGATGTTTATTGAAAATTATTATTAATTATGAAAATATAATTATTTTTATTTTATTATTATGAAATTTATGATTATTATTATCAGAAATTTTTTACATTTATTTATGAAAATTATTATAAGTTATTATTTTGATCAAAAAATTTATTGCTTACGGAGGAGTTTAAATGCTATTCAAAGACACTTTCGAGTTTTAATGAATGAATTCTGAATTAACTGCAATTACTTTAAAATTATAATAAATGCCTTCCTACCATATTTTAGGCATGTTCATTCACTAAGCAGCAAAGGATATCAACTTAAATATGAGGTAAAACAAAGGTACAAAAATAAATTTATACAGAAATATTTATATCTATATCTATATTAGATGAATTAGATGGAACAAAGTAGCTATAGCAGGGGCGGCCTACCCGCGGGCCGCATGCGCCTCGCCTTGAATATTTTTTCGGCCCGGAGATGTATCACATTTTTACAATGTATATTTATTTTATAATGGCTAAAGTAGTGAAAACCAACGTATTAAAAAATACATTAAGTGTGCATTCCTATATTCAAAATTGAACTGTCGAAATCATGAGAAAAAAATTACTTTGATTTTAAATTTGGATAGATATTGGCTGTTTTATTGATTTTACAGTTATGAGTTCGCAAAATAATTAAATTATAATAATTATAATTAAATTATATTCTGCGACGCTGTGACCATCCTTAGATATGCACAGTCGATTGTTAATAGCAGATCAAACCAGTTAGTTAACCATCAAATCTTTGTTGAGGTTGTTGGCGCTTTTGGTTCAACTTACACCTGCGAATCGTTTTCTTCGAAAATAAATTAGACCCAACACAAAACACGCTCGAACATAACGGACGCAACACCCACTACGGTGCAAAAATAGCCAAATGGAGATCGATTTGCAAAAATTAAGTGAAGAAGTGGAGAAACACATATCGCACTAGTCAAATAAATATTTTTTAATGATTCAATTTTTGTTTATTTTGTTTACATTAATATATTTTTCATATTTCATTTTGAGTGTTCTGTATTTCTTTACAATGTGTGTTTAGTATCATTATTATTATATTGTCTATGTTAACATGTAAGAATAATAGTCAACACAATAGTAATAACTCATTATGTTTCATTTTTTCACTCCAAAAAAATGTCCATGGCGAGTCTAAATCTAATAGGGGGGGATATATCATTTTATATGCTGTCCGCGGAATTAGGATGCATTTCCAAAGTGTCCCACAAGTACAAGTACATCTATGCTTACCACCCCTGTGCTAGAGATTGAGATCAGGAGGAAAAAAATTATTTGTTGGAATGAATTACATTTATATTTCAGAATAAATATTTGATACATTTATTCAACATTCTTTTTTAAAATAATAGAAACCATTGAAGTCAAGGTACTTTCATCCACAGAACAATAGCCTCCATTCTGCACAGCTCTATTTATAGTTTTTCTCGACTCTTTTTACCAATGACTATGGGAAGAGCCCTTATGAAATCTGTGTTACTTGACATGACACCGTTCAATAAATTATGTCCCGTGTTATCTCCTAAAAAAATCATAATGCTTAATGACACTTGCAATAAAATGATCACACATTAAAGAAAGATGAGTTCATTAATTAAAAATTTTTTTTTTTCTATTTCCATATTTTCTAAATGGTATGTCGTTACTGTTTCTATTACGGATAGCATGTAATTAAATTTAAAAAGCACAGTAAAAGTTAATATCGTGCAAGGAATAATATGTGTGCTAATATTAATGTAATAATAGACTTGTGTTAATATTAACGTAACTATTAATTTAACTACGTTGACTAGAATTAGCGGTCAATTTCAGTAGATGAAAGGAAGAATTGACTGTTACATTTAGCGGTGGTACTTACCTTGATGTCATGTGAATGCTGATTAGGGTGTTCCATTTATAATTAACTATGCTAGGCACGCTGTGTTATTTAGGCCCATTAACTAGATTAAAAATTTTAATTCTCAGCTTATAAAAAGGTATATACCGTAGCTATATATAAAAACTATAACTCAAAAATTAAACGAATTTCTCCTGGTAGGGCTCCCAATAATATATATATATACATGTGTGTGTGTGTGTAATAATTCAAAATTACAATCAGATGAATAATATTCGTGTACATAACATTCTACGCACAGCAAAATTGAGGGATGTTAAAATTAACCGTTAATTTATATTAGCGTTAATGGTTAACACCGTTAACTAAAATAGTTTTCCTACCTCTATAATTCATATACATAACACACATATAAAACTGTAACTTAATACATTAATGGAAAAGTAATTTGTCCATGGACATGGACAACATTTCATTGCCTGAGGCTGTTAAAGTCTAACATCAAGGAGATTACGTACCACCTTTAAAATTAACTATTAATCCTTCCTTTTATCAACTAGAGTCAACCGCTAATTCTAGTCATCGTAATTAAATCAACAATTATGTTAATTTTAGCAGTGATTAACTTCAAGATAAAGAGCCCCTTAAATTATGTTTAATACATAAATGTAGCATAAATGCAAGATAAAGATGCAGGATCAAGAGGACATGAAAAATTATTTCGGGAAAGAAGAAGGATTCGAAAAAATTAACTTAAAACGCCATTTTTTATTTCTAAATACCGAGAAAAAAAAAGAAGAAAAAAAAACCAGTTAAGATTGGTCAAAAATAAAGATCAAAATGTCAGTTAAGACTGATCCACGACAAGGTACACAGAAAAGAGAGAAAAAAGAAAAGAACATCTTCTTCAGACATATTTCGGATTAGCAAAGAGAAAGGTTTATAAATAATTCAATGGTTTCCGTTGCAATGCGTGTCACAAGATTCGGTTACAAAAGGATTTGAAAAAAGTGAGAAAGAAACGTAGAGAATAGCTTTTTCAATATGTAACATATTTAGAGATTGTATGGTACAAAATACGTTGTTGATGCTGAAATTAGTCTAATGAGAGAATATTTACAATTGCGAGAAATCTTAGTATATTATTGTAAAAATTTAAGAGTTAAAAACAATGTACAAAATTTCTTTTGAAATTTGGAACGCTTGCTTTTTAATAAATTCAAATTATTTAATTTGATCTCACATTTTATAAATATTTTCTTAGAAAAGACCGACAAAATCGCATCAAAGTAGAAACTATAGACATTTTTTTTACCAAAAATACAAACTCTCGTACTTCAAAGATGTTTTCAGGGAAATAAACCAAAAAAATCGTGTTAAGGAAGAAACTATAGATATTTTTTTTATCATTTTTATACTGAAACTTAGCAATGTCTAGATCAGAACAGACATATCGACCTTATGACAGCAACGCATTTCCATCTCTGTCACTTGAAAGATGTTTTCACGGAAATAAACCAAGAAAATCGTATGGCAACCAATCTATCTGTCTCTTCTGATCAAGAAATTGGTGAATTTCTGTATAAAAAAGATAAAAAAAATTGTCTATAGTTTCTCCATTAAGACAATTTTTTTTATCTTTTTTATACAGAAATTCACCAATGTCTAGATCAGAAGAGACATATACATCGGTTGCCATAAGATCGACAACAAGATCGATCGTATGGCAATCACGAATTCCAACTCTTACACTTTATAGATGCTTGCATACGAATAGAACAAGAAACCAAATTAATTAAGCCAGTAAATTAATTTAAAGTAATTAATTAATAGCTAATTCCCAAAAAGAAAAGTTCTAAAATGTATTTTTACGCCCTTAAATCCATCCCAAGGTTTTGACATGGGGTGGGAAGTGCACGAGTCGTGTTTGTCAAAGCACCTTTTTATCGCCAATTATGTCACTTCGCCTACGACAATCGACACCATTCCATCGCTTTAAAAGCAATCGAAACGATAGGTGTTCGAAAACAGGGTGTTGTCAATCACCCAGACGTTTGCATGTGGCAACGCGTCTCTCGTTTTGATGACACCATTCAAGTGTCTTATCATTCGCATTTTCGAGAACTTGTTGCTCTGCCAAATTTATGTTAATGATGATATTATTCGAGATATTTTCTTCCACTGTGATTGGTCACAGTTATCGCTTGCAAGATTGCTACTGGTTGAAACACTTAGTTCTCATTTGTTATGACGATCCTTATCTTACAACTTCTTTGTGTTGATAATCATACGCGTGTTTAACATGGTACTTGATTAATTTTGTTATCGGCGCAGAAATAACAGCTTATACAGTGTGTAAATTGTATTTATATTCATGATAAGAATCCACTACTGTCAATACTTCTCCAACACTTAAAATATATTCATTGATGAAACGTAAAAGGATGAAATTAAGTAAACATTCAAGAATTTTAGCACTACGTCTTCCGATAAGAAGCTGAGTTTCGTAACAGATTTTGCATAAGTGTTTTTAATTGAACATCGTTAAAAAAAGAAATGCAGACGTAGATAACACTATAATTTAGAATCGATATAACTTATTTTGCACTAAATGTGAACATAAATGAAATTTTCTTCTTAATGATAATATTTAAATGGTTTTTTAAAAAATATTTGAAAGCGACATTGTTCAGAGTTGCTCAATCATAAAATTTTTTTTTAGCATATTTGTTGCTGTTAAATTCAAAATTTCGATGGAACATGACTCCACAGCATATACCTCAACGAATTTTGATATGTTTCATCCATGTCCCTCTTATGTATTTCATGCATTAAACAAGCATGAAGCCAAACAAAATTCTTGTTATGAAACAGGTCCTATCGGAGTGGCGAAATTTATTTAAAATCTCATAACAATTTATTGTTTTAAAAAGTGTAAGGAATTGCAAAACTATCATTCTTAAAATGTAGAGTGTAAAAGAAAGAAACAGGATTAATTATGATGGGCCCAAGTTATATAACCATTATTTATTATATTTTTAAATTATATACGAACAAACATCAAAAGTTAGTAACAAACAAAAAAAAAGTATGATATTCAACCACATCAAAACCGTTCTTGGCCACTACTGAGGAAATTCAGTCAGTATAAAGAGGGCGCTGCAATATGTATCGCCAGATTTACGAAAGAAGTTGTTAGAAGTGTAATAGAGCAAATATAAATACTACAAATATCAAAACTTTATTGCTATTAAAATTTCATTATGAAGTCAACACGTTTATTAACATTACGAATGAGATTGTTATAACATTCGTTCTGTTGTTGTTTCTTATCCCACTTGGTAGACATCTAGACCAAGATCCGAACCAGTATGGACTCATGGTTGAAGGGAAAGGGGGCAGCTTCTGTTGTAATGGAGTACCCGTAGGTAGAAGTCTGTCTTAATTCCGTGACGCTCTACAGTTATTTGAGACCGGAATCTACGGCTTAAAGTGGATTCCGAACCACTACAAACACACATGACACTGCCGGGGGTTGTACCCGAAACCTGTGACCGAAACCGAGAGCTAGAGCGCTAGACATTTGGCCATTCAGGCCCATACTTTAGTTCTTTCTTACACTATGTTTCGATAAAGTATCTCATTTCTTCCGCATAATTTTTTTTTCCTAATTAACTTTTCGTTTGTGCTTGAGTAAAATTTTGATACAAGTAAATTTTTTAGAAATTCAAGTCCCATTTTCTGTAGAATTCATTAAGGTTTACTGAATTTTTCATAAAAAATATAATTTTTAAATGTTGAAAAATTTACTTATGTTTAAAATAATCATATAATATTATGATTAATATAAATGAAAGGAAGGCTATGTAAATTATTAAATATATATATTTAACTTCAAATATATATATTAAATATACTTTTAATCAAAAAATTCAGGGGATTTTATATATGAAAAGGCACATATTCCCCCCACACACACACACCCAAACAAAAAAAAATCATCTGTTTTTAGAACTGAATTGATTATTTTTTAAAAACATTTACATTTCATTTTTTTTTAAATCTTAACACACAATAATACAATAATAATAATTTTTTTATTGTGTTAAAAAAATTTAAAAATTTGGATTATTAATATAATTTAAGAATAGAATTTGAACGACCTGCACTATCTGCATTCCTACTTACATTTATGTAAGGGCTCGTGTCACACACTTCCGGCTACGCGAAGACCCGATTTCTTTTTCCATTTCCGCAACTGCTCTGACATTTACGCACGGGGTTCAAATTCCACGTGCTTCAGTTTATTCCTACCAGAAGATAACCCTGCAGAGGGTCAACATTTCTCGATAAAATTGTGAGCGCATTTCGGAGTGACATGTGCACAGCAGATAAACACGTCAACATCTCGGCCAGGTTGAACAAAATTGAAAACACAATTAATGACATCGGCTCATTTTTTTAGCCCTAGACCAGGGGTGGCCAACCCGCGGCCCGCCTTGAATATTTCTCCGGCCCGTGAGATTGATCGCACTTTCACAAAATGTATTTATTTCATGATGGCCAAAGTAGAGAAAACCAATGGATTAAAAAAATACATTATGCGTGCATCCCTCTATTCAAAAATTGACTGACGAAACGGTGAGAAAAAATTGAACTTTGATTTTAAAATAATATTCTTGCGAATATATGACGGGTATTGCCTGTTTCATTTATGAGTTTACAGTAATGAGTTCGCAGAATAATTAAATTACATTCTGCGAACTCATGATGCGCGACCATCTTAGAACATCTAATATAACAGGTTCTATGTTTCATTTTAAGTGACCTCAGTGACGCATTGAATTAACCTTTTTGTTTTTTTCTAAAATGAAACTGACCCAACACAAAACACGCTCAAACATAACGGACGCAACACCCATTACGATACGCAAATACCCAAATGGAGATCGATTTGCTTGGAGAAACAAACATCGCCCTAGTAAAATAAATATTTTAAATGATTTCATTTTTTTTTTTTTCATTTTGTTTACATTTATATATTTTTTATACTTCATTTTTAGTGTTATGTGTTGCTTTACAGTGTACAGTGTATTTCTTTACAGTGTACAGTGTATTTCTTTACAGTGTACAGTAGTATCGTTATTATTATATTATCTATGTTTACATGTAAGAATAATAGTAAACATATTAATAATAACTCATTTTGTTTCAATCTTTCACTCCAAAAAATGTCAATATAATTTTATATGTGGTCCGCGGAGTTAGGATGCGTTTCCAAAGTGACCCGCAAGATCACTTCGGTTGGCCACCCCTGATCTAGAATATTCTTCGAATTATTATGGAAAAGGGTAAGTGCGAGGATTTTTTGGAACTTCTAACACCCCCGAATGTCAACAGCATCTGCTAAATCCTGACCAGGTGTTCCTTTTTCTCTCTCTCTCTCTCTCTCCCTGCCACCGCAAATGTTTACCATCGGCCGATTTCTGCGACGCGACCCTCGCTTTATTTACCAGAAGGGTTGATGCAGATCGAAATACGTTCGTCTCCCAAGGCCAACCATTGAAACTGAAGCAGGGGGATATTCAATTCTCCTTTTCCGTTACACAGGCAGGGTTTACTTTCTCGCGATGCAAGGTCAAACGCATCCTGATCACGGACCGACGATACTACTACTATCGACAAGAACTCGAGCGGATGAGATGGGGTGGGTAGAATGATATATACATAATCATCGTCATCATCATCAAATATTGAATATAATTTGTTGGTTATAAAAAAATTTTGTTATGATTAAGTCATTTTCAATTAAAAAAAATTACCAATTAAAAAACATAAAAATATTATTTGTTTATTTTGTTTTATTCATCAAATACATTGAATTTTTTTGTACTCTTACTGTCTAAGAAATATATATATATTAGATGTTTTTAATTACTATTATATACATTATATATATATTTCATATATAAATATATATACTACATTAAAGGGGGATGTTTCATCAAAATTTAAATGATTTCAAGCGTGATAATAGAATAATTTAAAAGTTAATTTTTCTTTCCCACATGAAACCCATAAAATGACTAAGTAAAACGCAAATTTTTAACAATTACAGCTCTATAATTATTTTATAATTTTAAAACTGTTTTCTCTAATTTTGTTATTTTCTGATCATTTATTTTATTTATTAATTATTTTTTTTATAATTCTACGAACAAAAAATATTATTCCTTGTCAGCATGATTCCTTGTTTAAAAGTAATAAATAAATGTTTAAATGCATTCATTTATTTTCAGATGTTGGCAATCGTTTTTGCATTTCAAATGTGTCACCATGCAACAAGATTGATTCCTTTTCGATTTTTAAGAAATTCATCCATAAAATTAAGTTACAATAATTAATTTATTAAAATTGTTTAAATTTCTTAAAATTTCTTTATTCATAATTATTTTTTTTACACTAAAGAAATTTCTTATTCCATTTTGCTTGCCAAAACCAATCATCCTTAGTATAGATTGCTATCTATTCCGGCCTCTTTATATATATATATATAGAATCGAAGAGCCTTGCTGGGGTAGTGTGACTCGCGTCCATAACCTATCTTCAAGCTACACGTGCCCCCTGGATAGTGCTAAACGAGTAACAGCTTGCTTGTGGCATAAAGATGAACTGTCTCTGCATTGCCAGCTGCATTAGAACAATAATATATTCTTTTTAGGAAGTTTCCGATCACATATTTCTTAACTATTAGAGATGCCTTAACGGTGTTTTTTTTTTTTTTTTTAATTCTTAAAAAATAGTCTTCACTCATTAAATTGACATTTAAAAAGTTTTTTCTATTTTTAATACGCTTTTATTAGTTTCACCTGTATGTTTGTTTGTATGTATGTAACTGACTTTTTCCCCTGGAGATCTATTTCTCCTCATATACACTATTTAAGCTGCAAAGAAACATTTACAGGCATCTTTCAGAAAGAAAACAGTTGATTCTTTTTAATACGTTTTTATATTAGTTTCACCTGTATGTTTGTTTGTTTGTTTGTAACTGACTCTTCGGGCTCGATTTTACCCTACTTTAAGCGATCAGATTTAATTTAAACGTTGTAGACTTATCAAGGACCGACGACACTAAAATAGTTTCATAAGTTTATTATCTCATCATGATTAGGATCGCCAGGATTAGAGATTTTATTTTAATTTATGAAGAGCAATTTAACCCATGTAGAATGAAAGTATTCAGTAAAGACATTCAAACCTACGTGGGACAACGGATGACGCGCCTGACTACGGATCAGGAGATTCCCTGTTCGAATCCTGGCTGGCTCGACCTATTCGCATTTAGCCTTTGTTTTACTCACAATTACATTATTGTAAGAACTATAGTTCCACTCCTCCGTATCGGGACCTCATTTAAATATTATAGTTTAAAAACATTAAAAAACATGCTTTTAGAGTTAATCAAACTAAAAAGTAAAAAATAAATTAATAGTTTAAAAAAACTAAAAAATCGCGCTTTTAGAGTTAATCAAACTAAAAAGTAAAAAATAAATTAATAGTTTAAAAAAACTAAAAAATCACGCTTTTAGAGTTCATCAAACTAAAAAGTAAAAAATAATTGTTAACATAAGAATAAAATGACTGGCGAGTAAATGAATGTCACTGTTCTAAAAGCGTGGGGTGCTTTGTATGACATTTTAAAACTAACTCTGCATTTCGGAATGAAACTAGTGAAAAATTATAACGATTGATATCGAGCACCCCACGCTCTTAGAACAGTCACATTCATTTACTCGTCAGTCATTTTATTCTTATGTTAACAATTATTTTTTACTTTTTAGTTTGATGAACTCTAAAAGCGTGTTTTTTTAGTTTTTTTAAACTATTCATTTATTAAGTGAAAAATTAAATAGTTAATTGTTACATAGCATCATTTTTAATATTCATTTAATTAAAAGTAATAAAACTGACTTTTTAAAAATTAATATTTAGAAAATCTAAAGTGTATAAAAAAACTACTATTTGCATATAATAATAGAAGATAATTTTAAAAATAAAATAAATAAATAATATAATATTATATTATATATTAAATAAATATAATAAATTTTTTAATAAAATAAATTTTAATCTAACATTTAATTTAAAAAGGAGAATGAGTGAGATATTTTTTTTGCGAGGTTTTTTTTTCTTTTTTCGTGTAATGTTTTCTTGTAGGTATTTTTTCCTTGTAAATATTAATAAATAAAACATTAATTGACAGCCGGTAATCAAATTTTTATATCTATTTTACACATGGAAGTGTTTTTCTCTCCATAAACCTTACTATTTCTTCTAACCTTAATAAACCTTATTATTTCTTCCATTTTATTCCCTTTTATTTTACTGATTTCCATTTTATTTTATTATAATATAAATACATATTTAAAAAAAATAATTACAAAAAATAAATAAGGGAATTAATAAAAACTTTAAATAAAAAAAAAAATAGAGAAATTGATCAGAGTATGAAATTCGTACGTACGATTCCCAATAAAGCAGATATTCCAAGATTTAATACTTTGGTGCAAATTTATAACCAATTTAAAGAAATATTTAGAAATCAAGACTTAAATTAAAATAAAGAAGATGAATATCAGAGGGATTTATTATTACATGCAGGATAGGAAACATCAATAATTAGAAATACTAATCAAAGTTGAGAATGAATTACTATATCAAAGATTAGAAATAAAATAAAATTCAAAAAGACGACATCAATAATTAGAAATACTAATTAAAGATTAGAATGAATTAGTATATCAAAGATTAGAAATAAAATAGAATTCACAAAGACGACATCAATACATAGAAAGTCAACATCAATAGTTAGAAATGCTAATCAAAGATTAGAAATAAAATAAAATTGAAAAAGACGACATCAATAAATAGAAAGGCAACATCAAAGATTAGAAAAAAAAGAGCCAAAATGAAAAGATATAATTAGAAAATGGAGCCAAAGGGATAGAAGATTTGGAAAACTCCCGTTCTTAAATATGCCAAGTCCACCTGGACTGAATTTTAATTTTGAATTAAAAATACTCCTTTGAGAATCGAAACTCGGTTTCCCGAGATCAACGTCCACCCCGACTCTGGGGGGAGGAGGCACGAGCGAACAGGAAATCGAAAATGGCTAAGGTCGCAAAGTCTTCCCCCACTGAAACAATGAGCGCATTGTTCCTCTCCACGTGCCTGCTCCCTTTTCAGAACAACCGAAAAGGTTAACGTCCTGTGGAAACTGGGTTACTTGACCACGTGACGCGCACCGCGACAATTACAGTTACCGTTTTTGTTGTTGTTGTTGTTGCCGCAACTCTTTCGCTCGAAGAAGAAAAATGGAAGAATCGGTGGAACGGTCACTGGGAAAAAGCAAGAGTGGAACAGCTGTTTCGATTTCGTTCCTGCCGGATCGGGATGGCTGCTTTTCGACAAACATTCGGAATTGTTATTAGCGAAAAGAAAAAAATTAATTAAAAACTGCTTGTTCTCATTCTTTTTAATACCTGGATAGTGAGTCATAGATAGAAAGTCGTTTGAGATTTCGAATGGAATTGAAAGATCTTATTTGAGTTGAGTTTTCTTTTTTTAAATCCTATATTGGAGAATGAAGTCAAGTTAAATTGTTCCTTTTAAGTATTTCTGTGGAAATAAAAATGATTTTTGAAAAAAAAAAAAATGTTTTTCTTAAAATTTGTTTACTTATTTCGCTTCTAGAATATTAACAAATCTGTGCTGACACATTTTACCTTCCTCTTTTTCTCAATGTTATAATGATTTTGATGTTTTATTCAGTTGATTTTCAAATGTATTGATGAAAAGTATATCCATAGGGGATGGACTTGGTGCAACGAATGTCTCAGTTATCCATCCTTTGCAGGAATATTCATTTCAAAGTGCAAGGTGACCATCTTATGCAAGTATTGTTTCTTGCATAAGATGGTCACCTTGCCCGGCGGATTCGCAGGCCAAATTGGGATGAAGTGAAAACATTGCACAAGAAAATATATTATAATAATAACTGGTAACAGCCTCTTGGTAACAAAAGTAATGATCTGAATTGGAATTGCAAAATCGAATCCATGTTCATCAATGCCTTCAACCTATTGGAATTTTAAATTATACTTTTCCTAGTTTTACACGCAATTTTTTTTACGTGAATATTAAAAAGAATGGTCAATCTATTTACAAACTCAACAGAGTATATAATAGCATCAGCGATTTATTTTGCCTAAGTTACTAGTGCATGCGTAACAGTGGAGATATAATTCTTTTCAACCGAATTTGAAGAATTTGAATTTGAATTTCGAATTTGAAGAAAAACATATGTTTTTGACGTTTAAGTGTTTTCCGAATTGTTTGTATGTATTCAACTTGGAAATTTTTATAATTGTAATTTCGACGGTATAAATCAATTTAAACATCTGGAAATACATATTAATCCCTTTTGGTATTCATTATTACGTAAATTTCCAAATGACCATGCAAAATTCAATATCTTTTAAGTGACGTCTGTTTTAAAAATGCTCGTTTCATATCTCACAATATAATCCCTCAATAACGAAAACCCTTATTCATCAACACTTATATTTTATTTAAAAAACTTTTTTTTTTTTTAATAGTTTAACATTAAACTTTGTACGTTATAATCCAGACAAAATTTCACATCCTACATGATGAATTAGGGGTTTCGTTGTTGTTTAATTTAGGATAAAATTTTCTTCACTAGAAATATGCTGAGTAATCTATCTACAATTAATAATTATAAATGGTGCTTGAAAATTTGCGGTTATAAACGATAAAATTTTATGAAATTAAAATTAAATAATTCAATCAACAAAAACATATCAGTCTTAAATATATTTTATGAAAAATATTATTGGAAAATGTATAGCGTATACTATATACAGGGATGTATTTTATATATATCAACGTCTTTGAACATATTTATATTTAATGCTTTTCTGTAGTTGTTTGTAATACTTTTTCGAAAATCTTTGCACCACGTAGATTTATATTTCCAATTCTTTTAGAATTTAAGCACTGATGAATAACTTTAATTAAATCACCAAACATATCTGTTTTTCCCATATTTTATCGTCACATTCATTGAGACGAATCATTTGTATTTTTTCCCTATTATTATTATTCTAAAAGCATGAAGGCAACCCCAAAAATGTTTAACGGTATTCATCACAAAGCAATGGCACAAGACTGCATTCCTGTGAGAAATGTTTGCTATTTTCAGTTTCAAGAGGGGGGATTCCCTCAGTACTCCAGGTCATTGACCGCTACTCAGACCGATGCGAAGGAGAGGGGGGGGGGGGGGAATGGTCTGCAGGGCCTTTTTCCGCGTCCACCCATTCATTGACCTCTTCGCGCCCAAAAACTCTGTAAGAATTTTTTACGCGACTCCGCTCTGAGCTTCAGACGTCTGCTAACCTACTTACGGCACCCACAGACGGTCAGGGGGGAAAGGGTTGCCCTCTTTCCCCCCTCTTTTGGAACACTGCGCTCTCTGTGGAAAGAATGCCCTTTATTCGAAAAATCCGTAACTGATCGATTTGGAGAGGGTTAACGGAATTTTACATTCCTGGACAAAGTTTTTGCCTCTCATGTTGAATGTATATCAATTTACAGAATCCCTGTAATAGAAATTGGCCGAAAATCGCCTTAACTTTCCAGGTTGCGCCTTTTTGCGAAAATCACCACTGACAAAACATGGGATTTTTGTGATATCTAAATTAGTGGTTAGCAAATTTATTTGACCAGCGTACAACGTTCCTAGGAAGGAAACAAAATTGCTCAGCACCTTCTCTTAGAAATGTACCTTCTTTAAACGAATGTAAGTGAAAAATGTAGTGAAACATTACGCTCTTTTATGTAAATATACATCTGTCTTTGTCTTAAAATAGGGGCCTGATGGCCAAGTGACTAGCGCTCGGTGTCATAGGGTTTGAGGTGGATGCTTGTAGCAATTCGGAATCCACTTTAAACAGTAGGTCCCTGTCAAATATGACTGTAAAACGTTGGGCGTACAGCTGACAACTCTACCCCGTAAAAAAAGAATCATCTACCATCTAGAAATCTGCCAGTAGGCACCACCATGGGACTGTTGCGCCAGCGATGGTGATGATTTGTCTTAAAATATAATAAGTAAAGATTATGAAGCTCGAAACAATAAATTTATTTCTTAAATTCCGACTTAGTAGCATTGGCTTTTACACTCGGAAAAATTAAGGTAACGAAAGACAATATGAAAATAAAAATTCGAAGTAACGTCAAAAATGATCCTAATGGGAAGAGTGAACCTTTTGCATTGCTATCCATGAATTACTTCCCCATTTCATTTTTATCTTAAATTACCACGAATCGTTATTTGCAATCAGGTTTCTTTCTTTATTATTATTATTATTTAAAAATTTGTGATGGCATGTAACTTATTATAAAGAAAGTGCAATTAGACTTATAATAAGTCTTATTAGTAAATATCTTCTAATTTCACCTTCCATTTCGCCCTCTTGCTCATTCTACTGCCCTAAGTGGGTGGCATAGTCTACTTTGGGAACCACTGGTCTAAATTAAGATGCTGGAAGCCATTTTTATGAAAATAAAAATGAAATCAGCTTAATTAAAAAAATTATACCATAAGCCACACAGTAATGACTTATATCATTTTCTTATTGGCAGTTGGTTTAACAAATATGAATGGGCTTGAATTACTACTGCTAATCGTCATCTTAGCGGAGATTTTATCACTGTGATTCACAACAACAATGGCATTCATCAACAAAAACGTAAAACCCACACTACATTTGATATTTGAAGTGTACGAGTTTTTCCAAATGACGTTTAAAATTGTTTGCGAGAGCAGGAATTTGGAATAATGCCAACGAATGTCTTCATCAACGGTATCAAATAATATCACCAAATGTAAGTAAAGATACTGGCTTTTTTTCACAGAGCACATGGTGTTTAGTTTTTGAAGCAAGAACGATTAAGTTGTATAAAATCACTCACGATAGTTGAGAATAGTTTATTAGAAAAATGGTAAAGTCCTTAAACCTTCAAGAGGTCTGTAAGTGATACAAAGTGAAACAAATTACAGTTAAGAACAGCGACAGAAATCTTTTCTGCATGAGGACTATTAGCACAACAAGCTATCTTAAAAATATACTGTGACTTCCACATCATTGCAGTGACAACTTCAAATGATTCATCAGAGAATGCTGGTGACTCACTACATCAGAGCAATAAAATGTTCCAATGTGTATCTTCGTAAATAAATAAAATTTTATATAAATAGTGGAAAAAAATCATTTTAATAAAATCACAAGAAACACTTCGGAAAATATGGCTTCTCTACAGCCCACCGAAGGCAAAGACAAAATCGTATGCATAAAATTGATGTGAACAATTCAGTATTATTCTTGTAGTATGTATACATATTGCATACCGCTATGATAACTAAGAGTAAGCAAAATACAGAAAAATATTCCGATATTTAAGATATCTACTACTCTATTTATTCGGAGAAACAGAAATGTGCAATATCCGAAAATGTTGCGCAAGGAGACTGGTATAATAACGGCAGACATATTGCAATGTCACCAACTCTGCAATGTGCAGATCTTTGTAAATGATGTAATAACTGTGTTCACCTTGACTTACAAACATCGATGCATTTATTTCAATTTATATTGCTTTCTTCTCTAATGTTTGGCGGCCAGATGGCCAATTGGCTAATAAATTGGCCTTGGGTCTCACAGGCTTCCCGTTCGAATCGTGGTGGTGGCATGGACGTTTGTGAGGGGTTCGGAATCCACGTTAAACTGTAGGTCCCGGTCTAATGAGCCCAAAGACCGGACAAAGAATAATTAATGATGACTGTAGAGCGAAAAATCAAATTAAATTAAATCTCTAACGTTTGTTACAGAACGATAAATATTATAAACATGTAACGACAATTATATATATATATATATATTATTATTATTATTAAATATAAATATCACGTTTATTATACGTGAACTTTTTTTTTATACATACATTTTTATATAACTTTATATTACTTTTATAAAAGAAAATTACTTTTATAAAAAATATATGTATATGGGGAAAAAAACGAGTTCCATAATTAACTGTGTGTTGCATAATTAAAAGGAAAGAAAAAAGCAAAACGGTTTTTTTTCCGTCCCGTGGGCAGTGGGCTATTCGGAGGACTGTCCGGAGAGCGCGTGCAAGGAACGTGGGAAGGGGCAGCAAAGGTCAATGCGCCGCTAAACTACTTCTGACCGATCCAGGTCAGGCGAACCCACTCTCGCCGCCGCAACTGGTTAACGCGACCGATAATAGTTAAGAGAACTCTCACCTTCGATCTCGAAACTCTCTTCGTTAAGTTGCGGAAACACGGCGATGACCACACGCTGCTCGACGAGATAACCGCCCGCGATTTTGCAATCATCCAATCTTTTAAGTCGTGTTTTTCTCAAATTTTTTGATTTTTGCCGATACACTGATGTCCACCGATATTTTTTCCCAGTCAGGAAGGTGAAGGTCAAGGACCATTCTCAGAACAGTATTTTCAAAAAAGGCATAAAATACAGTTACGCAGTAAATACAGCATATGCTGAAATATTACTAAAAAAGTTACGAAAAAATGGGGTAGTGTTACGCGTCCGTAGCCTATCTTCAAGCCCCCAGGGTAGCGCTCAATGAGTAACAGAGATGCGGCCCTTGCTTATGGCATAAAGATGAACTGTCTCTGCATTGCCATCTGCATTAGAACAACAGCAACAGTTACGGAAATATATTTAAAAAATCACTGAAAAAATACAATGATAACATAACATGCTTTTATGTGTACAGAGAGGAGAACTTGTAAGAAAGAAATGCTACATAGCAAAACAGGATGAAAAGTGTCACTGCTTGTCCAGTGACTGCATTGGAGCATGGATGAAAATCACCATTTCGTGGCTAAATGACTACTGATGACCAACTACATATGAAGTTATACCATTGTCTGCCCAATAAAGCTGAAAATCTAGAAGCATTCTTTCGCCACTAATAAGTGATATCGCGGTAATAAGTGATATAATGCTAATAACATATACTCTGTATGTACGGTAAAAATATATTCAAGGATTCAATATCTGCATACGGTAAAGCTGTGATTTAAAACCATCGTCTTGCCACTAATATACTGTACTATATAATAGTAATACGTAATATAATGGTAATAAGTGATAGTATGGAAAAACGAGCTAATTCAAAAATGAAAATATAAGTATACTTTGTATGTATGTAAATATATATTCAGAGATTCAATAAATGAATACAATAAAACTGTGATAAGCATATTCTTGCCACTACTAAATGATAGTATGATAATAAGTGATATGGTAATATTTTCCCCTTACATATGGAGTGCACTCATAATTTTACTTCTGAACGCTCGTTTTTCCATCTATCACTTGTTACCCTTATATGAATAACTTACTACCATTATATGACATATTACCATGCTTTCACTTATTAACATTATATCATTTACTATCATGCTATCACTTATTAACATATGATATGATAATAAGTGATAGCATGATAATAAACGATATAATGTTAATAAGTGAAAGAATGGTAATATTATTCTATCACTATCTATTTATTCTATATATTCTACTTATTATCATATCATATGATAATATTACCATGATGATTAATAATATAATAATAATATAATAATGATTAAGATTAATAATATTAACATATGATCGTATTACCGTGCTTTCATTTATTATCATATGATATAATAACAAGTGATAGCATGATAATAAATTATAATAAGTCAAAGCACGGTAATAAGTTATTCATATAAGGGTAGTAATAAGTGATAGATGGAAAAAACAAACTGTTCAGAAGTGAATATTATAATTTGTACTCCTTCACCCTCAAAATATATTTAGATTCAATATCATTTAACCTCATTTCCAAATCCTTATCAAGATGCATCACGGACACTTAAATAAAATGAAACTTTTTATTTCTATAAAATGCGTATTTATGCATTTTTTTTCACCTAAAAACGCTTTTAGTTCAGTTTATTTATACTCTCTGATGAGTTCATGGCCCAAAAGAGACGTCGATGAAAAAATCTGTCTGAGACAGGACTGGACTCAAAAGCAATCTTTATGTCTCTGCAAATGCAATATTTACAAAAACGACGTTTTGACCCAAAATATACGAATAATTTACAGAAATAAGGAGTAATCAGTTTAACCCAATAAGATATTCAAAGTTCGCGTAAACAACGATGTCGTCTTCAATGCTTAATTTCCACATTTGCAACTCCTTGAGAAATTAGGAGGGGGAGGGGAAATGAAAGCCTAAGTCCTTGAATGAATCCAGTTTCCAAGATTTATAAAATAAATCAGATCATTGGTTTAAAAATAAAAAAAGAAAAGAAAATTGGCTTTACGCAATTCATTAGATTCACGTGCAAACGGGGATTGGTATTATTATTTTGAATAGAATATTCCCACTGAGGTAACCAATAACATTCAGAGCCAAAATATTTAAATAAAGTTCCATGAAAAATTTTTTTTGGTGGAATTGTTCATTTAGGTTATACTTAAAAAACATAGCAAACGTGAATATTAAAATGAAATTTTTATATAACATGAAATTTTTTGTTAAACATTCGTGTGAAAAAAAAAAAAGCCTGATGGCCAACTGGCTAGCGCTCTGGCCTTTGATACCACAGGCTTCAGACTTGAATTCTGGCGTTGACAAGGTTTTTTCTGGGTGGTTCGGAATCCACGTTAAACTTTAGATCCCTGTCTAACTAGCCTAAAAAGTTCACAAAATGACCGTAGAGCGACCAACCAAACTAATATGAATAAAAGGTCTGATCTTTAAAATAAAACAATAAAAAAAAATTAAAAAATCCGATTTCGAAAATTGTGATTTGAATAGAAATGTTGGTTTTAACTTTCGATACACCAAAATTAAGATACATATTTATTCTATTGTTTTATTAAAAATTAAACAATGGAATAAATATGTAATAAGTCTTCTGTAATGTAATCTAAATGTTCTAATAGTTATAATGTAATTTTCTAAAAAATTGTAAATAATTGAATAACCTTTTATATCAATTTGCATATTGATTCATTCTATCAATCCTATTTGGCATTATAACAATTTATAATTACAATAAATAATGGATAAAAACATTAGCTTCTATCCATTATTCAATTCAATTTCAGTGTCTTTTAAAAGTTTTAGTTAAAGCTACTGAAAATACAGGATTGGTGAATGTAGTTACATTTCACTATTGTCTGTTTATTTGTCCGTCTGTCTGTGCGGTTTTTATCCAGGTTTTCCGCCAACTTAACACCATCCAAATCGAACACTTACGATAATAGGGTATTACTAACATACCTAGAGTAGAAATAACACTAGTTTGACAGAGTTTAGGAAGCTCTGCTTTATGCAATTCCCTTTGCAAAAAGAAACGCCGCATGGTATTTTTTTTAATGATTAATATTCCTCCACTACAAGCACAAAAAAAACAAATGCGTTTCCATGGGTGCTGTGGGGCTTTCCCGGACACTGGGGGGAAACGCCCGGATTTTCTCCCAATGTCTTCCCACGTTTTCCCGCTTACTCAGCGCCGCTTTCTCTCTGAGTCAGTGGTACCTCCCGAAACTGGAACTCGGTGCTCAGTCAGGTGGCACGAAAACAAACACTCCGCGCGAGGAATGGATTCGGTGTTAAGAAAACAGCATTCCCACTGGGAGATGACGCTCTCTCGCGGTGAGGCGTTTCCCGAACGATTCCTATGACGGCCAACCCCTCTCTGAAGACACTTGTTCGAAAACGACTTTTTTTTTGTTTCATTAATGACCATCGGCAAGGATTAAGGCAATACAATCATCAGTCATAAAAAAAACACCAAAGGAACTAAACCATGGATTTTACTTTTTAAACAACATAAATGCTCATTTTTTTTTGGAAAGATTAAAACAGGAAACACGATGCAGTTAGTTTTAGCAATACAGACAACTATATGTATATATACAGAGAGGATTAGATTGGTTTGTCGCTCTACGGTCATCTTGTGCGCACGAGGGCTAAACATACCGAGACCTACAGTTTAAATCGTATTCCGAACCACTCACAAACATCCATGTCGCCACCAGGATTCGAACCTCAAGCGCCAACGGCTAGAGCGCCAGGACACTTGGCCACTGGGCGGCTATATACACAGAGAGAGATCGGCATATATATATATATATATATATAACGGGCATAATATATCAGTACAAATGAGAGAGAGAAAGGAAAGGGGAGTGAATTAAGAACGTCATTGTTACTAATCCCCCTGGAGCAGGAAAACCTACACCAAATCCAAAGGACCCCATCGCAGGCGACGTCCATGGTTAAGGGTAATATGCAGCTTCACTTTTAGCGAGCAACTACGAGGGCTGAAGACTGTCTAAATCTCAAGACAACGCTCTTAGGATCCAATTAGACCAGGACCTAAGTTTTAAAGTGGATTCCGAACCACTACAAACATTCATGGTACCAACGCGACTCGAACCCGAAACCTGCGGCACTGAGCGCCAGACACTCGCCATTCAGACCCATTAAGAAGGTGACCAGTTTATATAACAAAGCCACAACAGTATTCACTATATATATTCATGCACACATACTCATACATACAAAGCATATATATAAATGACAGATATAAATGTAAGACACTTCACGGTTTTTGTAAAACGGATATTGTTAGAGTTCTGTTATACAATATGATTTTGTTTCTACGAATCACATAATAGTTTAAGTGTAGATAATACTGTTGGGGCTTTTGTAATACAAAACAGCCGTGTTTCTGGTTTATTCTTTATAAATGTAACATTTGAAAGTCTTCATGAACTAGATAATTGTGGATTATTTAATTTACAAATAACGATCCATTATCCACTAGGTTCATTAGTTTCTTCAATGGTTCTGAAAAGTGCAATTAACACGAATTGGTGCAGGACCCTCGTTCAACAGCTGATCCATCAAGGGTTGTCGGAAGGAACACAGAATGGAAGTTGGAGAATCAACCAATCGAATTCGATGAAGGCAACTTCATCGATTCGAGATATAAAACAAAATAATTTGAAATGAAAATCTTAATTGTACCAAAAATACTTCACATTTCAAACACTTGATAAAACTATAAGATTAACAAGTTATTGATCATCAAAGAGAACAATATGCCCCATTCAAACTGTTAAATATGTATAATGCTCTTCAAGATTTATATATACTAGTTGTACAAAAAATCAAAGCTTTAGAATTATGATGATCACACCCACAAAGATATTTTAAACTTATCAACTGGGATGTTATTCTGTGAAATTTATTGAAGACAATAATAAATCCAATAAGTTTAACAGATATGCGTAAAATATTTATATGCGCTAAAAAATGTATGATAAATATTTTGTATATAAAATGTATGCAAGCAAAACGCAGGAAATATACGGAAGTATTTTATGCGATCTTAATTAAGATCGCAATGTTATCCCCTCAACACCCAATTTTAGGCTGCTTGTAGTATATATGAGACCCACTGATGCTCCGCTCACACCTTTCTAACGGTAGGAGCTATATAGCCCTACAAGAGATGAGATGTGGGAAAAAGAACTAATCACCCAAACACATAGTATCATCGACACCATGCTATCCCTCGGGTCGCCATGTCCATCTGACCTTTTCATGCTATCTTTAACATGTAGATGCACTCGTGTAGCATGCATGACAGATGCCCTCTTATAACATCTCAGTGACACAGGCCAACACACCAACTTGACGAGGGAGAGTTAAAAAAGGAAAGAAAGGATCTTCGCACGTGCCTCGTGGTGCATCTTCGCCCTCGAACTGCCAATGGAGGAGGAAGTGTGTCACTCAGAAATCCAGCCCGGCTAATTGCGGGGGTCAAGGGCACGACAATAATCGAGAGAGGGGCCCCATCGGGGTAGCGGCAGACGCGCTGGAGACCCGCCAATAGAGACTTCCTGAACGCAAAGGGTGCGAGAACAAAGACCGCCCGCCTTTGTCGAAAGTGAGAGTTGCCCAATTATATAAGTGTACCGTTAATACTCGTCGTTTAAGTGATAGCTTCCGCCGTAAATAAGAGGAACAGCGGATTGAGGGTATTTTTAACCCTTCCGACTGAATAGGCAACCGATTCTGAAGTTGGGCACATCACAATTAATCTTCGTTACGAAAGTACCGTGAAAGGATGTTTTTGACTCATCCTATTATATACAATAGTACCTCGGTTTACATCGTAATCCGTTTCTGATCCTTATACCAAATAGTATGTTTACTTAGGCAGAACTTATACCTAGGCAAATAGGCTGTATGCATAGAGTAATAATAAAATAGAGCGCGCCCCCTTATTCTAAAGGAACAGAAAGTTGGAACAAACTTTTCCCATCTTTTTCGAACTAGAGTAGGCACTGTATCGCCGCTTGTCTTCTCTTCCTTGCGTACATTTATTTAGAAAACATAAATATGTAACGAAGCGACTCTGAAAACTCTGGGAAGTTCTTCTTCTCAAGTTATACATTTATTGATATGTGTGCTTACTAAAGATGAAAAAAAATTTATTTTGTTCACAACTCTGATCAGTTTGTATGGAATATAATAAAACGTTGCAAAAAGTTCATATTAACGAGTATTTTATTTTTTAATCATTTTGGGGGAAAATTTATTAAAAGAATATAAATGCTAATTAACAAGAAAAATTAAATTTGCATTTATTTACAGCTAAAAAAAACGAACCCTTTCTTTTGAAAATCGTTGATAGTACTACATCTTTTTTTTCCTCCTTCGCGCCAACAGTAAAGATAGTTGCCAAAAATTGTCAGACTATCATCGCGCATGTTAAACTACAGTTTAAGTCACGTGAGGTGTGTGATCACGTGAGGATTTTGTTTGTCCAAAACTGGCAAGCCTGTTATATTACTACTTTATGGTCGTATAACTGACGTATCCAAACAAATTTTTCTATTAAAATAAAAAATAAAAATGATTATTCCATTTCTAAGAGGAAAAAAAAACAACCTGTTGTTATTGACGTATTACCCATTGATGGGATGTTGATTGCTAAAAGTAATTTACTCACTTCTTGATACTAAATAATAAAAAAATACAAAAGCTGTGTACATGTATAAATGAAAATTGCTGTTTCGTCGGGCCTGATGGCCGAATGGCTAGCGCTACCACAAGTACACAAGTTGCGGGTTCGAGTCCGGCGGTGAAATGGATGTTTGTAGTGGTTCGGAATCCACTTTAAACCGTGGGTTCCGATCTGTTTAACCCTCATATGCGCAAGATGACCGTAAAGCGACAAAACAAGCCAGGTAACCATTTCAGTAACGGGACATTGTCTGGTCATTCCAGACAACGCTTGTTTTGACTGTAATGGAATGTGCTTATCTGCAAAGGAACTCTTTTTTTTTTTTTTTTTTAGCGTCCAAACAGAGCGCATATTAAGTTGGAAGTATTCCAAAGCAGACGTACACCGAGGTACCATAGTACGTGCTTGTACCATGCTTAAGATCTTTCTTTGTACCATATACTATCAACCATGTTGTATCATGTACCATGTACCATCAAGCACCTTTCTTTGTACCATCAATTCCTTGTACCATGTCTAAGATCTTTCTTTTTATCCAAAATGGGCCAATTTTCTCAGTTGAAATGATCAACAGACGCTTATAGAAACATTAAACTATCCTCACGCCGAAATGCTAATAATTTTTTTAAGAAGAAAATAATTATGAATTTACTTGCACAGTTGACATAACATAGTTCACAGGCAATCTCACTCTTTAATAAAATTCCTACAAATGGGTTTCATTTTAATGTGATTTAAACATTCCGAACAAGAATGAATCATTAGTGAAATCAACCAAGAAAGTTATGAGAGCTATCAACAGCCTCAACCAAGAATGAGAGCAACAACTCAACAACAAGAAGAATGAGTTATCAACAAGTTATGAGAACATCAACCTACAACCAAGAACTTATGAGAGCTTTTTTTTCTTCTAGAAAACATCGTTTTCCTCAATTTTAAAATTATTTTCTAATAAATGGTTCTTTCATTGAAAGAAGTATAGAATAGACGGAACAATTTCATAAGTGCTTAATTTCACATATCAAAATTTATGTCTCCATTAAAGAAAAGAATCTAAAATAGCAGAAAAGAAGAGCGTATAACTAACTTAATTAATAGTCGATACGCGAGAACTTTTAATAATATAAGGATATTTTGCCCAAGAATAAATGAACTCGTTTGATGTTGATTAGAAATGGCGAGAAAAGATCACTTGTTGTTTTTAAAAACAATAATTCAATTAGTGATTTATTTATAAAATAAGAATAAAACAAAGATATAATAAAAAGAAAAAGATATATAAAATAAGAATTATTTATAAAATAAAATAAGAAGTCTTTTAATTTTTAGAATCTAGCTCTAATTTGTCAATTACTTTATTTATATCACACGAATATTTTTTTATCACCCTAACTATTTTAATGGTGATAGCTTGAATATTATTTCCAATGCTAGTAAACACTAAGAAGATTTAAAATTTTTATTTACAATAAACGGAGTAATGATGGCACTACATATTACACATCGATAGATAGAAGAAAGTTGAAAGTTATTATATGTATTCAAGGTGAGCACCCTTTGTTATGTGACAGGCATAGAATGGGTACATCTGCTCCTACGTTTTGAATAACTCTGTATAATAACTTAATAAGAAAGAATGAAACTTGAGCACCCTTTGTTATGCAATGAACGTTGATATCATTTTGAATAATCCTGTAGTTCATTTTTAAAATTTTCTAAATTTGGAATATCTTCTGTCCTAGATTTCTCATCTTAACGTTCTTACATAGCATAAACAAAGCTCTTTCCTATTAAGTTATTATACAGGGTATTCAAAAAGAAGAAGCAGATGTACCCATTCGACGTTTATCACATAACAAGGGATGCTCACCTTGGATGCATGGTATAATAACTTTTCATCTTTCCTCTATTTCATTGATGTGCAATATATGCTGCCAATATCATTGCAAATAAAAATTTTAAATCTGCTCCTTCTTTTTGAATAACCCTGCTGAAAGCTCAGATGATCTATAGTTATTAAACTATATAAAATAAATATTAAAAATGTACAAAAAAAAAAAAAAAAAAATAGGTTAAGCGGAAGGGTTTTTTCAGAAGCAATCACTAATGAGAATAATAACAAAATGATAAAAAAAATATATATATATTGAATTAAGAAATTTACTTAGTTTTACAATCTGAATCATGAACCATTTTACGTTATGACATTTTTTTTTCTTTTTATCGTATTCAGACGAGTGCAATGTTACTAAATTCAATTGTTGGATTTTGAAGAATCGCCCTCCTTGTTTTGTGCAAAATGTCGAACTGCACAGAGCTTAGGTTTTACGATCTCCGAAGCTGCAATTTTCATTCAGGAAGTACAATGGCAGCAGAAGCAGGCATTTTTCCCTAAGTGCCCTTCTCAGAAAAGGACACGGCATTGTTTCGAGTGATTGTTTCTCGGCCGATAAATCAGTGGGACAAGAATTCTGCCGGATACGCTTCGCAAAAAAAATATACATCTCCGATAGCTGCTCTCGATAGACATTGCAAACCGAATATATATATAGACGGCAATCGAAATTCAATGTTATTAGACAAAAATTCAAATACTTATTTATTAGAAAAACATAAGATGGGAAAATTAAAAACTGACATCTTGTTTATATATGATCAACAACAATAAAAATACTGCTATTGCTTATAAGTAAACAAGGTGTATTTATTGGTTCTTTATAAAGTTCGAGGTGTATTTCTTCAATTCAATTTCCCAATTGTGATAATCTCAGTTTTGCAGTATCCTACATTTTTTTTTATCACGAATAAAATTGCACTGTCTTAATTTGATTTCCATAGACAAATCAAATGATAAACACCGAATAGGAACAGGCAGCAATTGGCAGCAATCCCTTAAAAAATCTATCACTATCCAATATTTTCAAATACAGAAAGACATCGTTTAACGTGGTAAATACAAGTTCAACGATTCAACGCAACATATACGCTAAACGAAACACTGTTAAACGAGGCCACTTTAACACGCAAATAATGGGTATAAGTGAAATAGAACAAAGAATACGTAAAGTTATAATTTCTTTAATTAGTTTTATTATCATTCATTGCTAAATACTTTGTATTGCATTCATTATGGACTTATTTGTCGCAAAAATCAATTTTATTCATAAAACATTTATGACAAATTCTAGTAAAGAAATTATATTTGTGATGAGGAAGACTTTTTCCTCACTTGGCAACCTTTTTTTCCCCGAATATGCCATTTAACGTTGGCTTGGCGTTTCCTGTTTCGTTCAGCAAGGCATTGACAAGACATTTCATCCATGACAAATCGTCTTGTTTTTGAACTTCTATCAAAATTTAGATCCTTTTGCATAAATGGATCCATAAAAACCGTTGCAGTGGCTAAAATATGCTTTTTAGAAAATCCGTTGAAAAGTTCTTATTGCTTCTCATCTTCAGAGATGTTAATACAGTCATCTTCGTGCACTTGTTTATCTAGTAATTTTATAAGATCGACATTGGAAAGACTTTCACCAGTTGCAACTTGCAATAATTCAGTAATCAGCGCATTTATCTTATCCAACCCCGTTTCATCAGCTAGCTTGACAAATTCATCGACATCAATAATAGACTCCATTGTGCCAACATCTTTGCCTTTTAGCTCTCTTAAGATATACTCGCATACTCCTTTCAAGCATTTCTCGGTCACCTCATTCCATGAAAGACTGATGATGAGTTTACATGATATAGTAGTATTTAAAAAAAAAAAAAGAAATTCTCTCATGGATTGTTTATATTCTTTAAAGGTTTTACCAATTAGTTGCCGGAATGTACGCGCAGATAATAAGCTTTAAAATTCAGGGAATCTCAGTATTACGAGTGATATTGAAATTGCATTAAGCGAAGTTTTACTGTACATAACTAACATAACTACCTCAAAAACATTGGAAAAGGAGCTACTCGTGCCCCCTGGGTAGTGCTAAATGAGTAACGTCGGTGCAGACCTTGCTTATGGCATAAAGATGAACTGTCTCTGTACTGCCAGCTGCATCATAACAACAACAACATTGGGAAAGGATATATTTTATGTCTGCACATGTGCCAAGTCTCCAGAGATGAGAATTAGCGCTAAAATAAAGCTATTACGGTAAATATGAGCTAAAAAACAGTCCTATTCTATGACGAAAGTATTCCATGACGAGATAGGTTTAACCTAGGCTTCGCAGAAAAGTTAAAATCTTCTTGGAAATATGCTTTTCTAACTTTTTTTTAATATTTTATAGATCGAAAATTATTAGTTTCTTATGATTGTTATTTTTTCAAAACGAAATAAGATTAAAATCAATACTTTCATTTAAAAAAATTCACTGGGGATTGCAGGCAACGCAGTACGAAGCAGATATTCACACGCTTTCAAATTTAGTTTATTCAGGGCTGCAAATCGAAAGGGCTTCTCTGCTGGTGTACTTAGAAAAAGACAACACACTTTTCTTTGATAAAGAAAAATATATCCATTGGAAAATCTGTTATAAAAAATTAAAAACATAACACAAAATATAAGACATTTTTTTTTATAGGAAACATTATCGTGAGAAAACTTGAGTGGTATAAATAATTATTAATAATATAAATTTTACAAGTAACTATAATTCTTTTTTTACCTCAAGAAGTAAATTTTTTTGCCCTTTGCCTACTGTTGACATACACATTTGGAAACAAATATCACGTTCTATGAATAGGATGGAAGTCATTATAAATAGGTTAGAGTTCATAACATCGACATTTAATATCCTTCAAGTTCACAAATCCATTTTCCATAACATTTATATATATATATATACATAACATACCATTTCATTTATCATTATATATATATATATATATATATATATACATAAATAATAAATGAAATAATATTTTTCATTAATAATAGAATAGTTAATATTAACAAAAGCATATTATAGCAATCTTCGTTCGCAATATATTGTTTTTCGTAAATTTCAACATGATTCAATTGAAATTCAAAGATTTTCATCGCAGTATTCAAATACAAAATTGAACTGTGATTAAGATAATTTTTTTACTGTACGATACGTATCATAAACCGTAGTGTACTGTATTACACTTTCAAAATAAATTGTTTTAAAAAAAGAAATGTCAATATAAACGGGAATTTAAAATCTCCGTTTGCTGTAAATGAGTTTTAAATAATCAAATAAATAAATAAATAAAAAATAAAGATTTATTGCTTTCTGAACAAAGATAAAAAAAAAAACTCAAATAAAAAATTAAAAACAAATTCGAATTATAAACTGACTTATAACACTACTACAACAAAATATTGAATATAAGACTATTTAAGCTTGTGATATTTGGAAGAATTTTAAACGTTACTTTCTCGTATATTAAAAAAATGAGAACTAAGATAAAAATTCTTCTAACTAATTCTTAAAGTAATAAAAAATTATTAACTTCATTTAGATATCCAAAAATTGAAAATATTCATATTATTCTTTATATATTTTATATAAAATACATGTATTGTATATAAAATATTCTATGTAAAATATTTATAGTGCAAATTCTAAAAAAATTCCAATATTCCCAATGTTTGAAATTTGCAAAAACAAAATTCTTAAAGACTCTGAAAATGTGTCGAAATAATTCTTAGGATTTGAGAATTTCGTCCTTCGTTCCTTGCAAAGTCAACAAAACACATCCGTGAAAATTTAACAACATGAAGTATTTTAGCATTCTATTTTATGATTTCATCATCTAATACGAAGGATGATGTTAATCATAAATATAGTGTGTAAATATATAAAAAAATACATATTTAACATACATATTTTACATAAAATACATATTTTGAATAGAAAAGTAAAAAATTCCTTTCTTCTATTTAATACATCATTTGGTTTTTAAAGAGCATATGAATGGATAGAAATGAACACTTTTAGCTAAACTAATTAGTAGAACAAAATAAAATTAGTACAAAAAATTCTTATTATGACACGTAAAAGTAAATAAAAAAGTTAAAAAATTAAACACGAATTAATAAACTAGTAAAACAAATATTCATTATAATTCACAAAAATAAATAAAAATGTTTAAAAAGAAATTCAACACAATTTTGAAAAAAACAATAACAGTGACCATTATTAATTCAGTATTTTGATTCCGGAAATAATACACACTAAAATCTATATTTAAATAATGCAAAAAATAAACAATAAGATGAACCAAGATGTTATAGGAATAACATCTTAAATAAAACTTAATTTCTTTTTTTTTTTAATATTGTAACGCAATTAAATTTTGTTTCATTTACAGCTAAATATCCAAAACAAATATTTCACATGGATAAAAACATTGTTAAATACATATCATTGGCTACATATATATGATCAGTATATACCAATGGTTATATATATCAAATGGTTAAATCTATCAATATAGATGATTACGCTGGTAAAATTAAGACCTACACAAAAATTTCCAAGCGGCAGCATTTAAATAATACTTAATAAATAACGGGTCGTATATAAATGATCATATATATCAATATATATTCAACATGAATTCACATCCATTCAACAAGTCTTGAAAACAAAGCATTAAGAAATCACATAACTTAACATCATTAACCAAGGGCACCCGATGTGCTAGAAGTGTGGTGTAATTAAAGAGGAGTGACCCCCCGAGTGACGGGGGGTGCGGACGGACTTACCGCTTCATGGCAGCGCGAGGCGGGCAGCAGAATAAGCGGCGAGCGGCGAGGGCCTGCGTCGCGCTCCCAACTAGGCCAGCCCGGTCACGGCCAATAAAAAGCGGAGTTTTCACTGGAGGTGAGTAACCGCCTGGCCTACTTTCTCCCTTCCATTCACCTTTTTTTCTTCTTTTTTCGTTATCCAACCGCTCTTTCCTCCTGATCTCATACACGTAACTCGTTCTCCAAAAAGGGGTAATCTGCATATCTCTCACTCTCCGCACTCAAGCTGTTTTTTCTTTTTTCTTTTTCTTCTTCATCATCGAAACTCGACATTAAAGCGGGTGAAATGACCAGGATCTAAAGCAAAACACTTCCCAACTGGTAGTATTTAAAATACTTAGTACTCGGATTCTAATCAATATTTATTGTATTTCATACTTAAAGTGAGTGTTAACATTTAATGAATAACAGTTCTTTTTGATTCAGAAGCATCAACTTTTTTTCTGATGCTTCATAAAATCATTATTTCATGGATTATTATAGTGGATTTTGTCGCAAACACACTCTCTCAGACGTAACTCAATATTTGCAAGGCTGCATCCCACCATTCAACAAATCTTAGCCATCGTTGGAAAATGCAGCACAAAACTCCACAAACTGAGGCGACGGTAATGAAGCCTTTAATGTCGCTGTTCTAATGCAGCTGGAATGCCATAAGCAAGCATCTTTATGGCATAAGCAAGGGCTGAACCGCTGTTACTCATTTAGAACTACCTAGGGGGCACATGTAGTTTGAATATAGGCTACGGACGCGAGTCACACTACCCCCCACAACACTCATATTAGACCGAACCTACGACTTAAAGTGGATTCCAAGCCATTAACATCTATGACATCGCCGGGACTCGAATCCGAAATCTGTGGTACCGAACACCAGAGTGCTAGCCACTCGGCCACCAGGCTCTAATTAAGTCGTTATTACCAAGAAAATTTATACCTTCGTTCTCTCAGGCGAATAACACCCTTGATTTGATGTCTACCACTGAGTATCATTAATTCTGAATTTGTAACCTTTGTCACCTTGCCAGGGGGAAAAGAGTTTAAGAAATACTCAACTAGAAACCAAGTTCTTGAATGCATATATATATACATATATATGGAAAAAGAAACTTTTCATATATAAAACAACCAATATCAAGGGTTTCTTGCATAATATTACACATCAAAATTTACATCAGACACAGAATAAAATTTATCTCAACACGACAATTTGTTTGCATTTTTGAGAATCACTCTAGGACTGATACTGCAACCGGAGTCCCCAGCATTTTTTTTCCTTTTCAGTCAATTCTTAAATTGTGTTGCCTCTGAAACATTAAGTTGCCAAAAGAAGCTTGAAAATAAAATTGACAAAAAAAAAAAAAAAAAAAAAAAAAAAACCCATTTACGTTTCTTTGTCAGCGTATGTTTTGGCTCATCTTCAATTAAAATGCATCCACCCACTACGGCAGATTTTTTTTCTAAATTCAGAAACATGGTGCAGATTTTTTTTTTTTTTTGCAAAGACTAAAATTTTTTTTGCAAGATTACGAGTTTCTTCGACAACAAAATATTGCCTTCCTGCAGTTCCGAAGTGAAAATAAGCTTCTTGGCGTGCATTTCGCACTGTATTCAGACATGCATTCCAGCGTTTTGAAGCAAATCTAATATTTTAGGCAAGCTAGTCCTTGATATTTTTTTCAATTGGAAAACAATGAATCGACGATCATAAGAGTTGATTACCGATAGCCAATACCTGAGTGATTGGTTAAGTAAGGAAGAAAAAGAACGAAATCTTTCAATTATTGATTGCATGGCAGAATGGGGACTTGATGGCCGAGTGACTAGCACTCTGGTGCCCGGTGCCACAGGTTTTGGTTTCGAGTCCTGGCGTTACCATAAATGCTTGTAGTAGTTCGGAATCCACTTTAAACCATAGATCCCGTAACGACTGTAGAGCGTAAAAAGAAAAATGTTCCCTGTCTCGAAATCTGCCAGTAGGCAGACGGCATTGGCCCATCATGGGTCTGTTGCGCCACTGATGATGATGATAATGATAGCAAAACGAGGTTTATTAATCAAAAGTGAAGTTTGATTTAATATTTTACCTTCAATACGAAGTTGCAAGCGTTTCATTTTTAGATATAGAAGTCTTCGAAAGTTTCGCCCCAATTTATATTTTTTGTTTTATTTCAGCATATAGTATATACCGGAAAGCATCTAAAACAACATGAACATTTACATCTTTGAAACGATTGTAAATCACGATAACAAATTTACATTTCCGCGTATATGAATATATTTTAATCCTTCAAATTTAATTCGTCTTAGGGTTTGTTTTTTTAAATTTTAAGTAAAAATTTAATATTTTTTATAAATATTCTAAAAATATAAGTTGGGATGTTCTGATATTTGTTTTCACGAAATTCGTCCTATAGTGTTGTTTTACAACTTTAAACCTTAAACTCTTATAAATATAAAATAAGTCGTATTGAAAAGGATCACACCAAGCCGTCTTCCCAACACACTAAGAATTCCACAATAAACCATTTAATAACATATCTAAATTATGTATTTACTAATTTATTCATATTTACAAATTGAATAATTAAAAATACACCATACAAATTATATTAGTACAAGTGATATCAAATAAGCATTAACCAACTTTATATATATGGACACTACAGTCCTCTATTAAATAATGTAAACGTCAAAAATACTTTCTACACTCTTTGTGCATAAATAAACAGAATAAAATACTTAGTCTTTTTAAATTTACAACGTAAATTATCGATTAAAACGTTTTATTTAATTCATGCAAAAATAAATGTAAATGATTTCTGGAATCATGACTTGCAACCGGTTATCCTCCTAATGCTAATTTAATTCAAAACTTGCCATGGAAATGAAAATCAATTAGATATCTGAAAGTAAAAAAGTAATAAAACAAGAGTACTCCTTTGCTGCAGAGAGAGAGATATAAAAAGAACACCCCCTCACTTAACTGGCCATAAATCAGGCAGGTCAAAAACGAAACGATGAATTATCTGCCCGGAATTGATAAATGACCGTCAGAGTTTCTGTAATTGCATTTCTCTTATTTCCTACCTTGAAGCAGTCGATGAATAATTAAAGATCAGGTGAAAATATATTCATAACTTTTTCAAAAGTTCGCGGTTTACACTAACTTTGGAATTCTAGAATCTATCAATGCTTTTGGCAAAATATACAACCTAAGTTTATAATGATTGGAAGATAGACGAAAAAAAATATTACTTTTTTACGACAATAGTGAATAGGAAATTGTTTTCGTATAAAGTATAATTTTGAGGTTATATTCCAAATACGACCATAAGCCAATCGATTGGAATACAGTCATAACCTAAATTTCTTAAATAGATTTTTCTTATAATTTAGGTTATGATTGTATTTATTGTATAATAAATCTTAAATATTTATTATACAATAAATTATTATAATATTATAAATAACAAATTATTAGTTTTTTGGGGGATGTTATGTACTAGGCCTCTAATAATGTACTAGAATTTCATTTGAATATGACACAATCTGCCCAATTTTCGGATGAATGAATTTGTCTTTAAATCTTAATATTTACGATTTCAATACTAAGAACTTAGAATCTTAATACTTTTAGACAGCAGGTAAAAAGATGTCTTACAAGAACTGCTAATGGATATAAAAAAATGAAGAATATATTAATTGTTATACGAAAATGCATTTTAACCACATTTAAGTATTTAATAATAAATTTCCTGCCTTTTCAAACAAACGTCAGAATTCTAAGTGTTAAGTTATATACATTCAGATGACGTATTGTGTTAATGGTGCAAGACTTTCTAATAAAGCATACCACATTTTGAATTCCTATTAATTACTACAGTACTGAAATTCAATTAGGCTACAAAGGAAAGTGCTTAAATCATTTCACAGTACTACAGTTTAAAGTTTCGAGAGAAAACGTTATGAAAATTAAATCCAGTAAAATAACACATTGCATTGTATTTTCATTCTTCTGCAATTTTTTTATCTTACCTTTTCCACGTTCTATTTTACATTTTTATCAGTAGCAATCGATAATAATTAATTATTTGATGATACATTTGCTAACATATTAATTCAGTGGGTTTATTTTTTCCATTAATAAGTAAAGTCAAAATTGTGAGATAATTATTTTTTTAACAATAATTTAAATCTTTTTTAACTATAATACTACTTCTTCATTGAAATTGGTGAATATGGAGCATGTTTTTTGAATAAAAGTTTATGTTTATGTTATATTCTAAATACAAGCATGGACTAATAAGTTGGAATACAGTCAAAATCAAAATCTATTAAAATTTATATTTTTATTATCAGAAAATCTATTAAAATTTACTCTATAATAAAATTTTAACTGTTTTTTTAGGTTATACATCTCCTTCGGAAGAAAAAAAAATATACCACATAAGGATAAAAAATTTAGTTCAAATTAGACAACAGCAATTTAAGCACCAGCTAACTTCAATGACATTTTCTGCACTCCAAAACGAAATTTCGTATTGCCTTCAGAAAACTCTATCCATTTATGAATAGTAATTCTACCACGACCAGGCATAACAAAATCATTCTTTATACTGCTATGCTTCGCCCCATTCTCACGTACGCTTGCCCAGTCTGGTCCTATGCAGCTCAATCTAATTTAAAAAAAGGTTGAAACTTTACAAAATATTACTATTCCGCCCAATGACCTCTGCTCAACAGTTCATGCGCAATTCTGATATCTACAAAGCTATTAACATTTCATCTTTAAAAGATTCTCTTAAACACATCTGTATTAAATTTTTCGACACGCTTCTGAATCATGAAAATACTGCCATCCAGGAGATGGACTCTTACGTTCCGAATTTAGATTTAAAACGTCCGCGCAAAATTTTAATTTAATTTCTAATTAAATTTTTAACTATTTTTTCTTTTCTTTTATGTGTTTATGATTGTAAGTTAACTTTTATTATATTTGCAAATATAATCTGGGTAATTTTCATTGTTTCAACTGTCTTTGCCCTGTCCTGTCGGAGATGGAGCCCCTAGAGGCTAAATAGCTCCAAAAGAATACGTCAACCAACAACCGATGCGATTTGCACCGATGTTTACATTATAAGAGCTGCTTATGAACTATGGTTTCCAGTAAAATTAATTTATCCTCCCCCCTTCCTTAAAACAACATCCAATCAAATCTTTTGTTTTAACAAATTCTTACCCATCAAACATCAATAAACTTATTGCAACTGTAATAAAAAAATGGCAGGTGATTCAATATCCTAAATTGGGATGGGCATACATTGCATAATTTCCTTTTTCGCTTTCTTTCTCTGGGTAGCGAAGAGAGAAAAAAAAGGAGATTAAATATCATTTTTATATCAGGCGTGATTATTTAGCGTAAAAGAAGTATTGTTTGTACAGGTGAGTATGAGGTTGCACGTGTGGCTAAATGGACAGCTTTCTTTCTTATGACATATCCGCGAATCCAGTGTCTGTTTGTTGAACATCTGGGAAATATTTGTTCGTTATGTATGTTTTAGATACCGAATTTTACCTTTTTTTTCCATGTGAAATTTAGAAAAAGACAAATAATTGCAAAATCTATTTGCCTATCGTAAACATTTTTTCGTATCAAGTATTACCAAAACATATAAAGCAAATAATATTATAAGATCCTTTAAATTTAAAAAAAACTGAAATTTGCTCGGTCAATTTCAACTTATTATGTGTGAACATTCGAGAACGGATAAATAAACTTTAGGAATATGCCAGCGTTTAATAATGCACGAGATATATGAAGCAACTGATTGGAATACTACAAGAATGGCCAAATTCAATAGCCACACGAATATAGCAATGTTGAACAGATCAAGAACTTCATGAAGAATCAATTGTTCAAGAATCTCTAAAAGAATAGAGAAAATTAAGATAAATATCGTCGTAAATGAAGAATGAGATATTCCAAATACTACAAGAAACTTTATCACATACAATACCCAAAATAATATATCAATGTTTGAAAATTCTAGACTTAAATGAAGAATGAAGTATTCCAAATATAATAAGCAAACACTATACAGCTCCATAAGCACGGGAAAATGCCAAAAGTGATACATGTGAAACTTCCAGAAGAAGGATCTGATCTACGCACTACTTATAGCCATTGGATAAAAAAATGCTTAAAATGCCAAGCCAAGTACTTCAAAACCACACTACAAAACCCTTCAAACAAAAGCCAAATTCTCCAGAAAGTTCCTTACGCCAAAATTTGAAATGGAATTTTATTTGCTTGGTCCTCATTTTCGGATAACATCACGAACCTTTAACCAGGACAGCATCATGTTCGCACATGATAATAAACACATCGTAACCTTTTGAATAAAATATTTGATATATGTTACATTAAATGTTTTATTAATCGGGGGGAGGGGTAGATTTTTTAAAAATTAGTTTTAAATAGAATGAATAGAATTAAGAATAGAATTAATTGAACTTAAATAGAAGAATCGTGGCTTTTCATTTAAATTTTGAATGGATTTCTTTTCAAAAAACATTTCTTTAAATAAAAAGCTTTGTAATTTAAAAATCTCTTAAGATATTACGCATTTATTTGCCATTACAATGATTATAAACAAACATTTGCGTCTTTCAAAACATCGGCATTGTTTCAAATTTATTTCAGAAATAGTAGAAAGTCATTCTTTTCTACGTCATTGACCGCATCAACCAAGGAGAATTTATAAATTGCATTGCTTAGAAATAAGGTCAAAACTAACATAACCTTTTACGTCACAAAAATAAGTTATTATTTTGTTTTCATATTCAAACACATCAGCAAAAAATACGTTAGTAAGTGCTTGCTGATATCGTGGTAAAAACTCGTCAGAAATGGAGATTGGAGCATTATAATGCTCTGCACCATTTGTCTATTCGAAGAAAAATGGTGCAGAAATATCTATATTAGCAGAAAATATCTATATAGCAGAAAATATTATATTCAAATTAAGTTAAAATATCTTATTTTGATGCGTAATTTTTTTTTCTTAATCTTTACATTTAATGCACATTAACATCAAAATAAGATATTTTAACACTCTAAGTAAATCTTTTATGCAGCGAACAAACTGCAGACATTAACTAAGATCAAAATAATCAGTAAATTAGAAATCAATTTTTTTCGTAATAAGTGGCAGAAATTGTTGGTATATTTCTGGATGAGGTATTGCAAAGAGTCAAGGTTTCATGGCCGAGAAATTGAGACATATGAGAACGCATTGACATTTACTTCAGAAAACGAGTGCCTTCATCGGACAATAAGCGAATCCAATGATCTGAAGAGCATCCAGTCGGATCGGCCGGGAGAGTTTAATTGTTGGCAGCCACACTTCCTGATTTTTCCATTTGGACTTTCGAGGCAGATGTTTTCTCACTCCCCTCTACAAAGCTTTGTTGTTATTGACTCGCTCTCAAAAGGAAGTGCACGCGCGTGTCCAGGAGAAAAACAACTCCAGGCCACCTTTCTTTCTAGAACAGACGACTACTTCCCTGGCATTGATCCCTTCCTGTAAAATGGTAAATAGTTCTTCTAGGGTCAAGAATTCTTCGGTGGATTAGAATGGAAGAACTTAACCCTGAAGAAACTCGCGATAAGATAGAGTGATCAAAAGAGTGGATGAAAGAAAAAGACTTTGGATATACAAGGAAAAAAAAAAAAATAACGAAATTAAAACTTCTTGTTAAAATGCAGTAGTAAAATATAATTATTAACACGGGATTTTGAAAGAAAAATTACGAAATTACCTTTTTTAATCGTGAAATTATCAACATATCTGATCTTATTCTGAGTCTAAATCTTTATGTGACTCGGCTTTTTTTTTAATTTAAAATTCGGAAAAAAAAAAAATGCTTCTAGACAGACTATTGATTCTCCAATGGAAGATTCATTATCTTTGCTGGCAAACACGTTCCAGTATGAATGTCAAATATCAGAAATATTCTTATAAAAATTTGCTTTTTTAAATAACATGTATACAAATAGGGTTGTAATTTTTTTTCCTCTCAGGACCTGATGGTTAATGACCTATATATATGATACAGGGAAGTTCAGCTCGAAGTTTAATAAGCAGCCAAATGAAAAATTTCCTGAATTTACACCAGAACATTTTTCCCACAATCTATATTATCTATTGTATGAATAACTGTACTCAACTGTATTAACCTATTCTATGACCTACTGCATGCTTACATTGTTGGAAGTATTTTTTTACAGTAATTTTTACCCTTCATCATTTGTGGGGCTTTGGATACGTGAATGAAGTATTACGATACCCTTTTGTAAAGTGGTTAACAAGCTTCCTAGAAAAAATGCGTAGAACCATAAATTTCCTAACAAGAACAACAAAATCCTTTCATTTAATAAATACTATGTGCCCATTTTATTATTATTATATTTTTACTTTTTACCTTTAATTGGTGATAATTTGAATTTTTAAAACATAACGATCTCTTTTTTCATGTAGAAAGTGGATTTCAATTTCAAACGTTAACCTTGTTCTGTATAGATGCAAACAGTAGGCAAATCCAATTGAGTTCATCATGAACTCTGTGTCTGCCTGGAGGTACGCAAACCACGCAAGTCATGGGAATTGTGAATGAAATGTACATAATTTTAAGCGGGAAACATCTAACATTACCGGGAGATTCCTAATAGCGTAATTACAAAAAAAAAGTGATTATTAAAAGGACTACAATGAGGTCATGCAAAATATTCACACAGGAAGAAAGGAAAGAAAAAAATTATAATGAATGAAAATGAAGGTAGAGAAATCGCATCTTTCCCAAATCTCGATTTCTGGAAACGGGGTCAAACGCACTTTAATTGTCCGCCTGCCCCTTTGAAGGAAACCGACGCATTTTTTCTAACGACAATAAAATGATAATTTCGGGCGATTTCTTTCACTCGATTTGAGGAGTAGTATAATTGTGGGAGAATTTTCTCAGAAAACTCCTAAACGTTCATCGGGAACTCAACGACCTGTTTTTTTTTGTCAAAACCATCTGGCCCGTTCTTACTTAGGGATCTTTCATGAAAAATGAACAAGCTCACTTAAAGTCGATGCATTTATAAACCATTGCAATTAAATACGATTTTGTACTGAAAATGGAATTATTCAGAAAATTAAAACATACTTTGGCATTTCTTTACTTTTGAAAATATTCAGAATATTAAGCCTATTTTGACTTTACTTTTGATAATTTTCAGAATATTAGGACTGTTTTACTTTTGATAATATTCAGAATATTAGGTCTTCTTTGACACTATGATATCCAGAATATTAGGATTACTTGACAATTGCTTTATTTTGATAATATTCAGAATATTAGGACTGCTTTGATATTATAATATTCAGAGTATTGGGCCTTTTTGACATTATCATATACAAAATATTAGGCCTATTTTGACCAACTGCTTTACTTTTGATAATATTCACAATATTAGGTTTACTTTAACATATTGCTTTGCTTTTGATATTCAGAATGTAAGGCCTACTTTGATACATTTGCTTTACTTTTGATGATGTTCAGAATATAAGATTTACTTTGATATTTGCTTTACTTTTGATGATATTCATAATACTACTGTGTCCAAAAAGTAAGACCAGTTTTCAATTTAAATTTCCCGGTATTTCCCGGTAATGGTATTTCAATTTTTATTCCTTTTTTAGGTTGTTGGTACTGTCCTTGACATCTGTGTGAAATTTCACGTCAAAATATTCATTAGTGCTTGAGTTATGCTTGGTTTTGTGAGACGCTAAAACTGATTACGGCGATTTTTTAAATGGCTCTTCAATCGACTCAAAACGGTGTCCCCGGAGTTTTGGGAATATCCAGAAGTAGCACGATGCTAAATTAGGTGAATACGGTGATTGTGGAACGATATGGGTTTCATTTTTGGCGAAAAAGTCATGAAGAATCAATGCAGTGTGAGCTGGCGCATTCAATGGTTTCGGTACGCGTTTGAGGCCCAAGGCATCTTTTAAAATAGAATTTTGAAATTCCAACATCAGCATCAAGGTCTCTAATTGTAAATCGACGGTTTGCAACCACCAAATCTTTAATTTTTTGGACGTGAGCTTCGTCGGTTGAGGTGGATGGCCGAGCGGAGGGCTCTTCGTCTTCAACGCGTTCTCTGCCTTCTTTGAACTGTTTATACCACTTCTAAACATTTCTTTCCGATATAGGAATGCTCACCGAACGCCTTCTGCAACATTCTATACGTTTCTGAAAAAAAATTTAACGCAAGTTCTTGATCAATTAATTCAAAAATCGCCGGAATCAGTTTTAGTCCAGTCACAAATCCAATTAGTTTTAAACAATTAGTTTTAGGAATCAGTCTCACAAATCCAAGCGTAACTCAAACACTAATTAATATAATGAGGTAAAATTTCACACAGATGCCAAGGACAGTGCCAACAACCGAAAAAAAAAAAAAAAATGAAATACCATATGCCTGGGAAATTTAAATTGAAAGTTGGTCTTACTTTTTGGACACAGTAGTATAAGGTTTACTATACTTTGGAATTTGCTTTACTTTTGATAATATTCCGAATATTAGACATACTTTGACATTTGCTTTTGATAATATTCCGAATATTAGGAGTATTTTCACATTTGCTTTACTTTTGGCAATATTCCGCGTATGAGACCTACTTTGACATTTGTTTCAATTTTCATGAGACTAACGAATTAATAAGTAGAAATAATCTGTATTTAATAAAAAAAATGATGAAATAACGGTATTTAATTTCTCTCTATAAATCAAACAATTCAATGATAAATTTCAATCCAATGAATGAGTATGAAAAAGAAAAAATTTCAAAATGTTTTATGGTACCCAGAACTAGCACGTTTAAGTCCTTTTAAGCGAAATATTTAGTACTGGTTAACAATTGCGCTTCGAAGACAGAATTGGCAATGCGATTTTTATCAAAGGCTGTTTATTAGGCTGTTAAAATTTCAAAGATCTAAGAAAATCAAGATTGAGAATTTGTACTGTAAATTAAATAATTACCAACTTTTAAAAAATAATATTTTAACAGTTCTTTTTTTAGCAAAACTTTTCACAAATTCACTTTTAGGATTAATTTACTGATGGAGGGATTACGGAATCATTCTAAGGATATATTTACTGATGGGCAGGATTACAGAACCATTATTAGGATGGATTCGTATGAATTTACTTGCATTTTATTAGAGTTACTCTACAAAACATTCAGTCTTTATCGTATTTGTCCCGTTCCAGCCAATCCTGAATTCTGTTCCAATGAAAGCCATTCCACTTTGAAGCATTGAGAATACCACGGATGTTTCTTTATCGGGGGATTTCTTCACTCACTTGAATGACAACATATTCATCCATTCTACCTCGTGTACAATTGATCTCCCTGATTTCATACCACACGGTACAAAAAAATAAACGAAAGAAAGCTGAAGCAGACGCAGTACTAGATTAAAATATTTGTAGAGAACAACGGACATTATTGTGCAAAACGAAGACTTTGGAGAATATCTAATCAAAATATTTTGTTCTATTAAAACTACACTCAAGAGCCAAAACATTATGATCACCTGTCAATAACGAGTTGGCCCACCTTTGGCGCGCAACACAGCTTCAACCCGCCTTGGCATGGATTAATACCACCACTTAATACCAGTTAAATACCACTTCCACACCTGATCACGTGCCTTCCACGTCATGCTGGCGAGTTCATTGCAAAATGTAGGGGGGGTCATAATGTTTTGGCTCTTGAGTGTATAGCATAATATAAATATTTATTTTTTCCACATTAAACTTACTGACAATTACGTGTATCTATTTCTTCAATAAAACTAAAAATACAAGATTTCATGTAGTTTTCGAAATAGTAATCTAGAACCGAAGATTTCAAGTAAAAACTCAAGATCTTAGGTTGTAAAGAGAATAGAAATTCCTTGCAAACGACAACCAAAATTCTTCGAAAGCCAATTCTTTAAATTCACTATTAATGCAGCATTAGAAAATAGATGTTTTTGTTCATAAATGGCAGATTTGTTGTTGTTGTTTCTTATCCCAATT
Organism: Caerostris darwini; assembly: GCA_021605075.1. NCBI lineage: Eukaryota > Metazoa > Arthropoda > Arachnida > Araneae > Araneidae > Caerostris > Caerostris darwini. Next base: position 374,381 of record BPLQ01014262.1, read on the forward strand.
GGTAGATATCTAGACCAAGTCCACAAACCCGTATGAAACTGGTTGAAGGGAAAGGGGGCAGCTTCTGTTGTGATGGAGCATCCGTAGGTAGAAGTCTGACTCGGCTCCGTGACGCTCTACGATGCTATGAGACCGGGACCTACGGTTTAAAGTGGATTCCGAACCAATACAGACATCTATGGAACCGCCGGCACTCGGATCCGAAACCTGTGGTATCGAGCGCTAGCCACTCGACCATTCAGTCCTCCCCCCCCCTCTTTCCCACTGGCGATTTAAATTTATCAATATAAAATTCAATATATATATATATATAAAATATATATAAAATACTGTATATAAAGTTCTGTTGGTTAATAATTTTGTTTCGACTTGCAAGTTTATTTTCTCTAACACTGTTGTGGATTCTGTTACTCATGCTTGTTTTTAATTTCTCACCGAAGGAAAGTACACTAAAAGAGTCCTATCAATCCAAGAAGAAAGTGCAATAAAACTCATCCAGTAAGAAACATAAAATAAAAGAAATATTGTATATTTCGTATAATTATTCAGTTCACACTATCCTAATAACGCTCGTAAATGAATTTTATTTCGAAATACACTAAGTGATAATGACTCTCGAATACCAGTTCCTATACCATTTTGTGATTGAATTTCCCTCTTATGCGTGTGCGTACGAAATCAAAATTAGTATTATTTTTTTAGAGTAGACCTATCTCCACGAGAGATAGGAAAGATCGTCCGAGATTAGATTAAGTTAATTAGTATGGATTCGTTATGAATCGGAGCTCTGAACTGAATTGGCGGCGCATAGCAGGAGTTGCGTGCAAATCAGCGGAGGAGTGGAACCTGATTTTTGTATTCCACTCGCTTTTGAATTTATCACCGTCATCTTTGCACGATTTTCTTGCCACAAAATATCAACGCTGCCGGATTCCACTGGCGGGCAGGGAAACCGACCTTTGAATACACTGGCGGCATTGTTGTAATCACTGATTTCAGAAAAGAGGAGACTCGATGGCGATTGTGATAATGTGTGCAAAGCCCCTCACATCGTTCATCAAGGAACTTGATTATGTTTTCAGCAATTTCTTTCTTCACGTGGTCCGGTGGCAAAGTGGCTAGAGCTCTGGCCTTTGGTATCCCAGGTTTCAGGTTCGAATCCTGGCTATGGCATGGATGTTTGTGAATCGAAATTCACTTTAAACTATAGGTCCCGGTATTTATCCCTCGTGTGCACAAGATGACCGTAGAGCGACAAACCAAACCAATCTTCCTTCACGTCCAAGCCAATGAAAGGGCTTTCCGACCCACACATTTATCATTCAATCACAGCTAGAGATAGAAACACAAAAATTTCTATTTTAACACTTGATTTCGCTTATTTCTTTCAAAATGTTCCCCACTTAATAAATGGCACTTATGTTGTGTTTCCTATTAAATCACAACTTTACCTTTTTACCTTGAACTTTTAACACAATTAGTACTCGAAAAATTTCAATTCTATTAACTGGATCATGATTGATTTTACCAAAAAAGACATATCACAATTGCAAATAACCTTTGGTTTACATCAGGGGTGGCCAACCCGAAGCCCGCGGGCCGCTTTGAATATTTTTCTGGCTCTTGAGATGCATCACATTACGAAATATATTTATTTTAGAATGGCCAAGTAGGGAAAAACAGTGGATTCAAAAAATACATTATGTGCATCCATATATTCAAAATAATTAAATAATAATAAAATAGAATAATTAACTTAATAGAATAATAAATAGAATAATTGAATGAATAGAATAATAAATAGAATAACTGAATGAATAGAATAATAAATAGAATAATTAAATTAATAGAATAATGAATAGAATAATTAAATAATATTCTGTGAATTTACAATGCGCGTGCGTCTTGGAACATTTAATATAACAGGTTCTACGTTTCACTTTAAGGGATCTCAGTGACACAGTGACCCTCCCTAGATACGCACAGTTGATTGTTGATAGCAGAGTTAACCAGACTCTCAGTTCAAGTTGTTAGCGCTTTTGGTTCAATTGACACCTGAGAATCGTTTTTTATTTTCTAAAATGAAATAGACCCAATACAAAACACACTCAAAGATAATGGTCGCAACACTCATTACGATGTGCAAATACTGAAATGGAGATCGATTTGCAAGAACTAAATGAAAGACAAGAGAAACACATATCGCATTCGTAAAATAAATATTTTTGAATGATTTCATTTTTTTCTATTTCGTTCATATTTATATTTATTTTATTTTTGTGTTCTATATTTCTTTGCAATGTGCGTTTAGTATCATTATTATAATATTATCTGTGTTTACATGTAAGAATAATAGTAAACACAATAATAATAAGTCATTCTGTTACAATTTTTCACTCCGAAAAAATGTCTATAGTGGATCTAAATCTAATAAGGGGATATATATAATTTTATATGTGGTGACCTGCAAGATTATTTGAGTTGGCCACCGCTGGTTTATATAAATCATCAACAATTCAATAACATCCCATTCGAAGGTAAATATCAATTGTTCTGTGTCGATCATAGAATTTTGTTTCTAACACAACAGCTTTTCACTCGTGTTGCTGAAAGAGAAACGGCAGCCCTGGCGCAATCGATCTTTTCCATTTCATCAGCCGCGCCGAAAGTGGAAGGGAAGGATTTGAAGCGAAGGCATGACGTCCTTCGACGAAGTTCGCCAGCAAGGCCGCGGGGCTCAAGGCTAACGCTGTTTTTATTTACGCACGTGGAGAGAATTGCTTTTTCGCACCTTACCTCTCCCACTCGACTCTTCTGCTGCTGGATTAGTTTCTTCTGGCCAAGGCTGACGGTGGGACAATGACTTTACGGCTAATCTCGGGTGCTGAAATGTTTGTGTTTCAAAATAGACTTTGCGCATTCACCTCAACTGGAGTACCAATAACAATTCGTTCGCAGCTCCGCATTCATGACCACCCCCCACTATAATTCCATAATTAATATTTTCACAGAGGACTATCAATCTGAAGTCGGCAAAGGCTGCTCATTTTGGTTGTTTCAAATATGACAAATTAATCCACAAATGGAAAGGAAACTGCCCCCAAACAAATTATACCTTTCAAGTTGAACTCCTTGGTAGCAAAAAAGGCTGTAGTACAGGGGTGGGGAACCCAAATGATCTCGCGAGCGGAAATGCATCCTAAATCCGCAGGCCGCATATAAAATTATATATCCCCATATTAGATCCCATATGTATATATTATATATCCCATACCATATATATTATATATTCATTATCCCATATTAAACCTACTATAGACATTTTTTTGGAGTGAAAAACTAAAACATGATGAGTTATTATTATTGTGTATACTATTATTCGTACATGTAGAACACTCAAAATGAAATATAAATATATACGAAATAAAAAAATTAAATGATCAAATAATATTCATTTTAATAGTGTGATGTTTGTTTCACCACTCTTTCACTTAGCTTTTGCAAATCAATGTGCGTGCTTCATGAGTTCGCAGAATATAATTTAATTACTCTGCGAACTCATAACTGTAAACTCATAAATAAAACAGGCAATATCTGTCCTCTATTCGCAAGAATATTATTTTAAAATCACAGTGAATTTTTCCCCATCATTTCGACAGTTCATTTTTGAATATAGGGATGCACACATAATTTTATTTTCATTACTTTGGTCATTATGAAATAAATATATTTTGTAAAAGTGCGATAAATCTCACGGGCAGGAAAAATGTTCAAGGCGGGCCAAATTGCATCCCATCTCGCAAAGTGGCACACATTTTTTTTAAAACTTCTAGTTTAAATGCACGGTGCAATGTGGCGGAACATATAGGGTGACCAGAGACAACCCATTCTTCAATCAAGTTAGAGCAAACTCTTATGCAACCTTACTTATCGACCTAGATTATTCTGCGAATTTTCAATTGGTGACAAATCTGACGACCATATAGGTATAAAGTCTGTCAATATTGAGGAGTCTGAGACGAGATGGTCCTCTAGGTTATTATAGCCTGAGAGCACTATAATCAAGACATCATGCACGTCAGAACATATTCTCGTGCACTGGTCTCAACACCTTCTTTATACTATTGTTAGAAATCTAGTTAGAAGATATTAGACTATTGCTGGCAACTCACAGAACTGAACATTCAGCCTCTGTCCATCCAACTCTTTTTTCTCCTTTCAAACACCTGCAACTCCTGATGCTAAGCTTTAAGCTCTTTAGCAGCAGATAAATGGGACCCCAGGGCAACTATCGTATATTTTAGTGAATGCTTTTTAAAACTAAATTATGGTGATCGGTTTATATATAGATCTGCTTATCTTGTGAAAACAGTGAGTATTTTTCCGTTAGCTGGGCGTAAGCGATAAATCAGTACACATCGCTAGATGCAGCACGCTTTCATTCCTTTAATTCATATTTCAAGTTTTTGTAAAAGAAATTATATATTTTTATTTATATAATTCTTCTGTACGTGTGTTTGTCACTGAATTTCTGGGCTAATTCGGCTGAGCTAATTTTAGTGAATTTTTTTTTGTGTGTGTTTGCAAAACATAGAGAATGTTTTTATATTATCCCTATTGTTGTACGTCACCACCAGAGAGTGCTGCAGTCTATCCAATCAATCGCCATGAAAATGGGTAATAATATGCATTCGAGTATCGAATATAGGCTCGCGCTATCCATTTTATGGTTGCTTGCCACCCGATGGTGCTGCAGCATTTCATCTTATAGAGTGATAGAGCGTCCAAACGTTATCCATGAAAATGAGTATGCACATATATTGGAACATGGGAAATATTTTCGCGATATGTTATTTTCTACAATGCATTTTTTTTTAGCAGGACAACGTATGTTGGGTTCAACTAGAATATATATATATATATATATATATATATTATTGATTTATTTTCAAAATTGTTTCTATTGCTGATTTGGTGCATCATCAACCAAAACGAAAAATCTAATGCTGAAGAAATGTGAAATGTTAATCTTTACACTTATCTTTTGAGTTTTTGTTGTTGTAAGGCAGCAACTGAATAGAAATAATGGATAACTTCAGGTAGGGCCGTCAGAGTTACAAAAAATCGTCGTTGGTATCTGATATTTTACTGAACAGTGATTTGAAATATATTCTCCTCGTTCAAACTACTTGGCAACATTTCTGTCCTCTTGACGGCATGTTTGATAATTACAGGATTTTTTTTTATTTCGGCTTATATACGGGTTTTCAGTTTTAGATAAACTTTTAGAAGAAAAAACGCTCTCTTTTGGCTTATCGCTATCACGCTTACATTTGGTAATATACGATATTTATAAGCTACAGCGAATGAATATTAATGGCCTTTGTTGGTTAGACGTAATGCTGCAAATTGACATATGTGCTTGACATAAATCTTCTTGCCAAGTCCGACAACTTCTTTGTTTTCCAAATTTACATATGTGCTTGCATATCATTAAACAATGGATGATGCACGCCATTAGGCAATGATGTACAACATTAAACAATGGATGATGTACACCATTAAACAATGGATGACGTTGTTGTGTTTAAAGCTGTGCAAGCACAATATTAAGCAATGAATGATGCACAGCATTAAGTAATGGATGATCACTATTAAGAAATGGTTGATGCATAGCATTAATCAATGAATGATACACACTATTAAGCGCAGCAATCAGCAATGAATGATGCGTGGTATTTAGTACAGCATTAAGCAATGAAACATTTCCTTAATTCTAATAATAATAATCGATAAATACCATAAAACAAAAATATTCAAATATCAGGAACTATAGAAAACCAGTTTAAATTTTGAAATGTATTGTATAAATGCCATTTTTTTACTACTAAATATATCAAATGATTAACGGCATTTATATTCCCCTAAATATATAACTGAATGAGTCTTTTATTGCCGACAATCAAATCAAACCAAATTTGCAATTCTGGGAACACCTGGATTGCTGACATATTTTCATTAAAAACGAAAAAGGAAAGCTACAATTAAAAAACACGAATAAATAAATAAAATAAAAGTCGCATCACGTTCTTATGCAAGAACAATACGCATCTTTATTTTTCCTAACAATACGATAGATTTATTATTACATTTGATGCGAAGTGTTTAAAACAGCGTGTATATATCTATGTGATCAAAGGTCTATATATACAAGATATATAGGTTCAGTGTAAAAGCTACAGTTTAATATGTAAAAGGTCAAAATTTCAAATCTGTTTGCATCGAGCATTGTAACCGTAGCTTTTAGAAACGTGGAAACTCGTTTGAGGTTCCGTGAAAGCAAATGTGGGTTAATTACACTTGAAAGTCCTTCCGAAAGCAATACCTCTCATCAACTTTTCACTAGAATATTGCTTGTAAACTATAAAGGATAGTTCGACCACTGATCGTGTGGAGAATTGGCAATCAAGTCGGACAGATTCAAACAAAGCGGCATAATGGGAGGGAAAAGCATTTTCGGCCTTTAATAATATTAATTTTTAGTAATTAAAATTTTAACTTACTTATTATTAAAAGAAAAATTTAATAAAAAAATTCCAATTGAACTTTTTTCTATCAAAGTTGTTTTGTCCCGCGTATGTATGACTAGTATCCCTAATAAATAATCGATTCGTGCGATTCCGCCTTTAAACCGGATGTTTACCTTTCCATACAACTGGTGGTCGAGCTATAGTTACACGGAAATAAAAATAGCTCGCATTTTTTACATGACACTTTTAGAATAATTAAACTGTAAAATGTTTCTTAGCAGCGATAAAATTACTCGTAATTTTAAAACTTTACTTTAAGTTAATTTATTTTTCGGCTTACTTTAAAATATCAGCGAAAAATCAAAAGTCAGCAAACAGGAAACCTTACCATGAAATGCTAATTAAAGTATTAAAAATAGACTTTGTTTTTGACTTTAAAATACGCTCAGAATATCTTTCGGAACTCTCTTAACACAGAGCTTTCTTCTTATCAAGGAAGCCATATATGCTACTACTTACGGTATGTCGCTATCGACAGTAAAATACACGTGAGGGGAGATTAGAGTTTTATTTGAATATATTTAAAAAATACTGGAAATTATGAAGGAAAATGATTACTCGGTATATTAATGATTCTCTTCATAATGATATTTTCATTTATAACGAATATGCGAGAAATACAGGGCGATTATAATTAAGTCCCACTTTCAAAATGCTGTCAAAAAAACCCCCTCGTTACAGTGAGTTCACATTTGAACTAAAGATACTTATAAAGTAAACGGTGCGGCATCCAAACAAAGTTTCAAAAGGTATGAATAGATGGCGCTGTAAGCGGCCTACAGAAAGTGAATTCGACTGCCAGTCATAGTTTGAATCGAAATGACAACGTATTTGGCATGAGTTATCCATTAAACCAATTGTACTGTTCAATGTGCTTGAGTGTTTCGGTTTTTGGACGGAAAAAACGACTTCCAATCATTTGACAGTTGTGTGTGAGTGAAAAGATCATCCACCACGGCAAGGTCCGAACTTTTTTTTTTTTATGCCTTACCATTTGCCCCTTCTTCAAGCATCTTCAGCTCAAATTTCAGCTCATTGTGACGATGGCTTCTTTTTTTTAGAGCATTTTGAAAGTGGGACTTTACTTACACTGACGGAAAAAAAAATCTCAACACCAAGAAAGACTTGTGTCAGATAAACGAAATTTTGTAGGCGTGTTTATACATCTGATTCTATTTTCGCGCATTTCGCATAAGTGTAGCGCCACTCGGAACATGCAAATCAGGTTTGCTTTAAATGCGCGCTGTAAAGTTAGTGAGCTTTGAAGTTTGACGTACTGAGCCAAAAATGCCTTTAGGAAGACGAAGAAGCCATTATCAACAGCTCACCGATTTTGAACGAAGGCTACGAAAAGGTGGATTTTCTTTCCGCGATATTGCAGAGAGACTTTGCCGGAATGTGTCCACTGCGCATGATTGTTGGTAGCAGTGGCCAAGGGATGGTGCTGCCTCAAGAAGACTGAGTTCCGGGTAGCCACGTGGCAAAACTGAGAGGCAAGACCGCCGTATTCGGCATACAGTTGTGGCGCATCGTACTGCATCTGCGGCAGAAATTGAGCTGCAGTTGGTACCACAGTGACACAACAGACTGTTAGAAATTGGTTACTTCAATGACAGCTCCGAGCCAGGCGCCCTGTAGCGTTCATTCCACTGACTCCAAGCCATTGCCGTTTCCGATACCAGTGGTGTCAAGACAGAGTTCATTGGAGGACGGAGTAGAGATCTGTTGTGTTTTCGGATGAAAGCAGGTTCTGCCTTGGTGCCACTGATCGCCGTGTGTTGGTCAGAAGGAGGCCAGGGGAACGCCTGCAACCAGACTGTCTGCGGCCTAGACACACTGGACCTACACCTGGAGTCATGGACTGGGGAGCAATTTCCTGTGATAGCAAGAGCACTCTCGTGGTTATCTGAAACACATTGACTGCAAATTTGTACGTCAGTCTGGTAATTCAAGCGCTGCCATTCATGAACAGCTTTCAAGGGGGAGTTTTCCAACACGATAACGCTCGCCCTCATACCGCAGTTGTAACACAACGTGCTCTACAGAGTGTCAACATGTTACCTCGGCCTACGAGATCACCAGATCTGTCTCCAATCAAGCACGTATGGGATATCATTGGACGACAACTGCAGCATCATCCAGAGCCAGTACTGTTCGTTTCAGTATTGACAAAACAAGTACAACAAGAATGGAACTCCATATCACAAAATGACATTGAGCATCTGTATGACACAATGCATGCACGTTTGCAGGCTTGCATTCAAAATTCTGGAGGTTACACCGGCTATTAATGTAACAGCATTTTACATTTGAAGTGCCTTTTCTTGATCTTAAATTAACCTGTGATCTTTAAAGTTTAATCAATTAAACATGTTAACTACACAAATGCATTGTTCGAATTCCATTACTTCACAATAATTTTTCTTGGCGTTGGGATTTTTTTCCGTCAGTGTATAATCAACCTGTATATATATTTTTCTATTCATACCAATTTTTTTTGTTTTTGAAAATGGACCTAAGAATAGATTCTTCTGAAGAAAATTCGAGTAGACAATAACAACTAATCGAGGAAACAACAACTTCGGTAAGACAACTAATTCGAGTAGACAACTAAAACTCGAAAATAACAAGAGCAGTTATTTTAGCTCAAGTTAAATGGTTCCGTAAAATGCCTGTAGAAAACTTCTGGGCAGGAAAAAATTTTTTTTTTCTTTATATCTAGGAGATTTATTTGTCTGTCAATTAGTTTATTTCCTAAAATTTAAAAGCTATAACGCTAAGAAGTTTAATTTTTTCCTTTGTATGCATTACGACATAATTTTTATTAGTTATTTTTTAATTAAATAACACAAGACTTGTAAAATGATAAAGTAGGAATTTTTACTGTCATTATAATTTTATTATCTCTTATTTTTTAACATCATGAATTTATTTTATTCTTTAAAGAAATGCTAGCAGATGATGGGTGAGAAAAAAAGTATTTAAAATTCTAGAATAAGATTGGCTAAAAAAAAAACAATTTGTATTATTTATGGCGCTATATTTAAAATCTCAAACTTTTAATTCAGCACAGATCTTTTATTCCGTCAGATATTTTTGAAAGAAATGAGGAAAAGTTAATACTCATGATTGCTTACCAAATTTGGCACAATTGTGCAAAAAGCATTATTATCATGTATACCGACGATTCTTATGTATGCCTGCGATTATTATGGGGCATACTGATTATTATGGTGCATACTGACGATTATTATGGTGTATAATGGTGATTATTATGATGCATACTGACGATTATTATATGCATATCGATTGCTTTTATGACGTGTACAGGTGATTATGATGATGTATTCCGGTAAATATAATGTGTATGTGATTATTATGAAAAATATATTAATATCCCGAAAAATCCACAAAGAAAAAAAGTTTTTTCCTAAACACCACGAATAAGCAGATTTTACGGAGGATCCGTAAAATTCGTCTGATGGCGAATAGAAAGTGAGCAAGTGGAGTCGGATGGCCTGATGCAACGTCGGTTGACCGCTCCAAATGGAACGCGGTCAGCTCCACGAAAGGTAAACAAGTCGCCGATTGGAGGTCACTCTCTCTCCTTTCCCTTCCCCTCCCATTGCATTTCGAATGTTCCCATTCTCGAACACGCCACACCACTGGCTGCTAATTTTAAATTCACCCGGTCCAGCTGAATAACAATAATGATAATAACTTCAAGACCAAAAGGAGTGTTCAATCCAATTTTTTTGAAGTAAAATGTTCTGCAAATCATAATAATCACAATATATGCATCATAAAAGTCGTCGGTATATATCATAATAATCGATGGTATACATTATAATGATCGAAGTATACATTTTCATAATCGATGGTATACATCATAATGTTTGTAGAGGTTCGGAATCCACTTTAAACCGTAGTTCCCGGTCTAATATGGCTATTGAGCATTGGGCGTAGAGCTGACATCCCTACCCCGTAAAAAGAAAAACCTCTTTCGTCTTGTAATCTGACAGTAGGCAGACGGCCCACAGTGGGGCTGTTGCGCCAACAATGACGATACATCCTAATAATCGAAGTATACATGTTAATAATCGATGGTATACATCTTAAGGATATACATCAAAATAATTAGCAGGTATATACTAGAGCAATTTTCGATGTACGGCAGTGATTTTGCATCATAATAATCAGCAGTATACATCCTACTATTCGCTGGTATACATCTAGGGTATATTCCTAAGCATACAAGTGATAACGCTAAATCTGCTACAGGTAGAGATGAATAAAAAGGCGAAGTGCCCAACATTCGAAAACATCTAAATTGCATTAGGCTATTATTTTTCATTCGTTCATAATTTCTGTATTTAACTGGTTAAATAACTAAGTAAGAAATCAATTGAATATAGTTTTGTAAAGAAATTAAATGAATATAATCTTCGGTCAGCAAATTAAAATTTAAAAAAAATTTCTTTCTTGAAATAATTTTTATTATTGAAACTTGTTCAAAATTCGAATAGAATACATTCTATTTCATTCCAGTAATAGGATGTATTCTATTTCCCTAAGAAATTAACTAAATATGTCTTTTTTATTTTTAATTTCCTGATAGAAGAATATTACGTAAATTAGAATAGTTTCCTATATTAAAAATTCGTCAAAATTGAATTAAATACATTCTATTATTCTATTTTGATATTTCTATTTATGTAAAAAAATTCAGTCTATTTCATTCCAGTAAATGGATGTATTCTGTTTTTTTAAGAATTAAAAAAAAAAAAAAAATATTATCTTTTTTTAAAGTACTTTTCCGTATTAAATTATTACCCTGCTGTAGCAGCTGTGAAAAGGAGAAAATTTGTAGAAGACAGCGTTTTGAATTATGTTACAAATAAACGAAGAATCTGCAGTTATTTCAAAAGAGGGAAGTGTAAAGAAAAAAAAATGAGAAAAGACAGAAAGATGAGAATGATATATATTTCTGCTCAACTTGTCACACATAAATATGACTCACCCGCAAGAAAATATAGAGTAAAAAAAATTAAGTACAGGAAATATGACTTTGTATACTTAATGGGCGATTATAAAACCTAAATCATTCTGTTGATTTTTTCTCCCTTCTAAATTTAACGAAAAAAAAAAAAAAAAAAAAAAAAAAAAAAAAAAGATTTTAAATACAGCCAAAGTTCGAATTTGCTGACGGCATTCGGTCTTTTAGAATCAAGAAGAATCGGTGGCGATTTAGACAACGTGTATAAACGTCTTGGAAGACAAGCAACACAAACATTATTTCAAAAAGTTCCTTCTGAAAGCTATATCCTATGTCGGTAGTAAGTATGACAGAAATACAAGACCCACCATTGTACAGATAAGAAAACACAAAATGGGAAGTATGTAAGAGAAAGACTGTTCTTTAGTTTATTTAAATATATAAATAACAGTTATAGCCATTAAAATATAAGCAATAATTAATTATAGTAATCATGTTTATAAACAATGGCAATTCGAACATTTTAAACAATGTAATTTTCCTTTTATTTGTATGTGGGGATTTTTTTTAATTACAAGCAAAACAAAAAATTGAAACAGATAAATATGAAATATATATTCATTTCTTTGTTATCAAATTTTTAAGTAATAAAATAAACGACATAAGAGCTAAAAAAGAACCGCTTTCTATTCAATAAATTCCCATACTCTTACGAAATTAATTATGGTTACAAATATGACTACTAGATGGCAGCACCACGTAGTTTCATGATAACGATTTCATACTATGACATCATTCTTTGTCGTCACGAGAAAGTCCAGTGTTACAACACACACTTTCTCTGATTTCTCTGATGTTTTTTGTGTAACCTATTATCTCCGTGACGATACTTTTTCTTTTGCTCCAAGTCTGGTACTTATCTGGTGTCGAGAGCCATTGTTTGCCGAGATATCTACAGTCTCCAGAATCAGCATCTTGTTGTCTGCGGCGTTTTTTTTTTTTTTTCCCCGTTTTTGTTGCGACAGAGAGCAACGAAAAACGAAACGAACGGTTGGTTCAGTGACCGATAGCGATGGAAAAAAAATGGATCAACGCAAAAAAATGCTGCAGTACTTCGAACTTCCTCCTGTTTCTAATAAACTGTTGGTTTAATTTCTGTCCGGATGTAATTCTTGAATAACTGAAACGTTGGAAAGCAGTAATAAATGCTGAAGTACAATTTTATGGTATCATTTAATAGAGAAAAACGTTTTTAGCGTGAGATTTTCCCACGCAAACTAGGTTAATTTCTGGTAAATTATCGATTAGATAATGTCATTGCGTTGTAGGAAAGTTTTAATTGCGGTGTAATTGGAGCGTTATGAACTTACTCAATAGGATGTCATATCTAAACATGTGTTTTAAGTTTTAATTGTTTAATTTTTTATCCAGTATTTATTTATTTATTTTTTGCACAGCCGACTAAAAAAATCCTTATCGTTTTTTATAAATATTTATTATTGTTCTATCAGAGAAAGCTATCAAAGAGGGAAAAATAATTTGATTACTGATGGCCGAATTGACCAACGCTATGGCGCTCTGTTACACAAGTTTCGGGTTCGAATCCCGACGGTGCCATCCATGTGTGTAGTGGTTCGGAATCCATTTTAAACAGTAGGTCCCGATCTAATAGGATCGTAAACATTAGGGGGGTAGTGTGACTCGCTTCCGTAGCCTATCTTCAAGTCACACGCGCCTGCCCCCTGGGTAGTGCTAATTGAGTAAAAGCGGTGCAGGTCTTGCTGATGGCATAAAGATGAACTGTCTCTGTATTGTCAGCTGCATTAGAACAACATAATCATTTTATATAAATATCAACTAAACAAACGTTAACGAATAAGAAAAACAATCAATAAATAAATGAAAAGAAAAGTCTGATAAGTGATAAAACTTCGAATGAAAAAAATTTCATACATTCGAATATATGGGTTCTTTATATATTTATCAAAGGGGCCTGATGGCTAAGTGGCTAGCTTTCGGTACCACAGGTTTCGGATTCGAGTCCGACACACTGCAAACTTCGAGTTCGAGTATTATTATTGGTATTATATCGTATTATTTCAGGATTTTTCCGTTAGCTGGGTGCACATTTCGCCAATATCAGATTTTTGATTTCGGCGACGACACAAGAAAACAGTAATATCCCCAATTTCAGGGGGGAAAAAAAAATATTTTATTTAAAATTAAATTATTTTTAATGAAAATGATTATTTTTATAAAAAAATAATTTAATTTTAAATGAAATAGTTTTTTTCTCCATACACTTGGATATACAAACCATAGAATTAAAAACTGCTATATTTAGCGATGGGCCTGATGGTCGAGTGACTGGCGCTCGGTGCCATAGGTTTCGTGTTCGAGTACCGGCGGTGGCATGAATGTTCATAGGAATTCGGAATCCCCTTTAAACAGTAGGTCGAGATCTAATATGACTGTATAACGTCGGGCGTAGGACTGCCAACCCTACCCAGTATAAAGAAAACATCTCCTGTCTCGAAATCTGCCAGTAGGTAGACGGCCTTGGCCCACCATGGGGCTGTTACGCCACTAATGATAATATTTAGCGATGGATTGCTTGCTCCCGGTTAAGGAAAAGTACGTATGTTTTTTGGAGAGATTAGCGGATCCATGTATAAGCCGACCCCCGTAATTTAGCTTTAGAAAATTTTTGAAAAATTCTCGGCTTATTCAAAGAAAGATTGATTAGTATTGCAGTGGCTCACATTAGCTATCACAAACACGTGTCATGTATACAGAACTATTAAACAAACTATTGAAAATGGAATGTTTTAATATAACTTTTTATTTTATTAACATTTTGTTTTAATTATTCAGAATATATTTGTTCTAAATTCAATGAGACGAATCGAAAGAAGGTATATTATTCACGTATTTGAAGACAATGCATTGCTAAAAAAACAGTGACAGATTAGTTACACAGAGAGATTGATAGCAGATTATATGCCTTAGAATCTGCTGGATATTTATTACTCACAGAGCATGTTTTAATTTTGTCGTTATTTGACTACAGCAATCTAAAAGGCGGTAAGCTATTTCCTTGGGTCTTTTTCAATGCAAAAATGCAAAGAAAATTCTTAAGTAATAATTAAATGAATCAATCTTCATACAGTTCAATGATTTGATCTGGTTTTATACGTCAGTTTATGAAAACATCCATTTAAATTTTATCCAGTTTCATTCTTTCATGATGAATCATTTTGTTATATAAAAAAATAACAGAAGCTCATTATGGATGAATTACGTAAAATGCGATGACTGCAAGCAATTTATTCAACTGTTGTAATCTATAATAACAGCCCTTTTTTTATGTGAAAACAATGTGTGTTACTTCAACACAATCCACGCCCAAAGAGAAAAAATAGATCCGTTACGTGCAACACTTTTAATCATGGCTTTCCGAATTGTGTGTTCCGTTAGATGTCTTGTTTTTCAACGCCGTCGTCATTTCAGCGGAATGTGAAATGCGAACCTCGTTTCTTGTTGACAGTGATCCGGCGACCTTCGCCCGTGTTGCCCGCCGAGCGCGAAACCTGAGGCCAGGTGGTACAGAGATGACGAAACTCTTTTTTCCGAGGGGCAGATGCAGCCAGAGGTCACGGGGATTCGCTTTCAAAATGTAGTCGATTATTTCTTGACGACGCTCATTTTGACATCACTTACAATTAAGAACGCCGTTAACCATAGCTGTTTGCCAAACACACTTCTGGCAATATTAACAACAGCAACAACAACAAAAAAGTGTTCTCCTAATCAGAGGATACGGTTTTTTAAAGATATATATATATTCTCGGCCATATACAACAAAGATGTCTTCAGATTTGTCATAGATTGAAAATGTGTGGGATAGCTTGTGTCAACAAGTTGGATAACTTAGGAAAAACGCCGACAACGGTTTTGGAATGATAGAATTAGATACCTTAATGCCTCAATGCTCGACCGCATTACATCATACATTGAAGCTAGATGTCTTAGTATCTAGATTTTTGGTGAGATTAGCGGATCCATATATAAACGACCCCGCTTAGTTTACTTTACAAATAATTTGAAATTTTCTTGAAAAATTTGAAATTTGGTTTAACGATATATATCAGAACCTATATTTCTTTGTCAGCTTTTCTGTAATAAATGACCATTTTGCTTTCATTTTGTAATCACTTATATCAACTTTACAAATGCATATGCAAAATGTCAGTCGTTTCTGTCAATTCGTTCTTGGTAAGCTACATATTAGTGGCAATTATAATTGGGTTCAGTCATCTGGAGTTTCAAGAAAAATATTAATCAGCATATCGATTACAATCAATTTAGATATTTCTAAGAGATTTCTTGAGATCCAATACAGAGATTTATCAACTAGGCAAGAAAAGATCTAAAAAGATAAGAAATACAATAAACTGATTATAATAGATAGAGACTAAAAAAAACCGAAAAAATTGGATTAGAATAATTAGAGATATTTAGAGCTAGTTTAGTTTCTTCGCATCAACTATAAATCCTTTATTTACATTTGAAGACATCAATTCGTAGTCAAAATTATATTCAATATAATTTACTTTACATTTTTGTGTGTCCAGTCTCTGAATTTGCTCTTTGAATACTAGTTTACAGTACATTTTTGGGTGTTCAGTTTCTGAATTTGCTCTTTGAATACAAGTTTGGGATATATGGTTCCTTAGCAACCTCTTCATGACCATGAAGGGATTTTTGCTCACTGATATCCACTGGGATAGTTAAGAATGTTTTATAGAATCATTGAAATAGTGAATCAATGACGTAATATAACTTCTTACTGATAGGTGAATTTCATTGGCTCAGTAAACCACAAATATGCTGATGTTATCAATACCGGGGTCGCGGCCTCGGAGCTAAATCCGCAAATAAAAAACATTAAAACAATATGGACGGCCTCTCGTTTTCATTGGATAAAAATTATTCTCACGTTGTATAAATTAAACATGATATGCGGTAATTCTTGGTACAAGGGTTAAATTTCCTAGGTAGCTGACAGGTTAAAAATTGTCTACCATTTCTTTCATAATATTAATTTAATACCAATTTCTATTAGCATCCATTACGAAATCAGTTATTCAACTCAAATGCAATACATTCAATCGATTTGATTTTGCATTTTTTTAAATTTTACATTTATTAATGATAGTTAGATATTTAAATAATTAATAAGTTAATTACTAATATTAATTAATAATTATTAATATCTTAATTTTACAATTTAATTACTTTGTTTCGCCTCAATTAAATAATCCTTATACGCAATCTTAAATTCTGTAACTAGAATTTTTTAACTTGACTTTACCGTGGAGATTTTTTTTTTTTATTTACCGCTGTAGAGTTTTCGATACAGTTTTCAAGGAAAATGACACACGAATTGCTGAATAATCTTACAATGGTTTTACATTTGGAAAGCAGTGAAATGGTTCTCTCAGGTTGATATCAAGTTTTCAACACTTCAGTTTGAACCAGGCTTAAAGAATCTAAAAAATTATTATTTGTAACAATGGAAAAATCATACCATAATGTTTTAAAAAGTTACCTATGATGTCAGTTGTCCGAATCAAAATATTTAATATTGAAGTGATCCGTCATCAACAAAGAAGTGGAGTCAAGATATCATGAAACTAAATACGAGTCAAGAGACCATGGAATCAAACCAATACGAAACCAAACATGAGTCAAGAGACCATGAAATTAAACCCATACGAAACTAAACACGAGTCAAGAGACCATGGAATCAAACCCATACGAAACTAAATACAAGTCAAGACCCCATGGAATCAAACCCTTATGAAATGAATACCAGTAACTCTTTACTGGTATTCATTTCATAAGGGTTTGATCAGATCCTTGGAATCAGAACATGAAACTAAATACAAGTCAAGAGACCATGGAGTTAAGACGACATGAAATTAATTACAAGTTAAGAGGCCATGGAATGAAGACAACATGAAATTAAACATGAGTCAACAGGTGATGGAGTTAAAATCTCAAGAAATTAAATACGTCAAGAAATTATGGCGTCAAGAACATGTAATTAAATACGATTAAAGAAACCATGGAGTCAGTCAAGAGGCCTTGGAATCCAAACCGCATAAAATTAAAAGCGAATCCAGAGGCCATGGAGTCAAGACGACATGTGACTGAAAGATAATGCTAAGCCAAGTTACGTGGATGCCATATTTTTTTCAGTTTAAATAATTAATTTTTCGTTTTTTAAAACAAAGCACATTTTGACGTCTATTTTTAGCTTTGCATATTACAGAAACGGAATAAATCTTTAGTGGAGAAGATCAGCATTTGAATCTAAATAAAAGATTCCTGGAACATCTTTTTTTATGCACGTTTTAATTTTGATACTTGCAGTCGACTTTTAAATGCCATTGAACTCTATTTGAAATGAAAGTACATATATATCTGGAGTATATATATATAATCCATACTTTTTCTAGTATACTGTATATTCATTTTAAAATTTAAAAAAAATCATATGAAATACGGAAGATAGATAGTTAAGATAGATAGACGGAAGATAAGATAGACGGAAGAAAACACACACACACCGAAAATAATTGTAAAATAGGAAAGCTACAAGGTTTTAAGGAAGCCAGGAAAGCGATTCATCCCTTAAGCGCTCTGTGCTATAGGTTTCGGGTTCGAGTCCTGGTGGAGCCATGGATGTTTGTAGTGGTTCGGAATCCACTTTAAACCGTAGGTCCCGGTGTAATAAAATTGTAGAGTGTTGCGGGGGGTAGTGTGATTCGCGTCCGTAGCCTATCTTCAAGCTACACGCACTCCTTGGGCAATGTTAAGTGAGTAACGTCAGTGCAGCCCTAGCATGGCATAAAAGAGGACTGTCTAAATATTTGCCAGCTGCATTGGGGGGAAGAAGATTATACTTCTGTATGACGGAAAGAACAGCTTCATCATCCCTTTTTCTTACGAATATCGTAAGTCGAAGTAGTAACTCCACTAAAGATAAAACGTAAAGCTACCACGGATTGCATAAGAAAAGGGTCAACATTATGAAAGGAAGCAGACCAGTCTATGACGCTTTGCATTGTTTTGGTAGTTTCCTAATCAGAAATTCTTCATTGACATGAATCTGAGATTTTAAAAAACACGAAAAATGCACATGATTGATTATACGTAATGTAAAGATGTCCCACAAAAGTGGATAAAATAAAGAAATTCGCGAGATGTGGGATTGAGTGCGGCCGTTCCGTTCCCATGCGGAATATCGTCGCTGCAGGAATTCCGTCTGGCCGATGAAGAGGGTGAAAAGGTGCGCGAGAAATTGTAATGCGCTCGACTCAAAAAAGCAGAACGTGTAGAACAGGAATCAAAGAACCTTTGAAGTGGCTCTAAACAACAAGAAAGTCTGGAATTCCCTTGGAAAAATCAATTGAAAAAAATATTTCTTTGGTTGTGAGTCTTACTCTATCAACATCAATTGAAAATCACCACCAAATAATATATATATATGCATATAAAGTACACGATATATCTATACCAAGGGTGGCCAAACCAAATGATCTTGTGGACCACTCTGGAAAGCATCTTAACTCCGTGGGCCGCATATAAAATTATATATCCCCATATCAGATTTGGACCCATTCTAGACATTTTTTGGGAGTGAAAAATGGAAGCATAATGAGTTATTATTTTTGTGTTTACTATTATTCTTACATGTAAACATAGACAATATAATAATAAGGATACTAAACGCACACTGTAAAGAAATATACAACAGTAAAAAATTAAATTTAAACAAAATTATGAATATAAACGAAATAAAAAAAATGAAATTATTAAAAAATATTTATTTCACGAGTACGATATGTGTCTCTCCACTCTTTCACTTAGGTTTTGCAAATCGATCTCAATGTGGGTAGTTGCACATAGTAATGGGTGTTGCGTCCGTTATGTTTGAGCGTGTTTTGTGTTGGGTCCATTTCATTTTAGAAAAAAACGATTCGCAGGTATCAGTTGAACCAAAAACGCTAGAGCTAAGAGTCTGATTTGTTCTGTTATCAATAATCAACTGTGCGCATCTAGGGATAGTCACTGCATTGTTGAGGTCACTTAAAGTGAAACTTTGAACCTGTTACATTAGATGTACCATGATGCACTCACCTCATGAGTTCGCAGAATATAATTTAACTCTTCTGCGAACTCATAACTGTAAACTCATCTATAAAACAGGTAATATCTGTCATACATTCGCAAGAATATTATTTTAAAATTAAAAGTTATACTTTTTTCTCACAATTTCGACAGTTAATTTTTGAATAGAGGGATGCACGCATAATGTATTTTTTTAATACATTTGTTTTCACTACTTTAACCATTCTAAAATCAATATATTTTGTGAAAGTGCGATACATCTCACGGCCCGGCAAAATATTCAAGGCGGGTCGCGGATTGGCCACCCCTGATCTATATAAAGAATGAAAGGAGAACTAACAAGGACTAAACTAGATGTATGGCTATTTTGCATGACAAAGGCCACAGCAATTTCCGCTGAACGTGCTTTAAAGAAAATTGTGTAACAAAACTTTTGCAACATTCCCACTACAAAAACCCATAAGTACATTCAGGCTCGATAAAAAAAGGATGGTTAAAAGAAGACAAAATAAAATTGTTCAAGGTCCAAAGTCTGCATAAGCTGAAACTGGAAAATCATTAATCAAAACACACAAATCGAAAGGGTGAATACTAAAATGAATTGCATTGGCAGATCAAAAAAGAGCACAAATATTTAAACAAAATGTGCAATAACAGGAATGGAACAAATTCTTCAGGAGATCAATAAAATCCAAAAGAAATTAGCGCCCAGAATAAATGCTTACAACATCTAGATAATAGCTTCTCAAAGGAATAAGTACCCTCAGAATATTATAAATTATGTTATACATGCTCAGCAGAATGTATTCAAGTCAAAAAATCGATGTGCTGAATTAAGCGCATTCCGATAACATAAAATAATAATAAAATTATAATTAGATTATAAGAATACGAATTTCATATAGCATATTCGATTTTATGAATACAAAAATAGTGTCATGCGGCTTTATTTTACAGACAAAAAGGCTACCAATCTTTATATTTATTGGCAAATGTACCTGTGGGACAAAAAAGCCCTACTTTGCGTATTCTAAATTAGAAGATTACAAGCTTTAAAAAAAACTTTGTTAAACAGTTATTTTATCTAGGTCAAGTGCTTAAAAAAATATCATCTACATTGTTCACAACCCTAATATAAATTATCATTAACATTCTAAATCCGTCTCAACACTCATGATTTCAATTATCGTGCTGTTTTTTTTTCTAGGTCAGATTCAGAAATGTCTCCACACAGATTAAATATCTATATGAATAAAGCGACCATTCCTGAAATATTTCCGCCATGCAGCGTTTTGCAAACGACGCAGTTCAGCATATAAACTTATTTACGCTCGCTACTTTCTTACGTTATTTTATTCATAAAAATGCTGTCAAACAAATTACGAATGATAACAAAAGACAGAAAAAAAAAAGAAGACCGGAGTCGGTTGAAGGACACATGAAATCTGTAAACAAGACCGTACGAGCGGTTGGCATAAACACATTCAAATGAGCTCGGAAAACACAAACCGAAAATTTATGAACGGCATGCGCGCATGACTGTTTCTCGACCTTCAGACACTCACGTGACTCGTGACGTCATCCCCCAAACCTCAGCAATTCAAAAACTGTAAATATCAACTTTCTGTCCGCAAGCCCACACTTTCTAGCTCGGTGAACCTACGCACAACTGGGGTCGAATCCGGTTTCCCTCTCAAGCGAAGAGGCGTGAGTCGCGATGTTACTTTTCGATCGCGAAGAACAAACACTGTATCGAAAACTAGGTTAGACGGTGATTAAAAAGTGAAGCAGCAGCAAAAACAGCCTGACGCGAGGTTGTGAGTTGGCTGGGCTTTTGTTGGAATTGGCCTGATCTTCCGCTTGTTATTGAGACACGTATGCTGGGTTAATTATCCTGTTTGTTCATTAGATAATCTATCACAAGACTTATTTAAATTTTATTGATACATCGTGACTAATGTGTCACGGAGTAGCAGAAATAAGATGACCATCCTTGATCGAAATGATAGCCAGCCATTAACGTATTCTTCTGGAGCTATTTAGCCCCTGGGGGCTCCATGTCCGATAGGACAGGGTCAATACAATTGAAACAATGAAAATTGCCCAGAATATATTTACAAATAAAATGAAATTTAACTTACAATCAATAAAAAAATAAAAGAAAAGAAAACGCGCGGACGTCTTAAATCATCATTGGGAACGTAAGAATCCATCTCCACGATGGCAGTATTTTCATGATTCATGAGTGTGCCAAAAAATTTTAATAGAGATGTGTTTAAGAAAATCTTTTAAAGAAGGCATGTTGATAGCTTTGTAGATATCAGAATTGCGCATGAATCCTTTAGCAGAGGTTATTGGGCGGAGAGTGATATTTTGTAAAGTTTTAAGCGTTTTTTAAGTTTGATTTAGCTGCATAGGACCAGGCCGGGCAAGCGTACGTGAGAATGGGGAGAAGCATAACAGTATAAAGAAGAATTTTGTTGTCCCTGGTCATGGTAGAATTTCTATTCGTAAGTGGGTAGAGTTTTCTGAAGGCAATACGAAATTTAGTTTTGGTGTACAGAAAATGTCGTTTCCATATTAAATGCTCATCCAGAATAACTCTTAAATATTTAGTTTGACTCTACCAAGGGATAATATTAGTGTTGATCATAATCGGAGGTTTTTTTACGTTTATTTCTAACAGAGAAGAGAACAGTTACAGTCTTATCTACATTTAAAAAATTTTTCCATGTGTTGAACCAGTTATTGAATTAACTTTAAGGTGATTAGTAAAGGGCGGATAGGAAGAAGTTAAGTAAAAAACCTAAATACAGACCAATCCGTATATAGATATGCGGAATATATATATATATGGGGGACATATGAGGATTCAAAATGAATAAAATATGGATAAGTACTTTCAACGTGGGTCCTGTATGGTATTTCTCATATCTTGATACTGTAAGGAAGCCTATAGGGTTCCATACTAAAAAGAATTTCACCATACGGCTATAGGGGCGAAAAGGAAAAAAATTACTGAGGTTCTATATTGATAATTTATGCAAATATTTAATCTTGTAATACGGTGTTTTATTCTGACATTTTTTTTAAAAATAATTATACGAGGGGATAAAAATGCTAACGCTTTTTAATACTCATTATGTTTCTCTATAGAGATTCCATATAGATTATCTAAATGAGTTATGTGCAATTCTATATCTATTCTAATGTCCAATTCTATATCTTCTATATCTATTCTAATGTGCAATTATTAATAATTTGTTCATGTTAAAGAATGATCATGCTGATTCACAAGGAAGTTGGCTATACTGGCTCACAAGCAATTTAGCTGTGGTGATTCACAAGGAATTAGGCGATATTGTTTACAAGAAATTTGTTCAAGTTTATTCGCAATTAATTTGGACATGCTGATTCACAAGGAATCTTTACCGTGCTATTGTTGTTATGCGTAGACAACAGTTTTACTGATTTGGCAATTCTGGATGAACTTAGGTATATCTAATACCTAATACCATACCGATATCCATCATACACACAACATCAGTTTTTCGGGATATTTCCAAAAATCAAATTTCTCTATGGCATCCAATGATCCATCCATTTATCAATGACATCCATCCAATCCTATTTTTCCTTACACATTAGCTGATAATCAAGAAAACTTTCATTTTTCTGTCGGTAACGAAGCATTAGTTTATTTGACCTTCATACATCTTTAGTAATTTTTAACCAGAAATTTTTTTTCTCGTTACCACCTTCGTGTGATACATTTTATTATCGCGTTATTTGCGAATGCTACATACATCACTCGATGCAATTCAACAACCACGTTTGTGTTCAGTTTGTATTTGCTTGGTAAACACACTTTAAAAAAAATTCTGGCCTTCAAAAATCAAACCGAGATTTTTAAAATTTACAATGATAATTTTTTTTCAATAATATAACCAAAAATATAAATTTAACAAATCAAGGTGGATCATAGTAGTTTTCAAAATTCTTGTTATGGAAAAAAGAAAAAAGACCTGATACAAGATCTCATACTGAAAAACTTCCTATAGCTGTGTGTCAAACACATTCTATGGTAATTGAGCATGGATATTAGTGTCCTATACTGAAAAAAAAAGCCATAGATTATAGGGTCGTAACAGAGTTCTGTGTGGTATCATATTAGGCAACTCCTATATTTGCGTGAAAAAAAAAACCCCGAATAGTCCAAACAAGTTCAATGTGAATTTATTTGTATTTGGAATCATATACCATATTTACCAGAGTGATGGCTTGACTTCTGAATGATCGTATACATCTTGCATTCATTCAGGTGGCATAGTTTGGCAACGGAATGCATCTGGAATCCGGAATCAATTTTAAGAGAAGTAACAGCAATTCGAAAAATCTACCAAACGGCAAAAATGCAAGTATTTGTCGATGAAGAAGACGTGATGGGAAAAAATCCATTAATAATTGTTTTCCTCCTTAGTTTGTAAAATCGATAAAATACGTATATTTTATGGGAGAACTGTGAAAATTGGTTAGTAAGCTATGCAGTTTCATAAAATCATGACCAGAAAACTTCATGCAGTTACACAAAAAAAGTGTAGCCATTCTAAATTGGTTAAATATAGACAATTAAGGTGGATCCTATGTAGATTAATAATGATAAATTGTTAATTTTTATTATTTTTTATTTATTTCATATGGTGGATTAATAGAAATAAATGAGCGCCGAAAACAAAAATAAAAAATATGAAGGAACCTTAATAATTAGTACAATCTTTCAACAGATTAATTTACTAGCGCTAATATGGCTCCAGCAAAAGATTTTATATAAGGCAGGAAACTATGAAAGTCTATAATCCATATCCATAAATATCAAAGAAATTTGCAAAAGGATAAAAAAAATTTTTATTTCACCAGCACGATGTAGCGAAAAGGAATCCTAGTTTTCCGGAACTCCATATAGATACATAAAAACAAATGTTATACTCAGATATGCTAATGATACTTGGCCAATAAGGCAGAACTGCATAAGTTGATATGTGTTTGAAGTTGAACAACAAGTTGATGTTCATCAATTGGACAATCATCAACCGAATTTTGGTTGATCATAATTGTTAATTTGCACAATTCACGAAATGGCTAATTTAGAAAATTTGTATAAATTGGTATCAATTAGAAGCCTAACTGAAGATACGAAAACACGAAACAAAAGATTATTAAAAAATTATTAATTAAAAGAAAATTAAGATTTTATTCATAAAAAATCATGTTAAACTTTAATGAAAAAAAATTGCCACAAATTTAAATGTTATTTTCGAAACAATCACCGGGATCAGGTTATTTTGCTTTATGTGACGCAACAATCATTCCTAAAAGCAGAGGTGGACAGTCGGGAGTCTTGCACTTTTGAAATAATTGGAGTCAGGAGCCGGACTTTTAAATTGACTCCCGCAAATACTACAATTTTAAAGTTTGATTAAAACTGCAAGCCAGATCAAAGTAATTTTTGCTTCTCAAATTTTACATCATTTAAAAATTACCTTCTTTAAAAATTTTGCTAAATGATTCAAATTCAACATGTATTAAATTATCTACACAAATAATTTATTAATACTCACACAGGAACTTTAGACATTTCAGTATAAATAATTTAAAAAAATATTCATTCCATAAAACGTACCGAAATGATAAAGAAACGATTTTAAACAAATATTACGTCTTTACTACATTGCATCTTTTGAAATATAGAAAATGAAGTTGTATAACTTTCAAAAATATGTTTGAAAATGTATATATGTTCAGAAATATATTTTTATACATATTTAAAAATCTAATAAAAAAATATATTATAATTTTTAAGAGAAATATAATTTTATGTATTATATTTAATAAATATACTATTTAAGATATATCAAATATATAATATATTTAAAAACATATAATATTAATATATATATTTATATCAAATATGTAATATATTCAATATTTTCTTTATAACATTTGAATGTTGTCTAATCATATTTTCAACGACATTCTGACCTTTTTTGCAATAAAAGAATAATTTAAGTTACGTAAGTTATTATATAAAGACATGTAGAGTAATATATATTTATAACTCTGCCAATAATTATAAACTTGCTTTACAAGTAAATGTGATTAATATTATTGCAGCATTTTAATATGCTTTTGTAAAAGCTATTAATTATAAGGCGCACTTTTGGCATAATTTAATAAAAGAAATTAATAAATATCCATGGAGTTTTTTTCTTATTATTATGAGGTAAATATTTTACACATAATGTTAACGAGATGCCGCCAGTCAAGTTCCGCAAAGTAAAACTTATCATTTTTAATGCAGTTATTTTATAAACTATTTATATCCGCAATCGTGTGAAAAATCCTTCTCATGGCATTAAAAAAAAAAAAAAACAGTGCATAAGATTTGTATTGAAAACAATAATTCTTTATAAATAGCATTCATTCCATTCTAAATTATACGCTGATATTTTGCAAGTAGCTTTCCTTCCAATCTAAATTATACGGATAAACTTTGCAAAAAAAATGTTTTAATGAATGCTTTTAATCCACAAAATCACACACACACACAAAAAAAACCCAGACTACTACCATCTTTACAAACATGTAAAAAATCTTTCAAAAAATGTTTGCTTGATAGTTAGTATTTATTATAAAAGGTGGGGAATCGGAATAAAAAGTCTGCTTAAAAATTTAATTTTTATTTTTCCAAAATTTTAGGAATGAATGCTAAAATTAAATGCTAAGGAGGCAATTCATGTGTAGCCTTCAATAATATAAATCAGCAGCAAAGACAGTGACTGCTTTAGCTGCAAACTAAATACTGTTTCAGCATCGAGGTTTATAAAAAGCTGTTTCGGATGAAAAATAATAGAATATCTTTTAAAAGGTATTCTGTTCTTAAGAATAGAAAAGATTTAATGTATTGCATATATATCATCTTTGTTTTTAAAGTGCACACTTTTCATTTTCTTACTATTGTATAATATTTCTTTACACGGATATCCTTTAAGTTAGTACAAATACTACAACCTTAAAATTGGGGAAAAAAATGTTTGTTAATTCAAAAATTTCTATATAGATATAACTTTTTTTTCCAATAACTCTCAGTCAATTTATTTTAGAAATTTTCTAAATCCGTCAGTCAAGATCGTTGTTTAAAAAATTAAGTCAAGAGTCAACAGTCGCAAATTTTTTTGACTGATTCACCACCGATATTTATTGGACTTTAAGAATCCGAAATACTTGGACGAATACTTTTAATCCAACAAATTCAAAATACTTTCAATTTTTTTTTTTTTTTACATGCACCCCCACGTGGCCGGTCCCTCACCCCTAAAAACGTATTCCACTTACCCCTGGCTCTAGAGCGTCCGTCGAATGCATGCTCTCGCGATGCTATTGGGTCTGTCCGGTGACGCAAGCGCGCGCAAAACCGGAAAGCTTGTTTTTCAACCCGTTATGTGTTGTTCTATTACGCAGTTGGCCGTTTAACTCTGCCGCAGCCCTGACCCACTAACGCGCTTGTTTACCACCACTCTTCGCGAGAGGTATGCTAATTCCTCCCGTTGCGGTTGCCGTTACGTTGCCGCGTCATTTCCCATACAGTGCTCGGAGACGGTTTTTCCGTTCTTCTTCTTTCTCTGCGGTTTCCAGACAGAGATAACCGAGTTCATTGAGAAGATTCAACTCGCAGTCCACCCCTCCACCCCCAATAAAAAAAAAATTTTTTTTTAAGGCGCGAAAGGACTTGTAAATTGAATTGCATGAGAAAAGGGCAGTGATAATGGAAATAAAAATTAAAACGATGACGTAATAACCCACGTGCTGCTTAACAAAGTTATTATTTGGTATTGTAGATTGAAGTGTTTGAGGCATGGGTGGGTACTCAACAAAAACCTTTTTAGACTCCTGCGTAGTATTTTTCCCGACTTTTTACTCCTCTAGTCGAATTTTTGATACCGACTCCTGACTCTTTTCTGTCCTGTTATGAATTAACTTCATGTTCTTTACTTATCGATTTAGAAGACATGGTGAAATGAATTCAATGACTTCTATTGAATTATAAAAAAAGTAATTTTTTCATAACTAAATTATCTTTTTACGATTTTAGAAGTAAGGTATTAGCTGGATTTGGTTTGTCGCTCTACGGTCACTTTTTGCACGCTTTAGGCTAATTAGACAGAGACCTACAGTTTAACGTGGATCCCGAACTACTAACAAACGTACATGCCACCACCATGCCACATAATCTAGTACTTCATTCATGACTCAGAGGTAAAACACGCAAGCTAGTGCGCGAATGCTTTAAGGTTCGATTTTCCATGAGTTACAATGACTGATTTCAGAAACAAGGACAATCAATGAGGATTTAATCTCATGAATCAAAAGTTAAGCAGCCTGTTGATAGTTTTCTTGCTGGAACTTAAACGGTGGACAATTACCCTTGAAAATAATTTTCACGGTCTTTAAAAAACCCACTTACTCTAAGGGACTCTTTATTGTATTCTACGAGGAATATGACAACCCTCTTGACAAAAAAAAAATTATTTATTTATTTATCAATACTTCCAACTCATATTCTTCATAATTCCTCTTTCACTTAAATTACAAATGTTGCAAAAAAGTAAAGAAAAAAAATTGAACATGATATGTAATATACTTACTATGCATATCATGAGGATATATCAAATTTAATATTTAGTTTGAAAAACCAAAAGTGAATATTACCATTGTTGAGTTAATGATTCTGACAATTAACATATCATTAAAAGATAAAAACGAATTCAAGATTAAGATCTATTTATAATTTACAATCATAGTGATAATAACAGCTGACATGCTTTTTCTGGAGAAAATGTGAGGATGTTAAAGCAATTTGCAATTGTATATGATGTCATCTCGGAAGTTTCTAATGAAGCTTCACGATGCAATATTTTGAGCACAATGAAATAGAAGCATCAAATAGAATTTGGCACACTATCAACATTAGCGCAAGTAAACTAAAAATTAAAAAAGGAAATATTCAAGAGTTTCTGTGTCATTAAAATTGCGTGCACAAAACTGGTATATGCTAATGAAACTCGAACATCTGTAAGGAAATATATTGGATTTCATATTCAATATTTTTAATAACTACAAAGTATTTGTTTAGTTAATAATCAATTCATATTCAATATTTTTAATAATTACAAAGTATTTGTTTAGTTAATAATCAAACAGAAATACGACTAAAAAATTTTTTTTGTGAAATAATATTTTGTAAGTGTAACAGCAAAGTGCTAATTTTAATAGCTATTGAAATATTCTTTATCGATTTAAGCATTTTATAGAAATTTGTGCGTAGACTAAACGTCAATTTTTTTTTGTAAAGTTCTCACCAAATCAATCTTAAACACTATTATTTTAAACTCAAATATTTTTTGGGATATCTTCAATTGAATTGTAGGTTATTTTTGATTGCTATATTTTCCTGTTATTTATAAGCAGCTTCTAAATTTAACCAAAGCTCAAAATATTGAGCTTTCAATTATAATAGGATATAAATATTCACCCCGCCCCTACTTAAGTTGATAATTACTTGACTTTTTAGGCCAGCATTGCATGTCTGGTCATAAATAGTTGGTTTCGGATATTGCCATGTACTGTACCCACATTAGATGCTTATCACATACAAAAAAGTTCCAGTCTCTGCAGTAGTATTTCCAGTACAGCCGATCGTTGATGTATTGTTTGCGGGCCATCTCCTTTAAGTTCCCATGCACGAGATTGCGTTACAGAAAAGTGCTCTTACAATGTGGGCTAGCTAATAATAAATGATGATTTATAAATACTTTGCCCGGAGTGTTTATATAGCCTCGGAATGTAATGCGTGGAACTGATAGATGCATCTTTTAGTTTGGTTTGTCGCTCCACGGTCATTTTGTGCACACGAGGGTTAAACAGACCGTTAGCTACAGTTTAAAGTGGATTCCGAATCACCAACAAACACCCATACCACCGTCAGGATTCGAAGCCTGTGATACAAAGGCCAGAGCGCTAGCCAATTGGCCACTGGGCCGCAGATATCTTTTAAGTTTTCGTGCACGAGGTGCATTGCAGAAAAGCGCTCCTACAGTGTCGGCCAGCTGTAAATGATCATTTCTTAATACTTTGTCAGGAGTATTTGTATAGTCATACACTGAAGTGACAAAAGTCATGGGATACCTCTTAATATCGTGTCGGCCCTCCTTTCGCCCGGCGAAGTGCAGCAATTCGACGTGGCATGGACTCAACAAGTCGTTGGAAGTCTTCTGCAGGAATATTGAGCCATGCTGTCTCGATAGACGTCCATAATCGTGAAAGCGTTGATGGTGCAGGATTTTGGGCACGAACAGACCTCTCGATGATGTCCCATAAATGCTCGATGGGATTCATGTCGGGCGATTTAGGTGGCCAGATCATTCGTTGGAATTGTCCAGAATGTTCTTCAAACCAATCGCGAACAGTTGTGGCCCGGTGACATGGCGCATTGTCATCCATAAAAATCCCATCGTTGTTTGGGTACATGAAGTCCATGAATGGCTGCAAGTGATCTCCAAGTAGCTGAACATAAGCATTTCCAGTCAATGTTCGGTCCAGTCGCACCAGAGGACCAAGTCCATGCCATGAAAAAAACAGCCCACACCATTACGGAGCCACCACCAGCTTGAACAGTGCCTTGCTGACAGTTTGGGTCCATGGCTTCGTGGGGTCTGCGCCACACTCGAACCCTACCATCAGCTCTTACCAACTGAAATCGTGACTCATCGGACCAGGCCACGGTTTTCCATTCATCTAGGGACCAACCGATATGCTCACGTGCCCACGAGAGTCGCTGCAAGCGATGTCGTTCTGTCAGTAAAGGCACTCGAGTCGGTCTTCTGCTGGAATAGCCCAAGAAAGCCAAATTTCTCCGCACAGCTCTAACAGACAAGTCCCTTGTACGTCCCACATTGATTTCTGCGATTATTTGACGCAGTGTTGCTTGTCTATTAGAATTTACGACTCTTTGCAGACGTCGCCGGTCTCGGTCGTTAAGTGCAGGCGGTCGACCACTGCGCTGTCCATGGTGGGATGTTATATGCCTGAAATTTCATACTCTCGGCACACTCTTGACACAGTGGATCTGGGAATGTTGAATTCCCTAACGATTTCCGAAATGACATGACCCATGCGTCTAGCTCCAACTAACATTCCGCTTTCAAAGTCTGTTAATTCCCGTCGTGCGGTCATCATCACGTCAAAACCTCTTCACATGAATAACTTGAACAGAAATGAAAGCTCTGCGAAAGCACTGCGCATTTATACCTGTTCTACGCGATGCTACTGCCATCTGAAAATTTGCATATTGCTATCCCATGACTTTTGTCACTTCAGTGTAGTATCATGTAATACGTAATACATATATCAACAATATTTTTTTCCCATTTTCACCTCGATGAAAAAGTGGTTTCATTACAGAAGTGGGCCCACATGTAATCTTTACATTATGTATGAAATTTTGAAATATGCCAAGTATGAGCTGGTTAGAACTCAGAAGATGAGTTTTCGGAAGAAGTTAGTACGGTTTCTTTCTTTTGAGATTAATTAGACTTCTTAAAATGATAGATAAGTGTGCGCTTGGCAACCTACTCTAGTGTCTTCAAGAAGTTCTTATGTTTTTCCGTTGTGACAAAAATGTGAACAAGTTAACCTAAAAAAGAACTTCTGGAAAGCTACTTTTGATTTAACGGATGAAGTGAAATAGCACTGTTGGTTCACACAGAATTTGCAGCAAATACGATGCGACACTGGTGAGCGCTTTCAAGGTCAAACCCCCGGGAAAAAAAAGCTATACAAATAATTGTTCAAGTTTTCTCAGAGTGCTTAGATCAAATTAAAATGCACCGATGTCTTTTTGCAATCCCTTATAAACTTTTCCTTTGTTCAACACTGTCAAAGAAGCCCATTTCACATCTTTACAACTGATGTAGGCAGCCTACGTGACTTTACATCAGTTTACAACTGATGTGGGCAACCTGCAGCCATGACCTTTCCCTCGCGGGAAGGATTCAAGGAGTGATGAGACAACAGCTGCAAAGTGCACAGTTGACTTTGGCCCGTTCGCAAGTGCGTCAACTTTCAATTTGGCACGCGACTCCACAACAAAAGCTCAGCAAATCCCTCGCAACTTTCTAACGAAAATCTTAAAGGGACTCAAATATTAATCAGGAAATCAGGTTGAACAAATCAACTTAACAAATTGTGTCTTTATAATTTTTGTTTTCCATTTATGCCTAATAATATTCAACATCTGTCGAAAACATTTGCTTTGTCCTATGAAAGCCCCGGTCTCCATAAGAAAAGTTTAATGTAGACCAAGGGTGTCCACTTTTTGCATTCCGTGCTCTTCATTCAAAGAAAGAAAACAATTTTCTCTGGCAAC
This sequence comes from Caerostris darwini, assembly GCA_021605075.1. Classification (NCBI taxonomy): domain Eukaryota; kingdom Metazoa; phylum Arthropoda; class Arachnida; order Araneae; family Araneidae; genus Caerostris; species Caerostris darwini. The sequence goes on from BPLQ01014262.1 coordinate 406,647, forward strand.
GCATAAAATGTACTAATTCAACATTATTAAAAAAAAATGCAAATAAAATCTATTTTTTCATCATAAATAGAAAAAAATTGTGAGGTATAATTGATTCTTTATCAGGAAATTTTTCTTCAAATCCTTGAACAGTTGACGTATTTTTTATCAAAATAGTACTCCTTGTGTCCTATATAACAACTGATGAATTTAATTTGGTTACCTGAAACAAAAAGCAGAAATGTGTCCGCCGACAAGGCCTTTTTTTTGGGTTAAGAAATCTCTTTAAATCACAGTTCATAAGCAGAAAAAGTAAATTCTTGTTATATAAAACCCTTATTAGACCTATTTTCGTCTATGGCTCTGAAACTGGGACGTTGGCAAGACCTTATAAGGCCCATTTGGGCCTATTGGAGCGGAAGATTTCAAGGGCTATTCTTGGAGGTGTTAGGGAAAGGGATTATTGGAGAAGACGGTACAACGCAGAAATATATAAAGGCTATACAGACCCAGATATTATAAAATTGATTAAGATCAATAGATTAAACTGGGTTGCTTATTATGCATTTAAAATGAATGATTTAAACCCTGTGTAAAAGTTCGTTCAGGCAAAGCCACAGGGACAAAGAGGAGAGACGCAGTTGAAAAATATTTTGCTCTACTAAATGTTAAGAATTGGAGGAATTGTCACCCAGAGGAAGGCATGGAAATCTCTTGAAAGAAAAGCCTTGATCCACTCTGGGCTGTCGTGCTGTTGGTGATGAATTTAATTTGTCCCTTAATAATAGTAGCAAAAGAAAATAAATAAATATACAACGCAACATTTATTATAAAAAAAACAAGATTAAATTAAACAATAAATTAAAAATATTACTTTTTTTTTTTTTTTTTTTTTGGAGTGTTCAAATAATTTGTGGTTTTTTCAATCATTTCGTTACTGCATGTTAAATTTATTGAAAGGATGCGCAGCTCTGCTTTCTCTATACGCTTGAGCTTAAAATGGATATGGATTTCCTCGTTTTATTATCAGGTGTGAAAAGGTTGCTATCCTGATTAGAGATCCGTGGAGTCTCCTGAAAAGTGAAGCTATTAAATAAAAAAATAAATAAGAGTATAAATTATTTAGAATAGATTCATTTCCTCGTACAACATGAGAAATTTCCATTTCAAAAACTCTTATTTGAAGTAAACGCTGATTTTCAAGTGATTTTAGCCATGTGTTTTTAAAACTGGCAGGAAATATGTCTTGTCATCTATAACGATTACCCATGTCAAGTCACGTGCTCTATAGTACCATTTTGAATTGTGTGACTTTTCAAAATAGAAACAGATTGTTATTTCAATATCCTCAAAGTGGTGTCTAAGGATTAGTTCATGTTTATAAAAGTTAATTTATCCATTGCGTAACAGACTTCTCTGTCTGTGTTGGGTAATGCTTCTTGTAGTATTTGTTTCTTCATGAAGCTCTACATTGTTAAATTTTGTACTGAAAGGCTGCTCAGTTCATAATAACATGGTAAAACATTAAAAATCTTTCAAACGTTTTTTAGCTACAGTTACAAATGTGAATTGACTTGATATCGCCATTTCTGAGGAGAGGTTTCAAATATAAATTATATTTTTATTGAATGCTATTGTACATTGTAGCATTTTTTACCCACGGGAAGAGTTTGGGCATTTCATTCCCATGAGAGAGGAATATATGTTATTTGAAAAGCATATAATAATAACTCATCACTTACATTTGACAATAGACAAACAGTTTTGTGGGCAATTATATTAAGTACAATTAGAGATTTGTACTAATGAGAAACACCTGTCACTCTAATCTGATAGCAGATACTCAGTTTCATGTATAAGGAGATTCAGGAAATTAGCGAATGTCTGTGCGACCTTCACAGGTCGAAACAACTACAGTTTGAATATGAACTATACCATAAGTTGTTCTATCGTGATTGGTGACAGACCACTGAGAAAGACCAATGAGAGGGCCTACTCCAATGTGAGGGAGTTGATCCCCACCCCTCTTGACTAATTTTTTTAAAAGGAGGTTTTGGGAGAAGAAAAGAGAGCTCTTCAACAATTTGATCAGAAGTGTTGTTTTTCTTTTTTTTCTCTGAAGTGACTGAACAGGCCGGAGTTTCTGCCTGTTTTTCAAAGTGAACCCCTTGTGGTTTCATGTATCACGCCGTGTGATAGTTAAAATCTGCCACAGACCAGGCAATTCGATTCGACGTAGACTCGAGAAATCTGAAAAATTTCCGACTTTGGAGTGAACTGTACTTGTGATTTAATCGTGCACTTGTGCTCAAATTTATATTTTTAATTTTCATTTCTTTATATAATAATCCATAGTTCCTTATATATATATATAATAAAAATTCCCATGTATCTGAAAGTGGCCCTCTTCTTGAAGCCATTATAGTCTAATAAGCTCTAATAATCTAAGTCTAGGCTTCAAAGGTCTAATAATATATGCCGAGACGTTACAAAATCCATTTAATACAGTTGGTTTGCTGTATCCGTGATCATACAGCCCTTAAAAGTTAATTTCTCAAAAACATTTTGTGTAAAAAGTATCCGGAATTGTTAAAAAAAAATTACAAAAAACAAAATGAATTTATTCATCAAAATTTATTTTGTCGCCTTCTTATAGAGTACTATGACAATTCTTGATTCAATAATTTTTTATCCTGTACAGCGCTCGATGCAATGCTTTCCCCTCGTACATTTATAGTGGGCTTTATTGAGATGTGGCCTTCAGTTCCTTCAGCGAATTGTCTTTTATGGTCTCAACCGAGTCAAAACGATTTCCTCGAAGGGGTCATTTTTAACTCTGGAAACAGAAAAAAGTCACTCTTACTGAATTGACAAATATTAAGCTTATTTATTTAATGCCGTTTTTTCATAATGGCCAGCACAGAAGAATTTAGTGCATTGGACCATAATAATAATTTTGTCCAATTTTGCCAAATTTGAACAAGAAATATTCATTTATTTATTTTAATGTTCATTTTTTACGATTGCTTTACAATCTAATTTAACAATAGCATCAATTTCTTTCCTATGAAATATTGTTTAAAAACTCGATTGGTTAATTGAACGCGATTGGTTAAGTTAAAATATGAAATTTTCTAAGCATCTAATAACTATTAAAAATTTAGAAATGATTCAGTGGAATGGATGACATTATAGCGATGGGTATTCATAAGTCGTAAGCAATGATAATCATCATCGGCGCAACAGCCCCATGGTGGGACAAAGGCAGTTTGCTTTCGAGACAGGAGATGTTTCCTTTTTACGGGGTAGGATTGTCAGCATTACGCCCAAAGCTCTACAGCCATATTAGACCATTACTACTACTACATCACACCACATCATTGTGCCTAAAGCAGCGTGGCCCTTTACTGTTTGGGAATGATGTGGGTGAGAAGAAGATTGATTGGGTTCTGTAACTCTCTACGATCATATGAGACCGGGACCTACGGCTAAAGTGGATTCCGAACCACTATAGACATCCATGGAACCGCCGGGACTCCAACGCGAAACCTGAGGAACAGAGAGCCAGAGCGCTAGTCACTTGGCCATCAGGTCCCAAGCAATGATAAATCTCTGTTAAATAAAATTTCTAATTAGAGTATTTAGAAGAAATGGAAGACAACAGTATCAATTGCAAAAAGCCTTCAGTATGCATAATGCAATGTGATATGTTTGACAGATTCATTTAGTTCGGTGAAAAAGTTAGGTTTAAGTGAAGTAAAAAAAATTTACTTATTAGCCAAATTTCAAGATTTGGTTTGGTGTGTCGCTCTACGGTCATTTTGTGCACACGAGGGTTAAACAGACCGGGACCTACAGTTTAAAGTGGATTCCGAACCACAATAAACATCCATGCCACCTGACGCCTGTAATACCAAACGCCAGAGCGCTATCCACTTAGCCACCAGGCCGCTCCAAATTGGAATTGAGAGAAAATACTCATACATATATTTTGATGTTCCTGTTCGTCAATGTTTTGCAACCATTACCATAAAGCATTATTCAAACGTTTTGGCTGTGGCTTTACTGTAAGAGAAGCGAGAAACCCGATTTCTTTCACGTGTATACCTTCGTGGCTCCTCACAACACACTCGAAATAAAAAAAAAAGTCTTCAGACGACAGCAGAGTGTGAGAACCTCTTTCATTCTGTGTTTTCTGTTTTGCCCCAGAGAGATGCAAACATAGCCCCGCGTCGTTGCATCCGCGCGACTTGTACGGGACAGAGAAGCTCGCGGGGCTAAATTTAGGGTCGGGACGCTCTATTTTGCGACGACGAATTAAGGTCAGGTACAAGTGGCGATGAACTGCGCATCGCTTTCCAGAGACGACTTTTTTTTTCCACTTGGAAAGAGTTAACGAGGCGAATTCTCTCACTCTCAATGAAATCTGATTTCAGACAGCACTTAGAAGGCTCGATTTTCGCATAACTTTGTCGAAAAGGTATCTGTACTTAGTTTTAAATACTTAGGATCGGAAATGAATTGTCAAAATGATGCCTTACCTGAAATAAACAGAATTGCTTCTGCCAATAAGGTGTTTTTTGGGTTAAGAAATCTGTTTAGATCACAGTTCATTAGCAGAACAACTAAATTCTTGTTATACTATATAAATCCCTTATTAGACCTATCTTGGTCTATGGCTCTGAAACTTGGACTTTGGCAAGATCTGATTAGGCCGACTTGGGTCTATTGGAGTGGAAGATTTTAAGGGCAATTCTTGGAGTAAAGTGATTGTTGGAGAAGACGGTACAAAGCAGAAATATACAAATGCTATAAAGACCCAGATATAATAAAATTTATTAAGATCAATAGAATGAATGATTTAAACCCTGCGAGAAGGCTCGTTTTGGCAAAGCCACAGGGACAAAGAGGAGGAGGATGACCCATGTGACGATGGATAGACGGAGTTGAGAAAAATTTTTGCTGTACTAGAGGTTAAGAATAAGTGGACCCTTGTCACTCAAAGGAATGCATTAAAATCTCTTCAAAGGAAAGTCTTGGTTCACTATGGGCTGTCATGCTATTGATGATAATTGACGAAAAGATATCATTAGCTTCTTTCTGACATGCCTATGCATCAACAACCTGAGAATCAGTTGCATCAGTTCAGTAATATTGGAGTTGAAACATCGACGTCGAAATTTTATCATCATTACTATAAAATTACGAACACTGGCGAAACTTTAGACTTCAGTTCAACCAATGCATGAATGTGGTATTATTATAATTACGCACTGGTTACAAGACAAATTATTATTAATGATTTGTTTAATATAAAATACCATAATATGTTTAAAATTATGGTGTCGCATTACGATGCCAATAAATCCCATAACAAATCAAGTCAAATAAGCAAATAAAAATTGATTAAACTTGAATTATTTACATAATTATTAAAAAAACATCTTTGACGCCTGTAATTTATTTTTGTAAAATCATTATTTTATTGTTTTTAGGCAGTAAAATATGCCAAGAGTAAATTTAGTCAAATAAACTAAAAGTCGCTGTATAATGCCAATAAAAATATTAGTCAAATTGACTAAACATTGTGAAATAAGCGAATTGTTGCTGTATAATACCAATAAAAACGTAAATAAAATAAAATAAAAATTATCAAACAAACTGAACGTTGCTGTATAATTACAATGCGAACATTATTCAAATAAACTAAACTGTCAAATAAATAAAACGTTATTGGATAAATCCACTAGAAATGTTAGTTAAATAAATAAAACATTGGTATATAATGCCGATAAAAACGTTAATCAAATAAACTAAACGTTGTCAAATAAACTGAACGTTGCTGTATAATTCCTATACGAACATTAGACAAATAAACAAAACGTTACTGCATAAATCGAATAGAAACGTTAATCAAATAAACAAAATATTGGTATATAACGCCAAGAAAAACGTTAATCAAATAAACTAAACATTATCAATTAAACTGAACGTTGCTGTATTACAATCCTAACATTAGTCAAATAAACAAAACGTTACTGCATAAATTCAAAAGAAACGTTAATGAAATAAACAAAACATTGGTATATAATGCTAATAAAACGTTAATCAAATAAACTAAGCATTGCCAATGAACAAAACATTGCTTTATAATGCCTTTAGAAACGTCAGTAAAAATAAATAAATGTTATCAAATGAGCAAAACGTTGCTTTATAATGCCTTTAGAAACGCCAGGGAAAAAATAAATGTTGTCAAATAATCAAACCATTTCTGTATCATGCCAATAGAAACGTTAGGTAAATAAATTAAACATTGGACAAGACATTGCAGTATAATGGCAATAGTTATGAAATATAAACAAGCCATTATATTCGAAAGGAGATATTCAATGTTGTATTATTTCGCAAAGAACGGCGGCTCCGCATGGAGGGCAAGGGGGAGGGGGTGGGGGAAGGCATCACAGTTTGTTTAGCGCATGTCTGTGCTATCAAACATGAAACAGAATAAAATGTTTCGAATAGTTTTTTTCTTCCATTGCTTAATCGAATACCCAGAGACAACATTTCATTTTCATTTTCTTTCTTATCCGAGTGCTATGGTTACCATTGCATCGCTTCATCGAAATATTGAAAACGCATGTCATTTTAAAAATAAGGTTGATAGCGAGGCTGTTTTATCTCGTTCTTATCGGGGGCTGATTTTTATTGTTCCGATAAACACAATGTGATACTTAAACCATCGGTTGGGTTGCGAAAAATGTTTTCAGGCGTCTGATCACCTTTTTTTTTTTTCTTTACTCTTCAGAGTTCATCGTACAGGAATATTTTACACTCCGATGAGTGATAATCGCTTTACTCGAATGAAATTTCTATGCAAAAAGAAAATCTATTGTAATGATAATTCTATTTGAGAAAAGTCATGAACTTTTCATGCTACACTTCGAGAACACTAACTCCAGCATTGGCCCGGGTAGCTCATTTTTCAATTTAGTATATATTTCACAAAAATGAAAAGAAATTTAATTGTTTTTAAATATGAATATATGAAAAATGTGTTACACAGAGAGCTTTTAGTTGTAGAAAGTTGAGCAAGACGTTTGATTGCACAAGGCGTTTGATTTTAAAGACGATTTTACACGATGATTGATTTTGAGACGATTTTGAAGATTGTACAAGACGATCGATTTTGAAGGCGATTGCACAAGGTATTTGATTTTCAAAATGATTTTACAAAACAATTGATTTTGAGACAATTTTAAAGATGATTGATTTCGAAACGATTTCGAAGTCTATCGTACAAGACGATATTTTTAGACAATTTAAGACGATTTGTAAATATAATGCCTGAATTATAAATTTCAATTGCGAACTTCATATTACACAAATCATCACGTAAGCATATTTCTCAATTATATTTACCATATACACTTTGTGCACAAGATTATATTTAGGAAAAGAACGTTGGTTTTGAACATTTGAGAAATGAACACAGCGAGCATTGCATTTGTCCAGTCAAAGACGATTGGGGAAAATAACTCATAATAAATGCTTCAAACCATTTCGAAATAATTAATACTTCATTTTATGTTACTGCAAATTTATACAATACAATTTTAAAAGTATATGCTATATTCCTATAAAATTTGAAATTTAAATTTCTTTATTCCAATCCATTGTCATACTATGAATCAAAATGTATTGATAGCTCATTGATACAACGAATGTCAAATCATTTCACCCTTCGCAAGTGTAGGAGCAAGATACAAACTCTTGAGGTGAAAAAAATGTAGAAAATACGACGGAAACACTGTACCGAAAGATGAAGTGAGCAATAAACACAGCTTCTCCGGTAAATATTTTTAACCGCTCTGTCTCAGTGAGAACAATGCCAATTTTTTCTTTCAGCGACAGCTCTGATCTTGACTGTGGTAGCCAGGAATAACATGTTGGTTAGTACGTCGGGTTTCCGTACTGAGGTGTCTCAGTCTGAAACCCAATAAGCTATGCGGACGGAGCCATGATTTACGATTCCTATGCCAAGGATGATAAATTCTTTCGTTACATACTGTGGGAGGAAGATGGTTTGGTTTGTCGATCTACGGCCATTTTGTGCATACTTTAGGCTCATTAGATCGGGACCTACAGTTTAACGTGGAGCCAGTTGGCCATCAGAGCTCTGGGAGGAAGATGAAAGCCATTCTCAATTGACGAAATAGCAATGCCCATATCAAATTGTGATGGCATCCATTTGAAGCAATGGCAACCTCTTTTTTCTTATTAAATCTACAGTTCGACAACCGAATGTATGGAAAATTGGCAAGCGTTCAAGTCGGACGGTTTCAAACAAAGAGGCTTAATGGGGTAATTTTGGAAAGATTTTGAATTACAATAAAATAGATTTTAATTTTTAATAATGATTGAAATTTTAAATTAAATAATATCAAAAGAAAAATTAAATGAAAAGAATTCCACGCTAACTATTAAACTCTTTTTTTTCTTCAAAACTTGCTTTGGACAGCATATATCCGCATATCCTCCCTATCAAGTAATCGATTCGTCTGTTTCCGCTTTAAAACGGATGTAATCATAACTCAAGTTGAATAACCTCAAATGAAGATTTTCAATAGTAGGTCTTAACTATTTTTTTTATGCTTGTCAAAGATGGAAGGAGTGAGGGGCTAAGGGACAAACAAACATCAATCCAAATAACCACCATCTTTACCCCCTCCCCCTCCCAAAAAAACATCAATCGAAATGAACGCCATTTTTTATATCATCCCCAAGGAAACATCAAGAGAGATGTAAACTGTAGGTGCAGTTTATAATATTTTCATGTAATTCAGCAATTTTATAAAAAAAGAATTGATGAAATTTTCATTCAAATAGGGTTAATTTAATGGTTATGCAGAACTCAAGGTTACCAATACGTGAACTAAAATTATTTATTATTCATCGGATTTAATATAAAAATAGTTAATGCACATTTAAAGCATGTAATTCTGTACCTCATTTTAAAATCAACAGGACAAGGATTTAAATACAACATTGCGGGTGCAAGAAACTGGATGAAAATTTACAACGAAAAGCTTTTAAGTACATGCTCAAACTTATCTATTAAATTTTATCCTCCTTTATGTAAAGACTTGGAAACTACAGTTCCTTTTTTTTTTTTTTTTTTTTATGACAAAGGCTCTCTTATTGTTCTACGGTCATTTTGTGCACCGGGACCTATAGTTTAACGTGGAACCTGAAGCCTGTGATACCAACGGTCAGAACGCTAGCCAATTGGCCATCGATGACAAAAGTAAAATGCAACAGAAAAATATTGCAGACATTTAAATTTTTTCCTTCAATTTCAAATATATATATATATTTGTTTTCGAAATATTAGTTTTTCTGTGATTAATCAGAATGTTTCGTTGTTTTCCATAGTGAATATACATAATATACTTCCACAGTAGTTGGGCCTCTTTGATCTTGAATATAACTGTAGGTATTTTTTAATTTGTTTTACTTAAAAATTCTAATTACAATTTTTCTTGTGTGTGTGTGTGTTTTTTTAATTTTTTTTTATTTATTATTATATTTTGTAACAAGTTCAAGGTTTCTTTATAAATAAATAAAAAAAAATTTTATCTAATAAAAAAATTATCTTATAAAATTTTATCTTAAATTAAATCTTAAATAAAAAGATAAAAATAAATAACAATATTATAAAAGATTGTCATTAATCTAAAAAATAAAAATCTTATTTACAAATACATAATTCGAAATAAAGTGCCGAAAGCATAAATGCCATTCATCAAGTTAATGATACAAAAATTGTATTTAATATTTTATTGTGCTCGATTGATTTAAAAAGATGTATTCTTTTCAAATTTTTCTTTGTTCAAAACAGATCGTTTAAAAAGCACTATTGCAATTAATGTCTATAATTCTATATCGAGAAAATATCTGAGCGAAAGAGTATCTATCCCCCCCTTTATTTGTCCTCAAATAAAAGTACACCATTTCTCCTTTATATAAAATTCAGGTAATAAATACTTTGAATCGGAAATGAAACGATGTTAAAAGCAGCTTCGATTTCCAGTTTGATGTTGCGCAATTCCTTATTCATCGACTTTCTGGAGTCGAAAGGGTGATATATTTCTCTGGAAGATAACTCAACCACCCCGTCCCTTAGAGGCCAGGCTGCGGTCAGTGCAGTAATCTGTCCTTCGCTCCAGTCTGCAATGGTTTCGCAAGAGCACAAAAGAAATTCCAGAATTTCCAAAGAAATGGGCTTTCGAGAAATTTTTCCCTTTCCCTCGCACAATGCAATAGATAGTGTTTCGAGGTCTTCGGGTTGGTTCCGTTCAACGAGAGCGACTCGACGAGAAACGTGAACGAATTGCAAATAATTCTAATTTAATAGAGGAGGAGGAACATGTCCACGCTTACATCACGTTCAGTTGATTAAAATTCCTTTTTCATTTCTCTTATCTTCCTTCGCGCTGAATGTATCGTTGTGTTTTGTTTCATTTTATTCACTGAATTAGCATGTTCATTCAATTTATGACTGAATGCTTTAAGAATATATTCCACATATGAGACATTAGATCAGGTGTGGCCAACCCAAATCATCTTGCGGGCCACTTTGGAAATGCATCATAAATCTGGGGACCGGATCTAAAATTATAGATCCCCCTATTAGATTGGGACCCACTATAGACATTTTTTTGGAGTGAAAAACCGACACAGAATGAATCATTATTATTGCGTTTACTATTATTCTTACATATAAATATACAATAAATTAATAATGATGATACTATACGCACATTGAAAAGAAATACATAACACAAAAAATTAAATATTAAAAAATATATAAATAGAAACGAAATAAAAAAATGAAATCATTAAAAATATTTATTTTACGAGGGCGATATTTGTTTCTCCACTCATCACGAGTTCGAAGAATATAATTTAATTATTCTGCGAATTCATAAGTGTAAACTCATCAATAAAACAGGCACTATCTGTCCTATATTCCCAAGAATATTCATTTAAATTAGAATTTAATTTATTAGAATTCATTTAAAATCCAAGTTCATTTTTCCTCATTATTTCGACTGTTCATTTTTGAATATAGGGATGCACACATAATGTATTTTTTTTAATACACTGGTTTTCACTTATAAAAAAATATAATTGTTTCAAATATAATTTTAAAAGTGTGATAAATTTCACGGACCAGAAAAGTAGTCAAGGTGGACAGCGGGTTGGCCACCTCTGCACTAGATGATTTTGCTATAGAACGAATCAATATTCCTTGCATTAAAATGACTCAACATTCAAATCATTTTTATTCAATAAAAATAGACTAAATTAGTAAATTAAATCTTTGTGAATAATGCAAGAAAAGGACAATCAATAATTTTATATTATTTTTTTAACGATATCGATACTTTTGATCGAAGGAACTGTGAAAATATAGAAAACACATAATAATTAAAAAATCGGAATTTTTTTTTTGATTTGGCATGTTATTAATTTGATTAAGAATTCATATTTTTTAAACGATTTGTATTTGGATTATATTAATTCTATTCTATTAAAACTTTTATTAAATGGGAATACTACTTTTTATCAATTATTTAAAATCATTAATATTATTCATTCTACTTCAACTACAAGCAGCTTATTAAGAGTTAAATTAATAATTAAGTGTTTAGTATTAAGTATGTTTATTTTCAAATTGCCTTAATTCAAATAAAAAATCAATATAAAAGCAATGTATTTTATCATTTTGTTTATATTGATACATTTATTTCATATCATTTAAATAAGATTGTCATTGCATAAAATGAGATTGCCCTTACATAAATAAGATTGTCATTACATAAAATAAGATCGCCATTACATAAAATAAGATTGCCATTACATAAAATAAGATTGCCATTACATAAATAAGATTACCATTACATTTAATCAATAAAATGCACATGTTTAAGATTAGAAAAAAAAGCTGCATGTGATAACTTGTCAACATAAAAAGTTAAAAATTCAAAACATTATTAAAGAAAAACTTATTTATTAAAACACGCAAGTCTTATTGTTATAAAAAGTAGATTTATCACGATACTTTTTTTGTTGTTGCTAAATATTCTGACTTTCCAATTTCAATGAAAATTAATTATTATAATTTGACGTTAGAACGGTTTAGTTTTAATTTTAATAAAAATATAAGAAACTCATAGTCATTTTAACTTCTTAATTACACATGTAAAAGCCAATTTTTTTTATCGACTCACATTTCAAGTTAAAATGTCATAGTAAACAATTACATAAATTCCAATTTATAATATTTCAAGAATGTTTGTATGACACAATAATTGTAGAATAATTACAGAAAATTCGAAGATTAAGAGTTATAGATATGACCCTAACTCTTATAATAGCTGGATTTCATCATTATTCGCGGAGCATTTGCTTTTTTTTTTATCTGCTTTGTACCCAAGGCGTTTTGGCCCGCTACCAATTTCGCGAGTGAAAGTAGAAAATTAGGAAGCTCGCTTGGATCTACCTCTCTGAAGAAAAGATTTTACAAACAAGTAACATAAAAACAAATTTTTTAAAGTCAATTACTTCTTTTTTTTCACTCTATTGCAGAAAGTCCTTTGTAAATAATTTTCATTCATTTTTTAAAGTTTATCTGGCGTCATTTATTGGTAGATACGTGCAACCTAAATCTAAAAAACACTAAAATTAATTAATTTAATTTAATTGCGGAATCAATATTTGAAAAAACTGTATCAACATCCAGTGTCATCCACTGCAAGTTAAAAAAAATGCATTTGAACTCGAGTGGATGAATAAAAAGTATTTTATGAACGATTGAAAATTTGAACAAGATATATATAGGGATAGCGTGAGCTAATAGAAGGAATTGAAAAAAGGATAGTCTGTCATTTAACTTCTTCGGAATAGAATCTATAAAGTGAAGAAACCTTTTTTTTTTTTAATTCGATGAGTTTTACAAGTAAATTTTACAATCTATAAATGTATCTTTATAATAAAAATGAAAATTAATTCGTATAACCTATGAATGATTCAATTAAAAAATTTTAAAAGCCACTTAATTAATTTCGGAATATAAGGTTATTTTTTCAAACCTTACCACACGGATTAATTGAATCAATTTTTTTATACTGTAATATTATTTCATTGTATTTATTTTATTCTAATTATATTGCATTTTATTCTAATACTGTGTTTTACTCATAGTATTATATCGCACTTATAATATTCCAATAGTTTACTGATACAGTTATTTTTACACTGTTAAATACTAAACTTGTGACTTAGCTTAATTCTAATTCTAATTTAAAACAGATTTCTTAATTCAAATTATTATACAGTAATGTAATTATACTGTACTTATATTATTGCAATATTTCACTTGTATTGTTATACTGCACTTGAACTATTACAATGGTTACTTCATAAAGTACAGCCAGTAAAAAAGTAGAACACAAAATAATGTCCACGAATAAAGCAGACGAGGGTTAACGGTAAATAATGAATGAAAAGATTTCATTTTGACAATTCATACTAATTCACATTTTTTCACAAAAATAGCGATTTCGTCAGGCACCCTCTGGAGAGTTATTTCTATCTCTTTTTTTAGGATAAGTCTAATGTTATTCTATTAACTATTTGCAGAACAGTGCAATAGCATAGAATAAAATATAAAATATCTTTTGATTTCTATTGTTCAGCGATTTTGCACTCAATAATTCTCAGACAAGTTTATTTTTAAATTTTAATTTAAAAAAATGAAACTACAGATTTGTGTTAGAAAATGTGTAGACACTACAGATCTGCGTCAGTGTCCTTGAAAAGTGAAAAGCGTTTAAACCCGTTTCTCAAACAAAATGATTTTCCTCTGCGAATAGATGAAATTCCAAAAATTGTGTAGTCAAGAATCGTTATGATTCAATTCAACTAATTTCTCTCATCTAATGCAGATTTTCATTTGCAAGATAATCAAAAAGGTAATTATAAGGAGGACATCATAAGCAAAAAGGAACTGATGAAACTGAAAAAAGACTAAATTATTTGTAATCTATAAATATATTTTTATAATAAAAATGAAAATTAATACGTATAATCTATGCGTATTAATGATAACAATTTTTTTTTAAAGTCCCTTAATTAATTTTGAATTATAAGGCAATTTTTTAAAGTCATTAATTGAATCGATTTGGTATTTTATTTTACTGTAATACTGTATAATAATTACTGTAATTATTGTATACTGGTATACTTATATACTGTTATATTGTAATATGTTAATATTGTGTAGTGTGTAGTGTACTTATAGTGTTTTATTGTACTTAAATTATACCAATGGTTTACTTATACAGTTATTTTTACTCTGCTAAATACTAAATTTATGAGTCCGATTAATTTAAAAGCATTTCTTAATACTAATTATTATACTGTATTTATACTATTGCAATGTTTTACTTGTATTGTTATACTACTCTTAAACTATTGCTATAGTTACTTCAATATAAGTAGTAATATAATGGCTTACTTACTCGGTTACTTTATGTTGTTATAACTATTGCAATGTTTAACTATATAAGTACTGTATTTTACTGATATCGGTTACTACGGTTATTACTATTATGTATAGTTTAATTATATTATTATACTATTAGAATGGTTTACTTATACTGTTGTTTTTTTCTGTTGTTATTACTATTACAATGTTTCGCATCTATTTTTATTTTGTACTTATATTAGTACTATAGTTTACTTATCTTACTATACTATTATAATGGCTTACTTATACTGTTATTTTTTTCTGTTGTTGTAACTATTACAATTGTTTTCACTTATATTATTATTTTATACTTACACTAGTATTACAATTTACTTAGATTTCTACAGTATTTTACTATTTGCACTAGTATTACAATTTATTTAGATTTCTATAGTATTTTACTATTTACTTATACTGTTATTTTTTTCTGTTGTTATACCTATTACAATGTTTCACTTATATTGTTATTTTGTATTTACACTGATACTATACTATTTACTTAGATTTCTATATTATTTTTTTATTATTTCTATATTAGATTTCTATATTATACTATTTTTTTTTTGCTGTTATTTAATGTTTACTTATACTGTTATTTTTTTCTGTTGTTATACCTATTACAATATTTCACTTATATTGCTATTTTGTACTTACACTAGTACTATAATTTTTTATATTATTTTAATGTTATTTTTTTCTGTTATTATAATTATTACACTGTTTCACTTATATTGTTATTTTGTACTTGCACTAGTACTATAGTTTACTTAGATTTCTATACTTTACTGTTTACATATACTGTTATTTTTATGCTATTATGCTTTATTCATTCTCCTTGCAAAATATTCTTACTGAATTTTATTCTACTCACTCAACGTATACATTTCTCCTTAACTGTAGAAAAAAATAATATAATTTAAGGTTGAATATTATTCAGCTAATCTTTTATAATAGAAATTTCACGAGGAGCATTGAAATCGTCTTTTAAGTTAACTGACTTCACTCTGAAAAGAAATAATTCTTGAGTGAGATATTTCCTGACCTTCCGTTCGTTCTTGCTTAATGTCTAGACGTGTCGTTTGTACTGAGTTTTATTTATGTTTGATGTCTGTCAGACACAGAGAAATGTATTGAAGATAATACACGTTACAACTGCAATCGATCTAGTGTAACAATCAAGATAGTGCGTTATACTTGCTTAGGTTTATAATCTAATTATTCATTATATTTCTTACGTATATAAAATTATTTCTAGAAATCACTTTGTTTAAATTATTATTTACACATTTATAAGAGATCAAAACAAAAGCAATAATTGTTTTTTTTTTTTTAACGAAATGATTGTAATTTTATAATGTATTTAATAAAATTAATTTTTAAATTCTTTTAAATTTAACAATGTTGAGATTTTAAAATTCCAAAAACTCCGAAAAAAAATTTGTTTTGAAGTAAAAAAATTTGTAAAAAAAAGCCTGTCCTTTTTGCATGTGTTTTCAAATAGGATAATGTGTAGGATAGGATAATATATTTAAAAGTAGGATAATATATTTAAAAATAAGATAATAGGATAATGTATTTAAGAATATTCAGTATTTAAATATAATAGAATATATTTACATTTTTATATTTAATAAAAATTAATTTTTATTAAGGATAATTTATTTTATCTATTATACTTTATTATAATAAATTTTAATAATATTAAAATATAAGTATATAGATATATTTATATTTTTAATAAATATTTCTTACTTAAACTGAAAGAAATTTTAAAAATAAAATATAGAAACTAAGTTAACTTAAATTAAAAAAAAAAAAAAAAAAAATAGAATGTATAAACTCTTGAAAAATGTTTTAGATATTAATTTTTGGAAAAAAAATAATAAAAACACTTATTTTAATCATTTATAGTTTTGAAAGAGAAATCAGCTTAAGATGATTTATATTATGACTATGACTCTTTCCTTATAACTTCTATTCTGAATATATGTGTACAGATTTAATCATATATGAACATACATTTGATGAAATATGTACTAATTGGATGATACATGTTTGGATAAATAAATCTTCATTTTATACAAATTACATTAAAATGAGATATTAAATGAGGAGAAATATTCTATAAAATGATATTTATAAAAAGTGTTTTACTCTTTTTTAAAAAAATATAATTAAAAGATAATCAATAGATTGATTATGTAAATGTCAAGAAAGCAAACGGTTAAATAAAAATTATAGAAATATTAGTGAAAATATAAGTTAAGAATATTGAATATTATAATCTACAATTTGTATTATTGATATGTTGGACAAATTACCAATTATTTTAAATTAAACAATTATTTTAAAATAACTGATAATATTTTATAAATTTAGCTAAGAAAATAAATGTAAAAAACTTCTAAATAAATAAATAAAAATATATAGAGAGATTTTAGATTTTTTTAAATGTAAAAAAATTATTTTGAAATTAATTTTTTTAAAAAATAATTTAATATATTTGAATATTTGAACATTGATAACATAAATAAAAACATAAAAAATTGAAAAAATTAAAATATTTTTTAATGTTAGTCAAGAAAAAAAAACCCAATTTGATTCATAAAGAATTAAAAATTTTAAATTTACGAATTTATAATTTTTCAATGAGAAATGAAAACTAAAATTTATTTCAAAATAAAAGTGTTTTTCTTGTCATTATGAATAATAAACTATATATGAAAATATTAATAAATAATAAAATAATAAGTAATTTTATATAATTATTAATAATACGTAATAATTACATAAAACTAATCGAAAGAATTTGATATTCAATTTGTTATTGTAAAATAAAATATGCAGGACAATTTTTTCAAATAAATTTGAAATTTGATTTGTTTGAAAATTTATGGAAAATAATAAATCTTCTTAAAAGCAAAAATATTTGTAAAGGTTGAAAATTTTAAAATAAATTAATAACAAAATGATCAGATCATAGTGTTCAAAAGTCATCGAAATTTTAATCAAAATAAAAGAAAGTAAATTTGTGTTTAACTAGAAAAAGTAAATAGCATTAAAAAAATTTTTTGTAGTATTTCGCGTTTTATCAATAATTGTGTATACATTTTTTGATTGATATACAAATTACGTTTTTGGTTACGATTGTTTATTTTGTTTTTAAACACAGAATCAATGAAAAAACATCATTTTGCAATTGTGTCATATTAATTGAAAAATATATGTAAAAAGAAAAATATAACTAACTCATAACTATTTTAACTCAGATATTGCTTTTTAAATGCGATAGTGTTTTTGATATTTTTGAGAAATTGTTAAAATATTTTGTTCATGGCATATTTCATGACATATCAAAGGATAAAAAAAAGAAACAGAAAGAAAAGATGCCGTTTATAAGGAACGATACATCTCACTGATTATTATAACAAACGCACAATAAATAACTGCGCAGTTATTAACTACTCTGTTGTTACAAAATAGCTTCCATCAAAACATAAATCGAACTCTTTTGTTCGAATGTTTACATCCAAAAGTGATGAAACTTTCTGACAATTTGAATTTTCCACTTAGTCGATTCGATCATTCGAACAAAATCACTTTAATTATTGCCACAATCCTAAGAGAAATACATCAAAATTCTATATCAAAACCTTTTCGAAACATCGAAATAGTTCATATAACAATTAACAATAAAGTACGATATGGAAACCTAAAATTAAAAAAAAAAGATACCGTAAGAAATGGCGCGAAAATACCTTCCCATTATTAATCCAGTGAAAGTTAAATCTGAACGACGCACTTAACACAGTGGCCTACATTCGAAGAAACGAATAACAAAAACAAAACAATTTTTTTTTTTGTTAAATTCAAACAAAACTTTTTATCCGGAATTTTCTGGGGGAAAAAATCGAATCCTCGTATTGAAAAAGAAGTGTGTGGTACTTACAAAAGCCCGGAAACTATCCAGAGAAGAGTTAGTTGTAACTTCCGGGAATTCATTTTGGGAATAAATTGTCGACATTAAGCGCAGTTCGGCCAATGACTCCGGCGCTTTGCGAGACGGGCGGCAGGGGGCGCTGCGTCCGACAGAAACAAAACTCAATGGCCGGGCGATTCTTGTGTAGAGAAACGAGGTTGCTGGAAGAAGGGTGTTGATGTCTGACGGCCCGATTTCTAAATGTCACGCACGTGCGTTAACTCTCTCCGTTATACGAGGGTCGTAAACGGAAGCCCTCGGTTGATGACGCGTACAATGATTTAATTAATTAACACAATCACTTTTAACTGTGTTATCTAGATTTTAATATATATACGATTAAACAAGCAATCTCTTTCTGCCATAACTGAACTGATATGACTTGGCGGGTTAGCAAATAATTCTAAATTTAAAATACTAAACTGACTTAAATATAGTAACATTCAAAGAATTTTTTCTCGATTTTATAAACAAACTTAGGAATTAGGTAGTGAATTAATTATTAAAAGAATGTGAAAAATAATGCATTTTTTTTTAATAAAATGCAAGTTTTGTGGGATTAAACATTTTTCTTATTGTTTTCTAATTAGTAATTTTTTTTTTAACATTATTCACTAATTATTCAGTAATTATTCTATTTCGTTTTATTAAATCTTCTTTAGAATTATTTAAACATTATGATGGGTTAATATTTTTTTTTTCTTCAGAAATACTGAGATTTTAATTCTAATAATGTAGGAAATTAAAAACTTTGATTCAACAATTAATTTGTCGTACAGTGATTTACAATTGAATTTTTTTGATAATTTTCAAACTATCATCACAAAGTTTCGTTGCTTTTTTGGGTACAGTGCAACTGAACAAATGAATTTAAAATATATTGTCTATAGTTTATATAGAAACCTTAATAATTATATATATATATGTAAATACATATAAAGAGAAAATTTTTTTTAATTTTCTATGAAAACATTTCTTCTTTTTTAGGCAATAATTATCTTGAACATTTTTTCTTCAACTTACCATAGAATGTCTGTGTAAAACTTAAGCACAGACATAATTTTAAACAGAGTGATAAAATTTTCTTTGTCCGTAGGAATCAGAGTATATTAAATTTTTCAACCGCACATTATTTATATTATTAAAATAAAAAAAATTAGTTAACTTATTCTAAATAAAAATTAGTTAGCTTACTAACATCGTTAAATTTAACCTCCACCCCATTATACACACATCTGAGTTTGATTAAATTGAAATATCAAACTACTCTCGAGGTGTGTAATTTTAATATTGAAAAATAAATGAAAGCATATTTATTAGCTGAAATGTAAATGCCCTAAAGAATCTTAAATCTGTGAACTCGTAGGGTAGAATTTTTATTGCAAAAATTAGGGAATCAAGTTAAAACTATAAGAATCTGTCTAAAATTTCTTACATGTAGAACCTCACTGCACATATTTTAATAACAATTTAGGAAAATGCTTACAAATTATTATATCTGAAGTGGAATTCATTCATTCTATATTTCAGTGTACTTATAAGTTTTGGTAATGAATGAAGAAGATTCTGTTATGTACCTCATTAAGGTTAATTAAATTATTTCAATCTATTAGTTATTAAGTTTCGTGCCAACGGCCGTACCATGCTGAATATACCGGTTCTCGTTAGATCACCGAAGTCAAGCATCACTGGGCGCGGTCAGTACTTGGGTGGGTGACCACCTGGGGAACACTGCGTGCCGTTGGCAAATTTGGGACCTGAATGGCCGAGTGTCTGGCGCTCGGTGCCACAGGTTTCGGGTTCGAATCCCGGCGGTGCCATGGATGTTTGTAGTGGTTCGGAATCCACTTTAAGCCGTAGATCCCGGTCTTCTATGACTGTAAGAGCGTCACGGAGCAAAAGTCAGGCTTCTACCTACGGGTGCTCCATCACAACAGAAGCTGCTTCCTTCCCCTTCAATCATGAGTCCATATGGGCTCGTGGGCTTGGCCAGCCAAGTGGGATAAGAAACAACAACAACAACAACAACAACAGTCATTATTTATTATTTGTTTCATTTATTATTCTTTTTAGTTTTTTCTTTCAATAATATTAGTTATACAAATTGTATTATTAAATCTTGAAAACTTAAATATATCACTATAAAACATGAATATTTTAAAAAGTATTCAGTTATATTGCTCAGTCATGAACAATTAATTAAAAAGAATAAAAGGCAACATCAGAGAAAACCTGTTTAAAAATCACATTTGCTTTCATTTCATTGATATTCTTTTCTTCCACTAATAACAATTAAACGTCCATTAAAATTAATTAAATAATAATTATTTATTAGTATCCATTAAAGTCACATTTGCTTCCTTTCCAATGAATGAATGAATTCATTTATTTAATAAATTTATTTGTATTTAATTTTTTCCATAAGGAAAATTTTTGTTAATTTTTTCACTATTTTTTTTTTTTTGTTATTTTTTTCACTGTTTTCATTATTTTTCCCTTTTCCAGATTTGTTGTTCTAATGCAGCTGGCAATACAGAGACAGTTCATTTTTATGCCATAAGCAAGGGCTGCACAGCTGTTACTCATTCAGCACTACACAGCTTGAAGATAGGCTACGCACGCGAGTCACACTACCCCCACAAAGCTCTACGATCCTATGAGACCGGGACCTACTGCTTAAAGTGGATTCCGAACAACTACAAACAGCCATGGCACCGCCGGGACTCGCACCCGAAACCTGTGGTACCGAGTGCCAGAATAACTTGAGAATTGAATATGATAATTGCGTAAATATTTATTTTCAATTAATTCTTCATTTATTCTCAATCTTTTTTTACCTCAACCACACTGGATTATACCTCTCTGCTAATTATTTCATAAAAATTTTTGATATTTTGATTGACCTATGAGGATAAAATTCCGAAATGAACTGTTTTAAATTCTAAGACAGCATTGAGTAATTTATCAAAAACCAAAACAGCCCTGGTCAAAAGAGACCAGAAGTCCAAAATTTAATACACAAGCATAC
This sequence comes from Caerostris darwini, assembly GCA_021605075.1. Lineage (NCBI taxonomy): Eukaryota > Metazoa > Arthropoda > Arachnida > Araneae > Araneidae > Caerostris > Caerostris darwini. The sequence goes on from BPLQ01014262.1 coordinate 428,226, forward strand.
TTTTCCAGATACTATTAATGCTTATTTCGCGTTACGGATAATTTCAGACACTCAAAACAATCAAACAGACAAATTAAATCTTACAGAAATCTTAATCTTAATTAATCTACTTAATCTTTCAGACAAATTAAAGACAGGGGAAAAAATTTCAAAAGCATTTCGGGATCAAATATGCTTTTAGGATACACTGCGGAATGAAAAGCTAGATAAAGATCATTGTAAATTGACCAAGTGATCTTGCACCCTATGAACTGATGCGCATCCGTTCAGATTCTGCTTGACAGTGACAGTTTCGTTCAATCGGCTATTGACATTGAATCGTTTCGCAATTTGTGTAATTTGAGCTTCACTCGGAGCACCCTTAAAAACTGGTTGCGTTCGCCACTGACCCTGAAATATTTTTCTTCTCATTTTGAAATTTCAAGGTCTACCAGGTCGAAAACTATCCCGTGATCGGTCCAGTTCCGTTCCGAACTTGGACGGTTCCGGACACTTATGCACAGGACTCATGGAAAATATTGGAAAGAGCGATTTAGGATACTGTTCTAATCGGGATTTTCTGCTATGTTTCCCAAGTGCGTAGTTTAGTAAAATTCCGGAACTAGAGCTTCTCAAATGCAATGAAATGTTTAACTTGAAGTGTTAAGTGAATCTTTGAACAGCTTCCCGACATTACATGTAACTGTGGTAAACAAAGATTGGAAAAAAAATGGATTATCTTCAAGACCTTTCTTTGAAATTGCAAGTAAGTTTTTCAAATCGTTGTGATTTCTGTAGAATGTGTTTCATTTCCAGTAAAATTCCGGACTTATAACTTCTCAAATACAACGAAATGTTTAGCAGGGAGTGAATCTTTCTAAACAGCTTCCCGACATTACCACATGAAACCGTGGTAAACAAAGAAAAAAAAATTGATTATCTTCACCTTTCTTTGAAACTGTAAGTAAATTTTTTAAATTGTAGTGTTGTCTGCAGAATTTGTTTCAATTTCATCAAAATTCCGTAATTAGAACTTCTAGTTTAAAATCTAGAAGGTAGAAAGTTTTCAAATGGAACTAGAAAGTTTAGTTTCTAGGAAATTTCTAGGAACTAGAAAGTTTTTAAATCTTTGTGTTGTCTGTAGAACGTGTTTCCATTTCAGTAAAATTCCGGAACTACAGCTTCTCAAATACAACGAAATGTTAAAAAATAAAGTGTTAAGTGAATCTTTCTAACCAGCTTGCCGTCACTACCATATGAAACTATGGTAAACAAAGATTGGAAAAAAAATGGATTACTTTTCAAATGTAAGTCATTTTTTTAAAATCGTAGCGTTGTTTGTAGAATGTGTTTCGATTTTAGAACAGAGAGTCAAAATAGTAGTAGAAGAGAATCATGACAATCGATATATTTAATCTGTCAGTTCAAGTAAGTTGAATTTTGCAAGTCTCCTTCTTATTACTTCTTTAATGTAAATTCTATAGTGCTAGAAAGTTGAGTACTTTAAATTTTTGAGTAAATTAAAATTACTATTGCGAAATAAGCTCCTACATTCATCTAAACCTGCTTTATAACAAAATGTCATATTTAATGGACAAATATGTTTAAAATTGCAAAACTTTTGGTATAAATTTTGGTTTCGTCCCAATCAGATTAATACCTTAATTTTGTTTCCTTGACACTAAATCTTAAATCCATCCACTAAATCTTAAATCCTATGTGATAATTTAAATCCTACATGCCTAATCCTATATGACACTAAATCCACAGACAATTCCGGTTTCCCTTAAGGAATCATTCTGGAAGAATATCCGCTTTTTACACGTACATTCATATAATCACAATGGACTTAAACATCATAGTTTTAGTTGAGAAACGGAATATATATTAAAAACAATTGTCTTGTAAACTGTTTGGTAATTGTTGATGTAAACTGTATGCGAACCAGCAGCATTGTGTCCGCAAAAGAACACTACATACAACTAAATCTTGTTAGTAGTAAACTGGATTTAGTTTATCATTTCCTTCCGTTATGCCTGTAGGAAAAAAAGTCCGAAAAAATCAAATGGAAAGGTAGTGGTGTCAACACAACGAAGCTCTGCCATCCAACCTGCCCTCTGACGTTGTCGTCGAGAGGACGGCGTGATGTCTTGATGGAAATGTTTGATGTGACCGATAGTGAGGAATCGGCCAAAACATTTCCGACTCGAATCGAATTTTTATATCGAATCATGACGAAAATGTGTAAAATAAATTCAATGAATTTTTATCATGTGTGAACATGATGTTGTCTTGGTTAGGAGTGAAAATGAGGGTCAAGCAAATAAAACTCCATTGCAAATTTTGGTAGTTTGGGCTCTTATACTCTTGAAATGATTCATGAATAACGTTAATTTTAAGAAATTTTCTGGAGAATTTGACTTTTGATTGATGTGCTTTGTAGTATGGTTTTGAATCTCTGTTCATGTTTTGGGTTGGGATTTTAAACATTTGCATTTCCAATGGCTATAAGTACTTGTATCGCGTTGATCCATTCCTTCTTTTTGAAGTTTCATATTTATCACTTTTGACATTTTCCCATGCCTATTCAGTTGTACTGTAGTACTTCTTATTGTATTTGGAATACTTCATTCTTCATTTATGACTAGACATTTTTCTACACAATTGGTGCTCGGACTCTACGTAATTACGGATCCTTTATACAGGCTAGCAGGATCTCATCTTTTACTCTACTAAGAAATAGAAAACTTTGAGGTGTGCATTTTTTTTTTATTATTAAACTAAAGTTGCACCATGTTCTCCGTTAAAAATCAAAATATGAAATCAAAATCTTATCAATGACTATCAACATCTGAAAAGGCAATGTCTTCTTTTCATCATCCCATGGCTGGGAATTTGGTAGTTTTCTCCCATGTTCTTGAATTTTCACTTAAAATCTTCGGATTCGATTTTTACTTCAATGTTCGAAGAATGAATATTATAGAAATTATTAGGCTTGTTGGGCCATGTTGTTATTTTACAAGAAACATAATTAAACATAATCCGTATTGAACAACTTTATCGGATTAAATCCGAACATAATCTAAAGCTTTTAATAATCTAAAACTAAAATAAGCCATAATCTAAAGCTTCAAACATAATCCGAAGCTTTTGTTGCGTTTCTTACAATAGTGTCAGTTATATTTTTGTTTGACATAAAAATATTAATTCTAATTCTACTTACTGCATCTGCTTCAGCTTTCTGTTTAAAATGAAACATATAAATGAAAAAAAATTTAAGGATATTCTGAAAGACTTATGTTAAATTCTTCATCTTTAGACCTTTTTACGGCAATTCTATTTTCAAAAGAAAAATGCAGATTTGTTTTTCTTTTATGGTTCTCAGATTCTGGTTCTCTTCTTCTTTACCAATAATCAAGATGATTACTTAAAAACAAAAACAAAAGATTATTTTACTTTAACAAAATTTAAACTCGAAGCAGTCATCTCCCCTATCCAGTGAATAGCTCTTCCTCGAACTGATCATCACATTCTACTTTCATATCGATATTTATAGCAATCTACGCTCTATCGATAGTTATGGCAATTCTCGCTAAGGAGAAAACGTAGATGCTACAATTTACTAGTCAAATGCACAAATATTAAAATTTCCATAATATAAAAATACAGTTTGTGGTTTGTTAAATTTTTCTTTTAGAAAGAACACATTAAAAGTTACATACATAATCATCTTTAATTTACGCTTTTAAATGTTATATCAGTTGTTAAAGGCGTCGTAAAAAAGGCACATAATTTTTAAACTTCTGATTTTCTGACTAACCAATAGAATTTACCATCGGAAAGATAAAAATATGTACTCTATCTGTACTTAATCTGTACTGCATCCATACTGTTAAATCTGTACTGTTTAATTCAATACTAAAACAGAAATCGATGTTTGTCATCAATTATTCTTTTTATAACCCCCTAAATAAAATAATAAAATTATTAAAACTCCTTTTTTATGTTTCTTGTTAAACATTTTGTGTATTAGGCTAAATATTTTAATACTTAACCTCTTTTCCGCTCTCAACTATATTTCTATTGATGCGTCAATATGTAATTAAAAATTCATGATGAGAAAGATCATAATACTTTATAATTCATTTCAATAAGTAATGAACAATACAAACACGATAAATTTATTGATTTAAAAATACAGGTAATATTTTGTGAGTACAAATATAAAGAAGAGATAGTACAAGTTCGGTAAAAATACGTCTACGGTTTCCAGCCCAGCGTGCGTTGAATGAAGCTTTTACAATACAATCGGAAAAAAAGAGCTGTTAGTCAAAAATAGATTAAATATTCATGTTAATAATACTTTCTCACAATGCAGAAAGACGGGAAATATTAAGTAATTGAGTTTTGAAGATAATTTTTTCAATTGTAAGTATAATTTGAGAAGTATATGGATTTCAATTTTGAGCTATTATTTGTAATTAATGCTTTTATAACTGCTGTTGAGTTTATTACAATACAGATACAATACTTTATTTTTGAATAAATGAAAGAGACTATTTTAATGCCAAAAGCAACTGTTTCTTCCTCACGTGACGCATAGGTAATTTAAATAAAATTCACTTTAAATGAACATGATTGTCAGCAGCATATGTTTATTGACTTAATAATGTATGGTTAATAATTGTTATTTGTAGTTTAATTAATTAATAATAATTTGTAGTTAGTTCAGCCATTTTTAATTATTCTGCACAGGACTGCCAATGCTTGTGGTTTTTCCCAATAATTTTTTCTTGAAGGTTTATGTTCTTGGTTTTTATTTCAAATATTATAGAAATCTTAGGTTTTGAGTCTTATTGGGCAAATGTATACATATAATATTTTTTATAAAATGAAACAAATATGCCTAGGATATGTTGTAGTTTTACTAGAATAAAATAGTTTAAATTGACTAAACATTTTATCAACTAAACATTCGTTGTTTTTAACAATACTAAAATAAAAATATTTATTGTGAATCTAACAATCCTGAAGTTACTAACTGCGTCTGCTTTCATTTGATTTTTCTTTTTTTTTGTCGTCTTACATCGTACTAATTAATTTGACACTGGTTATAACGGGCGAATGAATTTTAATTGAAGAGGAATAAACAAACCACACCGACAAGAAAGCATAAATGCTCAGTGCTTCGAAGTGGCAAGGCTTCTACTGAAACAGAATTTAAGGATTAGCTAGAAGAAGTTCGACTTGTTGAATTTTTGAAAATAAATATACTGTAAAATATCAAATTATTTCAAGACAACCAATCAGTAGGGAACGTGTTTGTTTAGGGTATGTTTTGTAATGTTTCTACAACATCGACACTAAAAAAGAATTAGTAAAAGATTTGAAATATTAGATAGATTATTTTCTTTTTAACGATAAAAACAATAAACGATCGAATTCTTGCAAGACAACCGCTTAGTAGAGACAATAATAATTTTACACACCAGATAAGCACCGGTAAAAGATTTACAAAGGGACATTGTTATTTAACGATACATATAGTAATAATAGAACTCTTACAAGATAATCAATCAGTAGAGAAAATAATGATTCAGCAACATCGACACCCAAAAATAAGTGGTAAAAGATTTGCAAAATGGCGCTTTTAGTCGACGATATTGAAAGGGAATGAAATGCCAGAAGGAAGCGGAAATGCAAGTTGGCGAAAATTATCAGAGTAACATTTACTAAAAGAAAGTAATTGAATAACTTTCAAATATTATTTTGGGGTGAGCGTTTTCTGCTTAAATCTTGAGAATTTCACCAGATTAATCTTGGATTTGGAAAATATTTCATTGGCAGCCCTGATTTTGCCAAAATTAAACTGTCATTAAAGACTTTAAAGCATATCCAATGCATCTTAAATCTTTTCCATCTATATTCTAATAAGTATATTTCGAGCCTTAGCTGATTAATGTATACCATGGAAGCATTCTACTTTATCCTTGCGAAGGAATTCGTCATAAGTAAGAAGCCTGGAGCTTATTGATATCTATTTTATTGGGAAATGTGCTGCAAAAATGTCGGCGAACATTGCCAGCTGAAGCAACATTTGTTCTTTGTTGGAAATGAATAAGATATCCATATTTTTGAAGAGGAGAATTGTCATTCAGAAGAAAAGTATCTTTAGGAATAATGGTAATTATGTGTTAGCTCTTGAATAGTATTTCTATGTACAAATTTCAAAAAATGTCTTTCCGTTTGCATTCCTCGAATTGAAACCAGATTCTGGAGTGGTCTTCTAATAATACTGTAAGAATTTTTACCAGTTCTTCTTTGATATTTATCTGTAAAATGAAAAATGATTAGATTTGGAGAATAGAAAGCAAAACACATTGTTTTCGAACTCATTTCCATTTATATTGTACAATTAAAAATCGGTCTTGGATTTATAATTTTCAATCCGTTATTAAAGAACTTCAATTGTAATACACTGAAGTGACAAAAGTCATGGGATACCTCTTAATATCGTGTCGGCCCTCCTTTCGCCCGGCGAAGTGCAGCAACTCGACGTGGCATGGACTCAACAAGCCGTTGGAAGTCTTCTGCAGGAATATTGAGCCATGCTGTCTCGATAGACGTCCATAATTGTGAAAGCGTTGATGGTGCAGGATTTTGGGCACGAACAGACCTCTCGATGATGTCCCATAAATGCTCGATGGGATTCATGTCGGGCGATCTAGGTGGCCAGATCATTCGTTGGAATTGTCCAGAATGTTCTTCAAACCAATCGCGAACAGTTGTGGCCCGGTGACATGGCGCATTGTCATCCATAAAAATCCCATCGTTGTTTGGGTACATGAAGTCCATGAATGGCTGCAAGTGATCTCCAAGTAGCTGAACATAAGCATTTCCAGTCAATGTTCGGTCCAGTCGCACCAGAGGACCAAGTCCATGCCATGAAAAACAGCCCACACCATTACGGAGCCACCACCAGCTTGAACAGCGCCTTGCTGACAGTTTGGGTCCATGGCTTCGTGGGGTCTGCGCCACACTCGAACCCTACCATCAGCTCTTACCAACTGAAATCGTGACTCATCGGACCAGGCCACGGTTTTCCATTCATCTAGGAACCAACCGATATGCTCACGTGCCCACGAGAGTCGCTGCAAGCGATGTCGTTCTGTCAGTAAAGGCACTCCAGTCGGTCTTCTGCTGGAATAGCCCAAGAAAGCCAAATTTCTCCGCACAGTTCTAACAGACAAGTCCCTTGTACGTCCCACATTGATTTCTGCGGTTATGTGACGCAGTGTTGCTTGTCTGTTAGAATTTACGACTCTTTGCAGACGTCACCGGTCTCGGTCGTTAAGTGCGACCACTGCGCTGTCCATGGTGGGATGTTATGCCTGAAATTTCATACTCTCGGCACACTCTTGACACAGTGGATCTGGGAATGTTGAATTCCCTAACGATTTCCGAAATGGCATGACCCATGCGTCTAGCTCCAACTAACATTCCGCGTTCAAAGTCTGTTAATTCCCGTCGTGCGGTCATCATCACGTCAAAACCTCTTCACATGAATAACTTGAACAGAAATGAAAGCTCTGCGAAAGCACTGCGCATTTATACCTGTTCTACGCGATGCTACTGCCATCTGAAAATTTGCATATTGCTATCCCATGACTTTTGTCACTTCAGTGTATTTTCCACAGGTACTCCTTTTCTTTTTCTTTTTTGTTTTCATTTTTTGGTTAAGTTACTTTACAGATAGTAGAGATAATGATAGAAATTAGGCTTAGTAATTAAGCAATTTAAATAATAGATATAAGAAGGCACTGATTAAATGTAGAATGAAATTTTTTTTAATTTAAATAGGAATCCCTCGAATTACTTTTTCATATTTATTTCAAATGAAATAAATATTAATGATAGATTAGAAATTAGACTAAGTAATTAGGCAATTTAATTACTAATTACTACTAATAATATAATACTACTCTAATGAAATAAATATGAATGATAGATTAGAAATTAGACTAAGTAATTAGGCAATTTAATTACTAATTACTACTAATAATATAATACTACTCTAATGAAATAAATATGAATGATAGATTAGAAATTAGACTAAGTAATTAGGCAATTTAATTACTAATTACTACTAATAATATAATACTACTCTAATGAAATAAATATGAATGATAGATTAGAAATTAGACTAAGTAATTAGGCAATTTAATTACTAATTACTACTAATAATATAATACTACTCTAATGAAATAAATATGAATGATAGATTAGAAATTAGACTAAGTAATTAGGCAATTTAATTACTAATTACTACTAATAATATAATACTACTCTAATGAAATAAATATGAATGATAGATTAGAAATTAGACTAAGTAATTAGGCAATTTAATTACTAATTACTACTAATAATATAATACTACTCTAATGAAATAAATATGAATGATAGATTAGAAATTAGACTAAGTAATTAGGCAATTTAATTACTAATTACTACTAATAATATAATACTACTCTAATGAAATAAATATGAATGATAGATTAGAAATTAGACTAAGTAATTAGGCAATTTAATTACTAATTACTACTAATAATATAATACTACTCTAATGAAATAAATATGAATGATAGATTAGAAATTAGACTAAGTAATTAGGCAATTTAATTACTAATTACTACTAATAATATAATACTACTCTAATGAAATAAATATGAATGATAGATTAGAAATTAGACTAAGTAATTAGGCAATTTAATTACTAATTACTACTAATAATATAATACTACTCTAATGAAATAAATATGAATGATAGATTAGAAATTAGACTAAGTAATTAGGCAATTTAATTACTAATTACTACTAATAATATAATACTACTCTAATGAAATAAATATGAATGATAGATTAGAAATTAGACTAAGTAATTAGGCAATTTAATTACTAATTACTACTAATAATATAATACTACTCTAATGAAATAAATATGAATGATAGATTAGAAATTAGACTAAGTAATTAGGCAATTTAATTACTAATTACTACTAATAATATAATACTACTCTAATGAAATAAATATGAATGATAGATTAGAAATTAGACTAAGTAATTAGGCAATTTAATTACTAATTACTACTAATAATATAATACTACTCTAATGAAATAAATATGAATGATAGATTAGAAATTAGACTAAGTAATTAGGCAATTTAATTACTAATTACTACTAATAATATAATACTACTCTAATGAAATAAATATGAATGATAGATTAGAAATTAGACTAAGTAATTAGGCAATTTAATTACTAATTACTACTAATAATATAATACTACTCTAATGAAATAAATATGAATGATAGATTAGAAATTAGACTAAGTAATTAGGCAATTTAATTACTAATTACTACTAATAATATAATACTACTCTAATGAAATAAATATGAATGATAGATTAGAAATTAGACTAAGTAATTAGGCAATTTAATTACTAATTACTACTAATAATATAATACTACTCTAATGAAATAAATATGAATGATAGATTAGAAATTAGACTAAGTAATTAGGCAATTTAATTACTAATTACTACTAATAATATAATACTACTCTAATGAAATAAATATGAATGATAGATTAGAAATTAGACTAAGTAAGACTAAGTAATTAGGCAATTTAATTACTAATTACTACTAATAATATAATACTACTCTAATGAAATAAATATGAATGATAGATTAGAAATTAGACTAAGTAATTAGGCAATTTAATTACTAATTACTACTAATAATATAATACTACTCTAATGAAATAAATATGAATGATAGATTAGAAATTAGACTAAGTAATTAGGCAATTTAATTACTAATTACTACTAATAATATAATACTACTCTAATGAAATAAATATGAATGATAGATTAGAAATTAGACTAAGTAATTAGGCAATTTAATTACTAATTACTACTAATAATATAATACTACTCTAATGAAATAAATATGAATGATAGATTAGAAATTAGACTAAGTAATTAGGCAATTTAATTACAATTTAATTAATTACTACTAATAATATAATACTACTCTAATGAAATAAATATGAATGATAGATTAGAAATTAGACTAAGTAATTAGGCAATTTAATTACTAATTACTACTAATAATATAATACTACTCTAATGAAATAAATATGAATGATAGATTAGAAATTAGACTAAGTAATTAGGCAATTTAATTACTAATTACTACTAATAATATAATACTACTCTAATGAAATAAATATGAATGATAGATTAGAAATTAGACTAAGTAATTAGGCAATTTAATTACTAATTACTACTAATAATATAATACTACTCTAATGAAATAAATATGAATGATAGATTAGAAATTAGACTAAGTAATTAGGCAATTTAATTACTAATTACTACTAATAATATAATACTACTCTAATGAAATAAATATGAATGATAGATTAGAAATTAGACTAAGTAATTAGGCAATTTAATTACTAATTACTACTAATAATATAATACTACTCTAATGAAATAAATATGAATGATAGATTAGAAATTAGACTAAGTAATTAGGCAATTTAATTACTAATTACTACTAATAATATAATACTACTCTAATGAAATAAATATGAATGATAGATTAGAAATTAGACTAACTAAGTAATTAGGCAATTTAATTACTAATTACTACTAATAATATAATACTACTCTAATGAAATAAATATGAATGATAGATTAGAAATTAGACTAAGTAATTAGGCAATTTAATTACTAATTACTACTAATAATATAATACTACTCTAATGAAATAAATATGAATGATAGATTAGAAATTAGACTAAGTAATTGATAGGCAATTTAATTACTAATTACTACTAATAATATAATACTACTCTAATGAAATAAATATGAATGATAGATTAGAAATTAGACTAAGTAATTAGGCAATTTAATTACTAATTACTACTAATAATATAATACTACTCTAATGAAATAAATATGAATGATAGATTAGAAATTAGACTAAGTAATTAGGCAATTTAATTACTAATTACTACTAATAATATAATACTACTCTAATGAAATAAATATGAATGATAGATTAGAAATTAGACTAAGTAATTAGGCAATTTAATTACTAATTACTACTAATAATATAATACTACTCTAATGAAATAAATATGAATGATAGATTAGAAATTAGACTAAGTAATTAGGCAATTTAATTACTAATTACTACTAATAATATAATACTACTCTAATGAAATAAATATGAATGATAGATTAGAAATTAGACTAAGTAATTAGGCAATTTAATTACTGAAATAAATTACTACTAATAATATAATACTACTCTAATGAAATAAATATGAATGATAGATTAGAAATTAGACTAAGTAATTAGGCAATTTAATTACTAATTACTACTAATAATATAATACTACTCTAATGAAATAAATATGAATGATAGATTAGAAATTAGACTAAGTAATTAGGCAATTTAATTACTAATTACTACTAATAATATAATACTACTCTAATGAAATAAATATGAATGATAGATTAGAAATTAGACTAAGTAATTAGGCAATTTAATTACTAATTACTACTAATAATATAATACTACTCTAATGAAATAAATATGAATGATAGATTAGAAATTAGACTAAGTAATTAGGCAATTTAATTACTAATTACTACTAATAATATAATACTACTCTAATGAAATAAATATGAATGATAGATTAGAAATTAGACTAAGTAATTAGGCAATTTAATTACTAATTACTACTAATAATATAATACTACTCTAATGAAATAAATATGAATGATAGATTAGAAATTAGACTAAGTAATTAGGCAATTTAATTACTAATTACTACTAATAATATAATACTACTCTAATGAAATAAATATGAATGATAGATTAGAAATTAGACTAAGTAATTAGGCAATTTAATTACTAATTACTACTAATAATATAATACTACTCTAATGAAATAAATATGAATGATAGATTAGAAATTAGACTAAGTAATTAGGCAATTTAATTACTAATTACTACTAATAATATAATACTACTCTAATGAAATAAATATGAATGATAGATTAGAAATTAGACTAAGTAATTAGGCAATTTAATTACTAATTACTACTAATAATATAATACTACTCTAATGAAATAAATATGAATGATAGATTAGAAATTAGACTAAGTAATTAGGCAATTTAATTACTAATTACTACTAATAATATAATACTACTCTAATGAAATAAATATGAATGATAGATTAGAAATTAGACTAAGTAATTAGGCAATTTAATTACTAATTACTACTAATAATATAATACTACTCTAATGAAATAAATATGAATGATAGATTAGAAATTAGACTAAGTAATTAGGCAATTTAATTACTAATTACTACTAATAATATAATACTACTCTAATGAAATAAATATGAATGATAGATTAGAAATTAGACTAAGTAATTAGGCAATTTAATTACTAATTACTACTAATAATATAATACTACTCTAATGAAATAAATATGAATGATAGATTAGAAATTAGACTAAGTAATTAGGCAATTTAATTACTAATTACTACTAATAATATAATACTACTCTAATGAAATAAATATGAATGATAGATTAGAAATTAGACTAAGTAATTAGGCAATTTAATTACTAATTACTACTAATAATATAATACTACTCTAATGAAATAAATATGAATGATAGATTAGAAATTAGACTAAGTAATTAGGCAATTTAATTACTAATTACTACTAATAATATAATACTACTCTAATGAAATAAATATGAATGATAGATTAGAAATTAGACTAAGTAATTAGGCAATTTAATTACTAATTACTACTAATAATATAATACTACTCTAATGAAATAAATATGAATGATAGATTAGAAATTAGACTAAGTAATTAGGCAATTTAATTACTAATTACTACTAATAATATAATACTACTCTAATGAAATAAATATGAATGATAGATTAGAAATTAGACTAAGTAATTAGGCAATTTAATTACTAATTACTACTAATAATATAATACTACTCTAATGAAATAAATATGAATGATAGATTAGAAATTAGGTTAATTTAAATAATAGATATAAGAACGCACTGAAGAAATGTAGAATGACATTTTTTTTTATATTTAAAAATGAATCTCTATAATTAATTAAATAATAGATATAAGAATAATAGATATAAGTATAATAGATATAAGATATTAAATTAAATTAAATAATAGATATAAGAAGGCACTGATTAAATGTGGAATGACATTTTTTAATATTTAAAAGTGAATCGCTTGAATTTCTATTCTTTTTCCTCCCATTTATTTCTAATAAAATAAATATTTATGGTAGATTAGAAATTAGACTCAGTAAATATGCAATTTAAATAATAGATATAAAAAGCCACTTATTAAATGTGGAATGGCATTTAAAAATGAATAGCATGAATTACTATTTTTTTTTTTTTTATTGATCTATTTCTAATGAAATGAATTTTTTATTATTGTTTTTGTATGTTTGTTTCATTTAACTGTATATTAAAATTTAGGTTTTCAAATGTTTATTTCATACTTAAGTTTATGGAATATTGATATTTTTCTGTTTTTATCCATCTATTATTTCATGCTTCCTAATTTCATTTTATTATCAAGTTATTTTGAATTATGACGTGGCCTTTTTATTTGCCGAAAAAAACGATATTTTTACATATTTAATGTAAATAGTATTATTTATGAAAAAAAAGCTTAAATACAATTTTTATAGAACTGGTAGTGTTAATACAGAATGCAATTAAGTTTAATAGAAATAATTTAAAAAAAAAACAGAAAAAATAAATAGAAATTGGGTTTTTAATCATTATAAATTAAATTTAGCATGCTTTATTGAAAAATTTGTAAAGACAATGTTTAAACGTAAGCAGCTGGTTTAAATATTTGAAATATTTTTAAAAAGCATAGCAAAATAAAATTATTTTTAATAAAAATAACTCAATTAATTTAATTATAATTTCTTGTTTATGTTTTAACAGAAATTTTTTGGAATGCAAATAAATTATTTGCATTTGCATTACAAAAATTTCCTCTATATATTTTAAATAAACTAAAACTTGTTTTAGTTTATTTAAAATATATAGAGGAAATTTTTTGAGCACTGTCAAACTTACATATTTAAAAAGCCTCACAAAGAATCAGTATCCAATCGTTGAATCTTTGCTCTCCTGAAAATTAAGAGAATTTTTGTTACTTAAAATTGATAAAAAAAAAGAATTGCATATTATTGTAAATATATGTATTCATATTATTTAACTAAAATGTTACATTAAATCATTCTAAGTACAAAAAAAAAAAAAAAAAAAAAAAAAGTTGTAATTTAAAAAGAAGTTATGCATAAATATAATTATTTAAAAGTGTTGCAGATTAATTTTTTTAATAATCTGGAATATTTATAAATTCCTCATTCATATTTTGCAAGAATAAACGATAATATTCTGAAACTAAGTAGCATCCAAATAATTATTTATTTATTATAGAGTTTCACTAAAATAATCGACAATTTTTTTATGAAGAAATTTAACAACAATATTTGTGTTTCTCTTGGAACTCAGATAACATTAATAGCAGTAATAAAATAATTCAAAGTAACTTAATCAAATTTCCAGCCTATAATTTATTCAACTTTTACTCGATTTCAGTAATTCAATGCTATTATTTGTTAGTTGTTAAGGATTCAGTCAATAGATGGCGACACCAAAATATGAAAGGCTGCAACTTGTAGTCTTAATTTTTTTTTTTTTTTAGTATGCTAGTGCTTAAACTTCATATAGAATATGGTATCGATATGTTTGTCAATATGTATTTATAAATATTTTTGTATTAAGATAAAATTATTACAAACATTATACAATTTATGTGTATCTGTCGGATTGGTGTATAGGATGGTCACTAGCCTTTATACAATCTGTCCAAATAAAGGACCGGAGGAAATGGATCTTTTGCCATAACTTCGAATGAAAGCGATATCTTTGGACGGTGTTTCAATGGGTGAGTTTTTTCAAAGCGCCAGATGGTCAAGAACCAAAATTTAGTAAAATATCTAAGATTTGTGAAGTTATCCTTGCTTGCGCATTTACTGATGGGGTGTCTCAACCGAGCAGGGCGGCGGATAGGTTGATAAACACATTTTTTCAGAAATATGTTCAAAAAGGAATAGTCGCCTCTTCGATTTGTTTAAATCTCGGCATTGACCCACACCATCGAAAAGGCCTATAGTCCTAGGGGCTGATTTTATGAGAAAAATCTGGCGAATAATGAGTGAAAGGTTTGAAAAACACGGGTGTTGGAGACATAAAAAAGGATGGAGGAAGTCCAGAAGGAGACAGGTACCCTGTCGCGGACCCCTGCACTTAGAGCTGCGAGAGTCGATGACTAGGTCAAGAGGTTTCTTGTCAAGGAAGAGACCCATTTTCTGTTGGCCACTGCTTACATTACATTCTCCGTATTATATGTAATTGTGAAATTAATAATATTTTAAACTTCACATAACATAAAGCACCAATCGGCCTCTCATATTGTGTTAGGTTGAATGAAAAGTAATGCAGGATTTAGAGAGACAATTTTGGAAGGAAAAAAATATTTATTGGTGCAGATATTTAATCATTAATATATTCTCCATAATTTTTTATATAACATTTAACCGTCTTTTGGGCAAGTTTTTGATTTCCTCTTGGGAGAATCTTTTTGGGTTTGCAGCAAAATACCTATTCAATCTCCTGTTTGTTATTGAAATTTTTGCCATCAAGAAAACGTTGCAGAAACTTAAGCGAATAATAATCTGTTGGGGCTGTGGGGGGACTATAAGGTGGATGATGTATAATTTCCCATCCAAATTCATCCAGTTTTTGTTGAGTCATTTACAAGGTAGCCTGACGTTATTTTGTTGAAGAACCCCACTCCCTCTGTTGAGTAATGCAAGTCATTTATTGAGTAAATGCAGCTTTAAATTCTTTAAATGTTGATAGTATATGTCTGAGGTGATTGTTTAGTTATTCACAAGGAGTTCAAAATAAATAATTCCTTCCATATGCCACCAAATGTAAAGCAAACTCCTCTTCAGAAGCAATCTTGGTTTTACGGTGTGAATAAGTTTTCCCTATGGGCTTAACAATTGTCTTTTTCGAGTAACATTAAAGTATCAACTTTTCGTCCTTTAAAATATTCACTTATCATTTATTGTGCAAAAATTTACACATTGCTGACGGTTTAAGCCGTAAGCTCATGTGAAACCCAAAACCAACTCACCAACTCGAGGAACCTTTCCTATCATTTTTAGGTGTTCCACTACTGTTGTGTGCGGATAGTCAACAAACTAGTTTTCTACTTGTTATATGGGGTTCTCACTCTACTTCTTCAAATCATCATTATCAACCCGCATTGGCCAACCACTTGTCTGCTCATTTCTTGCACCAAGATTCCCTTTTTAGAACTTTTTAAACCAGCATTACATTTGAATTTCAATTATCCTGAAGACACGGAAGAAAGGCTTCCAATTGTTTCTGCAACATTTCCATGGAACATTAACTCAAAACACTATAATATGCGAAATAGTCAACTTTTCATATTTTATCACTTCTATGGAAAACATAAAAAATAAATATAATTCTAATGCAGAGTAAAATAAAGGCCATGATATTAAGTTTAGAATAATTGTTAAAAAAATGGATATTGTTGTCTCATGGATAATTAGCTATACGGGCATATTATATTAAAAAAAAAAATCGAAGTAGAAGCCAGTGCCAGGTAATGTAAACATCTTCGTCTGTGTGGGGCGAACTGGCTAGAGGGAGAAAGAAATGTAACACCAACAGTGTGAGTATGCTTTTCGAATGAAGGAGTTGTTTTTTTTTTTTTACAGTCCACTATGTATTTTATTCTTAGACCATAACAGATATCAAAATAGAATTCGGCCATTTATATCACCTTGAATTTTGGTTAAGTTGAAATTCCTTATTACTTTCCGTTCAAACCGGTTGATGTTTTCACAAAATATAATGGCATCGCGAAAAGGTGCGATTGTAGGGCTAGATCAGACTCACTTGACGTCCCCTTCAGGCGTGGGCGGCCGCAGGGTGTTGGAGTCCGTGCTGCCCAGGCTGTCGCTGCCCCTCACCGCCCTGCTCCTCTGAAGGGAGGGCTGACGGCTCGAGCGCCTCGTGGGGTTCCTCATGGGCAGGGTGGACTTGTGACAGTAGTCGTCGTCCCGCTCCGTCGAAGAGGACTCGTCGATGTTGCGGAAGCGGGGGGCGGCGCAACCTGGCAGAGAAGAAAAAAAAAGAACTATAGACTGAAGCAATTAATACCCAATCAACGTTGCAAAATGAATGATTTGTAATGAATTATTTAACTGTGAATATCAGTGATTATCGTCAGTAATAGTAATTCCGAAGTATTAAATGCATAAACAGCTTTCATTCCTATTGATTACATCACTAAAAATTATCCGATGCTGTATACCGATAAAAATCTGTACATTATTTCATAATGTACCAATCGAAATATGTGCCTTAGTTGAATTGGACTCCAATACTCAAACTTCAATAGAACAATTGTTCAGATTTGACACACTGACAAAATATTTCAAAACCTAACGAACGAACGCATTTATTAACGAAATATTTATAATTATATAAAAAGAACAACTTGAAACTTCTGCATTTTCTCTCGAACACTTCCCTTCATCATGTAGCACTCCGATCTTTCACTTTTTACTTGGCCACCACTTTTAACATCGTTAGTCCTCTTTGACTCTTCAATACTTTTTGAATTCTTTCTCCTTTGAGGCATCTTTTGTTTGCTTTGTTCTTCTTTACAGTAACTTCTTGTTTACTTTCTTCTCTCTGCCTTGTGACTCCTTCCTGTTTACTTTCTACTATCACCTTAGAGGAACCTTTTTGTTTTGTTTTCTTCTCTCTTACTTGAAGCCCCTTCTTGCTTTCTTTCTTTCCTTTTCCTTTCATTTTCCCTTTCCCTTTCTTTCTTTCCTTTTCCTGTTTGCTTTCTACTCTCTTTCTTGCGGTACCTTTTTGTTTTGTTTTCTTCATTGTGACACCTTCCTGTTTGCTTTCTACTCTCTCTTTAGCGGATCCTTTTTGTTTTGTTTTCATCTCTCTTCCTTGCTCATTTTCTTGTTTGTTTTGCTCTCTCTTCCTTGAGGAACCTTCTCATTTGCTTTCTTCTATCTTGTGGTACCGTGGTCATACCAGACCTTTAAAAATGTCACCAACTCACCTGTGAGAGACTTGATCTGCGCCGTGTCCTTGGGCGGGGTTTCGAGGGTGTCGGGTGCCACGGACACCTCCTCCTGCTCGCCGTTCTCCTGGGGATCCCTGATTGGTTCGAAGTGGGTGTGGGCCTGGATCTCGATGCTCAGCTCCTCCTCCTCCTCCACGTACTCGTCCTCCTCCTGCTCGCTCACAGAGGGGATCAGCCCGGGGCGACGTCTCGACGTGGAGCTCGACGGAGGGGTGGGCTCCTCGGACGAGTTCAGACTCGACGTCGAATCTGGAGAGAGAAAGATTTATATCAACGCTACAGATTCATGGGTTCTTTAAACCTGGATACATCACTGACCGAATCATTGTATGGTATTTTACTGATTTTCTCTGAGTATGACATAAAAGTAGAACAGTTAATTTTAATATGTGAACATGTGACTAGCTGAGTCCAAAAAATACTCTGACATTGAAATGAGGAGTGATTTAAAATGAAGTGAAGTTAAATGAATTGCTTCAAAGCGTTAATTATTTCCAATTCTCCAAACACTATCTGAGAAATGCTATAACTTCTATCTCATTAACAACAATTTTTATAAAAAAAAGGGTGATGATATTATATCTACCCATTTTACATTTGTAGTCAATAAAAAGTAGTGATTATCAAATTCCAAATCTTATATAGCATGGATACCTACAAATATTTATTTTAGTAGCTTAACAATACTATTACTTCTTCATGAGGGATCTATAATCCTTTAATATGTTCATGCTGGTACCTGAGGCTCATACAATTTAAAACAAAGGAACAATTTCAGAATCTACAGCTGGAAGGATTCACGTTCTTCAACTCTCTTCTGAACTCCAATGAAAATTTTAATCTACTCTAATAAAAATACATTTCAATCAACTCCATGATCATGCATTCTAACATACTTCAGTAGATTCCAACGAAGTACATTCTAACTTACTTCAATGAAAGTACAATTCAATATACACAGTCCAGTCACATTAATACCAGAAGCCCTTAAAGCCAGAATATACACTCTTGTATATTCTGGCTTTAAGTGGAATGTGGTATTAAGTGGAATTCTTTATATACACTCTACTGCAATGGGCTGTCACCTGCCTTTTGTGATTGGTTATTTCACGTTGACGTCGAAAGTGGGTGGTGGTCCCATTAATGTGGACTATGTACTTCCATGAAAGTACATTTCAATCTACTTCCATGAAAGTGTGCTCCAACATATTCCCATGAAGGTACATCCTATCTTATTCCAATGAAAGATGAAAATAGATTCCAACCTACGGAATTAATATGCCTGGAATTGTGGGCGTCATAGACACAGGAAATTTCGATAAAATTGGTCAAGTTATCTCAGGTCGAGCCATCAATTCCCTCCAGGCTGTGTTTAGGATGAAAGTTTTTATAAAAAAGTATAGATATCTATTCTCGCTTGCCTAAATGTACTGAGGAATGTCTCACCTCTTCCTTCGGAGGCCTGGCTGATGGTGATGAGGGGGAGGTCCCCGTTGCCCGTGATCCCTCCTCTCCGCATCCACCTGCGGTCCTCCCCGTCCGACGACGACCTGTGGGACTCTGTGGACATCGGAGAAGGACGTCGATGCAGTCTGTCAACGACAGCACAATTTCAAATTCACAAAAAGAATTATTAAAATCAGACTTATCAATATCATGATTTAAGTATAAAATAGGCTTTAAGTCATGCAATAAAATTTAAACAAAATTTTACAAATTGGTTGTAATAGCAAACCCATTCTTACGAAAGGCCACAGTTATTAATTTTTATAACCAATAGTTTATTTAAAAGGCAAGAGTAATAATTAAATGGTATACAACTAAAATGAAAACTTAATTTACAAAAAATCCCATAAATGCTAAAGTATAAGTGTCACGCCACGTCGTCTCACCGAAGAGATGCCATACAAGTTGAAGGCATATAACACATAATATTTTCACTAAATTTTATCATTCCTTGCCTAAGAAATTCTTATTATTATCTCTTTTTCAATTCCTTCTATTAGTTCACATTCTCCCTATATATATCTTGTTCAAATTTTCAATCGTTCATAAAATACTTTGTATTCATCCACTCAAGTTCAAATGCATTTTTTTTCAACTTGTAGTGGATGACCCTTGATGTTAATACAGTTTTTTTCAAATATTAATTCAGTAATTAAATTTAATGAATTACTTTCAGTTTTTTTTAGATTTAACTTGCATATATCAGCCAATAGATGGCACCAGATAAACTTTAAAAAATGAAAGATTATTTATATAAGGGACTTATTTATAGGAAATTATTTATATAAGGGACTTTCTGTAATATAATGAAAAAAAAAGTAGGAATTGACTTAAACATTTTTTTTATATTATTTGTTTGTAAGAATATCTTATTTATTTTTCACCTAATTTATATGTTAGTCCAAGCAAGGATCAAGTGGAATGGTAAGCATCCAGTACAAAGGCGGAAACGGACGAATCCATTACTTGTTAAGGTTACTCGTCAGATATACACGGTACAAAACTGCTTTGTAAGAAAACAGTATGACAGTTAGTGTGGAATTATTGTCGTCATCGTGTCATCTAAACTTTTAATTATTAAAAATTACAATTCGTTTTATTGTAATTAAAATATTCTCAAATAGCATTTCCTTCTCTTTAACGCAGCTTTTTTTTTTAATCTGTCCAACTTGTTCGCTCCCCAATTTTCAACGCTATATGTGGTCGGACTATTTTTTGACCTGTTTAAGTAGAAGTTTGTACAAGTAAATGTTTGTTTAGTAGTTTAATTATTTTGTAAAAATACAACATTTGTTTCCTTAAAAATCAATCGCAAAACCTGGATTTGCAGTAGCCATTTTAAGAAGAAAATAAACACGAAAAGAGTGCGTGGATGTTGTCCTTACTTGTCCTTGTGATGGTCTTCCCTGAGAGCTTTTTTGTCCTCTGGCCCCTCGAACTGATCGTCCAGTGGATCGCCGCTGCCGGGGACCAGCATGCGCTTACCTGGGACACAAAGCATTATTATGAATTCTTAAAAAAAAAAATTGTCTTTATAATTTAAAATGAGTTGCTGATTCCTTTGAATTTTCAGAATCTATAGTTACAGAAGTATTGCAAAACCAGTTATTTTTCTCTTAACAGCAATATACAAATTATAACTGAAATAATTATGAATGAACTTATTATATGAAAACATTTGAGAGATTGCTCCCTTCGTGACCCAGTGGTAAAGCGAGCTTGATAGCGTGCAATTTTTTTTCTCAATTCTCTCTAGCATAAACTACACTACTATTACTAGTACTATTACTACACTACAACCCATCACTATGCCTAGAGCTAGTTGCCCCTTTACAGTTTGGGAAGTAGTGGGCGAGAAGAAGTCTGATTGGGCTCTGTGACACTCTACGGTCATAGGAGACCGGGACCTATGGTTTAAAGTGGAGGATTCTCAACCACAACAAACATACATTCGAACCCGAAACCTGTGGTACCGAGCGCTAGAACGTTAGTCACTCGGCCATCAGGTCCCAGCATAAACTACATATGCTACATACAAACTACATATATCTGCTTTGAAAAATGATTAACTCTGCCGATTATGACAGTCTCACAGTGCTATCCCAGATGATGCAATCCTAGAACTGGCCAATAAGTGTTTCGTAAATTTTTCCAATACCTCACCCCGATATGTAATTCAATGGTGATTATGATAGAGTATCGTAGTAACATCCCAGATAAACTCTCATCGTCATTATAGCCATATTGTCATCTTTCCGGTAAGAGTTTTCGGGTTTTTCAGATAATTTCTCTTTGACACAAATTGACCAGTAGGAATTTTTCAGATATTATCTGACACGAACCTTTGATTTGTAATTCAATAATGTTTATGATAATTTCGCAGTGCTATCGAGGATAATTTCTCATCAAAATGGACACCAATGAGTTTTCTATATTTTTTTATAATACGAAATTGCAATTAAAGACATTACTTCGTGCGAGAACTGACAACATATGATGCACCATAAGTGACCCCAAGTTTACAAAACTTTTGCCGTATTAGTGGCAGTGCCTAATGATGAAATTTAAAGTGTCAGAAATGGGGAAAAACAATAGCATCCTGCCAACTCAAAGGCATACAAATAGATTATTTAATGATGTGCAAAACACCTTTGATTTTTTTCAGCTCTCCCTATCCCATGGTTTGGTTTGGTTTGTCGCTCTACGGTCATTTTGTGCTCACGAGGGCTAAACAGACCGGGACCTACAAGAAACAAAACGGCTTAAAGTGGATTCCGAACAAACAACAAACATCCATACCACAGCCAGGATAAGAACCCGAAGCCTGCAGTACCAAAGGCCAGAGCGCTAGCCAATTGGCCATCAAACACCCATTAATAGTAGAACATTCAAGAACATCTTTCTAATCAGTAGAACATCCAAGAATATAATAAATAAAGTACATTCCTTAAAAGTGAATTAAAAAAAGCCTTCAAAATAAAAAAAAATATTCTTTTTTTGCTAATATTTTAATCAGAAAATACAACATTCATCACTGTAAACGAGAGTTGGCAGTTCAAATCTGTACCTTGTTTCTTCGTGGGCGTGTCGTGGCTGTCATCCGACTCCTCTCCTAACAGCTGATTGGACGCCCTGAATTTGTTCGGAAGTACAGGCAGTATTTTCTTCGCAGATGACCACTTGGTGAGGTCTTCCGGAATTTCTATGGCGGGTTCTGAGGCTGTTTGTTCGTAAAAATCGAAATAGGTTGCTTAAAACGTGCATGGAAAATTCAAAGATTCAAAATTGACCTAATTAAAATATGTTTTGTTAGAATGTATAAGTAGGCTTAAACCAACTTACGTTTTCTAGCACCATCGGGTGGTTTTTCTTTTTCGTTCTTTTCCTGTTTAACAGATAGAAAAACATATATGTATATATAATCACAAAAAAGAACAATGAACTGCTACAAAATTTAAAGAAATTTTTGAATTATATGAATGTGCCAACACATTTTTAAATAATTTTAATTTGATGCTTGCTAATTTAATCTCTCTATAATTGACGAATCGTGTCAATTAACTGTTTTGTTATGTACACAATTGTATAGAAACTAACCATGGTTTTATATATATTTGCGGAAGTTTGCTTTTGTAGAAGGGCAGTGGTTTGATGGATAAAATAAGTTTGCTTTTGGAGAAGGGCATCCTGATATGGATAAAATATGTATGTATTTGCAGAAGGACATCATTTTGATGGATAAAACAAGTATGCCTTTGCCGAAAGACATGGGTGCATAAAACAAGTATGCCTTTGCCGAAAGGCAATGGTGGATAAAACAAGTATGTCTTTGCCGAAAGACATGGGTGAATAAAACAAGTATGCCTTTGTCGAAAGGCATGGGTGAATAAAATAAATTTACCTTTGGTGAGGATAAAATAAATATGTTCTGGCCGAATGGCATCATTATATGGATAAAATAAGTATGAGTCTGCCGAAGGGCATCATTTTGGTGGATAAAATAAGAATGTTTTTGAAGAAAGGCATCATTTTAATATAAAATAAGTATGTTTTCGCAGAAGGGCATCTTTAGATGGAAAAAATAAGTATGAATTAGCAAAAAGGCATCATTTTGATGGATAAAATAAACATGCCTTTGCCGAAGGGCATCATTTTGATGAATAAAATAAATATATTCTGCCAAATGGCATCATTTGATGGATAAAATAATTATGCGTTAGCAGAAGGACATCATTTTGATGGAAAGAATAAGCTTGTTTTAAGAGAAGAGCATCATTTTGATGAATAAAATAAATAAATCTTTGTGGAAGCGCTTCATTTTGGTGAGTAAAATAAAAATGTCTTTGCTGAAGGGCATCATTTTGGTATAAGAATGTTTTTGCAGAAGGGCATCATTAGATGGATAACATAAGAATGAGTTAGCAAAAGAACATCATTTTGGTGGATAAAATGAGTAGGTCCTTTCCGAAGGGATTCATTTTGGTATATAAAATACGAACTATCAGTCTGATCAATAAGCAAAACGTTCGGTTTAATTCACAAATAAGAAAAAAAATTTCTAGGTCCCTCTGTCTGTTATTCTGAACGAAAAATTTATGCATGTTTTTATTGCATGTATTCCTGAATAAGTTTTTAATTGTCCATCATTGTTTCATTCGCAAAGGGGATCGAGATAGCTTCTTAAAAAATTTAAAAAAAAACATTCGAGGCTTAAATGCTTGCTATAATAACAGGAGAAATGAATGCACAGCTTCTCAAATGAATAGTTAATTATAATTTGAGAATCCTGATCAAGAATTTTCTATGTAAAAAGGTCCAACTTTATTATTATTATTATTATTTTATAAATTGATAAATGCGATTTTTGAAAATTAAAAAATAATCATAATGTAAATTGGTTAGGAGATCAAAATCCAGAAGTAGTAAATTTGTTGATTTAAATTCAATAATAAAAGATATTTAGGTAGTATTATTTATGCGACAAACAAATAATTCTTCCAAAATTTTTATATTTAATCGATTCGATGTACATTTAAAATATTTTTAAATTTATTTGGAAAGTTCATATAAAGAGAAAGACATTTCAAACAAACAGACAGAAAATAGACGATTTTGTAAAGGCAAAGATAATTTTGTATTGAAAAAAATACTTGATGGAAATGAAATCATAACACAGAAAAAACTTCAATCATTGATTGTTGAAGGAAGGACATTCCATTAGGATGATAGTAGGATAAAAAGTAACTAATAAATTAAATGATGTTGAAATGCTTACTCGTCTGAGCTGCATTTTTAGATCGTTGTTGGCTTCACGCAACGAACCAGTCAGGGAAACCAAATAGTAAATGATTAATCTGCAAAAGAAATAATAAGTTTATACATCATCAGTAGGTCAGAACGAATCCTTTTGAATGAACGAATGATTCGGAAATGAGACTCACACTAGTAGCAACAGCAAAGGAATGACAACGCCCGGAGACGTGAGGTACTTGACGACGTCCACCATGAACGGGGGCAAAGCGTTCAGCACATAAGAAGTCAGCACGTTGAAAATTCTTCTGTGAGAGCTGCCGGAAAGGATAAACCCATATTCAAATGAGTTGCGAGTATGTTACATTTTCTAAGCGCTAAGCGCTTGTTTAGTTTTATTTTATTAGAAATAATTAATCTCATTTATTTTATAATAATTTTTGATTCCTACTACTTAAATGACAACTTTTCAATCCTATTAATAGGCAGAATAATTTTTAGAGCGATATGTAACAAAATTTAGAAATTATATCACAGCAAAAAAAATTGTTTAAATTGAAATGAGTCGTAATAGAATTGGTAATATTTCATGATGAAAATGTTTCACTTATACTGACTACCTTTTTCGTTTATAATGACTTTCATTTGTACACGACTGACTGAATTTTTCCTTTATACATGTCTCATTGAATTTTTCATTTTTAGTGAATTTCATTTATACATGAGTGATTGAATTTACCAATTATACTTTTATGTATGACCTCGCAAGATTTTCTGAAGCTGTTGGAGCTTGTATTATTGTCATAACTGTCAACTTGCTCAAGCATTGCAGAGTTCCCAGAGTTATGACATCAAAACACTAGATAATACAGAGAGCAAATTTTAAAATATCAATTAAATTATTCAAAGTATAATTGTTGTAGGATTAATTATCCTAGAAACGACTTATGATACCATTTCATAAACCTTCATTGAATGGAATTTCCCTTAAGTCTGAAAATTTTTGAAGAAATATTTTAATAATGAGACTCTTGCTATTTCACTAATACTATAATATTTCGCAGCATGTTTAATACTAACTCCTACTCATCAGATGACCCAAAGTGCAATATATAACATATATGCATAATATATGGTATATATTATGCATATGCAATATATAACGTATATAACAAAGTGCAGTATATAATAATATGAAATATCTTAGGAATGAGATATTTTTTCATGTTTGTTTTCCCTTGATATAATGCCCTTATTTTGATAACGACAGCAAAGAAGTGCCTTCGTACCTGAAGGGTCCGCAGTGCCATGAGGGCTCCAGCCAGACGCAGGCGAACCCTACGGGCAGGGTGCAGAGGAAGAGCATGATGAGCAGGAGGGCGTAGTAGAAGTTGTTGGAGCGGGAGGCGCGGAACACCGTCTCGTGGGGGATGTTGGCGGTGAGCACGGCCCAGCTGCGCACGTACACCAGGATGCACAGCTTCACGGTGTTGATGGCCGGCAGACCCGGGCTGAAGAACATGCCCATCCTGCACCCGGGGCGAAAGACAACACAGAAATAACTAACAACAGAAATGCACGTGAATCAAACTCGTCTTGCCACTCAAACAGTAAGATTGTGATGTGCTTGAAACCTTCTGGGAACTTGTTTGGGAAAAGTCTGCCTTCATGGGATCCCACAAAATAGGCGACGCATTGCTTCCTGCAATTGAACCGCGTAAGATAAAAACTGGATGAGAGCACAACAATGAACTCGTTATTTGAGTAGCAACGGCGGTTTGCTTGACTCTAAAAACCCTTCTGAAAAGGTCTTAAGGACTTCATAAATTGTCCCTCCTGTATCATTTATCATGTATTGTTAGGAATAGCAGTAAAATTGAATAAAACTACAAGCCCGAACTCAGCAACAAGCCCGTTTAAGAATTATACCACTTTTGTGATATCCAAGCAAAAATTTCATTTCAAACTATCATTAGACAGAAGATTATTTTTTTTCTGATTTGTTAATACTTTTGATTGAAAAATATATGCACAGCTTACAACTCCCATATATATATGAGCCGTTTACTTTGAAAGGTGTACTAAGTCCATTTTATATTATATGGAGAATTATATTTAAATGATTTGAAAAATACTGCTAACTGTTAATACACTCATTTTATGATTTTTAAATATTAGACTGATTTAAGTTTATAATGTGATAATTTATTTTTTATTAATTAAAAGAAATTTGTACTTTTGATGATCTCAAAGACTTGCACCACTTTCAAAGTCAATAAAATATGAAATGTTCAGTTTTTTCAGTTGCCTTATAAAAGGTTCGTCGTTTTTTTCCCTGTGAACTAAAATAAGAAGACACAGAGCAGTTTTTTCCTCACAGCAATTGCTTTTTATTTAATTTCTTTTTGTACCCATCAGTATATGTTGCTTTCCGTTTTTATTCATTATTAAAATAAAATAACAAATTCCAAAAAAGTTCACATTGTTTTTTTTAATAAATTTTTCCTGAACTTTATGAATTATCTGGTATGATATAAATTTGTTTTATGAGTAACTGTTTAATTTTCAGAGATTATGACGGATTTCTTTAACATTAACACATTGGCAAGAAACAATTGACAAAAAAAGATAACAATTTAGAATTTACGATGTTAATTATTGCCATAATTTATCATTAAAAGGAAATTTTTTTGTTTAACTTATCTGTTAAGTGCGATTTTAGTAATGGATTAAGAATATTATAGAATTTAGTAACAATCTCAATGTTCAACAAAAATTTAGCAAAACTACATTGATAGGACAGAAACAAAAACTAAACGTACTTACCAAACTAAACCTTGGTTATTAACTAAATGTAGAATATTTTCAGCTATTTTGAAATCTCCGTAGCCGGGCTGTAATTTTGAAAATTATTTTTAAGAAGACATATATAAGAATAATAATATTCAATAACATGAAATTCCTAAATTAGTTCGAATCTGAGCTCGAACTAGGAAAGACAAAAGATAAAAGGAATATTCTTTAAAACATATGATTTAAAAAAAAGAAATTAGTTTAAGTTTTTGGATGAGAGGTTATTCATTTTAAAGAAATGGATTTGTACAAATAATATATAAAACATAAACATGTATAGCTTATATTATATATTTATTAAATTGCGTTACAGATTTAACTGCATACATGAACATTGTTCATGATTTCTAGAGACATTTAACAGGAACTCCTTTATAATATGTTTGAATTTACATGTCGTAATTTATACTCATTTACAAAAATTAAAAAAATTATATAGTTATTAATCATTAAAAAATTATGTATTTATTAGTTTATTAGTTACATAGTCGAACTAGGAAAGATAAAAGGAATATTCTTTAAAACATATGATTTAAAAAAAAAGAAATTAGTTGAAGTTTTTGGATGAGAGGTTATTCATTTTAAAGAAATGGATTTGTACAAATAATATCTAAAACAAAGGCATTTATAGTTTATATTATATATTTATTCAATCGCGTTACAGATTTAACTGTATATACATATAAAGCCTGTTCATAATTTATAAAGACAACAAGAAGTCCTTTATAACATGTTTGAATGAAAGCTTACGTAAGTAAATATAAGAATCGTTATAAAAAATTTTCTATAGAAATTTACAAGAAATCCTCTTGCACTACAAAATATCACGTGCGGCGTTCAGAAGTAAATAACCAACAAATCAATAAAAAAATTTAAAAAGCATGAAATATTTTTAGAAAATTTAAAATTAGCATTAAACAATACAAAGAGAATTAAAATAAATAGAGAGATAGAAAGCATTTAAAAATACATTAAAATAAAAATTGGCAGATTTACAAAACACTGTAAAAGCAAACCCTTCTTGTAAACAAGTTGACAAAAGTTTGGAAGTCATTTGACTTTTTGGAATATCACAAAAATTGTGACGATTTAATATTATGATGACATTAATGACCATTTATAATACTGATCCCGATATCTTTATTTTTTCTCTGCTTTTACCATGTAAATATGATTAACATGATTCTGAATATCACAAAATTTCCCGCCAATTAATATCCTCATTTTGTGCTGTCTAATAAGTTAAATTCTAGAATACAAATATTTCCCGACTTCATGGAAAACTACAGCTGTTATTCCTATTCTGAAATCTGGAAAACTCTCCAACCCTAAAAATGATCGGCCTATTTCTCTTTCTTCTTTCTAAAAGAAGAGAAAACCCTTGTTTAAAAAAGAATTAACAAGGGAACCCTTTAATCTTTTTTCTTTTTCATAATGTAGCTGGTTACACGGTTATCTTTGTGCCATAAGCAAAGGCTGCACCGACATTACTCCATTTAGCACTACCCCGGGGACACGTGTAGCTTGAAGATAGGCTACGGACGCGAGTCACACTAACACCGTAGCTGGCTACGGTCATATTAGACCGGGTCCTATGGTTCAAAGTGGATTCCGAACCACTACAAACATTCATAGCACCACCGGGACTCAAACGCAAAAATTGTGGTACCGAGCGCCAAAGAGCTAGCCACTCCGCCATCAGGCCCCAAAATAATGTCAATTATTTAATCTAAATTATTTCAATTTGTCTCTGATAATAAAATTTGAAATCCAGCGCAATTTGGCTTCGGGAAAAACCCGCCAATTATACACCAATTGCTCTGAGATACTGAATGCATCACAGCAGGATATCAGAAGAGGGAATATGCACGGCTTCTGTTTTCCTAGACATTAAAAAATCTTTTGATCATGTGTGAACAAGTGGATTTAGCTTATTAAACTTAATGTTCCACTGGAATGCATCATAAACATTAAATTCTTATCTTTCGGATCGAAAATTCTCTGTCCCGATTAATAAAACATTGCTATAAAAAGGGAGGAAAAGTAGAATCTACTTTTCTTTTCTTTACATTGCTGATATCCCCACAAACTCCAAAATTCTTTTCGCAATTTACGCGAACGACAGGGCAATTCTTTGCAAAAATAGAAATCTAAAATTCCTTGCTACCTCTCACAAAAAATCTTCAAAGTTCTTAATAACTGCTTCGATAGTTGAAAAATTGCTTTAAACGTTTGTAAAACTGAAGCAGTCCTATTTTCTAAAGGAAAATACATTAAAAAACCAAATATTAAAATAAATTATTAGATCTTCACTTGGACGGATAGAGTAAAATATCTTCTTATCTATATGGATTAACATGTTACATGGGAAAAACGCATTTCATTCAAACACACCTAAAACATATTTTTGAAAAAAAATATTAAAAAGTTATTATTATTATTTGAAATACGTAGAATAGACGTAAAAATAATAAACAACTTAATGTTAATTGGACTAAAGGTGAACATATCCACTTACGAATCCTTTCTCGAGGTCCCAACACCAGCAGTTGTTGGCGTAGCGCACGAACACGGCCCTCAGGAAGTCCGTTATGATGGTGGAGAGGACTGTCATGACCAGGTCCATGATAGTCAGCTTCACCAGTTCCTGCAAAGATCATTTCGCACTTTGAACCTCTGAGTGCATTAAAGGAGAAAAGCACATGCATTCAATGATCAGTGCTTTGAATCCCTGTGCAATTTCTCTCATTATGATGAAAAGTTTCATGTACCAAGGACTGGCATACAGAGTAACTTCGGGCACAAGTGAGGTAGATAGTAGTCTAAACCTCTAGACATTCTTTTATATTAATGAAAAATTTATTACATTGTGTACTTATCCGCAAGCAGGCCCTGTCAATGAGGGAAATATTCTATGCCCTGATCCTCATTCCTGCTTGGATGAAAAGTGCGTGTCCTCCCATGATTTGGCAATTTTCAACTTTTCATATAAGTACAGTTGCAGAGATTCATCAAATAAATTACATGTAACCTTTTCAGTTTCCGATATTCTAATCCAGTGAGCAATTTTATACAATAGATTGTAAAGAAAAAGCAGCGTTCAATATAAAAAGAAATACTGACTCAAATTTTGAGATCTTCTCCAAATAAAGGTGAAAATATACATGAAATCATCTTGAATGGTATATTTATACACTTTTAAATTGGGTGTATAAAGGTACCCAACCAAACCCTCAACCAAAGGTAGCCAACCAAGTATACGAAAGATAAGGTGTATAAACTGGCGATAAAGGTAACCAACCTTACTCTATCGAAAGCACTTAACTATTGACAATTTATTAGTTTCTTAAAGATTTAGAATCTGAATTCGAAGATCTTTCTTATTACTCAGAAGTCCGTTGGGTGTCCTGCCACAAAGTCCTAAGACAGTCTATCTTCTTCATATATTGAATACTCTCTGAATAATCGTAATATAACATTGGGAGGCAATAATCAATTTAATAACGCGTATGAACGATGCAGCTGTAAGCTTTGTAAAAAAACTTTGTTTAAAAATCATTTGCAAAAGAACGCTTTGACGTATTTTCCAACATGTGAGCAGTTAAAAGCACAAAATCAAAGTTGCTCTTTTTCACAATACTCTGATGAAATTGAAAAAATTAAAAACGAATTCTATAAGCGTTTATTTAAAGGTCTTAGGGCAATCTGGTGGCCAATTGCCTAGCGCTCTGGCCTTTGGTACCACAGGCTCCAGATTCGAATACTGGCATTGGCATGGATGTTTGTGAATGGTTAGAAATCCACTCTAAACTGTAGGTCTCGGTCTAATTAGCCCTCGGGTACACAAGATGACCATAGAGTAGCAAACCAAACCAATCTTAAAAGACTTAGAATGTATCCAACGAAAGTTCATTCTATCAATGATTTGTAACATTAACTTTGCAACAGATCTAATTCTTCTATGCAAATTCTTATTTTTAATCCTTCATTGCAAATATTTTACGAATATTAATCTTCAAAAAAAAAAAAAAAAACATCTTTTTTTTTTCAAGGTACTCCAAATTTATTTTAAAAAAAGTATATATGCATGTATATTTGAAGTAACTGGAGAATAACTGTTTGTTGTATCTAAGTTCCAAATGGTAAGGAAGTAATTGAATGTTTTAATAATTGATAGATACCGAAACAAAATTTTGAAAATAAAAAATAATTCTGACTTAAAACTTCCAAAAATATATTGAAACAATAATACGTTATGATTTGTTGTTGTATAATCAAAGAAGGATAGTGCCTTTTTATTAATCGGATTGAAATAAAAATTGTGGGACTTTGTTGCTGAGAAATAAACCTTATATTTGCAATTAAATTATATTCGATATGAGAAATATAATAAATATTTCACAGCATATTAAAAAGGAACACGTGCACTTCAAAAAGCTATGTAAGAGGAAGAAGCAGAAGTTGCTTTTACCGTGAAAAGGTTTAAGAATTTTCAATTTCTGTGCATTTTATGTCAGGTTGTTCTAATCACTGATGGATTGGACCCGAGTGGCAGCTATCCCTTCAAACCGATGATGGATGAAGGCCTTTAAATATCCCGAGATAACCTGCTAAGGGCTCATTAGTAATCAGTTACGTTAAAAATTTACTTTTCTTTGGTGAAATAATTATGCATGGTTCAGGTAAAAATATATATACTTTATGAAAAAGATACAAGCATGATTCTTTTAGCACGCTCCATTTGTAGTCTAGTGATAGTTGAAGGTAGCTAGCACGTGTAGTGACTAGGGTTGAATTTCTACCAGTGGCGTGAGTTTTCTCAACAGTTATCTTTTTAATTATTTAATTTTAAAATACTTTTAATGCTCAGGTCGTTTGAGTTCTATTTTGCGTTTAAATAAAAAATGTCCTTAAAACCCAAGAACTGATGACCACCTATTTGAAATCAAGATGTTCGATGTTCCATACCTGTCCAAATGCAGTTTCCCAGCATTTCTTTCTGAGTAAGTCTTTGGTCTCATCGGGAATGATGAGCAGGTCTTCCGTGGTGGGCATCCTGTACTTCCTTTCCCCCATGGTGCACCTGCTAGGGCATGGGGCGTCTTCGTCCAGCACGTACCTAGGACACGAGGGCGGAGAGGTGGCGTTCTCGAAGAGGTCGGTCCCGTTCTCTGTGTAGTCCAGGTCGTCCAGTGTGGTGTTCGCGTCGGTGGTGGTGGAACCGGGGTCGAAGGTGGAGGGGGATTCCGTGGTGCAGATGGGGATGGAGATGGTGCAATTGAGGTCGGGGGGCCAAGGGGATTCGGTGGGCTCAGAGGTTAGGTCCTCTTCTGTCGTGGCTGTGCTGTGAGAAGAAGTGGTGGTCT
Source organism: Caerostris darwini (assembly GCA_021605075.1). Classification (NCBI taxonomy): domain Eukaryota; kingdom Metazoa; phylum Arthropoda; class Arachnida; order Araneae; family Araneidae; genus Caerostris; species Caerostris darwini. Next base: position 461,560 of record BPLQ01014262.1, read on the forward strand.
CTGGAAGATAATGGACTTATTTAGGATCACATGCATTAAGAAATACATTCCCATGATGTTTAGCTTCCAACCATTCATATTTTGCAAACAAAAGAAACGTCAGTTTTAGGTCTCTCGCACAGTCTCGCACCACAGGTCTCTAGCACAGTCTCCCGCACAGTCTCGCATATACAAGATCTTCCAGCACTGTTATCTCAGTAGCAAAACTTACAATTTTTTGGAGGGATCCTTGCTTGAAAATGATGAGCAATAAGAAAACAGCAATTGACAGTTTTAATTAAATTGTTTTTCATAATTCAGAGTTTTTCTGGCATAAAAATAGGTAATATATAACTTTAAATGTTTAACTCATATTTTTACTGTGTATATTTATTTTGAGAAAAAAGCAATATTTTCCGTTATCCTTTTCACACTACAGTGGGACTTAATTAGCAGGTGGAAGCCGATGTTAGCATCCTTCACTGCAGTACTTGATAAAATATATCCACAGCAGTTATCATGTGGAGGAGTTATTAGTAGGTGGAAGCAGATAATTGCAACATTCACTACAGTATTTAATAAAATATATCCGCAAGAGTTATCTTTCAAAGCAGTTATATTTAACGTTATAGATTAAGATGAATAATCATAATAGTTGAAGATGCATTACATTAATATTTTCTTAAGCAATTTAAATATTCGGCTTCCAAAAAAAAAAAAAGGCATGGTTGACATTCCAACTTACCATTGTATAAAAAAGCGGTGGAAAAATACGACGTAAGCGTGCTGAGAGACTCGTTGAAGTCTCCCCACGTTGTCCAGTTGTCCGGCGGCTCACTGACGTAGTCGAGCGGGATGTCCCATATCAGCTTGCCCTCCTCCAGGTCCATGGCTGAGGACACGTTGAAGAAGACCGGCGGCAGGGCGATGTGGGGGCCGTCCGGCTTGGTCCTGCTCACGTTCCAGCTGGCCATGCCGGACGCCGTCAGGTTGGCGATGTTGCCGATGAGGCTGCCGTAGGCCAGGTCCTCCTCCGAGGTGGAGTTGTCCAGGAAGTAGTCCCCGTCCACCATGGACACGTTGGGCTGGGTGGCGGCGGTGGTGGTGGACGCGAGCAGGTCGGTGAGGATGCCCGAGGAGAGGGCGGCCAGGGTGCAGTTGTGGATGATGATGTAGGTGCAGTTGTAGGGGGAGAAGAGGGTGGTGGTGGAGTCGGTGGTCTCGTCTTCCATCACCGACAGGAGGCTGCGCGCGTGGCGGAGGCTGGAGTTTCCGGCGTCGATCGTTTCGGTGATGTTCTTCGCCAACATTTGCAGCTCGCTGGTCTGGAACACAAAGGGAATTGTAAGCTTGCATGAATGATCAGCGAAGTGAAAGAAATATCCCAGCATGCGTATGTGCGCTAAGCAAAGTGAAAGCAACACCCCTTACCTCCAGTCTATGAATGGTAAGCAAAGTGAAAGAAACATCCTCCTACTTGTAATATTTTAGTAGTTTTTAAAATAACTAGTACTAGCTCTAATTTATTGGCTGTTGAAGAAAATTATTCTTGAGCATTTAATGTAGCGTGTTACGCTAAATCCAATTTATATTTCGAAACCTACTAGTAAACTACTGAGATTCTGCCATTCCCTAAACTACCTCCTCCATGCAGTGTATCAGCCCTTCTCCTAATGTATGGTTCAAATATAAGTGCAGTGTATAAGCCCTCCTTAGCTTCGTTTTTAAAATGGGGACTACAACATTGCCTCTAGATCATTCGAATCTCAGTCCTCCTGCATTTTACCAACTAAAGTTTGCCACTGGATTATGCACGCTAAGTAATGTCGAATCTTCTTATCTGCCATTCTAGAATCGAATGACCACAGACGAATGCGTTTTACATTGCTCGACTCATAATCCAGTGGCAAACTTTCAGTTGGTAAAATGCAGGAGGACTGAGATTCGAATGATCTAGAGGCAATGTTGTAGTCCCCATTTTAAAAACGAGAAGATTCGACTGCGATTGTGGCGATGTAAGGCACCTCGCATCGGCAGTCGCCTGGTGGGAGGTTTTCGAGTTTTCTCCCACACGACACGCAAATAAGGGGCAATTATCTCCGGCCCTCTGGAAGGTCCTACCCCTCAATATTCGTCGGTGGGATGTTCGAGGTGAGTTTGAAGACCGTCGTTGTTTCATTTTCCCTTTTCTAACAGAGAGGGTTGCATAGCCCTGGGTATGAGGTTAAAGGATAGACAAAAGAATAAGAAAAATGTGGTGCCCCTTTAAAAGCATTCAGCACGAGTGAAGGACTTAAACGAATCGATGCGTAGCATGCAATTAAAAATGGTATAATGGTAGACGCGACTTACCGTCTTGTAGACCTTGGCAAAAAGTGCGAAGATGAGGGTGTATAAATTCAGAAGGTATAAAAGTAGAATTCTGAAAGACAAAAAAGGAAATAGAATTAATCTGTGCAGTTAAACACTCCCTCAGCTTGCACAATGGCAATCGAATGTAGGAAAGAAGAGTACCTAGCTAGCTGCCACCTGAGTTGGACGCGCGGGTGATACTTTTCAGTCATTCCGATCATGTCGAACAGGTTGGGGAACAGAATGGAGATGAAAGAAACGACTAAAGTGACCTGCAAAAAACACACCAGTAAAGGTTAATTGGTCCGTCTTCCGAAGTTATATTTCATATTGCCTCTTTAATAGAAAAAAAAATACCTCATCTTCCCGAGAGCCGATAAGCCAAGAAGTTTTAGTGCTTTTTCCTTATTGCTGCTTTTACGTGCTAATTATTTACGGTATTCTATTATTATTTCTGGTGCACGTTTTGGTACTTATTCGTCAGACAGGAGCACATTTCGCCAATATCAGATTTTTCGCTATGGTGATGACGCAACAGAGTAGCAATATAAACAATTTAAAAAAAAAGGCAACTCTTTTCATCTAAAATTAATATTTTTATAAGCGAAAGAAATAGAAACTAAAAGAATAAAAGTCTGCTATATTTAGTGATATTTGGCGATTTAAGGCTTGCGCCTGGCTAACTAAAATGTACGCACGTTTTTAGCGAGATGAGTAGATTGGTATATAAGCTACCCCCCCATAAAACATTTAACATTTATAAAACATTACTTATATACGGTTATTCTTTGTACTTTAAAATTAATTAAAAAACAATAATCAGCTTAGTTATTAAATTTTAATACCAATAATCAATTTATTTATTTAAACTTTAAGTAATAAAGAATAACGTAAAATAAGTAGAAATTTAATGCATATGTTATTTAAACAGAAATTAAATTTTAATGGATATTTGACGATTTTTGTCCAACATAATTCCTGTCAGTTTCGTTCGGAACTTACTAAGTGCACATTTCTATGGTTTGTCCGCAAATTGTGGGAAAAATTGTCAAGCTGCTAATTTTGGTTTGGCCCCAATTTACCACACGTTTTCAAATACAGCGGTATAATAGAGGAGAAAAGCATTTTCGGACGAATTTCAAGAAAAATAAGTAATTTGGAAGAGCAAATTCAATAAAGATAATTTAAATATTTTTTAATAATTAAAATCTTAAACTATAAAATATCAAAAAATTAGATTTTAAAAAATTCTACTATTTTACACATATTCTAAGAAAATCTTAAACCTTTTTCTTTCAAAACTGCTTTACACGGGATATATCTGACCAGTACCCCTATGAAGTAATCGTTTCATCCGTTTTCGCTTTTAAGACGGATGTATACATTTCCACACGATAGGTGATCCGACTATGAGAACACGATAGGTGATCCGACTATGTCACCGACTATGAGAACACGACAGGTGATCCGACTACACTTGTATTATGATTTTAAAAATATGAAGAAGCGTGGTTAAGACTAATGTTTACTTGTATGGGCGATGTGAATAATGTCCAGTTCTACTTCTGTCTAGTTCTTTCATAAAAATAAATATGAAAAGGTATTCTCGTTTTTAGACAGAAAAGATGCAAAAATTTCATGTATTAATAACGTCAGAATCATTGTACGTTTCTTAAAAAAATTGTTACCCTTTGGGGTTAACGGGCACGTTGTCCTAATGGAGGAAGTGGGAGGGGGAAGGGAGAGAGGGTGCACCTACTTCGTTCTGCCTGTACCAGGTTCCATCCTCCTGTGCCTCGGGCTCCTGGGAGCGGGTGACCACCAGCACAACAGCGTAGGCACTGGACGCCAGCAGAAGGAACACGGCGAAGTTGGCGGCGACGCGGATGCTGATCAGCTTCCAGCTGAAACACAACACACGTTGAAAGATTAACAGAAAGTCCCTTCCCTTTTAAGGCTGCCTTTGCTCAAAGCTCATTTGCTAGCAATCCGGGAATATGTTATCTAAGATCATATTCTAACTCCAATGTGAAGCAAACTGGCTCTTGCATTGCATTCAAAAAGTTTACAATGGACATGACCTTTGGTGAATATGTTAATGAGAGAGAAAGGCTATGTGACCACAAACTGTGCTGCCTCCATGAGTTCCCGCGAAATGAGCTACAGAATACTTCCTCCTATAGAAATAAAATCCTCCCAGAGGGCACTGTCCTCCCTAACAATGGACTGTTTGTTGTCTACATGAGGTCCACCGATGGTAGGGGCTACATAGCCCTAGGTAAAGGTGTGAGGGAGAAGAAAAGCAATAAAGAGTGGTGAATAATTTCAGAAAAAGTGCCTTGCATTTAAAGAAAACAGCAAACAATTCTCCAAATTAGTCTTGAGTCTCTTGATTTGAATGCAGCTACCCTTTGTGCAGTTTGCATGCAGCTTGAATGCTTCCTTTGAATGCAACTTGCCAGCACAATGGTCAGTTTGAGTCAAAAACGACTGCCTCCTTCATAATCATTTTCATGACCAAGAATTTTTACATTCAAAGATCATTTCATAAAACAAAAAGCATCTTGTTCAAAAAGCTCAAACATAAATGAGGTTCGATTAATTATTATTTAAAATGTCAATTAAAAAATACTTTATATTAGCATTTTGAATGAATGAAATGAAATTTCATTAAAGCAATTTATTAAAAATCAATTTAAAAATTGTACCATTAATTGATTGTTGATGTAATACATTGTTCTATAAATTGTCAATTACATTAACAAAGCAAAAAAAGAAACATTTTATATTACGTTAAAACAATATTTAACTGCAGTGTTTAAAAATTTTCTTGAACTGACAGCATTTTAAAAGGAAAGTATTTCTTTAAAAGCGATCATTTTATGTTTAAAAATTATAAAAAGTTAACATAAAAATTTGAATCTAAATAGTATAAAATAAACAATATTTCTTTATTTTAAGTAATAAATTACCTTTTGACTTCTTTTTTCTTTTCCTTTTCCTCCAAAATAGCTTCCTAGTAGAAAAGACCACCAGTAAATTTTCATGATTTTAAAATTTTATTAATATTTTTTCAGATTTTTAAGTTTATATTTTTATAAATAATGTCTTTAAAACATAAGAATATTTTGTTATTCATATAACAACTCTGTTTAGAACAATGGTGTGATATTTTCTAAAACAAAATAAATAAATTGCAAAAATCTTCAGATCCTGATTATATCAAAATTAAGAAGTTATTCTCTTCAAGAAATTTCAAACGATGTCACAGCATTACATTTAAAAACATATAGAATTCTTATTTTTGAAAATGCATAGAAAAGGTATTGATACAATAGAGAATAAAAAAATTGTTAAATGAAAAATAAAAATGAATTGTATTTTACTTATAATTCAAATGAAAATAAAATAAAATAAAACATTAAGAAAGAGATTAAATGTTTTGACATCTGTAATACTGAAATGAGTCATACAAGCTTCATTTTATTTAATCATTAAAAACTAATTCGAAAAACCTATATCAAAATAATGTCATAAAATATCACGAAAATAACAAAAGTATTGAATAGCATATATGTATTGAATATTTTAATTAAAAAAATACCAGAATGAAGATTTAAAGTAAAATAATATTTAGCCCTTATTATATGTTTACAATATAAAACATTACTATGCCTTATTTAAAAATAATCCAGTAAATTTATTCATTTATTAAATTAGTTTTTTTCGTTAATAGCTTAAAATTTATCTTGATATTTGTATAAAGTTTCGAATACTGAACAATCAATTGAAAACTTCACTTGATTGTTTATTGTTCAATAAAAGATCGCCTCTTTGTCGTGTCATCACATAATGATTGAAGGGCATGGGGGTATGCATGATGGATGTAGAAGACACAAACCACATAAATGTAGTTAAAACAAATCCATCCTTAACTGGACGGTATTCTGGTTTCTAAACCCTAGAGTACATCAAGTTTTCTTTCCAGCTACATGATCTCGGGACATATCATAAAAGAAAGCATTTGGTTTGTGAAGCCACAATGGAGCAGATTATGCAACAAATAAAAAAATATCATTAAAAGATGTTTAAAAAAAACTAGTGCAATATTCCTTCTGGTCCCCAAACTCTAGACTGCATCTAGTTTGCTCTTTAGCCACATAATCCCAGAACTTGCTAGGAAAAAAAAGAACATTTTATTCATAACATGATTCGTAACATTTGATTTTGAGCATTTGATTCGTAACATAACATAGCATGTTAAACCATAAAATTCAATCTAAAGATGGTTACAAAATTCATTCTTAACTACACTGTGTTCTTTCTGGTTCCCCAATTCCAAACTTGCCCCATTTTAATTTTCAGCGACATGATCACATGACACATCATAAAAGATAGCATTTGGCCTGTGATGCCACATTTTAGAGATATTATACCGCAAACCAGATAATTCCATCTAAAGTTGATTAAAAAATACATTTTTAATTGTATGGCATTCGTTCTGTCTCTATACTCTATACATCTAGCTTGCTCTTTAGCCACATGTGTCACATGTTAGCCACACCGAGGACATATCAGGAAAAAAGACAAGGCTCTCCAAACAAGGCCTTGACGGAGACTTTATAGATCCCTTTATGTGTTTCAGTGCAGCAACTCACCTTGAATCCCATGACGAGCGAGGCCACCTTGTTGTAGGCCGTCTCGGGATTGCCTATCATGTAGTCCCACCCGGTGAACAGCTTCCAGGCGAACGTGCACTCGTCGTCTTTCTCGGACAGCTTGCTCATACGGGAGTTCTCCGCCATCCTGCGAAAAAAAGGAATCACTTTAAGGAATCTTCAGTTATTCACTTTAAGATAAATTGAAGGCGTGATCTGTTGCAAAATTCTTTGTAAATATGCAAGTAATTTTTTTTTATACTTTTAGTTGATCAGTAGTGATGATAATTACTTCGGTGTATGTTCACTCTGGAATATACCCAACGGAAGAAGGAAAAGAATTCATTTTTTAGCTGTAAATAAATGTAAATTTAATTTTTCTAAATATTTCATATTTATGTTATATTAATAAATTTTCTAGTGTCATTTTTCTCGTCAAAATGAAGAATAAAATAAATTATTCAATTATATGAACTTTTAGTAAAAAGCAAAATGTCTTGCATCTTTTTTATCTTTAGTAAACATATAATTCAATAAATGTATAACTCGAGAAGAAGAATTTCAGGTATTTCTCGGAATACCTGAAATTCTGAATTGCTTCGTAATATGTTTATGTTTTCTAAATAAATGTGAGGAGAGAAAAGAAGCGATCCACTTTACTACTTCTATAAATTAATTAAACTAAACCAGGAAATACACCGGCTCAATCAATACATTCAAGTGCGATGACAAAATGAAAAACACTTATTCACTGAAATATTAAAGATATAATAAAAAAAACTGGGTCAAAGTAAGAAGTAGTTAAAAATTTCAACACATGCGGATACTTCACTCTTACGGGCTTAAGAGTGAAGTATCCAGGCGACAGCCTTCTCTTCCCTGGTGGCCTATATATATATATACATAAATACACCCCCATATATATATATATATATGCTGATAAAAATAACGAAAGAATATTGTGGGTTTTGATAGATATTGAATGACAAATTAAGAGTTTTGGTGACTGATACATTGTCCACTGAGCTATAAGAAATGAAGTCACTCATAAATGAAAGACAAAAGTGCATTTTATTAAGGGTTTTTCTTTTGTACCAAATGAAATGTACACATTATGTGTACTGGTGAAAAACATCCAAAAATGTGTAGTTTCTTGACAAAACATCGATTTTAATAGGTAGTATAGTCCCTCTGATGGACAACAATACTTGAATCTTTGAATACGTGTTAGGAAAGGAGGCGACGAGATTATTATTGAGATTTCCATCCAACTCCTCCAGAAGAGCTCTCTCAAGCTGTGGAATACTTTGTGAAGGAGCTATTTTGCCTAACTCGTCTGCCTAGCATGTCCCAAACATGTTCATGCCGAGAGAACTTGCTGTCCAAACCATGCATATGATTTTTTCATCGCAAAGGAAATGAATTACCCACTATCCCAGTACAATGTCGCCTACAATTAACGTCTATTAAAAGGAAATTATATCCGATCGCTCCAGTGTAAGTGACTACAAAATGCGAAAATATCTCATTTCTGTATCTCTGGTCCGTCAGGGATCTATTTTTAATGATATGGAGATACCAGCTCATACTATTTGATGTTAATGCTAATTAATCCTTTATAATCCTGGTATAAAGCTTTTTCAATTACCACAAAAGTTATTTAAATTAGAGATAAATCAAAACCTTTATATATATACACTGAAGTGACAAAAGTCATGGGATAGCAATATGCAAATTTTCAGATGGCAGTAGCATCGCGTAGAACAGGTATAAATGCGCAGTGCTTTCATTTCTGTTCAAGTTATTCATGTGAAGAGGTTTTGACGTGATGATGACCGCACGACGGGAATTAACAGACTTTGAACGCGGAATGTTAGTTGGAGCTAGACGCATGGGTCATGCCATTTCGGAAATCGTTAGGGAATTCAACATTCCCAGATCCACTGTGTCAAGAGTGTGCCGAGAGTATGAAATTTCAGGCATAACATCCCACCATGGACAGCGCAGTGGTCGACCGCCTGCACTTAACGACCGAGACCGGCGACGTCTGCAAAGAGTCGTGAATTCTAACAGACAAGCAACACTGCGTCAAATAACCGCAGAAATCAATGTGGGACGTACAAGGGATTTGTCTGTTAGAACTGTGCGGAGAAATTTGGCTTTCTTGGGCTATTCCAGCAGAAGACCGACTCGAGTGCCTTTACTGACAGAACGACTTCGCTTGCAGAGACTCTCGTGGGCACGTGAGCATATCGGTTGGTCCCTAGATGAATGGAAAACCGTGGCCTGGTCCGATGAGTCACGATTTCAGTTGGTAAGAGCTGATGGTAGGGTTCGAGTGTGGCGAAGACCCCACGAAGCCATGGACCCAAACTGTCAGCAAGGCACTGTTCAAGCTGGTGGTGGCTCCGTAATGGTGTGGGCTGTTTTTTCATGGTATGGACTTGGTGCTCTGGTGCGACTGGACCGAACATTGACTGGAAATGATTATGTTCAGCTACTTGGAGACCACTTGCAGCCATTCATGGACTTCATGTACCCAAACAACGATGGGATTTTTATGGATGACAATGCGCCATGTCACCGGGCCACAACTGTTCGCGATTGGTTTGAAGAACATTCTGGACAATTCCAACGAATGATCTGGCCACCTAAATCGCCCGACATGAATCCCATCGAGCATTTATGGGATATCATCGAGAGGTCTGTTCGTGCCCAAAATCCTGCACCATCAACGCTTTCACAATTATGGACGTCTATCGAGACAGCATGGCTCAATATTCCTGCAGGAGACTTCCAACGACTTGTTGAGTCCATGCCACGTCGAGTTGCTGCACTTCGCCGGGCGAAAGGAGGGCCGACACGATATTAAGAGGTATCCCATGACTTTTGTCACTTCAGTGTATATATATATATATAACTTACCGCCTGAGTATTGCAAAAAAACTGAAGATGTAGACTGCGATGGAGGTGAGAAAATAGGCTAAAGGAACTCTGTAACCTTCTTCGGTTTTCTCTCGATTGCTGTAGTAGCCGTAAAAAATGGGAGAATACTTCAAGTAACCCTAGAAGAAAAAAAAAAAAAAAAAGAACACCCCCTTTGAGTCCGAGCATCGATTTTGTGGAAAGTTTTCAAGTGGCCAAGTTGGTCTGATTTATTGACGTCATTTAGTCTGTTGTTGCCATTTATTTCTTAGAACAATTCAGTTGCTTGTCAATTATAAAGTGGTATTTTAATGGCTTGTAGAAATTCTTGAATATGAAGGTGAATTAAATAAAAATATAATATATACGAAAAAGAATTCATATCAAACTAGTATTTGACTTAATTTTCTAACAAATTCCAAAGGGTGATTATACACATCAACATTTCTACACAACATCAATGTCTAATTCCTTCTAGCAACACTAGATGGCGCCAATGAACTATATCTGGGGGCGTTGTTTTCGTTACTTTTAAAAGCTCATTCGTTTTCATTCCTTCCAAAGTAAGTGCACTTCATATTTAAAGTTAAATTTAAATTAATTCAATTTTTACTAACTTAAAATTCTGCTACCCCATTAATACTTCTCAGATGAGGAGTTTTTCGTAATTACTTTTACATAGGCAATCCGTAACTGGAACGTCCAATGCCATTACCACCATTTAATATTTACAGTGTATTATTATTTTGCATTTCTGAGATCTAGAAAAATCCAGAGCTCTGTTTACAGACTCAGATTTTAAAGGTAACAGTTTTAGAGTTTTACAACTTTTAATGGATACTCAAATATTCTCTGAACGCAATAGTGATTGAGTTACCTCAAAATCCCAGATATTCTTGAGGTTGAGGGCGCTCTCTTTCTCCTCGCTCTCGATCTCTTTGCGCATTCCGGTAGGATCCTCAGCACCGCGGAGGACCTGCGACAAATGAATGAATAAATGGTAGCTATAATAAATATTGATACGAAAGGATTCAAATAGCAAAAGAAATATTTTAAAAATATTAATGTATGTATTTGAAATCGAAAATCAATTTTTCAAGCTTTATAAAAAAAATGATATTGGCATACAGGGTGATTGTAATTGAAGTCTCACTTTCAAAATGCTGTGAAAAAAGAACCACTCGTCACAATGAGTTCACATTTGAACTGAAGATACTTGAAGAAGGGGGAAATGGTATGGCATCAAAAAAAAATTTCCAACGATTTTTCCCGTCGAATTGGGTAGGACTTTGCCGTGGTGGATGGGCTTTCCACTCAGAGTGTCACGACTGTTGAATGACTTGGAAGTCATTTTTTTTCCGTCAAAAAACCAAAACCTTCAAGCACATTGAACACTACAGTTGGTTGAATGTGCAAATTATGTCAAATACGCTGTCATGTCGATTCAAACTATCACTGGCAGTTGAATTCACTTTCTCAAGGCCGCTTACGCTTACTCTATGAATACACTGCGGAACTCTTTTTGATGCCATACCGTTTCCCCCTCCTTCGAGTATCCTCAGTTCAAATGTGAACTCATGGTGACGAGTGGTTCTTTTTTGTGGGACTTTAATTATAATCACCCTGTACATATTATACAATTTACTAATGTGTTCAACGTGCTTTTATCGACTCCTTACAATATTATATCCATCACTTTGGAAGCTACTGAATTAGATAACGTTATAATGACTGCTAATTATCTATAGTAAGACGGGACTTTGATAGTGGAATAGATGATCTCCATTCTGTAAATTTCAACATTAATATTAGATCGCTAAGAAATTTCAAATTCTTATCGCTTCCCTTCACATATCAATTAAAAATATTCAGAACTCCCTGAGACAATTCAAAACGATGTAAGTCCTTACAAAATGTTTAATTTATGTAATGTCCCTTATAATATTTTTAATTTATATAAAGCCCCATATAATATTTTTAAATTTATATATGACTCCATACGATATTTTTAATTTATATAACACCCCAAATAATATTTATAATTTATATATGACCCCATATAATATTTTTAATTTATAAAAGACCCCATTTAATATTTCAAAAATATGTAATGTCTCTTATAATTTTTTTATTTAAATTCCCATAAATATAAAGTTCATTAGTAATGGGGAAAGGGAGAGTTCGCCTTCAAATTAATAGTATCATCAGTAAGTACTCAGAGTTCTAAATTATGACTACAATTAATGGACTTATGACGGAATTCTAATTTAATTGATTGATTTTTGTTTCTAATTTGTTGATATCAAAATGATTACTCGGAATTGTATGTATAGAAAACCTTGTTTATTTTCCGATAATAAATCTGCGCTACATTAAAAGTATTCTCAAATCACCTTTATATGATAAAACATGAATTACGATTTCATTTTTCGTGGTGCCATCTATTGACAGGAATTACAACTTAACAATTGGGTATCAATTATTTAATAATTGTTTCATTAATTTTAATGAAATTTTTGAAAGTAGAACCAATGTGTTTAAAATAAACTTAGATCTAACTTACATTTCTTATAAAATTTATTGATAATTAAAAATATATAGTATACATTTTGTTTGTTAAATTTATAAAGTTTCTTAAATTAATAATACACAGTCCAGTCACATTAATGTGACCACCTGTCAAAAGCCAGAACAACCACCTTTGGGAGAGCTGCGACACGTGCAGGAAGGGAGTCAATTAGGTTTCTGAAGGTGTTCACTGGGATGTTGGGCCATGCCGACTCCAGTGCCGTGGCCAGCTGCGCTAGATTACGCGGTTGAGGATCCATGGCGCGAATCGAGGTGGTCCCACAGATTCTCAATTGGGTTTAAATCCGATGAGTTTGCTGACCGGGGGAGTACGGTAAACTCATCCTGGTGCTCTTCGAACCACGCACATACACTGCGAGCAGTATGACACCTCTCATTGTCCAGCTGGTAGATGTCATCATTTTGAGAGAAAATAATTCGCATGTAGGGGTGGACATGGCCCGCAAGGACAGATGCGTACTTGAGCTGATCCACAATGATGAGTGCACCCAGTGAATGCCAGGAAAACATTCCCCAAACCATAATGCTCCCTCCTCCAGTCTGGATCCTTCCGGCAGTTATTGCAGGGTGTTTGCTTTCAGACGTTTCACGCCGTATACGCCAACGTCCATTTGTCCGATGAAGCATAAAACGTGATTCATCGGAAAAAGCCTCCTATCGCCACTTTGTGGATGTCCAGTTTTGGGAACTGGCGTACAAATTCCAGCCTTCGTCGCCGATGAACAGCAGTCAGCATAGGAGCATTAACCAGGCGTCTGCTGCGGAGGCCCATGCGCAGCAACGTTCGCTGAACCGTTGTTGAGGATACACTATTGGTAGCCCCTTGGTACATCCGGGTGGTCACTTGCTCAACAGTTGCACGTCTATTCGCCCGAACGCATCTCCGTAGCCTTCGTTCGCCTCTGTCATCTATAGCCCGTGGTGCACCAGATGTGCTACGCCGCTGATTTTGGATAATGCCATTTTTCCATGTACGGTATACTTTTACCACGGCGGCACGCGAACAGTTCACAAAATTAGTCGTTTCCGAAATACTTCCACCCTTGGCCCGAAAGCCAATAATTATACCCTTTTGGACGTCGGATAAATCGCTACGTTTCTGCATTGCGCCAATGATTGAAATGCTTTCCAATGCCCTAGGACATCCTTTATATACACTCCACTGCAATGTGCTGCCACTTGCCTCTTGTGATTGGTTATTTCCCGTTGACGTCGAAAGTAGGTGGTGCTCACATTAATGTGACTGGACTGTGTATGTATTATTTTATTTTATTAAATTAAAATGATATTTTTTAATTAAAAAAAATGATTAGCCTTAAATTTTCTCAAGCATTTTTATGCATCAAAACAATTCCTCTTTTAGATTTCTGAGAATATAAATGTTGTAGGATGTTCATTATAAAAAGATTTTCATTATAAAAAGAAAAGAAACTTATAATTTTAAAAATTCTTCCAACAGTGTTAAAAAAATATATATATATTGGTATTTAAATTATCGAAATCTAGTTTTCTGAAATATATTTCTTAAACTCAGAACAGTTTTTGACCAAACAGACGAGCAGTTACCTCAGGCACCATGAGAAAACAGCAGACAAAAGCAGATATAAAACAGTTGATCCAGAAGACCCATCGAAGAAAAGTGAAATAGGAGGCGACAACTGATCCAAAATGGCCTGCAACAAATAAATAAACATCAATTTGGAAATAAAATCATTTTAGAATTCCATATACTATTCGAAGTCATTGCATCAGTTGGTTTCTGATTTCTGTATTTAAGTTATTAATTGGCAATCAGGTATCAGATGTTTTTAAGCTATTAAATGATAATCCTAATCCTTCTTGTTAACTAGGTAGATAAAACTTAGTACCTACATTTGCAATACTATTTATGTAACCAATAAATATGAAGTATACTAGGAATAAAGGATGCATTAAAAACTAAATGTGGTAATCGGTGTCAATAAATGAATTTTAAAAAATTAGTAATATTAAATGAATGAATTTTAAAAAATTCCAAGTTTTAGAAACTCAAAAAGTACTTATTCAATTTTTAAACACACTGGAAGAAAAACAGTAGTCTATATCTAATAAACTCTAATAACTCTTTACTCTGTGCAAATTGTGTATCGTGATTCTGATTTTGGAAGACAATAAAGCATCTTTTTAATAAAATTCTACTTGTTAAAAATATTTTCTTTAATTTTTTTATAATTCATTAATTTACGCAATATTTTACAATTTTTTTTTATTTTTATGTTATTGAAATTTAGTTATAACAAAAATTTAAGAAGCCTGTTTTTTTATATTTAAAATGGTAATCTATATATTAAGTTCAGACAATAGTTTTCATATATCTTAATGCCTCTCTGTTTTTATCACTTATTTTCGAGTCATTAAATTCCTTGACTCGATTCCTATCCAAAGATAAAATATGCTGTTCAGGAATTAGTTTTGTATGGTTTTAAATTATAAAATAATTACTATCCCCATACTTATTATTAACCATATTATTCAATTCGTCCAAGTCAGTCCTTTAGGGCAACGGGCGTACCGGTTACAGATTTCAATGTGGTTTTACGAACCACTAAACCACCACATCTTAAAGCTAGTTAAAATATTTGCACTAATGAAGTTGTTTAAATTAGTTCGTTAGGCCAGTACCAAGGTAATTGTTTCATTCTGATTACATTTTAATGAAAATAATTTACAATTTTTTTATTATATATACAATTATGTATCTCTGAAATTTAAATTACAATAATAATAAGTTCATCCAGCAATAGTAAACGGGCAGTAAAAGTATCTAATTAATAACGAGAGCTTACTTTCAATTCTTTTGATGCGCATCTCCCAGGGAGTTAACATGACCATGAAATTGGCAACTTCTCTTTTGAACCGATTCCATCCCTGAAAAAAAAATGTTGAGGGTGGCAACAAATAAGTTGATGCTATTGGGTTGGTGCATAATTATCAGGCGTTTCATTTACGTGCTGTATTTTTAAAAAAACTTACAATATTTTATAATTTTATGAATGAAAATATCCTTCTACTTTTAGACTATAAAAAGGCGTGTCGATAATCATACTCATATCCATCATATTATGCTGTGCCGACACTAGCTTGGAAGACAAGCCGGGATGAGGTTCACCATCGGATTTCGACGACCGGCCACTTTTGTGCAGCCGTGGAAGGGGACGAAAGCTTGCCAACTCGAATCCGGAGCGTAGTCACCATCTACTTCACTAACTGCTTCAAATTTTCTTGGAAGACGGTCGATTCCACTGGAAAAGAATTCACGGTTCTGACGACAACTTCAATGTGGACCATTCAACGATCAACCGCCTTCACGCTGCAATCGAGACGAAAAGACCGCACAAAAAGAACCACATCGTCTTCCACCACGAAAATGCGCGTCCACATGTTGAGCATCGTGTTGTCGAATGCATCGCCAATAAGGGCTGGGAACAGCTTCCACATCCTCCATATTGTTCCACAGAAGCTACCGACTACTACTAGTTTATGACGGCTTCGATAACTTAGTGGCGGACGTTAAAGCATGGATTGCCTCCAAGAACAGTGAGTTCTTTGCCCGTGAAATCGGCCGTCTTCCAAGCAAATGGAAATCAGTTATTGAAGTAGATGGTGACTACGCTCCAGATTAATCATTTAAAAATGTTACTGTTTAATTTGTATGTTTCCTTTCCTTTTGTGTTCAAGAACGCCTGATAATATCGTTAAAAAACGCCTGATAATTAAGTACCACCCAATATTTCTCTAGCAATTATGATTACCTTATTGCTCGAAAAATAAAACTATATTAATTTTTCATAGAAAATAAGGATATGATGTTTCGAAACAATCTTAATTTATATTTGAAAGTATTATCATATTAATCTAGAGTAGTTGCTTTCAAAGATATAAAATTATCTGAATTAATTACATTTGTTAACAAATAAATTCCAAAATAAATTATTTAATCAGAAAATGACCAAAAATTTATTAATCGTATAGTAGAATTGAACACTAAAACTAATTCCATATATGCCAATCCAACACAGCTAAAAAGCTTATTTGAATAAAACTAAAAAAAAATCGACCCGTCTTTAAAGAAAACAAATATTTACTAGTAATGTATATTTTTAAAGTAAAAGATTAATGTATCTGCATCTTATCTTATAACTTAAAAACTATGTCATTGGAAAGAATTTTTTCAAAAAAATATTCGTATATTTTTGACCTAGCCTGTATCCAAACTTTCCAAAAAATGCATCAATACTGAGGACTATTTCACAGAATTATATATCACGAAATTTCTTTACCTAAATAGAAGCTGTAATAATAAAAATAGGTCCAAAAAATGCAGATCAACTTTGATTCCTTTATCTATTTCTCTACATGTTTAAAACTGAAAGGGAAACAACTTAAATAAAGTAAGACAATTTTTTACATTGGGTACAAATGATAATATTAATAATAATAACTTCAGAGTTGTGTAGGGGAAAAGGGAACCAGAATTTTTCATCGCCATCATCAATACCACGACAGCCCACAGTGGGCCAAAGCTTTCCTTTGAAAAGATTTTCCATGCATTCCTATGGGTGACCAGGGTCCTCCAATTCATTATTCCTAGTACAGCAAAATTCTTCTCAACTGCGTCCATCCATCACAACCTGGGTCGTCCTCTTCCTCTTTGTCCCTGTCTTTTTACAGGGTTTAATTATTCATTCTAAATATATGAGTAGTCCAGTTGAATTTATTGGTATTAATAAATTTTATAATATCTGAGTCTTTACAGCATTTATATATTTCTGCGTTTTACCCTCTTCTCCAACAATCCCTTTCCCTAACACCTCCAAGAATATTTCTTAATATCTCAAATAGATCCAAATGGACCTCATCAGATTTTGCCAAAGTTCAAGTTTAGTTTCAGAGCCATAGACTAAAATAGGTCTAAGGGTTTTGTATAACAAGGATTTAGTTTTTCTTCTTATGAACTGTGGTCTAAACAGATTTTTTTAACCCAAAAAAGGCCTTATTGCAGACACAATTCTTTTATTTCAGCTAAGATATTTTTTGACAGTTAATTTCTGATCCTAAATATTTAAAACTAAGTACAGATTCTAAAATCTAAGTGCCTAAGATAATATTGGGTGTATACTGACAAATATTTTTTGAGTAAAGCATGTATTTCGTTTTCTCCTGGATTATGTTTAGATGCAAAGCTCTTGTAGCCTATTCAAAACCTCGAAAAGCTTCCTCTAAAGCTGCAAAAGATCTAGTGATTATTATTACATCATCAGAATAAGCTGAAACCTGAATAAACTTGAAGAAAATATGTCCTCTTAAGTTTATGCCTTAGAATTCTTGTAGCGAAATTAGAATACATAAAAAGTATTGCGAAAATATGAATAAAATATGCATTATCTTTCATATATATACTGGACTCTCTTGTTTTAATTCTGGAAAGTGATTTAATTTTTCTTTTGCATTAGTTTGACTGCTTTTATAAGTATTCTGATTACATCGAAAAGCAAAACAATTTCGGGAAAATAGAGTGACATTATGATGTATCTCTGCATTTTATAATTTTCAAGAGTTCTAATTATACAATATTTATTTCCAATCACCAAACTACTCAATAATACTATTTAATCCAGACAGCGCTGAGTCGTAGGATGTGTATAAGGGAAAAAATAAGGATCCATTAAATGGTACACATATCTTCTAAAGACCTCGTTCCTGGGTCGTAAAGAGAGAGACAGTCATGTGTGGACTCAATTGCGATCGGTGTTAAGTGTGTTTGGTACTCACCCTGCTCCAGAGGAGTGTGTACTTGGCAAAGACATCCTTTGATCGTTTACTTTGAGCCAACTCGCCCTCGTGTTTACGCACGTACGTCTTGGCTTTCCTGGAAAAACAAAGGGTAAATTGAGTCTCCTCAATTGCGGGGTTGTTTGGGAGAGGAATAGAAGTTAGCAACACTTGAAGAGATTTTTTTAAAGTTTTATTTTTAAAAGTATTTTCGTACCAAAGGATAGTTATTCATTCCATACACACATTTTTTTAAAAAAAATATTCATTCCGTTCCCACGTTATGTATTAATTTAGTACTAAGAAAAATATCGTAGTTCTTTATGCTCTATAAAAAAGTCATTCAATTGGTAGATTAAGTAGATTGGTAGATTATATATATATATATATATATATAAATAATGTGTATGTATTAGCACTTGTATATATGTATACATTATAACTTCTCTAGTTACGTTCCCTTGTACACTATTTTATGCCTCGGTTAATTTCAATCTCAAATGAGTGAAATAAAAAATGATTTTCGGGCTACTTCCCTATTCAGAAGTAAACAATTAACACCGCCATCTAGTGGGAATAACTGGAACTTCATTCCGCGTAAAGCGATTGCCGCCTCAGCGTGAACAGGTCGAAAAAGTTTTCTTCTGCATCGCTTGACGCTTCGTCGCATTCTATGGTATTAGCATTGTGCGCTTTTTCTCGCTAACCGAATATCTTAGTTTCAAGTGTTATAGATTAACAATGCAGAATAAAGACATTTGTCAAAGAATTAACAGTGCGTAATGTCTTTTGCAGAAGAAGGAAAATAAAGAAGACCTGAGTATCTTGTACTTCTTCTTCATGCGCCAGGGCTGCAGCTTGATGGTCTCGATGATCTGCTTGTTGAGGCGCATGTTCTCCTTCACCTCCTCCGGCGTCTCCTCCTCCTCCATCGAGATGGCAGTGTCGCTGCAAGAAACACATCCTTTAATGCTTTTCTACATGAAAGGTTTAGCTATCTAGACCAGTCTAGGTTTTTAAGCTTTTTTTTGGTGTGCGACCTTCTGGCAATGTTAAATAATTTCCGACGACATCGATGCATTGAAGTGCAAGGAAACACGAAAACATTGTCGGGAGTTTATATTTAATTATCCAAATATAACCAATCATCTTTAAAAAATATATGCATATTATCACAAGTCATAAAAATGAATGCAATGCTTAAAATTGTAGAACAAAAAAATTAAAGAACGAAAATAACAAAAAAATTAAATAAGAAAAAGTTAAACAAGTTTATTTTTAACCTTAAATCGAAAAAAAGATATAACGAGTCAAAAAGGGCACATTTTTCTATATATATATGCATTTTGCATTCTTCCAAAATTTTTTCTCGACCAATCTGGGATTGGGAAGTCCTCCTTTAAGAAACACTGATCTAGACAAACTGTAAATAACATCTTTTTTTCTCTTAAATTTGTCAAATTATCATTAATTGCAAAATTCATTTCTAACTTGAGTCAAAATTTTAATTAATTTCAAATTACAATTCACATTTCTCAACTTGTCTTCATAATATTCTAATAATAAGTTATTTCGTCATCAGAACTCATGGCAACCCTTTTGAAATTTAAATCATAACTATAATTATTTTACAATATTAACTATTAGTTGTACTGTCATCTACTAAATCTGCAAACTTTACGCTTTATGGTAGCATGTTAAAGTATGCATATAGATTTGAAAAAGAAAAATTTTGATTATTTTGAAACAATTTCATTCCAAAATAAATTACAATTATCACGGATCGGCTGTTATTCAGAAATATCTGCTATTTTTTTCCTTATTTCCGAAAAGTATTATTTTGCCTGTATGGAAAGCATTATGTCTATGGTACATGAATACGACATTATATTAAACAAAATTATGATAGCTGTGATTTTGTTGCCAACACAAAACTAAACCCTTATGCTTATCATAGAAGACAGAAAGATACAATACTGCCATGATTTGAGATAAGTACCACAAAATGCGCCTCATGTAAAGAATGTCATCAAATAAAAAGGATTTATTTCATAACTTAACAAATATTAAAAAAAAGATGATATAAAAAATAAATGTTAATACGATAATATTCTTTTTTTGACATGATATTTTAGGCACATACTGCAGGTTTGACTCCTAACGTATATTATATATTAGGCTTTATTTATTTAAAGCAGTTGTTTATTTTGAACAGATGCTTCATGTAATTCCTCTATCTTATGTCTTACATATTAATAGTGTCGATTTAAAACAATAGTCAAGACAGCAAATTACTGTATATATATATATATATTATAAAAATTCTATGTTTTATTCTTCTGTGGGAAAATATTTTGTTTACTCTAAATAATTAAATAAAAAAATAAATAATAAATAATTTATCATCATAAATCTCAAAATAATTCCTCAACTATTTATCATTATCTTATCAATGTACAGGGTTTTTCAAAATGAGGAGCAGATTTTAAATTTTCATTCACAATGAATGGGGCAATGATGGCGCCCCATATTGCACATCGATGGATGGCGGACAGTTCAGAGTTATTTTCATGCATTCAAGGGGAACACCCTTTTTTATGCGCAGAATATGTAGAATGGGCACATCTTCTCCTTCATTTTGAATAATTGTGCAGGATGACCTGTATAGTGAGGAAGAACTCTGTTTATGTCATGCAAGATAGTTGAAATGAGAGATGCAAGTTGGTTAGGACCGGAGATATTCCAAATTTAAAAAAATTTAAAAATGAAATTTAAAATTAAAAAAAAAGAACTATGGGGCTATTCAAAATGAAGGACCAAATATACCCATTCTACATAATCTTCCCATAAAAAATGGTTCCCACATTGAATGCATAAAATAATTTCCTCTAACCATCGAAATGTAATATTGTGGCGCTATCATTGCCCCATTTATCGTGAATGAAAATTTTAAATCTGCACCTTCATTTTGAATAACCTTATATTATTAGATTATTGTATTAGTATTTAATATTTTAATAAGCAAAAGATCTGCTGATGAATTCATATAATTTTAGTATCAAAATCAAACATATGAGGTATTATATTAGATGAAAATGATAAATATTGATATATGACAACCTAAATCGAGTATGTTAGGATCTAAAATACTGTGCAATTGCACAGTAAAAAGGCAACTAACCTTTTATTAATCATCAAATAAATATTTTACGATGCTATTAAATAAACAGATCTTGTTGGTATAACGAGGATGATTCTGCAGTATATATATATATGACAGCATGCAATACTAAAAGTGTTTATCTAAGATCCGCCCATTCGTAAACGTATGAACCACGTCATAAACAAGGAACCCATTATTATTACAGATTATGAGTTGTTTTTAGTAAATGGACGAGTAAAATTCATGAATTAAGTAGAAAAATAGCATTGATATACAATCGAAAAGTTATGTATTCTTTTATGAAGCATAAAAAAGCTTGTTAGTGAAAACTGCTTCCTAGAAAATAGTATCAGAGACAAAGAAATGTCTGTTTATGAAAGAGTACTATTTAACATAATTGAGAGAAGAACAGACGACATTTGAACTCTAAATATTTGTACAATACTTTTTTCCGTTTCTTTCAGTCGCCGTACATTTGATCGGCGGAATGCATTCTGGAAATGCACTGTGGGTGCTGTATCCAAAAGGAGATGAAGCACTTCCGAGGGAAATTGTTGGGATGTTGTGTTTTGTACTGAAAAAGCACTGAAAACTCCAACTATGCAGCCCAACCCCGATCTGTGTTGCTATCATTATCAAGTCAACTATTATATTATTTCAACTATTTTATAGTAACGTTAAATATTTCTTTGTTTTTGTGAATAAATTTACGTAAATTGCGTACTTTGCATTCACAATATGTATTGGAAGTTAAAGCTACAAATTGTGTTGGAAGTGAAAACAACGTGTTTGGAAGTAAAAACAACAGTGTGTGTCGGAAATAAAAGTAACAATGTGTGTTGGAAGTAACAACAATTTGTTTTATAAGCAAAAGCAACAATGTTTGTTGAAAGTGCAACAACATGTGTTTGGAAGTAAAAGCAACGATGTGTTAGAATAAAAAAACAACGTGCTAGAAGTAACAACAATATTTGTTGGAAGTAAAAGCAGAAATATGTGTTGGAAGTAACAATGATGTAAGTGGGAAATAAAACAAACTTACAAACAATGTCAGTTAGAAGTAAAGAATAACTTTTAAAATGAACATTATCTCGCCAGTATTAAAACAAAACAGATTTTGGATCATGTCAAAAAAATGTAGCTCTTAAAAAAATTGATTCGTAATAATTAAAAAACAGATTTTTAATGATGGCTCTGAAGACGTTTATGTATATTAATACGTAATATTTTTGAGCAGTGTAAGCAGAAAGCAGAATAAAGCAGAATTTTTTAAGATTCTAAAAATCAATTATATGTATATCTGAGTATAAAGATATGCAGCTAAAAACTGGTATAGATTTCTTATCTATATTGCGTAAGAGTATAATAAATCTGTGGACTGTAAAATCCCTCGATTGATGTGTCACTATACAAAATAATCAACTTTATAGGCTGTGCAAATAAGAACAATTAATCATCCCAATACACTAATATCCCTGAAATACTAATTGAATTTTCTGCGTCCAATTCTATCACTTAAAAATAGTATTCCATCCTTCGTAGAATGAAAGTCGTTCTTAATATTTTTTTACCCCATGCCATGCTTTATTTCTAACATCATTATTAACTATTTCTGGTTTTTTCCTTCTTGTTTCGCTTATGCTTATGTTAGTTATGTAGTACCACAGAGTACTTTTCTTTTCTGCATTATAATTCACTCATGTAATTATAAGTTTTTATAATTATTATTATTTTGAGAGGGCATAGGGGTAAGGGGTAAAGTAAAGTGGGAAAAAAAAGAAAAATTTCTTTGAAGCATTCGATCCAACGATGAATCTGTTGCTGATATGATATGATATGAATCTGTTGCTGATTATTTTTTATGATACTATCATCAGCATCTCAGTTGATACTGTATATAAGATTTAAGATATCATATTTACTAGTATATGTATTTTATTGTTATAGTTTCTCATTATGTGTTTCGTACTATTTTTTTACTGTGCTCTTGGATTTTTATAACTTTTCCTGTAGTAATGCATACGAAATGTTGTGGAAAAAGCCTGTCAGCGGCTCCCATTTCGCGGAGGTCGCGGAAGAAGAAGAAGAGAATCCCTAAATAGAAAAAGGCCGTCCCGCCTCGAAAACTGTCTTATTGAATAAAACAGCTCCAGTTTGATGGTTATCCTGATGGGCGTATTCCGCCGGCTGTCAGTGTCCTGCAAGGTGTGGCTCCAACAGGACACTTAGAGGGATTGAATGTCCTTTTCATACCACTTATTTGTTTCGCCGATACACAACACCGGCCGCCCCCTCATAAATAAAGATGGCTCGCGGTTCCCGGAAAAAAAAACTTTATTTTTTCCCGTTTCTTCTTGGCCTTTGAATACTTAATTCAAAATGCATCATGTCGGGCCGCTTATCGGTCGCAATTTGTTGCATGCGCAATTTGGAAGGTCCAGGATACCCAGGACACTCTGACAGGATAATTATGATGGATTGCGTAAAAAAAGTCGTAAAAATAGGTCTGTGTTGTTTATCATACAGCATACAAAATTCCAAATGTTTCAAATACACGTCAAAGTCTTAACATTAATTGGGTCGGAAAACAACTTTGAAAATAAATAAATTGCAATTCAATTGTAATAATGACAGCCAAAAAGAGATTTTCGTAAGATAACAACACACGTAAAAGGCTCTACAGATCTCTTCCAAAAAGAAAATATTATCCTAGAAAACATAATCTATTCAGGATAGTATCTTAATAAAATAATTATTAGGATAATACCTTATAATATCGAATCTTTTTTATTAAAATTTGACAAAAAAAGAGTATTTTTTTTACTTTACTTAAATAATAAGTGGTAATAATGACAGCCCAGAAGATATCTTCATAGGAGAGACGTAAAATGCTCTACAGATCTTTTCCAAAAAGAGAATATTATCCTAGAAAAGATTATCTATTCAGGATAGTATCTTAATACGAAATAAAATAAATACGTATTACTCGAGAATATTATCTTCTTTAGCAAATTTTTTACGGTAGCCTATTACGTTTAGGGCCAAATTTTTTAAAAAATTATTTATGAAAATATTTTTGATGTTATTGGTAAATTACGCCATGAAATATTGATAAATAAGGAATTTAAAATATAGACACGAATATTTTGTATTAAAATTTGGCAAAAAAAGAAACTTTTTGACTTTACTTAAAAATTCCTAACTCAAATATTATGTGAAATTACTTGCATACATGTAAGCATATATCCATTCTGCATGCATTAAATTAAAAGAATGATACCATTCAGAATACAGCTGAGCGACAAAAAAAAAATAATAATAAAATAGAGTCAATAAAAGCAAAAAGTAAGGGAAAAAACCCTAATTTTTAAAAAAAAAGTTGTAAAGAACTCATTCCTCTATAGATATATTTAAAACTTTTGAGTTCATTACATACCTAACATCCTTCAAAACATGTGATTGAAATTTTCTTCGATTCTGAAGATGTTTATAACAGTTATAGGTTCAAATATAGAATACTGTATCCGTGATGAAGTCTCCAATCTTGCAACCCAGAATATTCGCCAATGTTCTGTCAATTTCTTTAGGATTACAATACTCTAGAGGAATTATTTTTTCGAACAATATAATGACTATTTATTTCTACTTTGATAATTATTTGCAGAATTTTTTTGTTATAGTAAATAAAGAACATAAATATATATTCTTTTAAATATTTATTCCGATAAATTATTGATTATTCTGAGTTCTGTTCTTAAAAGTTATTTTTACAGTATATAAATACAGAAAATAAACACTTTTTATGATGCTGACATTCTTGAAAATATGAAACAAACAAGAAAAACGATTTTTTAAAATTTATTATTAAATTATATTTGATTAATTAATAATTATTTTCTTTTCTTTTTAATGCTGTTGAAATAATTAAGGCTCGCGAAAAAACGTTACTTTTTACTTTTAGAATGTTAATTTACAGAAGAAAAAGGACGTTGGAATGTATTAAATTTTTCTGTGGTTTTCTGATGTTGTTCTTCTTGTTTTCTTCATTCCCTTGATAAGGCTATGCACAAACAGATATTAGTAAGGCTATAAAAAGATCATTTTCGCCTTCAATAAAGGATATATCAGAATAAAATGTAAGTTTTTCTTTGGTTTCTTTTTCTTTTCTTTTTTTTTATAATTTTATTTCATCATTCGAATTCGGCATCGTAAACAACATTAAATATTTTTTGGCATAATTGAAAAAAAAATTGGCGTGTTAGCGAATAATTTTGGCGTAATTTTATCGTAACAGAGATTATTTTATTCGTATAAATGATACATTTATGTGAGTTAGCAAAACATAATTCCACATAAAAAAGCGACAAAGCGATTAAATTTGATGTAAAAACAATTTAGGAAAAGAATTTTGGTAAAATAATGATATATTTTGGCGTTAAAGCCTCAATATATGGTAAAAAAACAACATTAAAATTCTGCCAAATTAGTAATAAAATTTTGGAGATAAAGCCATATAAATTGGCTTAAAGACAATTTAGGTATACTTTTCTTTTCGGCATAATAGTGCTAAATTTTGGCGTAAAAGCGATAGCATTTGGCGCAAAAGTATTCTGGGCATACTTAAAACAAACACAAAGCCCGTCAACACCAAAATAATAACTGTTTGCTAATTGTAAATGAGGAATGAAATTTCATATGTTAAGGGCATCTTACATCGTTATTTTTATAGGATTTATATTTTTGCAAGTAAATTTAAAATATTTTTGTTTTTAATTTTTAAAACAAAAATACTGCACCTTTAAAAATGTAAAAATTGCTTTCTGTTTTTTACTGAAAGTCAAAGTTTATTTCATACATTTTCTCGATCTATTAGTAAAGACCGTAGTTTGTATAATTAGGGTAAAGAGCCAAGGGTAATTCGATTCAAGAAACGAAAATTTTTTTGGCAGACTCTATATTCCTAGATCTATCATAGCAGAAAACATAGAACCTTTTCATCTTCTGAAAATCGATTTTTTAAAGCATATTTTAAAAACAAATTTAGCATGTTAGACAAATTTTAAAACAAACCGCATTTAAATCAGACAAAAATTAGGGCTACAGTAACAAAAAAAATGTAAATGTGAAAAGGAATTCTTTAATGTGTCTTTTAATTTTTCAACGCGGTTTTCTGAGTTTCTGATTTACGCATTTTTTCGCACAATTATTACAAAAATTATTTACTGTCAAGCTATAAAAATTTGGATGAATGTTCTACTTATTAATATGTAACACTCAATTTCGTTAATAGGAGTGATACATTTTAATGTATAGCATGATACATATTAAAAAGTTTAATAATTTCATTTTTCTAGATTTTTAATTTTTTTTAAATTATTAAATCTTGGATATCTTTAAAATTTGAGATTTGTTAAATAAACACGTTATTTAGCTTCTATTTAATATAAAAATTTAAGCTGTAGAATTTATCTTAAGTTTATCTTGTGGGAAATAAAGGGTCACTCTGTTGACTTTTAAAATTTAATTAATTAATTTTTTTTTTTTTAATTTTTGTGTACTTATTTTACGTTATTTTAAGAAGTATATGAACTAAAATAACAAAAATGAAACCTATTTCTCAAAGATTAAACTTCATTATAAAGCACACCAAAATTTTAGTCGAAAAGGAGTAACACTTTACGATTTATGATGAGTCATAAAAAAGTGCTTTAAAATTATCCACTTTTGACTCGCAAAGTACTATAAACCCCTTAAAAAATAATCCCTTCAATTCTGACTCCTCCTGTCTGTTATAAAGGGGTATTCTATCGATTTAGGTTATACCCTTAATAAGATAGATGATCACTGTTTCGAAGATAGAGGAGTTTCTTCATAATATGATTCTTCAATGGGAATTGCTGTTCAAGTAGGGACTTTCGTCTATTTCTTAGAAATAAGTGCGATTTTCTAAGATTTAATTTTATGATATGCCTACAAACATTAAAACAACCCAGTAGGTTACAATATGAAGCAAATTAAAACGATATCAATTATATGAATCTCATCGATTTTGAAAACTCTCATGTGCAAAATAATATCTTTATATATTTAAAAAAAAAAAAAAAAAAAATACCTCAAAAATTCATTTATATTTCGTTAAGTTCATTTATGCATAATGTCTATTGTTCGATGGCGTACAGTAAATTCACGACATCCGTTGCTTAAATGGATCTGAATGCCCCAATACAGTAAAAGAGGGTTAAACAGAAAACTCATTAGCTGCTCACTAATGAATGCGTGTTGAGAACACTTTCCTTAATTAAGAGGAAGACCCTTTTTCAGAAGAACCCGTTCAATGTGGGCGACCACACTCTGACGAATGTAGGCGATAAAATAAATATAAAGGATCCCACCGTTAAAAATAAAGGCGATCCGATAAATGTAGTAAACACACTTCTATAAATGGAGGATATCAGACTATTAAAAATTTAGGTAATAAAATAAATGTAAGCAATTAAGTTGTTAAAACTTTAAGCGATCAAACAAATGTAAGCGAATACATTGTTAATCTGGGTGACCAAATAAATGTAGGTGATCACACTATTAAAAATGTAGGCGATCACACTATTAAAGATGTAGGTGATAAAATAACTGTAAGCGATTTTGTTGTTAAAAATTTAGGCGATCAAATAAATGTAAGCCATTGCATTGTTCAAAATGTAGGCGATTGCACTGTTAAAAATTTGTGCACTCACATTGTTAAAAATGTAGGCGATTGCTCTGTTAAAAATTTAGGCAATCCCATTGTTAAAAATGTAGATGAAATTGTCAAAATAAGAACACATTGTTAAAAATGTAAGCGATCACACTAAAATTTAGGCGATGAAACAAATGTAGGCGAAAAAAAATTTAGGTGTGGGTGAGCACATCAAATAAATGTAGGCAATCACATTATTAAAAATGTATGCGATCAAATAAATGTAGGTAAACACACTGTTAAAAATGTAGGAGAACATACCATTTCTGAGCTGTTTTTCAGTTTCAATACTGGAGGGAGGACAAATCGTACGATACAAGAAATACCCTGCAGACATCTCAATATTTATTTGACGGTAAAATGCGTTTCAAAAATTTGTTTTTCTGCGTGGACGTTTAGATACTTTTAAATTAAAATTTTACACTATTAAAATTTAAAATTTTAAATAAAAATTTTTTTATTTTAATGGAGGACAATTTTTGCAAAATATGTCAAAATGGAAACAGAGGATTCTCTGTATGTCAGTACTAATTACGTTACTTAACATTGTAGCATTGCTTTGACAGTGGTGTAATTGATGGCAGCTATTTACTTCTTTAAAAGATTAAAACTCAAATCCTTCAAGTTGTCACGACATTTTCTAGTAAGATAAATTCCTTATATTGTTAGAAAAGCAAAGAACGAGCACGTTTTCAATGTATCTTTTCTTCATCATTTGCCATGAAAGCTCAAAAGTCCAAATATTTGGATATTTTTTTTTTTGTATATTTAATTTCTTTCTAAGTTTCTCTAGTTACAAGAATGGTTGTTTATGAAAAAGCACTAAAATATGATTAAATTACTTTTTTCCCCTCATTGAAAAAATATTGTGTTGAAAGAATTAAGAATATTTAAGGAGATGTTTTTATTTCGTGAGTCAACTTCTTTTTTCATTGCCATAGAAATTTGCATACAATTGTCTCTTGCCCGTTGTCTTGTTTTGTGCTTATATTTAAAACGGCTCCCTATAAATTCAAATTTATTTTTCCAATTTCAGTGGAAATAAAATTGTTAATTGAATAAATGTTTCCCAGATTAATTATATATCATTTATTGGAGGGATTTTCAAACTGGAATCCATTATCTCTTGACACAGTTGTTGTTATTGTTGTTCTAATGCAGCTGGCATTAGAACAACATTAATATTGCTTATCTTTATGCCATAAGCAATTGTTGCACTACTGTGACTCATTTAGCTCTACCCAGGGGGCACGTGTAGCTTGAAGATAGGCTACCGGCCCGAGTCACACTGCCCCCACAACGTTCTACGATCCTATTAGACCGGGAACTACGGTTTTAAATTGGATTTCGAACTACTACAAACATCCATCAGGCCCCTTCTTGACACATTTTAAAAGTAAGGATCCCGACCCATAAGGAATCACGAAAAAAATTTCGAAAAATGCTTATTTTTAATTTAAATTTTTATTTTCACATTAAAAGTTAAACTTTTTGTTATTAATATTGTTTATTTTCTTTTTTTTTTAAAAATATTTTTACATTTAAGTATTAAAGCCATTTTTTTAGTCCTAGTAATTATTTACACATATTTTTTTCCAAATAGGGTTTATTACCTTTATATAGTAAAATATACATTTTATACAATGTTGTTTTTATATTTGTTTTAAATATTAGGGGTGAGGGGGGTTGGTCATTGGAAAATTTTAAATTAGAAAAGGGGGTGGGCGAGCTAAAACTGCTTAAGTATCATTTCTCTAACTGAAGGCTAAGGGATCCCTTTGTTGAAATTTTGGGCTGTTTACTATTGTGCTCACAGCATTACGTTTTCTCTTCTAAATTATTCTCATTATGCTTCAGATGTCTATTAACAGCTAAATGGATGTTAAGATGTTGATCTGCCATCTTAAAAATATTTATTTAATTGTTGTTTTATTTTAATATTTACGTTAAATGTTTGTAGGCCAACTTAACTCTGTTTCAGTATCACACGATATCATTGCGCTTCCATGAAGTTCTATATTTTAAAGTTTACTATTTGCAACAGATATTCCGGCAACTGATTGATAATGCGGACGTAGTAGATAAACAGCCCATTAGAAATTTTTTGAAAATACTACTATTTCATGAATGCTGCAGACATCCATCTTTCCCGTACTGAGGTGATCGAAAAATGTTTGAAAAGAGTATGGGAGAATCTATTGTTGGTAGCTAAAGCATGTTTGCATAAGGGAATCTATTGTTGATGCTTTGATGAAACTGTGAAAATGGTTAAAGAAACAGGGTTGGATAATATAAATGCCCATAATATTGAAGAATTGGTGAAAGTCTTTCAAATCACGTTGTTGAACTTTTACTAATTCTTTGCAAAACAACCAGTGCAGAAACATAAACGAAATGAGTGTTTCGGAACATCAGGAGGAAAAAGGACTTTCAACGGATTTTCTGTAAAAGGGTTTAGCCATCATAAAAGAAATTATGTTATACAAAAAGATTTAACTTTTGATAGAAATTCAAAGGCAAGACAAAGTGTCATGGATGCGATGTCTTGCTATCGACCATTACTTTCTGAACGACATTAGATGATATCTTCGCAAAAAAAACAAAAGAATTTGAAGAATCTTCCTCGTCACAAGCATAACTTATTTACTCGAATTTTTGGAGCCTGAATGGTCGAGTGTTTAGCACTCGGTGTCACAGGCTTCGGGTTCGAGTGCTGAAGATTTCATGGATGTTTGTAGTGGTTCAGGATCCACTTTAAGCCTTAGGTCCCGGTCTCATATGATTGTAAGGGCGTCACGGAGCCAAGCCAGATTCTACTTATGGGTGCTCCATCACAACAGAAGCTGCCCCGTTTCTCTTCAACCATGAGGCCATACGGGTTCGTGGGCTTGGTCTACATATCTACTAAGTGGGATAAGAAATAACAACTCAATTTTTTTTTTCATTTTCATGAATATGAATCGATATTAGCAATAAATGGATTTATAATTAATGTAATAAAAAAGTATTTAACAATAAATGTTATAAAATTAAACAAAAAAATACTGATAAACTTTCTTATTTTCTATTCTGTTTCACTTATCCCCATTATTTACGTGTTAAGGTGTTCTCGTTTAACGATGTTTCATTTAGCGCGGAAACTTATTGGAACGTATCCCTCGCGTTAAATGGGATCTTACTGTACATTAATTGCCCCATATGTTAATTGCAGTTAATCTAAATTTTTAATTTTAAAAGTGTCTGTGATGCATCAAAAATTTTTAAAGAGACCATCACGCAAAAAATCTTAATGAAATTAGAAAATTATTTAATATTATTATTATTATTATTATTATAATGTTTATTTGAGTCAATATTATAACTTTTTATTTTAATGGGCCTGCAGTATTTAATGATTATAGTTTTGAAATGAGTGATTTCAAATTACACAAGAACAATCAAAATTCTAATATTTTTGTTTGGATTGAAAACGTTAAATCTGTAGGCGACTGAGGAGTGGGTAGTGGTTTCTAGGTGTTCCTTCGGAAATTGCTCATAACATATTCAGGTGATAAATAACATTGGCCCATTAAAGCGATGTTTCCCTTATAAAAAGGGGAAACTCGAAGGGGAAATGAGTTTTTTCTCATTTCAACTTTGATTTGTGTAATTTATCTAACGAATTTGGCTATGATATCTCTCGCCCATTTTGGTGTTGCATTTTGGCAGTCTATGCATAGTGATGAAATAACGTAAACTACCAAATAAATAGATTAATTAAAAAGGAAAAAAATAATCAAAGCCTATCAGCTTTGCAACAATTTTTTTAAATACTATTTCGTCTTTTTTAAAATTCTATTCTTATTCTTTCCTTGTATATTTATTGGATTGTGCGAATGATCAAAAAATATTTATACGAAATGTTATGCGAAGTTATCGTTTCATCTCATCATAATTGCATAACCTCATTTTTGTTATTTAAAAAGTTTTAAAATGGGGAAAAAAAGATTACCTCCCAAAGAAGGAATAAAAATCCAAAATGGTTGAAGGATGATTAGCAAAATGTTCCCTTAAATAAAAATTAATGAACAACCAGTAAAAATAATTTTCCATTTGCAATTTATTAGTTGAAACTCCAAATATTTTTTTCAAATACACAATTGATACCGAGATTAAAACCTGGATGAAGACATTGTTTATGTCATGGTTTCAGTACATTGCCCTTTTTATTTATTTCTTGGCATGTGAGATGCGTATTAGTATATAACTTTAGGACTTCATTGCAGGTTACACATCTAGCGAGCAGAAATAACAGGATATATAATATCCAGAGAATAAGTATTCCTTGATAAAGCTGTCGTCAGGATATTATAATTAACTTAATTTGGGTTTGGGTCATTTTGAAATATCAGGAATTTTTATTTGTTAATTTATGTTAGTCTTAAAAGATCCTGCTAAAATATTCAACCAATCAAAGGTAAGTTACTAGAAAAATAAAGTGAAATAATATCTCTAACCACGCTACATAAACAATTACTTATAATTGGACTCTATTTATTGATTGATTGCACAAGAGTGAAAACCCCACAAATATCGTGCTGAAAACTATTACCCTTAACTGTGAACCGCAAAAACTAAAAAGTTCACGAGAACACTCATTCGTTTCCATTGTTTACAGAAGAAATGATTCGTTTGCTTCAGCGGAATCGCTTGCATCATCGAACGCAAGATCTTCAAAAGTAGGCAAAATCTCAAGGTCTCAGGTGAATTATCGTTTGATGGAGGGTTCATAGTCGTGGTTAGCGGGAGCCGCTGGCACACCCTTTCCCCCCTCCCCCATCCACCCCCCTCCCACGCTCTCGGGACCACACCCTCAGCGGCCGAACGGAAATCTCGAGCCAACGAACGAACATTTTGGAAGATGACGATGGCCTTGGCAGATGCTGAAAGATGGTGAATCGTTTGGTCCTTTTTTTTTTTTTTTTTTTTTTTTTTTTGAAGTCTCTGACAGCGGACGTGAATTCCAATAATGAGAAGAAAAAAAAAAGAGAGAGAGAAAGATGGAAAAATTCCAATTTAATAAAACTGGTTAGTAGGAAATCCACTGTACATAGAATGATTTAAATTTTTGTTGGCAAATATTTTATTCTTTTCGTATAGGAGAAATACTGTGGGATACGTCTTGTTTTATTTGATTAATTTTTGTTTTGTTTAATTAATTCAAAATACGAATGGCCAGTTCATTTGTAAATGAAACCGTCTTTCTGAACCATTTATTATATTATAATGCTTATCTCAATTTATAATCAAATCAAAGTAACTTTACTAAATTGCTATGGTTTACAAATTCAAATCTTCGTTAAAGTTATATAATGGAGAAGTACATAGAACTACACTTAAGCATGGGATAGCACTCTTAATTTTTTAACAAAATATATTAATTAAAAATTATTAAATGTTTTAATTTAAAAAAGATATTTTTGTACACATATTTTAAATTAAATTTTCAAATATTTTAGAAGAAAAAAAATGTAAGAAATAAAAATAAATAAATAAATTTTTAATGTTAATAAAATAATTAATAATAATTAATAGATCATTTCTTATTTAACATATTCCCAATGAGATACTCATTGTGAATATGTTATAAAAAGTTCACAATGAGATACTCATGTGGACTATAAAACTATAAGTGTGATAAACCATAATAAGCATGACAAAATATGTTTTTTGTCATTAGTTAAGAAAAATGAAACTCAAAATACACTTTAAATCATCACTTTCATATAATACGTTAAATACCGTTTCCTGCAAACTACCAATAATCACATTCGGTAGCTGCAATTTGATCAGGACACGACTTATTTAATAGCTATTTTATACATCAATTAATATGATCGAAAGTTAATAAAGAGATCTATGAATAATGTTCAGAAATGCTTGTTTGTCTTAAGAAAAAATGATTATCTGAAAGTAGGTACAAAAAGTTGTCACAGTTTTTCTACTAAACAAAAGAGAGTTTCTGCATATCGTATTTTTATAATACGGTATTTTTTTCTCCCTAGCGCGCATCTCCAAAATTGGAGTGAACTGCACTTACGATAAAATTTATATTTTTACATTTTTATTTCTTTTTAAAATAATCTAGAGTTGATTATCTATATATATATATATATATATATAGTGCTTGTAAATAAAAATTAAAGTGTTCCCTTGAACCTGAAAGTAGTCATCTTCTTGAAGCAGTTATATGTCTAATATAGGCTGAGGCTTTACAATGTATAAAGTTTCGACATACTTTTGACTTTTAAAGAAACATATAATTGAATGAAGATACAAAATATGCCAAGGTTACTAACTATCAAATAAACCAAATAGTAATTTCAACCCAATTCAAACCATGGCATGACATAAAACTTGGCATGTATAATATTTAGAATCGCTTTTGGATTGTAAGAAAGTCGTAATCTAAAAGTTGGTACAAAAATTTTTGGGAGGCGCTGCTTAATAGCATCTTAATGCAACATACCAAATAATAACTTCAGCACAATTCACATCATGGCATAGCATTAAACCATGCATAATGTTTAGAAATGCTCAAAAGAAACTTATCCCCGTTGTTGTCAAATCTGCAGAAAATTATGAATTACTCGTATAGACAAAACTGCATGAAAGTGAATACGCTGTGACTACTACAGCACCACACAACATCATTGTGCCTAGAGCTGAGTTGCCACTTTACAGTTTGGGAGTGATGTGGATGGGAAATCTAATTGAGCTCTGTGACACTCTACGATCCTGTGAGAACAGGACCTATGGCTTAAAGGGGGTCCTGAACACACTACAAACATCCATGGCACCGCCGGAAGTCAAACCCAAAACCTGTGGTACCAAGAGCCACAAAGCTAGCCACTCGGGCAATCAGGCTCAACACTTTGTTACTACTACTACAGCACCACACAACATCACTATGCTTAGAGTTGAGTTGCCCCTTTACAATTTGGGAATGATGTGGGTGATAAGATGTCTGATTGAGCTCTGTCCCACTCTACGATCATAGTAGACCGGAACCTACGGCTTAAAGTGGATTCTGAACCACTACAAGCATCCATGGCATCACGGGATTCGAATCCACAGCCTGTGGTACCGAGGACAAGTTGCTTGGCCATCAGGCCCCTAATAATACTCTGTGACTGAACCGTCTCACGAGGAGTGGGTGGTGGAGGAGGTACTCACTCTCCTGAAGACGTGGTGAAGGAGGAGAGCCTGCGTCCGTGCTTGCCCGCCATGCCCTCCGTGAGGAAGGGGGAGGACCCCCTTCGCAGGGACTGCCTCCCCCACCGGCTCCTCCGCCGGTCGCTCAGGCTGCTGCGGAGGTACGCCTCCAGCTCGTCGTCGTCCGGCTCCTCCGCCATTCCTCTGTCCTGCGAAAAAACAATTAAAAAATATGCATCAATATACAGAATATATTCCTACAAGTAATATTATTGATGCAATCTCGTAAATAATCCTAAATTTCAACAACGAAATGTTATGAATTGAATTTGTAATATGTTATATATACATACATAATAGAAAACAAGAACCTAAGACCGTTTAACTGAGGGGGCAATTCTGCTTGGTACACTGCAAAATTTTAAGAAAATAAAATTCAGAACATTTTTGGTGTGCTGATCTCATCCAAAGTAGTGCAATAAATCAATGAATGAAATACTATTCATTGATTCAAGTATTGTAGCAATCAGTCATACTTGTTGGTTGATCTTTGTCAACAAGTATGATTGATTTTGACAACAAGTATGACTGATCAATGACTACCACAACCGCATAAAAAGCTGAATTTAAAAAAATAACCACTGGATTTGGAAAAAAAATTGTCTTATGTTGTTTACAGTTTTCAATATTGAAATTCTAACATCCAGAAGAATAGTTGTTCCAGATGGAACCTCACAGAATTAATGAACACATTAATTATAAAATGCAGAACGTCATGCAATGCTATTAATGACATTGTAAAGATTATCATTTCCCTTTGTAATTTTTGTTTTCAACGACGGCCTAGACATATTCCGTGAGAGACAAATTAGGAGATGCTGATGGCCATAGTTTTATATTCAGACCATGTTAGACACTTAGAGTAGCACCAGAAACGTTAATCTGGTGTTGTCTTTCTGAAAACCGCTGCACTGCTAATACGATTGCAGTCAAAACTGTTGTTATCATTTTAAGAATCTAATGAGATTTTAACTTGATATTGAAGGATTTAATGTGTGCATTGAATCAAATAGTTCTAAGTATATTCATTTAGAGATGAATTTTGTTAAAAACGTTAATTTTTTTTTCTTATATTTTTCTTCTGCATGTTTCGATTGACTTAGAATATTAGGATTCTTTTAGTTCAAAGGATGCATCATGGATGTAGGTCTACAAGTGTGCTAGTGAATGGAATATGTTTTACGCATTCTTTTAATAAGGAGTGTTTAAGTATAGTAAAAAAATGCACATTTTTGCCAAATTTTAATCAAAAATATTCATATATACATTTCAATTTTTATATTTGTCAGTGTTTTTTTTATTTCCAATGGCAGACTACAATAAGCAGTCAAATAAAAACAACACAAAGAACATAAAAACAACATCAACAACGAGAAACGAAGGAAATCACATAGTGACATGTGTAGCCCTTAAGAGTCCCAGCCTCCCATTAACGACCCTACACAGTAGAGGAAACAAGTGCAGGGCAGATAGGAAAGTGAGATGAATCCATGTCCTCTCCCAGATTGCAGAGTATGCATTTTGGACTTTCAGATATTCTCATTCGTAAAAGGTGATTGGCCAAACAATCATGGCCCGTCAGGAGTCTGAAAAGCAGGGCAACTGCTTTAAAATTGGGCTGATCAGGGATGTTTAGAATAAAGTTAAACCAGGTTTTATAAAAGTTACTTTCACGAAAACTATCAGATATTCCGGAAAAAGTCTCGGATCATCAGTTTCATCGAGTGAAAAGAGATGTCTTTACAAAAAGTTTGGGTGATGGTTGTTCCTTTTTTGGCAAGAGAATCCGCCTTCTCATTACCCAAGATCCCACAATGGCCCGGGGTCCACTGCAGAACGATATCCTTGCCGTTTGAGTCAAGGTCTTCAAGACAAGAAATGCACTTTTCGATGGAAATAGACTAAGGTGCGAGGGGGATTT
The DNA here is from genome assembly GCA_021605075.1 of Caerostris darwini. NCBI lineage: Eukaryota > Metazoa > Arthropoda > Arachnida > Araneae > Araneidae > Caerostris > Caerostris darwini. The sequence goes on from BPLQ01014262.1 coordinate 498,948, forward strand.
GATTTCCAAAAGTGCTGCCTTAGAGTCAGATAGGATGACTGCTATAAAAAAAAAATGTTCTGTTCGGCATTGCAATTGAGTTAGGGTAATATATAAAACTTCGAACTTGTCAGTCGTAAGCAGATGCAAAACGGCCGACAGAGGCATAAACAGAAAACATCGCAGGAAGCCCTTGTCCCTGCGGTGACTCGCTATTCCACACAGGATCCATCGGTATAGATTGTCAACCATTCCTGTTCGGGCGTTAATAGTTGCATAGGAAATACTCCTAAGAACATCACAGCTAATACCTAATTTCCGGACAGCGGGAACAAGATCTGTGACCACATTGAAAATCCGACAGTCTAAAGGACTGCAGGTAGGCGGCAAATTTTCAAAGTAGAAATTAAGGTTATAAGAATCTTTCAGTTTCAACACTTTCTACAGGAAGCCTGCTTGAGTCTTTAGACAATCCTGTGTTCTGTTAGTTCGGAGTGTTTAAGTATAGTAAAAAAATACATCTTTTTTCCAAATTTTAATAAAAAATATTCATATATACATTTTAATTTTTATATTTGTCAATGTCTTAGAACCCAATTTAATCACAGTATCCAAAAATTATCTGTGAAACATTATTTAAAAGTTTTGGCTTTGAAAGTGGCCGATTAAGTTACATAATTCTTAATTTAATTAAACTTTCCCTACTTAAGCTAGCATTTCACTGCAATCGAGATAAATGACCGACAGATAATCAAATTTTTATTTTCACCGGTCTATAAATCTGACATTGAAGTGACTGTTTTATTAAAGGGCCTTGAACTGTTCTCGAAGACGAAGATTTAAAAACGTCGTCGAAAGACGAGCGAAGACGAACGGCCTCTCATGAATGATGGAGGAATTCCGTCGTATCGCCATTTTTTCTCCCCAATCAATAAAAATTCCAATCTGTGTCCTTCTAAAATCAACGGATTACGATCCTCAGAGAGAGAGAGAGAGGGGGGGTTCTCGTATTCTCACGCGAGAAGCCAATTACGATATGTAGAGGTTTACTTACGTAGTGAAACACCTGTTGATTGGAATTCTGTTAGGAGAAATTCTGTTAGATGATATGTGAAGGATTTGATTGATGGGTAGTGTAATGTCCACCATACGTGAGGTAGAGCTACAGAGAAGTTAAAACATTAGCTGCATTTGATTTAAAGAAAAACAATCATGGGCCTAAATATGAATATATCTACGAATTTTTCTGTTATTTGAAAATATAAAACAAGACTTTCGGATCCTTTATATAATTAAACGTTTTATTTGAATATTACACTATAGCTTGATACGAATTTCTATGTGCTTTTCTCAAAAATATTGCTCCAATTTTCAATAACTCGCTCTCAAATACGAGCCTATAGGAGAGACAATATGCAGGAGTTTAATGTGCAGGAGAGTCCAGGTTCGAATACATTGACGGTCGTTACAATTACTCAGAAATCAGCAGATTCGGTGACGATTGAGATGATGATATAACCCTCCTATACTTCATTGAGAGGGTGTTAGAATGTAGGAGAGTCCAGGTTCAAATCTGATGGTGTTCGCTGCCATTACTGCTTTCAGAAATAAGCAGACTCGGGGAAGATTGAGATGATGTTATAACCTTTCTATACCTCATTGAGAGGATATTGGAGGGCTATCATGTAGGAGGCTAGTTTATAGGATAGTTCAAATTTGAATCCGAAATTATTAATAAAATATATCTTTTCATTGAAGAAATAAATCTAGATTTTTTTTTTTTTTTTTTTTTTTTTTGAAATTTTTTAATTCCTACTCGAATTATTCCAGAATTTTTTTTGTCACGTAATGAGCATGGAAGAATTCTAACAATTAATTGAATGCCAACTGAAATTTTAGCCATTGTAAATTTTAAGCCGAATGTGATGAATTTTAATAGTAATAGATGCAATTCTGACTGAAAAGTTCAAATCACTGAAGGAATAGAAAATTTGAATCTTTGTCTGTGTATTTTATTTGACATCTTCACGTATGATGAGGGATGAACCATTGCGGTTTTTTCTCATTACTATATTAATTAAAAGGAAGTGCCATCAACATTTCCAACAGCTTTAATTGAAATATGTAATTTAAATAAAAGTGTCTGGAGACAGTCAGCTATATTCTTGGATTCGAGTTATTTTGTTGCTCCTTTTATTCTGCAAATGAATGTAGAAAATAAGGTCATTGATGACGTCCCTCAAACATGTAAGTATTTTATTGGTTTTCTTATACAGTACGAAAAAAGAAACTAATGAAATTTCAGAAACAAATCAAAAAAATTGTGCAACTGTTTCAAAGACAAACACTTGTTTGTTTAATGTGGTGAGCGAAGAATATTTTCAATGTGATAAATTATGACGATTTATTAGCTACAATACAGAATATTATCAGATAACAAATTATTCCACGAACTTCCATTCTCGAATTCCACGGAATCTTATCAGAATTGCCATTCCATATATCCATTCACGAAAGAAAAATTTATCTATTTGGAAAGCCGTAAATGTAGGAGATAAATTCTAATGTAATTTTATTTCCTACATGTACAATAGAATACTGTTCAATTTATACTGAAGTGACAAATTAATAGTCTTTCGTTATATTTACATCTTAGAGCTATTAAATTTTTTCCCCTAATTTCCCTATTTCAAAATAAGGATGCTAACTATAACTATTAGTTGTTTTTCAACTTTTCAGTTGTCTCGTTCCCAAAGATGTTAATCATCGTCATCAGTTGCGCAACAGCCCCGTTGTGGGTCAAGGCCATCTGCTTACTGTCAGATTTCGAAAGAGGAGATATTTTCTTTTTACTGAGTAGTGTTGTCAGCCTTAAGCCCAACGCTCTACAGTCATGTTATACAAGGATCACTGTTTAAAGTGGATTCTAAAACATTCCAAACATCCACGGCACTGCCAGGACTCGAACCTAAAACCTGTGGCACTCAGCTCTCGTCACTCGGCCATCAGGTCCCCAAAACTGTTAATTCATATTGTTATTCTCTGTAAAATGCAGACCTAATCTAGTCAGTTAATTCAACAATGTTTGTTACGTTAGCAGTTTTTAACACGTGTTTCAAATAATGAAATATTGTAAACGCTTTAAAAATAATAGTATTAAGGTTTAATATCATATGATTAATGCGTATTTTAGCAATGAATTTAGCATAAACAGGCTAGTTACAAAAGACTGAATAACTAGTTTCTCTTTTATGAATCTTCAAAACGGATGATCATCATAAAAAATTCATTCTCATCTTTAAAACTATACCAAAAAATTAAATCTTCCCAAGCTCAAAATGACCACTATAAAACGAAAGACTATTCACTAGTTCCGTAAAATGACTTACACAGCTTTTAATGTATCAATGCAGAGAAACAACTTTTACAGACAATTTGTCTTTTTCTGAAAGTACATGGCAGCATGCAAAAAATTTCGTTGTCGCTGTGTTGTAAAATGAAAATACATTTAATACAAAATTCAACTGAGATGGATAAGTAAAATCAGATTTTCTTTATTCAAAACTAGTTAACATTTTCTTGAATTGTAATCTAAAAATAATCTCTTCAAAATAATTATAGAAAAAGCTCAAAATGACCACTATTAAAAAATATATATATATATTAAACAGTTTTGTAAAATGAATTACACAGCCTTTAAGGTATCAATGCAGAGAAACAACTTTTACAAATACTTTTTCTGAAAGTACATGACATAGTGCAAAAAATTTCGATGTCGCAGTGTTGTAAAATGAAAATACATTTAATAAAATACAACTAAAATGGTTAGATGAAATAAGATTTTCTTTATTTAAAAATAGTTCCGGCAGTTAATAGTTAAAAATAGTTGGTATATACTAGTATATATTCACAATTATCCATTTTCTTAAATTATAATCTAAAAATAATCGCTTCAAAAATTATAGAAGAAAAAAGAAAGTTAAGAAAATATCAACTGTTTTTGAATAAAAAAAAATCAGATTTTACCTATCCATTTTAGTTGCATTTTGTATTAAATTTATTTTCATTTTACAACACTGCGATAAAGGAATTTTTTGCATTCATGTACTTTCAGAAAAAGTATCTGTAAGAGTTGTTTCTCTGCATTGATACATTAAAAGTTGTGAAACTTGTCTTGCGAAACTAGTGAATAGTCTTTCTTTTACAGCGGTCATTTACTAGTTCCGTAAAATGACTTACACAGCTTTTAAGGTATCGATGCGGAGAAACAACTTTTACAGATACATTTTCTGAAAGTACATGCAAAAAATTAACAACTAATTACAACTTTATTAATAGAACTTCATTTCGGTGTTTAATAATCAAAGTTGTTAACAGCTTTATCAAAAAAGCACAATGTATTATACATGGAATATAAATGTATTATTTAAGAAGAAATATATGAATTCTTAATGTATTTAACACAAAAATCAAAATTACTTTAAGCAAAGGTTCTTGAGTAATACTTTATAGATAAAAATGTAGAATATGAAATATTTTATAGGGAATACATTTATCTGAAATGCTTTTCAGGACCTAAATGCCATTGTAAAATAAATATATAAGTGATCTATATGTCTAAGTGACTATATACATATATAAAGTCACTTAAATGCATAACCACAAAACCATTCTGTTTTTTGAAAATAATTTACTAATTTATCGATATGAAAATAAAAATCTATTTTAATATTATTTATTTCCTGTTTACTATATATAATTCAGTTTTTTATAAGAACTGCGTACAAAAATGAAATAATTTTTTAAGTGAGGTTAAAGTATTAAAAAAACCCATAACAATTTTAAAAAAATGATTCATTAATAAAAAAATAAAAAATACTTGTAATGAATAGAATAAAAAAATTCTTCTTATGAAACTAATGGCCATAACTTTTTGTATAATTAATCCTTTAATTAATTTTTAAATTCAATTCATTGTTTTGTATCTATCGCACATAATGAAATAACGTTCTTTGTAAATTTGATTGTGGCAGATTGTTGTAATTGTATATCAAATTTATATATATATATAAATTTAATCTCGTCATTAGCAATAAAATCGAAAAAAATAATCTCCATATGAAAAATTGATAAGATTGAATTAAAAAATATTTTTCTTAAACGAAACAATTTTTGAATGTTTATAACAAATCTAATGTCTATTTTATTTAAATAAATGAAAGTTTTGAAACAATGTATAATTATTAAAAATTAATAACATTCAACACTTCTGAACAATGGAAAATATGTTATTAATTCTGTTCTATTCGATTAATTCTGGTCAGTATTTTTAGAGATTTAAATATCTCTTAATAATGTAATCGAATTAATACTATTAGCATTTACGAAGAATTTATCTATTTTCCTTTCTTTCAAGTAAAACTTTTATTATTGATGCTTAGTATTATTTTTTAATATAAAATACTCTTAAGTTTATTCATTTTATTGTTTAATTTATTTTTCTAATATAAAGATAATAAAAGTTTCTAGATATTGTTACAGAAATTTAGTATTTTATAAACTTAATTGATAGCATTATGTCTAAATTATTCAAATACACATTTTACTTTATTTAAATCTTTACTCTAAATGAAAAATTTGCTGTGAATATATTTTGTTTGTCACACAATTTATGAGAGAATGATAACTGTAGATAAGTTACGAATATAATTTTGGATAATTGTAAGTTACGATCTAGTTATGGGACAAACTGATGAAATACAAGTTTTGATAAACTCACCCAACTGGCTCTAAAAAAACTCTGAAGTTCACCAAAGAGCAGTACTCATTGGATCTCAAATGAGCTGTCTGCTCATCAAACGGTGTCTTTCGCTCATTTCGAGATTACTCGTCAGAGGATCGTCCCGCTCATTTTGATGCACTCTCGCAACTTCTCACCCTCGCCCACCTTCTCGGTCTCTTGGCCAAGGTTGCCAATCAGAGAAGACACTTTTTAAAATCGCCAACGCAAAGAAAAATCGCCAAAGAAGGCTGAGACGGAGAAAGGGGTCGTACATAGCATTTATAGGACAGTGATTTTAAAGAAAATTGAAAATCTTTAGTGTTAAAATAAATTTTGACATTCTTGTTAAAATTTAATTTAGTAAAAATAAGGCAGGTTTCATTAGGTTCAGTCAGGTGAAAAAATAATTTAAATCACTTTATAAAATTATTTTTATATTTAATTATTTAACTTGCATTGCTTTTCTTCTTTTTTGTTTTTATATTCTTTTAAATAATCTTTGAGGCAAATCCAATGGTTCAAAGATTACGTAAAATATATTAGTTTGTCTTGTTTTCCTGACTCTAACTGTGATAGATTTAAATAAATAAAACAAAACTAAAATATTTCATATAATTGTTTTTTTAATGCTTTAATAGTTCATTTTTAATTAAAACCCTCTGTTAATCGTCATACGTCTTATTCACATTATTGAATAAAATTTTTTCTATAAATAAACATCTAGTGTGAAAATGGTGACGAAACCTTGGCCACGAAAACAGAAAGCATTAATCAAGTCATTCATTTCTCGCCAGCTCTTCCGATAACAGATAAAATTGAGTTACATATGTGTAGGCGATGTCAAATAAGATTTGTAAAATTTTAGCTATCCCATATTAAGTAATGTTAGCTAGTTTATTTGCTGCCGAACCGCGGACCTACTGTACAGCAGGGCAAGTAGTCATGGCCGGGTATCTACACCCTAAATTGCCGAGTATCTAGAGCTCGGTGCACAGGTTTTTTGTTCGAGTCCCGGCAGTGCCATGCATGATTTTTGTAGTGGTTCGAATCCACTTTAAGGCGTCGGTCATTGGCTCCTATGACCGTAGAGCGTCTCAGAGCCCACCCAGACTTCTTCTAACCCCCCCCCCATCATTCCCAAACTGTAAAGGGACAACTCAGCTCTAGACACAGTGATGTGGATGTAGTAGTAGTAGTGTACAGCAGAGCAAAAGTACGAATCCAGTGGTGGCTTGCGTTGCAATCACTGATATTGGAAACAAGAGGACACGATATTGATTTGAAGATGAGTTCTCTCTGAAAACCCTATTGAGAAGCACTATCCCTATAACGAGAAAGAGTGTTCTTGATATATTGCATGGTAATAAAGATACTTGATTGTAAGTGTGAAAAAGGCATTGGTTGAAAATGGATTAGTTGATTGGAGAAAATTCGTTACATGCCAGATAGGGTGAATAAATTCTATCGCTAAATGTTTGTCGAAATGTTTAAAAATAAAAGAAGATACTATTAAGTTGCAAAAATGTTTCTTGTGTTTAAACATAAATTCTTGTATTTAAATAAATAAATAAGAGTAAAAATAAATTTAAATTAAAAATTTATTTTTACTCTTATTTATTTTTGTAAAAAACTAGTTGACAAAACATTTTAACACATTTTGAAGGCAACATTTTCATTCTGATATTAAACATTTTTTTATCCATTTTACTTTTCACAAACTTAGAAATAATATATGCTGCCGAATAAAATTATTGCGAATTAATTTTGTTTTGTTTATATATCTCATTCTGATCTTAAATGAATGTTTAAGGAAAACACGCAGGAAAAGACAAGTATTTAGCGCGAGATTAAGTAAAGCCGAATTCAGTCAGACGAGCATCCAGGGGAACGACTGGTGGGATTGAGCCCCCCTCCCAGAATCTCATAGATGAAATGTGTACACGCTTCAAACTTATGACCATTTCCCATTTAAGCCCATTTGTGTGTGTGTGTGAAAAATTTAATATTTCAATGATTTTTTTATCAGTGACAATATTATGATCCGAATGTGTTGATTGAGCCGGGGTTTTTCTGGTTTAGGTTTACTAAATATTCATCGAAATATCGCAATGGAAATAAACGATTTAATCGAAGGGCAATAGATTAGCAAAAGTGATCGATCGATTGATAGTGATTTAATCGATTAGCAAAAGTGTAAAGAAGTTTGAATTTCTTATTTATAGTTTGACATGTAACTGATCTAATAAAATGTATTTTAAACTAATCCCTTTTTGTGCAATATTTCTTAGTTTTATTGTTTTCTTTTTTATGCATTTGATCCCAAAGAGTGCAATGTAAAAAATATTAATAGAATAATTAATATATGTATTTTTGACTTCAGATACCTTTACTGTTATTTATAGTTTAATATGGCTCACTTAGCTTTCATGTATGCTTATGCTTTCGGAATGAAAAGCAAAATAATTTTTTTTGTAAAAATATCATAAGCAGAATATGTTACTTCACTTTATCACTTTTTTTTAAGATATTAAAATATTTTTAAAGATATTATATATTTTTTATTTAAGATATTTGTCATTGTATTCTTTTATGTAAATAGTAAAAAAAAAAAAAAAAAAAGATATAGAGAAAGTTCGCATTCGTTCAAGATAATTCGTATGTGCAACATAGCTATAAGAAACTATCTGGACACTTTAACACACGGTAGGATAATCGAATCAATGGAGGAGTAACGGCTTTTATCCTCCGAAATACAAACATTCTGAAGTAATGATAGATCTAAAAATCCATGTATATATATTTATATATATTCAGATGTAATTGTAAGCAGGTTGGAGATAAATGGCTTGATATCACAGTTTAGCATGAGGTGACAAAATTTGTCACCAAACAAATTATTATAAAAAGTAGAGCAATATGCAAAATACTATTTACATTTTTCGAAGAAAAAAACGACAAAGAAAATTCTTAGTTTAATTGAATTGGATGACGAAGAACTGCATCAGATAAAATACTATAGAATCTGATAGAAAACCCAACAACTGAAACAAATGTTCATTGAGGAAAGAGCACTCTGAAGTAAAAGTACAACTGTTGGACAATTTAGTGTAGAATATGAAAAGATAGTGACAAGCAACCAACCTTACTTCATGTTCTTCGTTTCTTTACTAAGGTAATCTGCTTACTGTTCTCTCTCTTGGAGAAGGAAGCATTTGCGCTAACACTAACTTTTTTGAATATTTTATACATATTCTATATTCTTCTTCTTTTTTTTAAATGTTCTATAAGTTGCATTCAGTTTTTGCATTAATATGTTTACTTCATCTATTAAATACAAAATACCAATATTTATACCAATACCATTCCTTACAAAATACCCTTCCCTGTACTATATATATTCGTAATTGTAATCATAATCATTCTTCCTTGTAATATATATAGATATATTGTAATACTCTTCCTTGTATTATATATATTTATAGATATATAAGGGCAGGTTATAAAACACTTTCTAGATATTTCAACGGCTAGCTGTCATACAATCACAGACACTGAACAAAATTTCGGATTAAGGTATTTATGAGCTCGAGAATCATATAAAAAACAACAGTTAAACTAACAGTTATGGTTTAAATTTCGAAAATTTCAAATGACAACACTTATTGGAATAAGATCTCTGTAGAGAAAAACCATAAATAACGTTGGAGTGGTATCTGTAACACGAAAACTGCTGGCCCTACACAGACTAAGCAGAAAGGAGAAAACTAGTTTGGCACTCGCCAGAACGCAGCTCTGTTCACATATTTCGTTGAATAAATGTTTTCCGGTAAAACATTTTTAATTATAACATGATAAATACATACGAAAACAGCAAAGCTAATGAAGATAATAATCTGGGTTCAAATCTACAATCGTCTGCTGACGTTTTAGCAATTTTCCAATCCCTTCTGAGAAAAACTATGACGTGTGCAAGTCCAGAAAGAGATCAACCTCATTTGAATGGAAGATTGCGCCACCAAAATGCAGTTGCAGATGTGAAAACAGATAGAATCCGAAGGGGCCGTGTCTGGGCTTCTATAAGTGGATGTTGCATCCAATCACCACTCCACCATGTACAGCGTGCAGCCGGTCATCGTACTAAAAAGTGGCAGGGCGTTATCTTGATGAAAGAGAACCACCTTCCTTCTGAGCTCGTTCCTCCGTTTTTCGCAGATGGCATCCCGAACTTTGATTAGCATGTTGCTATATATTACACTGTTGATAGTCTGTCCGCTTTTCAGGTACTCTTTATAGATAAGTCCTCGACAATCTCACCAGATACAGAGAAGCACCTTCTTGTTAGTTAGGGGTCGTCTTGCAACCGAGCCCGCTGATTTACCAGGTGCTCATCACTCTCCTTTACGACTTGCGTTGTTGTAGTACACTCATTTCTCAGAACGGGTCACAATTTTTTCCAGAATGTTCTGCTTCCTTTAATCTCCGAGCAGGCCGCGTTTCTTCAGTCGTGGGGCACCCAGCGGTCGAACATAAACGTTAGATTTATGCGTTTTAGAGCGTTAACTGTTGTTTTTTGGCAAGCATCCAGCTCTAACGCAATAGTTCGTCTCGAAATATTTCTGTCTTGATGAATGATTTGTTTCAACTGCTCACGGTCTGCCTGATGGTCAACTGGCTAATGCTTTAGCCTTTGGTACCACAGGCTTCAGGTCAAATCCTGAAGGTGGCATAGGTGTTTGCGAGTGGCTCGAAATTCACGTTAAGTTGTAGGTCCCGGTCTTAATTAGCCTAAAGTGTACACAAAATGACCGTAGAACGACAAACCAAACCATCGACTATTCACGATCAACTTCAAGAGGGTGTGGTTCATCTTCCATGTCGAAATTTCCAGTTTTCAACTTCCTAAATCGAACTTGGACTGCACCATAAGAAACTGTATGAATGCCTGAACTTTCGCACTTTGTGTGTGTGTACACCTAGTTTGTTACGGAACTCATAGTGCATAATCGTTCTAATCTGTTGGTTCCACTTTTAAACTCCCAAGATAATAAATTTCTTAGCAAGCGAATTACGCAGTTACTGCAGTTCCAATATTCAGCTTTCGAATGCAGAAACCCGTTTGTGAAACGAATCACAACCATAGAAATGACGGCTGTTGGCGCGAAGATCCAACAGCCGTCATTTCTATGGCTTCCCTTGGCGAAAAACTTTTTAATCGACCAAATATAAATATAAACATTACTGACTTTAAAAATTGGTAAATTTGAAAAGAAATTGCTATTGAAAATCACATTGTAGAGCATATATGTCCTCCTCCATACGACCATTGAATCCTAGCGGTGGCATGGATGCTTGTGAGTGGTTCGGAATCCACGTTAAGCTGTAGGTCCTAGTCTAATGAGCCTAAAGTGTGCACAAAACGATTGTAGAGAAACAAACCAAACCAAACTTCCGTACGATCAAGAAACTTCAAGCAGTCTAATGATGCTTGAATGAATGTATGAAATTTTCTTAAAACAGTGCGACTGTAATATATTTATTCACTTATTTTCTTTATGCTTTTTTTATTTTTTAGAATTCTAATTAAATAACAATAAAGTTAGTGAAGTATTTATTGCATTTAAATAATAATCCACATTAAAAAAAAAATGTTCTATTATTAGAGAGTTTTTGCATAACGTTTTTTTATCATCCGATATTTTTTCCTTCCTAGTGCGCATGTTCATGGGAATAGCTCAGTAGTGCAAATATGCATGCGCAATAGTACAATGTTTCCTATGAGCATGCGCACTAGGAAAAAAAAATATCGGACGATAAAAAAACGTTATGCAAAAACTCTCTATTAAAATTGGATCTATTCGGTAAATAAAAAAAATTCTGACTTTTTACGTTTGTGGTTTGCCATCATTTTAGATTATTCTTTAATTTATTTAAAATTATATTAACTACTTTTCCATTAATAATAATCGTTAAAATAAAATTTCATATGTGGATTGAAATAGTGTTTTTTTTTTTTCAATTGCAATCATTGTGTATGTACACACACACACATGTATATAAATATATTGAATTAAACTTTTAAATTAATTATAATAAAATAAAAATTACTAACAATATTTGTGTTGTAAAGTTTAAATAAAATGAACAATATTGTTAAACATCAATTTACATGAAAGGAGTCCTACATTTTATAATTTTTTTTATTATACAACAATAAAAAAATTTACATAGAAAATGTATACTTTTAAAATAGTTATTCTGTCTATTTTTAACATTTATTTAACAGGTTAAAACTACCTGTTTACTTTTAAAGCACTATTTAACAATTGTAAATTAGTATAAAACAAAATAAAAAATTTTATTGCTGAAGAATAGATCAATAAAAGAATTACTATTATAATAAAATTATTCTCAAATACAAAACAATACAATTTTGTATCAAAAATTAAAAATACAAAACAATTATTTTCAAAATTTGTTCATTACTAAAGCTTTGTGAATTTTTTTTTAAACTTTTGATTTTAAAATTTATGCACAGAAAGCCTAAATATATTATAAAAAACTAGTTTAAAAATTGATTACTTTAATTCAAAACTCATTAACTGTCTCTGTATTGCCAGCTGCATTAGAACAACAACAACAATTAAGAATTCATCTCTTTTTATAATTAAAGTTAAAAAAATTCTGGTAAATTTGCATTTTAATCTAAATAAAAGCTAATTTAAAAAAATAATTTTATAGATTAAAAATTAAATTTATATTTAATTATATCTTATAAATTAAAATTAATTATATTGGTAAAAAAGCTATCTACATCCAATTAAAAAGTAATTAATATCTTAATTACCTCAAATATCTAAATTATATGAAAAAATTAAAAAAGTTAATAAATATAAAATTTTCAAATTTAAAATAAAAAAAGTTATCAAAAATAAAACTGACTTTCTTTTAACTCAAAAATTTTAACTTTATGTTTTTTGAAGTTTAATTTTTTCACAAAGCTGATTCTGATAATTGACCATTGCTTCGGTATCCTTAAGCAACAATACATCTTTCATAGACACCCATTCCGACACTCTTCTATCCAACCTAAAATTTAGATGAGATGGATTACATTCTTTAACACACAGAACTATCTCAAGTGTTCTCTTCAAGGATTCTTCTGCACTGGAACATACAGGGAACAATTTTGCTTCCCACAGTGAGACATCATCACTCTGACTATCGAAAACAAGATCGTCTTTCATCAAAAATACTTTTATTTTTTTCCCAAAAAACTCAGTTTCAAGGGCATGTTCTCTTTTGTAAGCTTTCTTGATATTTTCACACACATGGAAAGCAACTGTCACAAATCGACCGTCCTTCAATATTGCAGTATGGAGCAAAGTGTTATCAGGAATGTCAAAAGAAAGTCTTTGTACTGTAAAACCTTGAATCTGAATGTTGCTGACGATACAGTTTATTCCAACATTTATGGCAACATTAATATCACAGTATTCCAGAATGGTTGACTCAGGAATGACTGAAAGTGGATGGATTATTGAATTAATTAATGGACCTTCAACATATAAGGGAACAAGTTCTTTGATTGAGAAGACACTGAAAGAATTTTTTGACATAGGAAATGCCTCAGAAAATGTATTTTTAGCACAAAGACTGTCAATATATTCTTGCATTGTTCCTAAATGATGAAAGTTAGAATTTTTAAGTACTAAAATAGAAAGTTGTGTTCCATATAAATCTTTATACAGAGCAGATCGCAAGGAAGCTAAAGTTTCACTAGTAATTTTGTCTGCAATGTAAGATGGGCTAGCACAGAGACCAAGGGGTTGTAGAAAATCTCCATATGAACTCAGTTCACATGTTATGGGTTTATGATTTCTGTAAAATTTAATTAGTTTTTTGGTGATGGTGTGAGCAAAGAAAAATGCACTATCACTGAATACAATGTTTTCATCATCACCTGCAACTGAAAGAAATGAGTATACATTAATGATTTATACACATTAAACACGGAACAGTTAGTTTCCAATGCAATATTTGATTTTTATATTTGTTACTACAATACAAAATACCATGAAATATTAATGTTAAATATTAAGAGTTCATGGTATTTCTGTTTCAAATTAAAAAAAAAATGACACATGATAAATCAGAAAGAAATTTTGATAACCTTTCACTTTACAAAAAAGATTGGGTAATCTGGGCAAATTTTGCATGGGGCAATTATGACAGGTTATAAATTATACCCATTTCATGTTTTGTGGCTCAATTCAGTAATGTGTGTTCTTTTCATATAACACTTACACAAATGCAAGCATAATTATTTTTTTAAAAAGTGGATTCAATTTATATATGTTAAAAGCAATTTTATCATAAACATAGCTTTTATAACATTAAGCATGATGCCTAGAAATTTCATAACACATCCTCTAACATTTTTTAATTTTTTTTTTAAATTCTTTATTAATATAGGTGATTTAACCATGTTCAAGAGAACTATAATAAATATTAACAATAAATTACTTGATTTATCATAAGTGATATAATTGCTCACAACAAAGAAACCCAAATAAGAAAGTTGGATCTGGTAGGGATACAGATTTACCAACTTAAGATAGCAAAAATCAAAAAAAAAATTTGGCCAAATGGATTTTGACTAACCAAGCAAGAGTTTTTAAAATCTGTGGCTATGTGAGTGCTAATAGAATCAAAACACAATTAAAATAACAATGAACTAACTCACTCTCACTTATGAAATTATTGGATCTGGTAGGACAAAAACTACTATATTGATGTATATGTGTACTAGTGAGCAGATTTTTCCATCTCACATTATTTTTTAATATGCCAAATGCATGATCAGAAGTGAATGAAGGAACATAAGTGCTATCCCAATAAAACATACAATACCAGGGTATCTATAGTTGGATGGCATTAGAAACATTTAAAAGAAAAAGCTATTTTTTTAATTAATTTTTTTCATAAAGAAACAGATAATTTTAAAGAAATGACAGTGGCTTGCAAAATGAAGACAAAAAAATGCATTAAAAGAACTAGATAAACAAATTCATTACAGAAACAGGTAGAAAATGAAATTTTTCAGCAGAGAAACAAAATATTTGAAATTTAACAAATTTATAGAAGTTCCTAGATGCTAAAAAAGTTGGAGATGTTAAAGGATTTATGACAAGGTAATGAAAAGTCAAGAGGAGATCAATTCAGTGGAGAAATTATGACAATTCCAAAATTTTTAGAAAAGGGCAAACAATCTAAGGTGTAAAAGAAATATTGAAAAAGAAAAACAAAAGAGAAAAAGGAAATGGGGAAAAGAAGCCAAACCTTCCAGAAAACTTTGCCAATAATGAAAAAGTAGCAAACCTAAATGTTCCAAGCCAACTAAAGATTAGTTACTGCATATATAGTCTAGAATTTTTTAGATAAGCAAATATTTGTTTTATTTCTTATCTTATTTTGTTTCTGTAGAATAAAAGAAATATTATAAATTGTTTCTGTAGAATTTTATTTATTTCCAAAAATCTGAACTTTTTTTATTCATAACTTCTTTATAAATAGATAGAAAATATTTAAAAACACTATTGTAAATGGCTAAAACAAGTTGAAAATCAGTTTAATATAAATATAATAGAAACTAAGAGGCTTTGCCATAATTGTTACAGAAATAGGGCAATTCCGGCAGTTAGATGTTCAAAAATAAATATATATTGGGATCTAAGCAAGTAAAACTAAGGTTTATGTTCATGTGCCAAAATTGCCCTGTGTAACCCTAATTATTATTCTCAAATTGTCAAATTTCATTTGCCATTTTAAATAAAATACTATCTTTCTTTATTTCTTACTTATCCAACACATTTTAGAAACATCAAAATTTTTGAATTTTGAAAAGTTTTTCTTTTCTTTTATTCATAGAAGCATTATAATAGGGGGGGCAAATCAATTTGAGTGATAGTGCAATAGAACAAATGAATATTATATTAGCAATTTTAAATGCAACTAATATGAAAATATTTTCTTAGAAGAAATTAAAATAAAAGACCTACAACAATAAAAGATTATGCCAATATGTGTATTAAAAAGCTTATTATAAATATTATATTTATATAACAATAATTTCTTTACCATTATTATAAGAAGATCTTTTTACTATGGCTCCTTTTTCATTCATTTCTTCTATTGAAGGCTTTTGAAGAACACGAAGACATTCACTCATAAAAGTTGATCCTTCTTCGACATTTTCAGTTTTTGGCAACACATAAACACCATGAGTCGTGCCAATAATAACTGGAGAAGGATGAGCCAAGGCAGTAAAACCCTCATTTTCAAATGACCATGAATCTAGTTAAAATTAATAACTACTTAACACACTGATAAAGCATTTCAAATTACCAATGCAAATTTAAAAGAAAAATATTTTTATACCAATTTTTAAATCACCCATTCCATATCAGATAATAAAAAAACTGCAATAACAAAAAAATCAATTTTTTTTAAATGTTGCTATTCATAATAAATATTTTTGGAAAATATTTCATTTGATAAAAACTTCATCAAAAGAAAGTAACAAAAAAATTAAAAATTATATGATAGATGCACAAAAAATCTAAAGTAAATTGCCATTTAATGTATATAATTATATTATTACTCTAATGAAAAAATACATATTGTAAATATTAGTAGAAATAGTACTAACTATTTTTTTTATCTTTTGATAATTACTTTTATTGAACAAAACATTTTTTTTTAATTTAAAAAAAACTGTAATTTGTAATAAACATGAAAAAGTTCATTCATCACATCTTAGATAAAACTTTTTACATTATCTATAATAGAGAAATTCACTAATACACAGTAAATAGAATATTAATAACCTCAGAATATATATTGCATTATTTTTTAATTGCCTTTTTTATTTCATATTTAATTCAATGTTGTACACATTTTTATAATAATAAATACCAATGTGCATTGTTGGCATTGCCATACAAAACTCTGCTACAAAAAAAATGTAGGCATAAAATACTTTGAATTTTGAGTATGTCAAGATAAACTTCTTTAAATTATGTTTTATTTATTTAATATATCAGTTAGTTTTTTTAAAAGTTTTATGTCTACTTAAATTTCAGAAATTCATCTTATCATAGGTTTTGTAATAATAAAGCTAAAGAAAATTTCATTCATAAATTTTAAAATGTTTTATTCTTGCAATAAATATTTCACTATTTTGTTGATTTGATGTATCATGGATACACATTATGCTGCATTTAATTAGATTTTAATACAAATTTTATTCATCCAAAATATTTAACTAATGAACAATTTACAAAATTCTCATGTCAAAATTACTCATCATTGGAAATATAAAAATTAATTTTATCTGCATATATTATTTCAGCCATTTTTAAAAAGGAGATATTGTTTTTTTATTAATTGCTTTTCACTCTCAGCTGTAATTAATAAGCATATATATATATATATCTGTCTTTAGAAAGAAACACTTATAAGAACAATGCCTACAAAGTACTAAATTTTGTATTTAAGCGAGAATCTGAAAGTATAATCTGGCCACGGATAGTGTGAAAAAGTAAAGATTTGGGATTTAACAGTGAAAATGGGTAAATCGATGACTTGCTAGAATTATTAGTCAGATATACCAGAACAAAGCTGCTTTAAAAGAAAAAAGTATAATACTTATAGTGTAATTTTTTTATCTAGTGTTTCTTTTATTAATCTAAAATAAACGCAACCGGTGATCAGACTACAACTTATTTTTTTTATGCTGTATTAAAAATTTTAAGTTACAGGTAATATAAAACAACAATTACCATTATCAGATATACTGAAGCTTATGATTGCATCTGAACTGGCAAGAAATACACCTGGCGGCATATGCTTCAGAAAAGGTAAGTATGTGGCTAAAATGAGGTCAAGCATTTGATATTTAGTCTCTCCAAATGGCAATGGACTAAACAATTTTCCCAAGATAGACAAGTTTGGTAATCGTTGACTGTACCCGCCTGCCGGTATAAGTAGGAAGCGCATATTGTACATTGCTGTTTTATAGATTTCAAATACTTGTTCCAGAATATACATGGTAGATCCTCCACAACCTAAAAAATATAATGTGATATAATTAGAAATTAAACAAATACTACTACTGCACTATACTCAGATATTTAATTGTACCATTTAGCACACACAAATAAGTTGTTTTTTTTTCATCTATCAAAATGTTTTTAATTAAACTGTTATGTATATATATAAAACCCCTTATTTTCTATCTATAAGAATTTAACATTTAAATTAAAAAAATTAAATTATTTTTCTCAAAGATTTAACATAAGGTTTTTCATGTTTTGTAAAATTTTATATTATTAACAATTAAATTAAAGAAACAAAAATCTGAAAAAAGCATTTTTTTTTCTATATCAATAAGTTATTTGGCTAATATAATAGAATTTTTTAAACAGAATTTAAAAATTAAGACTATTTTTCTCTGGTATGCAAGAATTTTTTGATTTTTACCGTATATTTGAAAAATAACTTGCATGTTTTTACCAATCCTTCAAACTTTCATCATAATATTCATCTTTCCCTAATTATTTAATTTGCAGTCTTACGAAAATTTGTTTTTATTTTGTGCTTCATTATTTTACGAGAAATCTACTTCAAGGGGGAAAAAAATGTTTTTTTCCCCTCCATCCGTCTATGGCTTTTTTTTTTTTTGCCAAGCCCTAATTTGATGTGAGAGGCCAATGTTTTTAAGATAAGTTAAAGAATGATTCACTCAAGTATTTTCGTATGATTTATGACATCCATATAAATACTATAGCCTCATTTGAAAATGTTTTTTACAATCTTCGCAAAATAAACAAAATTTTGTGTATTTGGTTAACAAACTGAGCTCTATAGCAATTACATTCAGGTTACAACATCTTTTCCACATAAAAATAATTTTTTTTACATTATTACAGATATATGAATACATGTTCTTAAACAGTCTATTGTCTAAAATTTTCCTTATATTAACAGCATACAATAGTGGAATTGATGCAATTTCCGTTCCATTTTACAAAAGAACAATTTTTCTGTTAATCTTTGTTGAATTAATAAACAAATATTCTTCTTCTATGTTATGAACATGTTTTTGTAATATTATTACATTACTGTATTTTTTTAAAGGGAAATTATCCTTGAAATCTTCTTGGTGATCTCAAAAGTAGCATGCCTTTATTTTGGCATCTAGAATATTCCACATTCTTAGCTGTTATCCTAAACCTTTTGCCAGTTTTTATAGAAATTTGAATTTTTAAGTTTCTTTGTGCCAATCAATACCTAGAAATGTTGAAACTTTTAACATTTTTATCATCATGCTTGTCATTCTGATTTATTTTAAAGCTTGGGTTTTCATTAGTATCAGTTGATAAAAAACAAGTTTTTAATGGCAGATCTTCAATGTAGGTGATTAAGTCACATTGTCAAAGACAGATTCAGATATTTTGCATTAAAATGTAAACTTATTTTTGATTATCTTTGCTTTCGTAATGCAAAATATAAATCAAAAGAATTATCTTTAGACACTCTTTACACCATGCGAAACTGGAAATGGTGTTTGGTGAAAACCATTTGCCCATTTATAAACATGGAAGATAACAAAAATGAGATGTTCAATTCAAATGCCTTTAAAAAAAAACTTTCTACACTGCAACAAAAATATAGGTAGTTTTCTTACATGAATCAACAAAGATATATGCTTCAAACTAACACTAAAATTAATATGTAAAATTGTAATAGGAAAGTGCATGATATCGAAATGCTTTATGTGGTTTTTTTAATGATAGGAATTTTTATAAAATAAAATAGAGTTAAATCAAAAATTTTATAATAATAATTTTATATAATCAAATTTTATAAAATAGAGTTAAATTATGTTTTTACCACATACTGAGTTTTATTAAACTCAACCTTTAAGATAACAAAATATTCAATAAAATATATACATATATGTTGTTTACAAAAACATATTGACATAAATAAACTAGTTAGCTATATTACCAATTAGGATGAGACTAACTGTTACTAATGAAAACTTTTTTAGAAGACTTGAAAATAACTACTAAGTTTATAATATTAAAATAAAAACTAATTGAATGTTTTATATTTTATATTAGTTCATTTTTATGAGAATTAAGCCTAACAAAATAATTTTTAAATGATTATTAGAGCATTAATAAAAGATAAAATGTTTAATCCCAAAATTATTTATTGAAATTTTTCTTATAATTATTTACGAAGAAAATTATACTAACTTCTTAATAAAGAATTCTTCTGTTATTAAAAATTTAGAAATGAATACAAATAATTTTTAGATATTTTAAGTCATTATGAAAATAGCTGAATTTGTCACCAATGTCATGTTTATCAAATTAGTCATATTTTAATATCTCTGTTAATATTTAATGTATTTTTATAAAACTAAAGTATTTTTCACAACAAACCAAGCCTAATAAATAATTTGAATTTTAAAAAATTACAAACTAATTAAAATTAGTCAAATTAAATTTAAAATACAAATAATAACACTATTTTATATTCTATTCGAATGTATTCTTGAAAAATCACTGATTGAAAAAAAAATAGTATACAGGAAAGTGCATATTTAAAACATTAAGTAAAAACATTGTAAAATAATTTTATGATTGAAAACTAATTCCTTAACAAAAAGATTATCTATTAAAAAGTTTGTTATTGTTATTATTATTTATTTATTTTTTGAGAAGAAGTAAACCATTCTATTTCTACAAAACACTCAAATTAAAATTATATAAAAATCATAGATTTTAAAACTACAATTATAGCCAAATGCTATATAGTTTTAAAATCTATTGATTTATATATATTTTTTATTTGAATGTTTTGTAGAAATAGTATGGTTTATTTCTTTACAAAAAAAATTAAATTTTTTTTAAATAAAAAATCTTTTACTAAGGAATTAACTTTCAATCATAAAATTATTTTACGATGCTTTTACAATTTATATATATGAATGTTTACTACATTCTACAAATTATTAACGCATATTTATTTACCAATTTTATACCCAGGAGGATCAGGAAATATATGAAATGGAATAGATGCCGGTAATTCATTTCTCTTTTGTTTCTTCAAAATTTGTAGCTGATAGCCTTTTTCTTGATTGAAATCACTTGCCGAAATAATGACTGCATCCCAGAATGGTATTTTGGATAAATCAACATTTTTTCCTAAAAGATTTTATGTAATAAATAACTAAGATAGGAATATGATGAAAAGCTAGAACTATATTAAAATACATGGATAATTAAATGTATTTATAAATCTCAATACATTTATAGAAAGTGAATTTAATAATGCATAATAAAATAGTTATCAACTAGTTTTACAACATCTAACTAAAATGAAGGGTATAAAATATATACTAATGTTTGTAAATTAAATATAATTTATGAAACTAATACATATTTTGTAATCCCTTGATATAAGTGAAAGGAGAAAAAAAAAATCAATTATTAGATTAGTTTTCAAATTAAATTATTAATTAGATGCACAGAATAATAATTTTTAAAATGTCAAACAAGAACTATTATACTGTGAATGAATGTGTGTGTTATGAATACAAGTTGTAAAAAAAAAAATTGGTACTTAATAACATTAAAAAATAATTTATATTTCAACAGCCTTCTCAGAAACACACACATTTTTAATATTATATACTATTCATGATATTAATATAAAATGCAAAATTACTTAAAATGAAACAAATGCTAAATAATAATAATATATATAAATACAAAATTCTGCAAAATGTGTTTAAAGTATTTTTTTCTTTCTTTATATATATTCTATTTTTAATCATTTAGAAAATAGAAGAAAATAAATTTACAATAATGTAACTATATTCTACATAATATTTTTTCATTTACAGTTCAATTTCAGTTTTTTTATATATATAAAAATTGAAATTTAGTTATACACCGAAAAACATTATGAATAAGATTGAAACAATTTAAAATTTGGAAAATAAATAATTTGGATTATTAATTACAGGAAAAAAATTTCAAGTTTTATAAAAATATAGTTTAATATTACTATTACCTCTTAAAGCATCATAGCTTTTCAAAACTTTGGACATGTAATCATTCACATCAGAAACTTCTGAACTCATTTTGAATCATAACTGGAAAAAAAATGTTTATTATTAATTTGCAATATTATTAATATACCAGCAACATGAAAATTTAGATTTATAACATACTAATTTAATATTATTTATAATAAAAATTTCTAAAAATTTGTGTGAGGATATATAATTAAAATAATATTATGAATAGGTTGAAAATATATAAAATACATATCACACAATTCTAAACTTATCTAAATTATATCTCTACAATGTTTATTTAGAAGAAATATTAAAGAACCTTTGCTTTCAGAATCCTGAGATTTAATAATAAAGTATCTAGTAAAATCTTGATAATTGAAATAATATAGTCATGCTAAAATTTTTAAGCCCCATTGAAATGTACTTTTTAAAATACATTGCCAATTTTTTTTTTTTTCATTCCAAATTTTGAATTTTGTCTGTTTTAAATGTCATTATACCAATATATAAATACAGATTCACAATATACAGTCCAGCAATCAAATATGCAATTTATGTAGAGCTGTAATGTATGCCTAGCACTTTGTTTATGTTGTAAAATACAAGAAATAAAATTTAATAAAAAGTATATGATTCCAAAGTAAGTGAACAATATCAACAAAAAGAAATTTTTTTTAGAGAATCTTAATTGAATCTCAATTATTGAAAGAATCAATAAATAAGTGGTATCAAGGTGAAGTTGTTGTTTCTAAAGGTAATAATTGCTACAAAATTAAAAAAAAAAAAATTTCAGTTAATTAATTAGGTTCTACAACAGATAACTTAATCATCTTTAAAAAGGCTTTCAAAACCATTCCTGCCAAGAAATACTTCAATAGAAGTGGCAAAATCTAAAATTTGTAATAGAAGCCAAAATAAAAATATGAAAAAGATAAAAGTAGTACATGTGCAGAAAACATATTTCCTTACTTTAATTTAGAGAAAAGAGTAATAATATTAAGAATATATGAATTTTGCTTGGAAAACATTGGAAATCTTGATTTAAACACATACATATTTAAATACCAATGTAAAATTATTTATAAGCCCAATAAAAATACAAAAATCAGTCCAAATAAGTAAAATAAAAAGATTTTTAATAATTAACTACATAAATAAATAAAAAATTATTTAATTTTTAAAAATCTTAAAATTAATCTTTATTATGCATCATAAAAGTCATCTTAATATTCAAATAAACAGTTGATTTGTATATTTATGAGACCTGCAAATTTTTTAAATACATTCCTTATAGAAATTCTTCGATATTTAGCCTTATAACAAATATTACGTTGTATTTTGTCCACATGACTAATAGTATTGTATTATTTTGTCAGATTTTAATTTAAAATACCCATGAAAGCAAATTAAAATAACTTTTGGCATAGCACTTGAATGGCTATTTATGAAATTACCACTTGAAAAATGACTTGTTTCAATATATTCATATTTTATATACAATTTGATATTTAAAATGTACTATTCCAGATTTGAAACCGAAACTTTTAAAAAAGGTTACATTATTTTAATATTAAGAGCGCCGATGTTTGTCTAAAAATTATTATATTTTAAATTATTTTCTTTACAGTAAAAAAAAATATTTCAAATAATTTTCTTTACAGTAAAAAAAAATATTTCAAATAATTTTAATGATTGAATTCGTTTTTATTAAATTACAGATGAAAATTATCTTTCGATAGCAAATAGATTAACTTATAAGTGATTTAGAAAAATTGTTTGACATTCATAGTTTTATTTACGCTACTTTTTTCCCTCTAATAAACCCGGACTGCGTCCTAAGACAACTCCTTCTGTTGCAACACACGAGTCTGCAAATTATTGAGAATCTAGAGGGAAAAGTTTTCATTTGTATAATTTTTTTTCCCTATTTGTCATTGTCTAATTGCTACAGTCGAATGATATTGCTTTAAATTGTTTTATTGTATTGTTAATGTTTTCTTTATTAATTGTTTTGTATCAGAAAATGAATTCCTTATTTAATTTGACTATCGCAACAATTCAATAAATTTCAACAATTTATTTGTACGGTGATATTCCCTTCGGTGGTGCCAAGGGATTTTGTCGCCAAATGTTGTCAATTGCCATCCTTCAAGGTAGGCGATAAACAGTTAAAGTCACTCTTTTTGGCGAGTAACGTGGAGATGGACTGGCAAAAATAAACCAATGTTAATATACTCATTATGTTAAAACGCATGTATACTTAAATATTTAAATAAAATATTGTTATGGTAACAAAAGACATAAAACTTCTAATATTGACTTAGATATAAATTTTTTTGATATTTTTTTTTTTCAATGGTAGGCTTACAGGACAACAGATATCATATAAAAGAAAACAAAATACAAAGAACAAGATAGAAACAAATGACATCAGTTAATCCATTAACTTAAGCATGACAATGCAATAACGCTTCCATAAAGAAACAGGAGACAGTGCAGAACAGGAAGCAAGGTGAGACATATTTATTCCTTCCTGGTTATCACACAGGAGACAGAGAGGGGTCAGCAGTCAGTTTAATTCTGTGAAGGTGCTTGTGGAGACAATCGTGGCCACAGAAAAGATTTAACTATATCATCGATTTTCTCTAATCCATTCAGGGTTATTAGGAATAGGATCGTACCAGAGTTTTGACTGTTTCTAGTGGTAGCATTCGCAAAGGGACTTTTTAATTTTTGCTTTAAGGAAATGATAGATAGCAAAAGACCTCGCACTGTTCTAAATATTTTAAATTAATTCCTTACAACTGCCTAGATGAAAAAAGTTCGCTTTTCTCCTAATTTGACCTTTGTTCATTCGGGGTTATTACACGCAACTGATTCCATCAACATTTACATTTTTTAAATTTTTGATATTTTTCATTTTATAATTTTATTAAATAAATAATTCTCTTTTTAAAAAAAAGGGCATTTAATTATCTATTTTGCTTATTAACTCAAAGGACATGAGACCACCGCTATGTTTCAACATTTTACGAAGAAGGAGCTAGAGGCCGCTACGCGGCCAAGGATCTCCGTAATAATCTACAATAAAAGAAGAAGAGGAAATGATAGGTCAACTCCTGGTTATTTAACTGTAAAACAGATGCCCTCTTTTTTGCTAGAAAATCAGCGACCTCGTTTCCCTCTATTCCGCAGTCGGTCTGGATCCACAGCAGGATGACTATTTTATTTTGATCGGACAGCCGTGCCAGAAGGTTAACACAGTCATCAATGTCTTTAGATCGAGAGGAACATGGGAAGTCTATAGTCTGAAAAGCTGCTCTCGAATCTGATCGAAGTAGCACTTTATAGAAACATTCTAATCGACTCTGTAGTTGAATATGAGCCACATAGACAGCAAAGATTTCACTGTCGAAAGCTGACACTTGAGCATGAACAGGGGAATAAAATGAAAAGCTCATAATGAATGGTGGCTCCAACGTTAACACAATGTCAACGTTGATCTAGTGCCATCTTTAAAAAGTCAGTGTCAGATGGGGTAGAGAGTATTTATAGTTTCGTATTCACTTATTTTACAACTTTATAATTGTCCTCCCCTTTTAACACACTTTGTGGCTCAAGTCGAGACAGATAAAAAAGATCTTGGCTTCGATGGGGTTACGAGACAATAAAAACTGTTGAGCTCCAAAATCGACCCCGAAGTGAGAAATAAAATCAGCAAAACCCTGTACAAAGACTCTCTAAGTCTTTAAATTACGCTCAGTCTGAGTAGAGACATGATCCCACAAGGACATACAACCGGGAGTTCTAATTATTTTCTCCCATAACAATATCTGCCTGATGGTCAGCTGGCTAGCTCTCTGGTTTTTGATACCACAGGCCTCAGATTCGAATCCTATCAGTGGCATGGATGTTTGTGAGTGGTTCGAAATCCACGTTAAACTATAGGTCTCGGTCTAATTAGTTTAAAGTGTGCAAAAGACCGTAGAGTGGCAAACCAAATCAAACCCACAGCAACAGGGTACATTCTTTAGTAATTAGAGTACGAGGTCTGTTATTTGTACATAACAACATGTAATCAATTGAGATGGATTTCACTGCACCAGTAATAAGACGCAAGGCCTGATTATGAAAATTTTCAAGAGATAGTTTTCTTAGAACCATTAGGCAGCGGTTCACAACTATAGATGAGAATAGATAGAACGTAAGCACTATAGCCATAATAATCGGCAGGTGATAAGTATAATAATCAATCCCGCCATTCTTCCTTAGTGAAGTCTCTTTGAAGCCCAACTAGTGATGTCCTCAATATACTAAGAATTCCACGAGATTTTTTTGTCGAAGGTTACACCCAGTCATTTAAACTTTTCTGTCAACAGGATAGTACTGTCTTTATAAAATATCTTTATGTGGAAGGGCTGAAGAGAAAGTGAAAATGATTTCACAAATGTCTTATCTAGATTAACTTTCATATTGTTTTCTTCTGACCAGCTCTCCAAAATGAGCATTGCTTTATTTAATGTAGACTGTTTCGCGACAGACTTGGGAGATTCGGTCCATACAACCAGGTCATCGGCAAACAGCAACCATTTAATACCGTCAATATCCCTCAATTTGCTAACCAGACCGTTAATTAACTATTAAACAGAGTATAAATAGACACCGCTCCATGAAGCAGATCAGTCTATAGGAATCTGAACTTCGAATAGCTACGAATAACGGACCCTACATATACAGTTGTTAAGAAAAGCATGGAACCAGTTCAACATATTCGATTTAATACTGATATCAAAGAGCTTCAGAAGGAGATTTTCTCTCCATACCAGATCGTAAGCGGATTTGAAATCTAGGACGACAACAGATAAAATACGTCTATTGTCAAGAGTATACTTGACGGACTGACTAAGGATGACAACATGTTTGTTTGATAGTATAGAATGAAATTTTTTACATTCAGAGCAAAAAATCAATATTATAATATTATTTACAATATTTTTTGTAGAACTTGAAGGCAATATTTATAACCTCATCATTTATTGCTCAAGAAACATCTTTAAAATCAACTGATTTTAAAAAAAATATACAGGTATCTATGTTTTTTATTCTGATCCTATTTGAAATGGAAATTGCTTGTATTTATTTTTAGACTTCTGTATGATTTTTAAATTATAAAATTGGGTTTTTATTACAGTACACAAGCATGATGGCTATGAACTTGTATATAGTTATCAATATGCATCTTAATTTTTTTTTTATCTTCTAATGAGGTAAAATTCTGAAAATTCTGATTGAATTTGGCCATTTTAAGGTTTAAAAAGTTCCAATACTTTTTCTTAGTAAAGAGCAAACACAATGTGAGAAAGCTTACCGAGGATTTACTTAGGATATTACCAAATATTATTACTCAATAATTATGATTAGCAATTTAGAAACATTGTTAAGTTGGAAGTTTAGGAAGTTGCTGCCTAAATAATTAGAAAGTATTAAAATTTACCATAATTTGTCTTTTTAGTTTAAAGATTTTTATAAATATAATTTTAATCATTGATACTGTGTAATAACACTGACCATGATTTAATGCAATGACTGAGAATTATCCTGCAATCTTGGAACATATTTTGATATAGCTTCCTAAATTTTTCAGTTGTAGAAAAACACCTTTAACTCATATTCAGTACCAATAATTCACAGTAGATGGAAAAAAATTAGTAAAAGTAAGTAACAATAGATGACTATAATCTCTACAAAAAATTCCCACTTCAGCAGTTTGCAGGGATTCAAATGGTAGCTCAGAAAAAAAAAAAAATTTTTTTATAGTTACTTTCAGTCAAATAAATAATTAATTTAAGACATAAAGAAAAAATATGATGTTTTTTTTTTATAAATTAATGAAGCATTATTTGATAAAAAAAAAGTAGTGATCAATTATTAAACTCAATGACTTTAATATGTTCTTTTAAAATTTAATAGGTTTTAAAAACTTTCAATGTAATTTGAAATCTTTTTAGAAAAAAAGAAGCAACAGAATTTGTTATGCAAAGGTTCAAAATATCTATGATTTTATAAAACAATCTTATGCACCCAGTAAATTTTAAAACTTATTACTGAAGACACATTATTTTATAAAACACAACAAAAGTACTATTTTATAAAACTCATGGCAATTTTTTATAATACATTTATGTATATTTTAATGCGTATCTACATACATAATTTCAATGTATTAATTTAGTGCTTTCAGTTTGCAAAGCTTAGCATTTTTATTTACCCTTTCACATTTCTTTATAATTTTTTGTATAATTATTGGGTACTTATGTATTAACGCTACCTTGGCGACAGTTGCGCCAATAAAGAGCAATCTTGTTGTTCGCACGCGCATGAAGTTATCTTTTGAATGCCAACTGCAGCTACAGATTTGGCAATTTTTAAGTGGCGCCAATCTACACTTAAAATTTTTGTTCCAAATAATAAAATATATAAAACACTTCATTTAAAATCAAAACGCTTTCAAAATTCGAAACACTTTATTTAAACACAAAGTAGTCAAACAGATTTCAGTGGAAAACAGGCCGGCAGGCATTTTCGTAGCACTAAAAAATGTCGTCAAAAATCAGCAAATCTGTAGTTGTTAGATTGGCGCCACTTAAAAACCGCCAAATCTGTAGCCAAGGTAGCGTTAATACGCAAGTACCAATTATGGATTCATTATTGATTTTAACAATTAATATGAATTAATGTGATAACTTTATTCTGTGTAGAGAAATATTTAAAAAAGAATGAAAACAATCAACTTATTAAAATATAATAAATAATCTTTTATTTTATTAATGTTACAATTCTGAACTTTTATAAGAAAACCTAAGTGTAAATAAACGTTCTATACCACATCTTCTTTCAAGAACTTTGGTCATTTGTAAGTTATATGTATTCATACACCGAGAAATATCCTCTGGAAAAAAAATAAGTACATTAATAATAATTTAATTTGTTAGTAACATAATATAAAACTGTAAATACACTTAAAACTTTTTTTTACGTTATAGATATGTTCCTAAAAATATGTAAAAAACATTCTCATAATTTGATTAGATTAGAAACATTGGAAAATAAAAATAAATAAAATGACAGTTTCCAAATTTATTTTTCCACTATTTAGTATTTCAATAGTAATTTTTAGAACTATGGATTTTTTCCCCTTTAAACTATGAATTAATATCATAAAAGTTACATACAAAAATCATATAAAAAGAAGTTTATATGCATATCAAAACACAATGTTTGACTATTAACTGGCAACATACAAATACCTGAATATATGTCTATAATGAAAGCTATTAAAATGATGCTATGCTATAAAAATTGAAAAAATAAATAAATAAATAAAAATTAAATGAGGCATAATTAATATTGTAAGAAAACGTTTGGTTGAATACAGTATTTACTTTCTGTTATTGATTATTTTTGTTATGCTATGTTTCTATTGTGCTTAGAATGTATTAGGGAAAAAAAATAATAATAAAAAAGCTTTTCCTTCAGTTGAAAAATAACAAGATGCCTTTTCTGTAATTTTTCAAGCAATCAATATTATTTTAAAATTTTTCTTTTATCTTTCACAAGAAAACCTACATATCAGTTATGCTACAGTAAGAATATGTATAAATATAATGAAACTGATTCAAAAAAGTTATTTATAACATTAAATTTTTTTTTTAAAAAACACATGAAAATTGTTTTTTTATAAAAAAAATCTTTTATAGTTTATTTGCATATTTAAATAACTATATGAAATGCAGTATACATAAAATTCTACTAAAAAATTTTAATTAATTGAACAGAGACTTAATCAACGAAAAATAGCAAATTAAAAAAAAAAAATTTTTCATTATCATTAATGACTACCGAGTGTTATTACTACAAAATGTGATGGATTTTTTAAAATTATTATTATGGAATTTATTCTATCTGTAGAAATAAAATTTCAGTGTCTTTTTAATTTTCTTTTCTGATTTTATCAAAGATATTAAATCTATCTGTAATTATTTTTCTAATTGTATTTTTATAAATATAATAGCTATATAAATATAATTTATTAAGATTTCAAAGTGCTGGGAGTTGTTATTCCTTACCCACATCATTTTGAGCTATACATATTAAATAAAACAATCCTTTTTTGGAGAGAAGTTTTGGAACCAGAGATAATATTTTATCTATAACTTCTCTTCCTTTAATACCCCCAGATGTGGCTTTATATATATTGCTACTGCCAACCTGAGAACATAATAAATAAAGGATTAACATAATAATATTAGTATGATATAATATTAATTATAATAATATAATATATTATTAATATAATAAAATGTTTATAGAGATCTTGAATGAAACAATACCAAAATATAAAAAAAAAAAAAATTATGTATAACATAGCGTTTCTATTCCAATTATTATAAGTATGCTAACATAATTACACTGAAAAAGCTTAGAGTGTAAGTTTTAAGTCAATTAAATTTCTTAAGAAAAAAATACGTACCTAGTGGATTTAAATGTTACATCACTTTAGTGATGTACTAAAAATTTAAAATAGTTGTTTTTACTTGTTGTACTAAATTTTTAAAAAATAAATCTTATATAGCATATTCCTCCATATTTGTACAAAGAAAAAAAAATATCATCATATTGGTCCATAAAGGTAAGAAAAAAATTATATACAGATATTCTTAAATATGTATTCAATCAGATAAAAGTAAAATGATACATTTTTGGGATAATTTCTTATTTTAAATTTCAAATGCTGAAATTATAAAAACATTAGCCACTACTTTTAGCCTGAACACTTTATGTTAAAATTAAAAAGCATTTTATATTAACATAAAAAGCATGCTATTGTTTCTTCATATTGATTATCAATAAAATTCAAATAGATCATTGCATAAATTACATATAGGTTAAAATATGATTCACTTCCTCCCCATGTTTTGCAATTGGGTATGGTGCCAATCGAAGCCAACTTAAGAGAAGACCTGTATAGTGAAGCAGCACCATTGCTAGCGGCTGCTATCGTGAAGACTTTTGACTTGATCTAACTTTAATAATAATATTTTAAATCCATGGACACGATAACAACATTCCAACTATAAAATTTCAATGAACAACAAAATAAAAAAAGATTAGTTACTTCTTCACTTGGAGTAACAGCATAAGGTGGATTACATATTAACAAATCAACTGAATTTTTCAATCTATCTTCTAATACACAGACCTATAATAATGATATAAACTAAATTAAAATAAAAATATGATAGACAAAAAGTTATGCTCAAAAAAATATGGAATAAATATAATTTGGATCACAATAAATTTCTAATAAAAATTAATATTTAGTTGTCCTTTTTTACAACAATTTTTCAATTATATTTCATTATTTTCTCATTATAAAGATTTTAAATTAAAGGAAAGAATGTACTTTTGGCACATTTCTTCAAAATTACCGTTTTAAAAATAATAACAAAACATCAAATAATTACCACAGAAAAATATTTAAATTTGCAAAAGAATGATTTCAGAACAAATGTAGCACATCTTAATATACTTTAATTTGTAATTCGCAATTAAAAAGAAAATCATTAAATAACTGATAAATAAAATTAATTATTTTAATTATTAAAAAAAGAAAGAGCATTTATTTTATGCTAATAATATTTCTAATATATAAAGATTAAAATCAGATAAATATAACATGCCTATTATTAATTATAATTAGTATTTTAATAAATGATTAATTAAGAGAAAAAAAATTTACCAAATTAGAAGTGATAGCATCTACTGAAACTCCATTGCTTAACGAAGTTGCTCTTGTAGCAGACGTTGCAAATGGATTCAAATCAGTAGATCTAAGAAATCAGAAGAAAGAATTTAAATTGTTGTAACAAAATTTTTAAAAATCTTATCTAAATCAGTGAAAAACATTAATAATCAAAGCTAAAATAAATTAACTTTAGATTATGTTCATTTAAGTTGCATTTACATTCCAAGTAAAACTATATATACAAAATTTCAAATGATATTTTGAAAAGGTTCAAAATTTCAAAAGTTTTTTACAACTATAGTTAGAAGCCTACAAATAATTCCAATAATTTTTTTAATAATTATATTGATTTATTGAAATAAGATAAAAAGCAACAATACCAATGCTTATAGCTCAGTTACAAATATATTATTATTATTTTACTAATATTTAATAACTTCCAGGAATAAATAAATATTTTAAATGATATTGTTGGTAATATATTTGTTAATAAATATAACAGAAATAAATTACCCCCCAAAAAAAAATTTATTTTGTAAGAAAAATAGGTACTTCCGTATTAATGGTACCTCGGCGGTTTTTAAGTGTCGCCAATCTAACAGCTACTAAGGTTACCAAACCAATAGAATAGATAGGTGCCACTTAAAAACCGCCAAATCTGTAGCTGCGGTTGGCGCGTGTGCTCTTTATTGGCGCAATTGTCGCCAAGGTACCGTTAATACGTAAGTACCGAAAAATATGTTAAATCGTTTAAATTAGAATTAATGAGTAAATCTTTTTTTCCAGTAAATGAAAACGTGGATTCCTTATATATGAATTAATTAGAAATAGTTAATTTAACATTAATTTTAATACTAACAAAAAATATGGATATCCTAAGACTTTTCCAAGAGAAGTGATGACAACTCCCGAACCACTTCCTATCTCTAGACAAATACTCGGTCTAAAATAAAAAAAAATTTAAAATAAATTTAATATAAGAAAGCAAAATATTTTAAACCAAATATTAAATCGCATTACTATGGAAAAAGAACAGAAATATACAAAAAACGTAATTCAATCTCACTGTTTCACTTTTAAAGGGAAAAAATACTGCTACAAATCTTGTAAAACGTATTATAAACTGAAATATATAAAGAATTTGTCAATTTTATAATTTAAAAAATAATCTTTCTTGAACCTTAATTTCTTAATCAAATCAATATCCTTCTCCAAAGCATCAATGAGTATGAAAGTATCTTCAGCAGGTTCATAAACATCATTGAAAATTTCTTTCTTTAAAATACTATAATCAGCTAAATCCATAATAAATACCCTGACACTATATTTAATCAAAACAACAATTAAAACTTAATCAGAATTTTTTCCAATTGAATATTTATAATAACGAAACCGGTGTTTGAATTTTAACCATGCTTTTTTGTTATTGTTTTCATTCTAATGCTTACATTTGAGGCTTG
Organism: Caerostris darwini; assembly: GCA_021605075.1. Lineage (NCBI taxonomy): Eukaryota > Metazoa > Arthropoda > Arachnida > Araneae > Araneidae > Caerostris > Caerostris darwini. The sequence goes on from BPLQ01014262.1 coordinate 532,130, forward strand.
TGCTACAGCTCTACATACAATAACATTATTTAATTTTTAAATTTAACAATTAGTGCATAAAATCAATTTGATTAAATATAGTTTCATTTAAAGTATTATTTATAACTCGAATTTATATTGTCAACAATTCCTTTCCTTTTTTTTATTTTTAAATAATGTTATAGTGTTACACAAAAAATGTTTTTAAAAAGTAGTTCTTTTCTTTTATTTAAAAAACAGCAAATCATAAAAATTAACATCTTTGGTATTTATATTTTCATAGCGACAGATAATTTGATCATTCATTTCATATTATCAATTGGTCCTTAGGTATTTCTGCCAAATCTACCTTGAAAAACTAGATATGAGAATTATTCATTCACTTAAAGGAAATTTCATTACTTGTAGAATATTGAATTTTATAATCCTTTACAAAGATTTAATTTATTTTACCTTTCTTCTTTCATCACTAGTGTATTCATTTATTTATTTTATTTTTCGATTTCATAAAAAGGGATTTTCCCTCCCTCCCTCCTGTGAATGTTTATATTTCCTTATTTGTCAATGCGAATAGTGGGTCGCGCCTAAGTGAGTAGGCGTAGTCGTAGTACGTAAACATTAATAATTTAAGTGAATGAAATTCGTATGATAACGAAAGTACTTGAAAATCTTATGACAGATATTATTGTAGTCGTCTAAATTATCTAGTGAGTATAAGTTTTTATCTATAGCTTCAAAATTATCTTATCTTCAAGTAATACCTTGGTTTTAAGCTTTCTGTATTTGTTACTATTTAACATTTGCCGAAGAACTCTCACATGGGCGATTTGTAGCAAGTAACATAACATGCTGTAAATTATAAAGCTGTTTACAGCTCTGCTGCTCAAAATTTTTATTTACTTGGTTAATTTTGTATAAAAATATGTTGTAATATTACTAAAAATCAAAATACTTTAGAGAATAATTGAATGTTAAATTTTAATATTGATATCAAACGGCTACATTACCTTGTATGAACGAATTATAAATTCTGAATCAGTGCATTATGTGAAAATACTCTAGATTTTAAAACACTTTGCATTTCTGATTGCATTCTATATTTAAATAATATTATGAGAATATTTGCATTATTTCTTTGGCTGAAAAATTTCATTCATAAAATTATTTATATTGCATAATTACTTAATTTTATGTGTTTATAGTGTTTTATGAAATAAAAAGGATATAAATGTGCCATTCTTATTGTTAAATTCATCATTATTTTTTATTATTGTTGTATATTATGTATTTTTCTATAATGTAAAATTTTATTGAGCAGAATAAACATGGCTTATAAATTTATCTAATTAATGCAATATCTTTTTCAATAATATTTCCTCGAAATTATTGGTAGTAGAAATAAGCATTTATTTTAAACATTACAATAAATTTTAAGTAATTTACTCAAAATTAAAAAAAATTCCTTTTTAAAAACATACCATAGAGTTTAAATTCACTTAAACGATGAAATTAAAAACATTTTTTTAGTTTATAAAATACTTTTCTTTATAAATGGTACAAAATAAAAATTATTTGTTTCTAAAATAGTGAGTAGTAAGAACTGTTTCATACATGAAAAACAATAGTAATTATCTATAATATTTACATATTGTTTTATTATAGAATTTGTTATTTTGTAGAATTATTGTAGATTTTTTTTTAAAAAATTATTAAAGAAATCTATTTTTATCTTAGTTTATTTTATAAGCAATTGTATAATATTTTTATAATTTTGTACAGTAGGAGGTTTATTATATGACTACCACTATGTATAAAAAAAGGAAAACGTGTTACTATGTTAAACTTCTTCTATCAAGTTTATTATTGCTATAGTATTTTATTGCTAGCAAATTATAATTTATACGTAATAAAGGACTTATGAAGATTACATTTCAAAATTTCATTAGAAGATGTGTACTTGTTTAAATTATATTTATTTGATTGCTACTTTAGTATTTCATAAACAAAATTTCAATGTTAGCAAAATAAACTTTGTTCATTAATTTATCCATGATTAGAAGGTAACATCTAGTTTTTTTCCACTTCAATAAGATTTATTTTACTGCTTCAAAATTTTATTGGGGCAAAATTATCAATGATCATAGATAATCAAATTTCTAGATTCTCTATAATAAATTATTTTATCTATTATATACAATTTTTATTTAACTAAAATATTTTCATTTTATTTTGTAACTGTAATACAATGAATTCAGTAAAAAAAAAAAAAATAATAATAATAAATAGATTTCTTGGTACTTGTTTTTAAATAAAACATTTTAATATATATATAATCATCATATATAAACAAGCTTATATTCTTTATATATTAGACTAAGATTATATATTCATTATTTTTTTTAGCTTTACTGTTTACTTAAATTTTAATTTCTAATAAGTTTTTCCAACTTTTTTCCTCATTTTTGAAATTTTTTTCAATTCTTTAGTGTATATAATTTTAATGGGCTATAAAAATTGCATGAAAGGAATAAACACTTGGTTATAATTGATGAACTGTATAAAACAAATGAAATGTTATTTGGACAATAACTAGTGTTATATAATATTACAATATCGAGTGTTAATTAAAAATAATTCTGATTTTTGGATATTATCATGAATTTTAAATAAAAGGAATTGTTATAATTCTAGCACGTCTTAACAAATATTCAGGATCATCAATTAATCATTTTTAATTTATTTAGAATACAGACAATTTAGGAAATTTTATTAAATTATATTATTTGATATTTGCTACTTAGTATTTCTAAAAATTTTGCAATATTATCACTCCAAGTGAAATCAATTAATCAGCTTTTAGTTATGGAATATTCAATATATTAAATACTGATATCCATTTTGTGTTGGAGAGAAATAATTGCATTGTTACATTAATGACATATTAATTTGTTATCTGTCATTTCTTAGCAGCCAAAAAACTAAATTATTTTTTTCTGATATTAATATTTCGATTTTCAGAAGATGGAATTGATATTTTGCTAAATACTCATTTTTATATGTTCATATTAACTCAAATATATCATTTTTAACCTTTAATGACCTTAAGAACATGTTTATAATTGAAATTAAGAGAAAATAAAATGAGAATATTTAAACATTTATCTTAAAAAATCTTTGGTTGCTTCAGTATTTTTGCCAATAGAATTAGTTTTTTTTTTTTTTTTAAGTGTTTTGAGAAAAAAGACCTTAGAGAAGTTTTAAAAATGCTTAACACATTATACTCACAAAATGAATAAAAATCGCAATATTTAAGAATATACAAATAATTAAAAAAGATAAATAAATATTAACATCCCACCATCCTCCAATTTTGCCGACTAAGTCAATTGTAAGTTGTTTTACTTTGTCTTTTTATAGTCATTTCCTGTAAATTGCAACTATCTCTATACGATGAAAAAAAAGTAAGACGTCAACTGTCCTTATTCGGCGATTGTGGTTTTCACTTGTGATTTCTCTGCAGTCGAAAATTACAGAATTCCAAAAGATTTTTGAACTCCTTAATTTTTCAGTGCAGCATGCCTTTTAATTCACCCTCAAGAAGACGACGAAATTGGTATTTTCTGTTCAAAAAATGAACAATGACATAATTTATGCTTTAGCACCACAATGTAGATTTTTTAGCAATGCTTATACAAAGCTAAAAATTTTACTAGCAATGTTTTAATTTAAAATGCATTTGATATTGCTAATCAAAATAAAATATAAATATTTTTTAAATTAAATTTAATTAATGAATTCTCCTCCCTTATAGTAGTATAGTTCGATGAATAAAAATTGTAAACTATTAAAATTTTATTTTGTTTCAAAATAATTTGATTCTTCTTTAATATTTTCCAAAAATACTTAAAAATTGCAATTTATAATTTGGGCTGTGTGAATTTCCCTCTTCCGGTTTTTCCTTTAAAACAAATCCTACTTGCAATGAGGTGCGTAGGTAAATGTAACACCTAAATCAATTGTTTTGTATTTTTAAACGAAATGCAACTAGTTTTATATTAACAATAATGCACTATGCATTAGAAGGAAAGCGTGGATAATTTTCATTAAAAAAGTACTAGATCTAATAATTAAAATTCGTGGAGTATCACTAGATTTTTAAAAGCTAGAAAATAAAATATATATATATGGATTATAATAAAACCAATTCTTTATTTAACGAACTTATCTAAAATGTATTTTTTCTCTAGGAATTCTGTGCTCAAATTTATTACGGATTTTTTTCCTTAGCAAAATGTAACTTTTTAAAGGATATATATATAATATGCATACATATATAGAAAATATCTTGTGGAATTACGTCGTATGTAAATATCGATTTTAAGATATTTTAAATTTAGTCTAGCAGAATTAAAAAAACGACAAAAATAATGCACTAAATGAAAAAGTAAGCAAGACTGGTGTCCTCTTGAATTGCTGTTGATTAACACGAGCTGTTTATTTTATTTGGTTTTGAAAATAAATTGTGAATTTATTTTTAAGTGAATTTGCATGTGAGATAGCAGAAACTTTTAACACAAAAATGGGTGAAATGCTTCCTAACATTGAAAAGAAAATTGTCTTTGGCACCAATTCTAGCATCTCCGTAAGCCTGATAGCCGCTGTCGTAAAGATTTCACCCTTGACATATAATGAGAGTAAACATTGGTGCTGGCTGTATTGTTCGTTCGTGGCAATCAAAAGTAGAGAGCATATCATCGCCATATTAATAATTTTATCAAAACTATTGTTTACCAGGAGGAAAAGAAAGAAAGAAAAAGAAAAAAAAAAAAAAAAAACGTAGAGCGTGTCCATTATTACCTTCAGAATAGAAAATTTGCATTGAGAACTAGTAATGCTTCTGTAGGTTGGCTGATGAATTTTAAGGACTTGAAATTGAACACAACTTTTACAATAGTAGATCTGGATTAAATTACAGAAAATGACTAAATGTAAATACATTGTCAAAAAAAGACCGTATCCTTTGAGTAACTATTAGCATGCGAACGAAAAGTATGGTCCTCTTGTTATCAGGCTAGTCTGAAACAATCCGAAAGCAGACTGATAAGTAAAATAAAAATCTCAAACTCGAACAGGATGGTTCTGAAATCCGGGTAATCATCCTGTTTTATCCGTTACGAACGATGAAAAGCTTCAATTATTTTAGCTACTGCAACAATGTTTGAAGGTTATGATCCGCTGGGAAAGTAAAGCAGCAATATCATTCTTGGAATCCACAAATCGTTGAAAATTCCATTTGTCGTGCAAAAATCCCTTATTGCAAAATTTAAGGACGTTATTATAAGATTGCAAAAGACTATCAAATTTTTCATTACAGCAAGTGAGTTTCTTGTAAAAGTAGCTCTATTTGGTTTGTTCTCATATTTACCGTAGACTTTCAGAGGAAGAGGGCAATATTATGAAATTTTCGTAGATGTAAATAATATTTATTAATACGTTTCATTGCTATTTTTTGTAGTTATTTTAGCTTGATTTTTTTAATTTTTTGTGAAAAATACTTATGTTTCAAAATAAACCACCAATTTTACACTTCAGAGGGAGACTTGCTATAAGAGAGAAATTAGAAATGTAGACTTGCCTAGAATTTTGATCGTCTGACTTTAAAAAAAAAAAACTATGTATACCAGTCGCCTTCAGTTAACTAGTAGTTGTGCCTTCTTACCTTCATGTTCTGTTAGCGAATCAATATTTGTATAGTTTGTGACTTATTTTTTAATCCATATACGTCCAAAAAATACATAATAATTAAGCCCCATTCGGAATATTGTGCAAATATCACATAGTTAGCATGAAAGTTTAAATACGATGTTTAGTGTCATTAAAGATTCAGCATTTTTTCAGTCTTAATGCGTGTTGAACGAAATGCTGTTTTTGATTTAGAACTATTTTAGAGTTTTCAATGTATAGAGATACAATAATAACAATTTTTAAGAAATTTTAATTTTAATTTAGAATAATATTTTCAATACTTGATTATTTTAAAATGCCGGGTATTGATTCCAAAAGTTCTATGGAGAATAGTAGAAATTTTTATTTAATCGCACATTTAATGCCATAGAATAACTTTAAGAAAAAAAAATGATATGAAAAAGAATTCTAAATACAAGATTTTTCTGATAAAAAAGAAATTCTAAACGGAAAAGTATAATAAAATATTGCTGAAAAAAATTAAATATATGTGTTACTGATATGTAGGACATGGTTCGCGGGGTTTTTTTTTTCCCCCAGGTAGTACAGTCGGTTTTTCAAATATGTAATAATAAATATCGAAATAGATTTAAAATCAAACTTTTGATATTGTAAGGTTTCAAGTATTGTCAATATAGAAAATGTTCATTTAGGGAAGTAGTATACTTGTTAAAATGTCGAAAATAAATCGATTATACGATCATAAAGTAAAATTTTGCCTCATGGCCCCAAAATGACTTTCATATTTGTTCGGAAAATGTTATTAAATTATTCGGAATTTAATATAAATTTTTTTTCACATTTTAAACTATATTTAATGTTCTTAAGATTCTTTAATTCTACCGTCTTTTTCATCCTTTGAATTTTGTTAATTGTCCATGTTTCTTCAAGGAAAGAAAATGTTTTGTAAATATTTCAGATTTGTAATAAAAATTTATTGGTACAATATTTTTTGGCCTACCTATAATTAATTATTCATGATGGCATTTTTTTAAGTCTTTTATCAGTTAAAAATAAAATTAAATTGAAATGCTTAACGAATGTATAATTCTTAACACGTCAAAAGGCATGGAAGTATTTTTATTTGTAAATTTCTTGTTTTAGTCAAACTTATTGAATCCCATAAAGAAATTTGTTCAGAAAAGTTTTATTAGTCAGTTATTTAGTCATAAAAGTTTTATAGACTAAGCTTTTCCTTTAAAATACGACAATGATCCATTTATCCTAAACTGCAGGTGTGTTTTCTTGGAAGTTCTATATCTGGCTTATCACTTGAATCATTCACAAGTGAGACTAATTCTGTACTCCCCTCAGCGCATCCTGTTACCTATTTCTAAACTCAACCGATATTTTGGTATTCATGTTCTGCGCATATTTATTCTATTTAAAATGCTTAATATTTTCCAGTTTAACCTGGACATGATTTATTCAATTGTTCATAAAATTCGACACGCCTCAAAGTACTTATTGAACATTTCAATTAGATTCGAAATAAGACATAAGACATGAAACAGAAAAAAAAAAAAAAAAAAATTATAATATTTTATTTTATAGTTGTTAGATTATATATATATATATATATATATATATATATATATATATATATTTTTTTAATGAAACTTAAACTGTAAAGTATGACGCGTTAAAAAAAATTATATATATAAAAAAAAGAAATTTTTTTTTTAACCGCATTCAAATATGCAATCCAACGAGCAAAAGTATTTTCTATATTCGAATTCTTTGTTGTTACAAATCTTTTAAAAATTTTGCAATGTAACGTTTTTACTGTTTAGTGTATGTATTTGATGTAAACTTCGAAAATAAATTAACGTATTTAATGTGTATGTACTACTGTGCCGAAAAAGTAAGACCAATTATTATTTTTTTTTTCAAAAACTCTTTATTCTTCTAAATTTATTTCATCACTTCCGAACACAATGCACTTATGCCAACTTTTTTTCCAATCCTCAGTGAAAAGTAAAAAGTCATCGGCAGGGATGGTCTTCACGTCGAATCTCGTCTATCAACTCAAAAAGGTGTCCCCGAATTGGTCTTTTGAGTTTAGGGAATAGTCAGAAGTCGCACGTGTGAATACTATAGTCACGAAGAATCAATGCAGTGTGAGTTGGCGCATACAGTGTTTTCAGTACCAATCGAGATTTGACGCGTTTGAGGCCCAAAATGGAATAGACCGATCTTTTTAAAATTCCAACATCATCAGCAAGGTATCTAATTGTAAATCGATTAATTGCAGGCACCAAATCTTTAATTTTTTGGACGTGAGTTTCGTCGGTTGAGGTGGAGGTCGACCAGAGGGCTCTTCGTCTTCAACGCGTTCTCCGCCTTCTTTGAACAGTTTGTACCACTTCTAAACATTTCTTTCCGATATAGGAATGCTCACCGTATGCTGCTGCAACATTCTATACGTTTCCTCAAACAAAATGTAATGCAAGTTCTTTGCTCAATTAATTCAGACATTTCAAAAATCACCGGAATCTTTGGCTTTGTGAAGCGCCTTTTAGCGTCTCACAAAGCCAAGCATAACTCTTAATGCTAATGAATATGTTGACTTCAAATTTCACACATGTGTCAAGGACAGTGCCAGCAACATAAAAAAGAAAAAAAATTGAAATTCCACAATCCCCGGGAATTTTAATGTGAAAATTGATCTTACTTTTTGGACACAGTAGTATACATGAAGATTGCGCAAAATATATAATATATCTTAAACATAATTCTCTTTAATTTGTCTGCCATACGAATAGAAAGAAAGAAAAAAAAAAAAAAAAAAAACGTAAAATGGGAAGAAAAACAATATACCGAAGAATAGTTCAATTAACGAAAATATTCATACATACTGTATATATACACACACACTGGGTATCTGAGGCAAAATTCTCGTCAATTGTTACTTTTACATTTAGAAAAAATTCTGTTCGTTTTTCTTTCTTCACAGTAATTTAAAATTGTAATTTTCTTTTCACAATTTTGAAAGAACCATCACAGAAATCTACTTTTAAAAATAGAACCGAAGGAAAAAGTTTAAAAATTTAATGGTATATATATATATATATATATATATATATATGAACTGTTCTTTAAAATCTCCAACTAGTGTAAAACGAATCTTTTGATTTGAACTTAAAAACAGGTATATTGCGTGAATGAGTTAACATATTTTATTTTTGTGTACTTGTACTATTAATTCAATTTAATCAAACAGGTATTTGACTTGACAAACGTTTTTATGCGAAAAAATTATTTTAATTATGATCAAAAATTGCAATGGTTTGAGTTTATTTTATCTAACTGAATTAATGATTTAAGTGTCAATTATTTTAGCGCTTTTACCATTTTCGTTGTTTGCTTTTATATTTCAAAATCTTTTATCGTATCGTATATGAATTGCGTAAACAGAATTGTAATCGTTCGTTGATGAGGAAAAAACGGTAGGAAGAAAAACATTCCTTGACGTTGCATCATCGTTATTATGAGTTGACTTGGCTGGTATGTGAAGTAGCCGAGTTGATTCAAGATCGGCTTCGTTATGTTAGGAAAACAAAACTTGCAGTTGCAGCCCCTAGAGGCTAGCCCACTCTATAGACGAAGAAAATTAAGTGGAGCCAACGTGATAGAACCGGATACTTCAGATGTTGACCCTGATTATACAGAACTTGGGGAACCCAGTGGTGCCGCGGGAGTGTAAGTTCCACTTAATAAAAAGCTTTCGTTTTTATCTCGACATCATTTATACTAGTTGGCCTCAGAAAATTCTATCATTAAAAGCACTTACATTTTTTTGTTAAAATGTTTTTCTATAAAACTTTAGAATGGCAGACCAATAAAAGATTAATGAGAAAGAGAGTGGAGAATATTTTTCCATACAACAAAATTAAATTTTATATCATTAAGATCAGATATTTTTTCCAAACTAATATATTTAAGTTGTTATATTTATGTATAAGTTTGAATAAATGAAGATTAAAATGAATTAAATAAGTGAAGATTTCTAAATAAAATATCTAAGGTTAGTATTTTTCTTTTTCTTTCTTTCTTTTTTTCCCCCTCCTTATAAAATCATATAAAAACAATCTATTGAATGAAACAAATTTTAATGGTAATAAAAGAAGAATTTAAAAAAAGTCTGTTATTGTATAATTCTTTTTACCAATGTACTTGGAAAGTCCTTAAATTTTATGTAAAAAAAAAAAAAAAAAAAAAAAAAAAAAATTTCAAAATTGAAATTAAAATTAATATACACATTAATATGTACATTGTATGATACAAACTTTTTTTTTTTTTCAATTTTCTATGCAATTTACCTCTATATAAAGTTGAGAAAAATGTCTTCAGCCTTGAAGGAGGGGAGATGAGGAAAGTGATTTAGTTGTTGCAAATTTGCTTTATAATTTAGTTATATATTTATAAAAAAAAACTGGATAATAAAACAAAAATTTTAATTAATTACTTAACTTTAAAACTACTTAAGAAAATTAAAAACTGATTTCTTTATTGTAGTGTTAAAAGATACATTTTTTTCTTTTTCTTTCTGTTACAGCATCATGTCTCTGGGTACTATGTTTTGCTGTAAGTGTGGGGAAGGTTTTGAACCCCATGAGAAAATAGTCAATTCTCACGGAGAAGTTTGGCATCAGCAGTGTTTTGTGTAAGTTTGAAAATTAAATTCATAGATCTAGCTCTTTTTAATTAATTTTTAGTAAGTCATCTTAGACAATAGAAGTAATTAATTATATTTAAAAAACATTTTAGATGCTGTCAGTGCTTTAGACCTTTTCCAGAAGGAACATTTTATGAAGTATGTATTATTTGTTTTTAAATATTAGAGTGCAGTATATTTTTCAATTTTAATTTGTATTGTTTTGCATCATTTGATAAATGAAGATTAAAATAATGAATTAAATAGATGAAGATTTTTTAATTAAATAAATGAAGATTTTTTAATTAAATAAATGAAGACTTTTTTAGATTTTTATTCATTTGTATTTAATTTTATTATTTTCAAAAATAAACTCATAAAAATTGTATGTTTTTTGTAGTGAAAAATGGCCCATAAATTTGAATTTTACGTATAAAAAAAATCACAATAGTGTATGTTTGTAAAGCTATTGTAATTTATTATTAAAAAGGTTTACCCCACTACTTATATCTATAAGACCCCTATCATCATATTTGTCAAAAACTTATTATTTTCATGTTTCAGTTTGAAGGAAGAAAGTACTGCAAACATGATTTTCATGTTCTGTTTGCCCCTTGTTGTGGAAAGTGCAAGAATTTTGTATTTGGTCGAGTCATCAAGGCTATGAATAATAATTGGCATCCTGAGTGCTTTACTTGCGAGTTGTGTAACACAATGTTAGCAGATCAAGGTTTTATAAAAAATGCTGGAAGGTATGTGCATGTGTTTTCAATATTTTATTTTTCTAAAAATAATTTGGTTTTTTTTATTTGTATTGTATGCAATTTTAAGTTATATAGCAAAATTTTGCCACAAAATATTAGTTATATGTTGCAATCTAAAAACAAATATATACATGATGCTTCTTAATGATAGAATCTGATTATGTGTTTAATTATGGAGGAAGAAAAAATTATTGCATATCATTCATTATTAAATAGTTTTTCTTTAATTATTTTTATTATAAAAGCTCTTTTTTTAAATTATTACTTGTAGTAATATCTAAACTTAATGCATGCATTTAATAATGTTGTAATACATATTATAATTTTTTATTTGTTCTTAATATATCAAAAAATTAAATAATTATTACAATTCAAAAATAATTTTTATTTTATACAAAAATATTTGTTAATTTTAAATTTTCAGGGCACTTTGTCATGAATGTAATGCAAGAGAAAAAGCAGCACAAAGTGGAAAGTACATTTGTTTCAAGTGTCAGTATGTATCTTTTTTTTTTTTTTTTTTTTTTTAGTGTCAACAGTCATTGTTAATTAAAAGTTTATTACAGTATAAAAACAAAAAAATTTGTTCTGAATCATTATTGCTATAGTGAAAATAAATGTGATTTAGTTTTATTTCTTTATATTTGTTTTCTTCTGTTATTTCTTTAAAGAATTAGTATGGCATCTTTTATCTTGTCTTTCAAACAATGAGTTATTTAAAAATCAAATTATGTAAATCATTGTATAATTTGGGTTTGCAAAATACAATTATGGTTCAAAATATAATGAACTAGGCTAAAGCAAATTGATTTGCACTTTTGAGTTCTTTTATCTCATAGGAATTAACTTATTATAATTTAAATTTAAAATCAACCTTTTTATTTTATTTATTTTTTGAGTAATTTCTTTATGATTAAGATGTTCATTTATATTTTAGTTATACATATTGTAATAGATTATGTACTTTTTTCTGTATATACTTTATAAATGCCATCTTAATTCTGCTATTTCATTTTTTAATTATATAAATATATTTCATATACATTTTAACTGTTTCATTATTTCACTCAAAAAGATCTTTTTATAAAAATTTCATTTCAATTATATTTTAATTTTACAAATTTTTTATTTTACAGTGCAGTTATTGATGAAGGTGTATTGAAATTCCGTGGGGAGCCTTATCATCCATATCATTTCAATTGTACAGCTTGTGGGTCAGTTATATTTATTTGCTTTTATTAAAAACAAATTTATGGTTAATTTTTCCTCTAAATGGTAGTAACACTTGATACTATTCTTTATTTCTGTTCTTATATATTTCTATTTTATGATTACAAGTTACAGACTAGTATGAAATCAAATTTTATTAAATTGTCTTTGGTATCTCGGGAATTGCAAGTACCACCATAATCAAACAACTACTACCATGATCACAAACATGTTTCTAATGATTATTATTATTGAATTAATTGCAACTCAATTATTATTGTACATAAAATAGTATGTCTTCACCACTCAAGTTTTGATCTAAGCATCTGATATGAAGTACTTCCTCCAGACTTATCATTTAGACATCTCGTCTATCTCTATTAAATTCTGATATATTCTAATTTTCTTAGCACATATTGGCATGGCCTTTCACATTAGTGATTTTGCACATGTTTTTGTATATAAACAAGAAAATTTGCCAGTGTATTAAAGTACACAAAAAACACTTAAAATGTATGCATGTACATATTTATATATTTCTTTTTCCTCACTCTCGTACCAAAGGTCGTGTTAGCACCTTACCAGTTAGAAAGGTGAGAGAGGAACATTGTTAGGTATCATGTAGATCAGAAAAATCCCACCTACTGGTACAGGGGATAACAGTTCCTTCTAGGAGGACTTTTAGGGGAAGCTGTCGTGTATTTGCATTTGTATGACAAAAGACCCAGAAAAATTTTCACAAAGCAACTTTTTCCCCCCAACACAACTATATAGCCACCTATTAGTTGGAAAAGTGTGGGAGGAACATCAATAAACCTCATGTAGACCATGAACTGCCCACTGATGGGTGTTAAGGGGAGGACAATGCCTACAGGGAGGATTTTTAGAAGTATTTGTGTTTCAAAGGTAAGAGAACCAGGAAAACTCCCATCAAGCAGACTATCAATAGATGTTTTACACACACTGAATAATCACCTTCAAGTCACCTTGTTTGTGAAGGCAGTGACTGCAATAATACCACCAGCGGGTTGGAACGTCAACCCTCCTGCACATTAGCTTAGCTGCACACATTTCAGCTGGAAGAAAATTAAATCTACGTAGAATATGCTGCGATTTCCACTAAAAAGACTGCAACAGACTGTTTTAGAAATTGTGATCTTTGGGAACTCCTTTCGCAAAATTGTTGTTCTTGTCTTAATTTCTTACCTTAAAAATTGTCTTCAATTTAAAAACAGTCACAGTTTTTAAATTTTTATCCATCATCTTTTTAATAATTAGTTTTTGCTTATTAAAGTATTCTTTGTTTTTAGCATTGAACTAAATGCAGATGCAAGGGAAGTTAAAGGAGATTTGTATTGCCTTCGTTGCCATGACAAAATGGGCATTCCCATTTGTGGAGCTTGTCGTCGCCCAATTGAAGAAAGAGTAGTAACTGCTTTGGGAAAGAACTGGCATGTAGAAGTAAGTCGCCATGTTAATTTTCTTAACAATAAATTAAAATTACTAATCAATTTTAATTTTTCATTTGTTCTTATAAATGTGACAAAAGTAAGTAATATATTAATAATGTACTGTTTATGAGACTAAAGCAAGAAATTGCAAATAATAAAAGCTATAAAAATTGAAATACGTTATTTTATCTTGCAAATGCTTTAAAAAAATAATCTTCTGAAATTGTTTTTAATATAGATGATTTTGAATTAGAATGCTGTGAAATTAATATAATACAAATAGTCTTTAAAAAAAAATTTAACCTAAAATGCGATAGAAAATTTTGTTTTTAACTGATATAAAAAAAATTATTTGTTTGGATTATAAATATAAAGTATTCAATATAATTTTTGAACCTTAAAATATTTTCTGTTTTAATTTCCGAATAAATTTCATTTAATTTGTTAAATAAAAATTTAATAGCAGAGACAATTTTAAAACATTTATGTAAATGAAAATAAAATTAAAGATGTTATTAAAATATAAAATATTCCTGCAGCACTTTGTGTGTGCCAAATGCGAGAAACCTTTCCTTGGACACCGGCACTATGAAAAGAAAGGATTGGCTTATTGTGAAATTCATTATCATCAACTTTTTGGAAATCTGTGCTTTGTTTGCAATAATGTCATTGGAGGTGATGGTAAGGATTTATCTTTTTTTCTACAAAAATATGTATTGAATTCATTAAGTGCTACTAATTAAAGAAAATTCAACTATTTTAATTTATCTGTTTTATTTTTGTTCTTTATCTAAAAAAAAATTATAAATGCAGTAATAAGTGAAATGGCCATTGATTAACAATATTCATTTATTACACAATAAATAAATGAAAAAATATCAATTTGTGTTCATTTATTAAATATCTAATAAATATATATAGCCTGAGTAAAAACTTTAAGGCCAGTAAAAATTTTTAAGAAAATGTAAAATGAAATAAAAGGGATTCAAATAATATTAATTATTAAAGTTCATTGATAAGAAATAAATGCTATAAACATAATTTGTAAATACATAATTATGAGAAACATGTGGTTATTTACAAAGTTAGTATTTCTGCGTGAGTAAAAACTTTAAGGCCACCAGTCATTTTGTTAAAAATAAATATAATATAATCGTGTAATTACCATTGCAACTACTAACTTGTGACAATGCTGCAATTTTCATATTTGTCATAAGTTTCTTCGACGTATTGGTGATCTTTGTGAAGATGGCGAAGAAGTTAACTGATCGTAAAAGAGGACAAATCGAAGCTTTGTCTTCAACAGGAATGAGTAGTCGTGCTATTGCGATAAAGATAGGAAGTCAAAGACTGTAGTCAAAAAATTTTTTAAATTGAAAGACAATTATGGTAAAAAGAATACTGGGGGAAGACCTAAAGCTTTGTCCTCGCGTGATGAAAGAAGAGTTTGCCAACTTGCATCTACTGGAAAGTACTTAACCAGGAAACTGATTCCGATGACAGGTTTAAGTTTGTCAAAAGACGATTTATAACACAATTAGAAGGTCTGGAAGGTACACTTATACAGCAAAATTGACTAAGCCTCAGTTACTGCAGAGACACAAAATAGAGCGTTTGAACTTTGGCCAGAAAGTCATGACCTGGGACAACCAATGGATAGAAATTATTTTTTCTGACGAAAAAAAAATGGAATTTGGATGGACCAGATGGCTGGAATTTCTAGTGGCATGATATAAGAAATGAAAAAGAAATATTCTCCAAGTGCCAATTAGGTGGAAGGTCTGTCATGACTTGGGGCTTTTTTTCTTACAATGGTGTGTGCTCAATTGCATTCGTTTCAGGTAGAATGAATTCACAAGGATACCAAAATGTCCTAACAAATCATCTTTTGCCAAATGCTGAATGTCTTGCTGGAGAAAATTGGAAATATCAGCAAGACAATGCACCGATCCATTCGAGTAACAGCACAAAAAATTGGTTCCAAGTCAACCATGTTGAAACTGTGAAATGGCCAGCTAGATCACCTGACCTCAACCCAATCGAGAAGATTTTATGCAAATGGGAGACATTTTACATCAACAACAAAGCTGAAATCTACTATCGAAGATGAATGGTATAAAACCGACCCCACCCTTTGTCAAAAACTCGTTTCATCCATGAAAACAAGAATATTTGAAGTAATTCAAAGTAGTGGCTCCTACACAACCTTCTAAGAATTTGTAATTTTTTTTCTCTTATATGTTATTTTCTATGTTGCCCTTAAAGTTTTTACTCGGGCTCAAATATTCATCTGTGTGTTTTGTAATATTTTCTAATAATAAAATATTTGCAAATTAATTTTTCTACTTTTTTTACTTTTATTTAAGTTCAATAATTATCAATCAAATGGTATTTTAATTCCTCAGTTTAAATGTTTCCATTTTCTCAAAAATGTCTACTGGCCTTAAAGTTTTTACTCAGACTGTATAATTTAATTTATTGCTGCTAAAAATTGTTGTTCGTTATTCAAGGGGAAAAAAAAAACTTTATCAAGGAGAAAATACTTTTGAATTATTTTCATTATAAAATAATTTTATTAAACTAAACTAGAATATTCTTATTTCATAAGAAACTTCTTGTATTTCCTTCATTCCGTAAAAATTTGTTATAAATGTTTTCATTTTTTTTTCTATCTAGTCTTCACTGCTCTCAACAAAGCCTGGTGTGTAAATCATTTTGCTTGCTATGTCTGTGACATGAAAATGAGTCAAAAGTAAGTTAAGTTAATCAAATAAAATTCAATTACTTAAATCCAGAATTTCTTTTATTTTATTAATATTAAACTTTTTCCTTGCAGGACAAAGTTTTTCGAAGTGGATTTAAAACCTGTGTGCAAAAAATGCTATGACAAATTCCCGGCTGAATTTCGAAAAAGACTTAAAAAGGCTTATGAAGCTTCACCTAAAAAAATTATGACATAATACATTTTTATTTCCTTAGAGAGAAGGAAAATATTTTTCTTAGTTTTTCTTTTGTTGAATTGCCAAAATCTCTAATGCTTATTAAACTAGTGCTTTATTTATTAATGTTTTAGTGTTAGTCTACTTTGCTTGCCATGCCTTGCAGCAATACGAAACAAGATAATATAATCTTACCTCAAAAGTGTAATATAGATTTTATGTGTTTGTTTTTGTGTATCAGAGCAGGAAATTTTACTTTAGTTCTTTTTTAAAAAATATTATTGGTTACTTATATTGCATTGGTAAGAATAATAAAACTTTCATATAATTGTATTCAATTTTAAATAGTTTTCAAACTTCATAAAACTGAAATAAATGTGAACTGATTAGTAATTATACTTTTTTTTTTCACATAATTTAGATTTTTTAATGAAATAATTAATATTTTGAAATAAAATTTTTAATTTTTTTATCTTAATTATGTTTTCAATAACTGCTCTGAGGGTGATTGTATGAAACTTTGTTTGTGTGTGTTAAATATTTTACATAATGTAAAGTGTAAATTTTATTTTAAATCTTTTCTAGTTATTACTTTTATGACCTTCTATCTCATCAATTGTTTTGTTTAATACATGTTTAATTTTGTTTTTTCTTTCGACTGTGTTGATAAATTTTTGTGAAAGGCATTTATGTTCATAATATCTTTTATGTTATTTCTTTGTTTATTACATTTTATTTGTTAAAAATTGTAACCTAGAATGCATTTTTCTTCTATTGGTCATTCATAACAGGTGCTACTGTATAAAATATAATTTTGTTCAATTACACATAAGTTTCAGTTGAAAGATGTTATAATGGAATGTTTGAAAAGTGATATATATATATTAAAATTTATATGAATGTTTTAACAAATGTTATACAGATTATTGCTGAGAAAAATATTTTTATATGAAGAAAATTTATATATATATTTTTTTGAAACATCTATATTATAGAACTGAATTTATTATTAATTATTGCTTAAACAGATAAAAATATATGTGCATTGTTATTTTCTTTAATACAGTAACTTCTCTTTAATCTTGCATTCGATAATTCAACACATTCTTTAATCTGACACTGATCGAGTTTTCTATTTCCTATGAATTTGAACTTTTGTTGACAATGCTGCTCGCATGCGTGAGATATATCGTCTAGTTCAGTTCAGAATGTGCATGCTTTAGTGGTTTAAATATCTAAATTGTTTTATCTTGTCCTTTAAAACTATATTGATAATCGATATTCTGGCAAAATCGCTCATCTAAAGGTTGTAGAACTGAACATGCTAGATTAAAGAGAGGTTACTTTAATTGTTGAAATTATTTTAAGATATTTTTAAAATCTACACAGTTTATCTGATAATAATATCAGCATAAATAAAATCAGAATTTATACATATATAATGTGAATTTATTATTTTTTTCTGTTTATCAAGTTTAAATAATTTCACAAATTTGATTAGTTTGAATTTTTTTTATATCCCTATATCATCAAGTTACAAATATGTCATGAATGAATTGTATAACTTATGATTTGAAAAGTAAAAAGTGTATTGATTTTAAACTAAAAAATTATGTTGCTATAGCAATATTTCATAATTTAATAGAATTATAGAAATGTTGGTATTGAAACCTATAACTAATTTAAGTAATGATACTTAAAATAAGAATGAATTAATTCCTTCAATTGACATTTGTCTTACTGTTATATAAAATATTTTCTTGCTGTTCACATTGTATTGCTCTTTGTGGAAATTATGGAAGTGCCAAACATTTGCACTCTTTGAAATTACATTTTTGTACATAGATCCAGCTTGTGGAATTTTATTTCTGTAAAAATCTCATTTATGTAATAAATACCAACTAATTTTTATCAATAAAGATTTCATAACTGTTTACTATAATTTGTGTATCAAAAAGAAACTTTTAAAAGATATTTGTTGAAAAATAAATAAGTAACCAAGATGCACAAGACGTATGTGCATAAGAAAGGTTACTGTATGTGCAGTTTGATCATGTGAAAAATTAGCAAGCACCCAACATGGATCCAAAAGGAACAGCATCATAAGGGAGGAAAGTTATTTAGGAGAGATTTTAAGTGCAATAAAGAGATTTCTAAAATTCAAATTTTAGATGACACAACATAAAAAAAATTGTAAAAAAATTCCATACTCTCTATTATACATTTTTCTTTCATAGCAGCGACTGATTAGAACCTTTAATTAGTAATAGATACGACCGTTTCCGCCGTTAAAACTGATTTTTACCATTTCGGGCTATCCATGGTACAAGCGTCTGTAGCCTCGTCAACTGCTTGTTCGCTTTTCATGTGCACATGTCGTCACTTCACTGTTACATTGATAGAATGGGAATCGATCAGATTACACTGATCGATATTAACTTTGTTAAGAAACAGTTTTCCATTTATGTACTAAAGCCGAATATAACCATAAAAGTATATATACCACAGAAAGCAAAGTGTCTGACATTAAATAAAACGTCTTGCTATCTGTAGATATATATATTCATATGATAATATAGATTTCAATAAGGATATTAAGCGTCAAACATGTCAAAATAATTCCATTGACGATTTCGGCACGTCGCTTACGTGAATCGCTTGGGTTTAATTTAGGCCTGCTTATTGAATTAGAAAGTGTGCTTATATTGAATGAAGTGAACTACTCGTCTTTACCTTGCTTTGAAGTGTTTATTTTTGTACAGATTTCTTAAAATGCTGCAAAATTGTGAAAAACATCCAAACAATTGTTATGTTAAATGAACTTGGCATTGAAGACCCAGAGGTGTTCAAGACAATTCTTGGGCCCCTCATACTTGTGCGCCTTGTGACATTACATTACTTATTGATGTGCTTAACGGAAAGTCGCATTGAAATTGTTATTAGAATGATTTACATGACAATTCATGCAAAAACATTGAGTTTAACAAAATAAACGAGCAAAATGGAATAAATAATTTGAACATTCATGGGCTGGTTTTTGATCACCTTATCATCGAACTCCACTAAATAAAAGTAAGGAAATAAATAACAGTACGCCTAACACGAATAGTTATTAATCGTGTCCAGGGCGATATAATGAAAAGTGCTCAATGCGACAGTCCTCATTCACTCGCAAAATTTCAAGGCAGTGAACAGTTCAACAGCAGATCATAACTGATCAGTCGTGACGCTTCGCATATGAAGTGTAATGGAGTTTAAGTCATCCAACAGCGCAATATTTTCATAATAAACCATATTTTAAAATTCCCCTTAACCAGAATCGCACGGAGTTAGATCAGGTGAATGTGGATTAATAAAGGAGTGACTAATAACGTGAAGTATGGCGCAGAAGTGCTTTCACTGACCTGTGAACAGGGTGCACCATCCTGTATGAAAATGATCAATTTAAGGTACTGCATGTGCTGTAGTTGCGGCACAATAAACGTCGACAGTATGTCATGGCACTCACGAGCCGTAATAGAACATGCGAGAGGACCATGTGCAATGATTTCTTCAAAGAAAAAGGACCCAAGGAAGAACGTCGCTGTGAATCTACATCAGACAATCAACTTTGGAGAATGTAGGGGAATTTCATTGTGCAGCTCCGGATTTTCCTTAGTCTAAATGTGAAAACTTTGTGTGTTGATTGTTCAATTCAGGTATACATTACCCTCGTCGCTCCACAAAATATTCTACTGCCATTCTGTTGAGATAAAGCTAGCTTGAGTCGAAGAGAGCCCAGCGCATTATTGAGCACTATTTGCTGTTTAGTAAAAGTTAGAAGTCAAATAGGTTTCATTAGCAGTGAATGTGCTGATAGGTTACATCTAAAAAAAGAAAACATACAAGGAGATTTCTTGCCGAAATGGCCCGAGTACAATCATTACTAGAAGAGTTACTACTGATAATATAATTGTGGAGTTTACTTCCGAGATTAAATATCATAGCATAAATGTTCCTTCCCTCAAAAAAAAAAAAAAAGGAGCAGCAAAATAACATGAAAAATATTTTACACATTGTTTTATATATAGATAAATAATAAATTTAATTTCATGAATGATATTGCATTTAATTTTGTGCTTAAATACGATTACATTTTTGGTAATCGACAAACATAAAGTTCCCTTCACTTTATATGCGACCCTGTCCAACAAATGTGTGAGAATGTTTTAGAACTCATAGAAGTAAATCCATATATTTGTAAATAAGAAAATCAGTTATTTTTGTCTCTATTTCTTAGATGGTCAGAAAAAGAAAAAAAAAAAAAGAAAATTATTTCATATGTAGAAAATATGGCAATATTAGATAGATGCTGTCCTTTGCTACATAAAATATCAACCACCTATTTTAAGCCTAAGATATTCTACTCATGAAAGAATTTGTCAGGAAACATCACAAGGAAGAATTTCCATGCAAAAAACAAAAGAGTGGTCAACTTTGATTCATAAAATTTGATGTTATTTGAAATAAATGTCCATTTACACGAAGGAATCAAAGTTTATAAATTAAAAAAAAATTTCATCAAATAATTATACTTTGTCTTTTATTAAAAAAAGAATACAAAACTATATACAAGAATTTATTACATTTGATAAAAACGAAAATTAATTTTATCAAGTCCAACACAATTATTTTCCATTGCATACATATTAAGAGTTATCAATAAACACATTTGGTGATTTTTAATGTTTGCTTTAGTTATTTTCTGTGGTATCTGAAGTGGAAACATAGGCTGCCACTTCAGGCGATGCAGGAGGACTAGATGAGTCTTGTTTCATCACAGATTCACCCTCTCCAGGCACAGCTTGAAGCACAACAAGTTTGGTCATTGATGGCGAAGTTGTAACTGATTTGCTTACAGGAGTAGCAACAGGAGAAGTAGTGACAATTTTGACCAGTGTTGGGGTTGCATTATTGACAACACTGATTGTAGTTGTAGAAGCTTGACTGATAGAAGCAATTGAAGTTCCAGGTTTAGTGTTGTTTGAGAAATGAACAAATTTAGGTGGTGTGGGTGATGGCACTCCAATAGTTGTTTGAGTTCGCGGCACAGCAACTATGGTGGGTGGTTTAAGGATGGATGGAATTATGCGAGATTGCTGAAATTGAGAAGAATTATTATTATTTTTAAACACACAGGAAAATTTACAAATAGAGCTTGAAATAAATAAAAATCATAAATTAATATATATATAGTCAATGAATATATTGATTTTCTTATACACATTTATTATTATTTTTTAAAATCATATTTCATTAATAAGAGAATGATACTACATACTTTATTTTGATTAAATATAACTTAAGAAATTAAATTTAATTACATGCTTCCAATCCTTTAACAAGCAACATAATTTAAAATAGAATTCTGACCATTCAAGTCCAGCAAAGTACATTTAAATAATGCTGATATTTACGACAAATGCTAAAGGAAATCCCAACGAAAAAAGGGAATGCCAAATAAGAGATGGATTGATGAAGTGGAAAAGGATCTGAAGAACCTAAAGATCACAAATTGGAAAACCAAAGTTCGAAACAAAAGACTTTGGAGTTGTATTGTTAGGGAGGCCATGATCAGCTGAGAAGTTAGTTAATTAGTTAAAGGAAATCATACATTTTCTGTGCTAAGATTTCCTTATTTCAAAATTTAGAATGAGTGTGCAGGATATTTTTCTAAATATGCCAGCTTTAAAAGATTAATGACTCTCTCCATTCTTAATAATAATAATAATAAAAAAGAAGCCAATTTGAATTTGTATCTTCAGTTGAAACAATACCTAGTTGCTTGCCAAAGTTACAATTTATAAGATTTAAATGATTTGGTTTTGGCCACATATCCTACAAAAATCCATACAAAATTTTATACTTAAAAACTCTAAATAAATGCTTGCATATCCTCGATAAATTTACATCTGGCCAGGAAATATATGACTTTTTGTTAGAGGGAATTAAAAAACCTTATATTGACCTATGAATTGATTAAATTCTCTAATAACATTTGAAATAGTTCGATTAAGGCAATGCAAGATATCTATTAAAAAAGATGAATAAGGTGTTAAAATGATAAATTCAGATATCCTAAATAAGTTGATCTTTTTTTCAATCCTCTAAAAGCAGTGATTTGTGATATACCCAAATTTAATTTAATTACATAAAATAGCAATGCATTTAGTTATTTTTTAGATATCTATAAATATAGCTAAATTAAACTTCATATAAAATGAAATATTTTTTATTTATAAAGACTCATATTTTAAAAAAATAGTTAATTAGATGTATATCACACTTAATATTTAAGTATTGATTTGTTAGCTAATTAATGCTTAAGTAAAGAACATTTAACAATATAAAAATAATATAGTGGTAGATATAACTCTAAACTGATAAAACCCCTCTTTATTTCGAAAATCATAATTAATTTTTAAATCTGTTAAACAAATGTTTTAATACAAAAATTCAAACAGAACTTCTCATATAAAATGAAAACTTTTATTTTAAACTTAAATTCTTGAATTACAAGTAAAAATTATAAATATAAAATTTAATAGGGCTCAAATGCCATATTAAGTAAATCCTTAAGTAATAAATTATAACAAACCTGACACACTGTTAATGTATTTCTTGCAGTTGAAAGAGCAGTAGTTGTCTGTTGTCTAACTCTTACTACACTATGAAGCATCTGGCCGAAGTACCCAAATTCATTTTTATAATCTTCTAAACTATCCCCAACAATATTGCTAGTTTTTAATACAGGAGTAAGAACCCTCTAAAAGAAAACAAAAGTTATAATATAAATTACTATAAAAAATAGCAATAAAATATTATGCAAAATATATATGCAAAGTTTAATGTCAATGAACCTAACAGTTCCGAGTTTTCTATGTGAAATTAATTATGAAAAAACTCATCTGAAGTAAGAAACGAAGAATCGAGTAAGAATCAACGTTCCTACAGAATTTTTTAAGTTAAAAATTAATTTAAATTTATCTTTAAGTGAGCACAGCAATTATTCTAGGAGAATAAAAAGATTGAACGAACATTGTTTCTAAATAAAGAGGAATGAACACCCTGACAAATTCACTGGTCAGGTCCATTGAAAGGAGATACTAGCTTTCTGGCGTTATCTAGTGTTTTTTAGATTCTAGCCTATTTTCTTTGTTTTGTTTAACCTACAAATTCTGAATTATAACTTCATGATGCCTTAATTTAGAACTTTAAAAACAAAATATACCATACAGATAAATTCTACTTATATAAAATAGCATCTAGTATTAGGTTTTTTGTTTTTTTTTAAATCCCAATTTGCTCACATTACAAAAAAAAGTTTATTTCACTAAAAATATTGAACAAAAATCCACAAAATATATATATCAATGCCAGAATGCATTGATAAATATCTAGCCTGAAACCAAAAGCTTGGCAGGAGTAATTAACTTCTCAAATGACTTTTATTAAATGAAATAAAACTATTTTGGAAAGACATACCAATATAATCTGTTTTATATGATCTGCCGCACTTTTATCTGTACTAGATGTCAGAGGACCTTCCAAAATCGCTCTGACACGTTCTCCGATTCCTTTTACTCGAGAAACCACAAAGGTTCGTACCAACTCGGGTCCAAGTTCAGACAGCGCAGAAATAGCCCCATAGTGAGAAGCGAGGGGCATTTTTTCATTAGCAAGAGCACGACTGAACATCCTCGTTACTCGAGTTTGAACATTACTGGTGGTTGTATTAAAGTTTCTGGAAGAAAATTTCATCAACTTTACAAGTGGGTTTTATAATGAGAAATTATTTATATAAAAATGCATTTCATTTAAACTGTAGTCAACCTATTAATTCCCTATTACTAAATCTGAATATATAGATAGATATAAATTACATAAATAAATACAATTGAAGTTCTATATCAATTTCTTTACTCAATTAAAAATGTCAAATTGAAATGTGTGTGATAATTCCTTTATTTTTTTTTTCTTCCTGTTTCATTGCAATTTTGTTTTTGATATTTTTTTCCTTCTTCAACTTGTTAAAATTATTTGGTTAAACAGAGGAATCTAATACTTGTATTTGAAAGATTAAAAATTAAAATTATTTTTATTGCCATTAAAATCACTCCTAAATAAAACTTCCTTCTCTATGGAGACACTCTTTTAGAATCTGTTTAACTTGCTTCTTGCCAATTTTCAAAACAATTGATGGTCAGACTATAATTAATATAAATAAAGTTATACACTGAAGTTATTTATAAAATTTCTTATATACATTTTGCATTATTTATCAATTTTATTTTATAGAAACTATAAAATCAATTAGTTAATCAAAGGATTTGAAAAATTTTAACACATTAATAAGTTTTACATAAAAAATAAACGTCTTACTTAGCTATTTGCGATATAAGACGAGAAGCAAAATCTCGTAATGCCCAGTGGTTGTCCACATCTGGCCTAGTGCAAAGCTGCTTACTAACGATGCAAGAAATTACAGCTGGAATAAGTTCATGCAGCTGGAATAAAAGATTGCATAATCAAAACTAAAATTCATACAGAATGCAATAAAATTAAAAAATGGTATGAAATTAATTCATTACATAATATGAAATCAAATGAAGAAGTTAAAATGTATTTATGCTACTATAAAAATTTATATATTAACTTTGTAATCAATGTTATAAAACTTATATATTAACAATTATTATATTTATATATTAATTTCTTAATTAATGTTATAAAACTTGAAAACACAAATTAAGAAATCATATTCAATTTTGGATATAAAGCAAGTAACTTATTTTATAAAATCAAAAGAAAAAGGAAAGAAAGAGGAGGTATAGGTATATATAGATATACTAAGTTTTTCTTAAATTGCTAATGGCAAACAGTTACATTTTTCGATTGAAATTAAATTAGAATTATTTACATATATTGTTAAAATGACAAATTTAAATATCTTAATAAATTTATGCATATAATGTTATTTATTAATATTTTAAATTTTCTTATGTCATTCATTGTGCTATCATAAATCTCATCTTAATATTAGGTCATTTGTTCTACATTTTCATTCAATTCTAACAAGATAAAAAAAAAAAAGAAACCTTAATATTTAGATAGTCAAATAAAAAAAAAAAAATCCCAATTCAAGAAACTTCAGTACAATAATAGCAGTAAAAAAATAATACATTTTAACAATAATCCAATACTCAAAATATTTCAACCATTAACAAAAAAAAAAATTAAACACTTTTTACTTACATATTTCTCCAAAAACAGCGTCTGGTTATCAAGAAGAGCCTTCACCATTCGCATTAAATAAATAAGTAATGCAAGATTGTTCTGTACTACATTGACTTTCACCTATAAAAATTAATACGATTTATTCATTAACTTGATACTAAACAATGCTGCATCCAGTTGGATGGTTAGTGGAGTTGGTTTTCAGCAGCCCACCTCCCAAGTAAATAACTGAAATGTATGCACATGTTCAAATCTAGGGCCACTTAATACACAGGCCCAATTGTTTTTTGTTAAATATTTAGTAATTCAATGAATCAGTGTTTTTCATGTTAGTGTCAATTTTGTTATTATGCCTGAATTTGTTAATTGAGACCATGCTTTTCCAGGTTTAACTTTATCAAATATTCACAATGGATTTAATATAATTTATAATTGGAGAAATGTTTTTGAGATAAATGAGTTGATCAGAAATTCATGTTCAAAGATAACATATGAATATAAAAATGAACAATTATTAATAAAATAACTATTATATGGAATTTCAACTACAGATAACTTTTCTATTACTTATAGTTTAGTATGGCTTATTAAGCTCTCATAAATGGTTATGCTGTATCTTTTTGACCCTTTCCCGAGACAAAATTCTGGGTGTGCACCTTATCCCAAATGCTTATTAATTGACTAGAAATGGAAGAAGAAAAAAAAAAAAAAAAAAAAAAGGAAACACTTACACCTTCAGATATGAACTGACTTAGTCGTGGAAGCATTTGATATAAACCAGGATCTGATGCCAAACTTTGCAGTGCTTCCTAAAATTAATAATTTTAAGCATATAACTTCTAACATGTCATGAAATTAAGTTTAAAATATATTATAGATCTATTAAATACTTACAGCTCGTTTAGACTCATCAGAACCAACACATGCTTCTGTAATCTCTTTGTAATACAGTTGTTGTTCCTTTAAAAACAAACCAAAATATATGTTATTAAAATAATAAATTTACTTAAAATTTTCCAAATAAAAGAAATACATCTTTAAAACAGCATTTTTATCTTCACCAATATTACAAAATTATCACTTATTAATAATATTTTCTTAATTGTAGAAAAAAATATAAAACAAGTGTTTGTGGTACTTGAATTATAGTATACATAAATCTTTGTTATAAAAAGAAAAATTTATTGATGCAAGCATAGAAAAAGAGAAACCATAATTTATAGAAAAATATAAGCAAATAAATGATAATTTTGTTACTATACTTATAACAAATTAATTATTTATACATAAGCAATTTAACTTAAATTACTATATAAAGAAAAAGTTTAGTTCTATACAAAAAGAAAAAATTAATTTTACTCTATATAATTTTTTCAATATCCAAAGTTAACGTAATTTTATATTCCTAAATAGAAAAAATAGCATTTACAGTTAATAATACTGATGCCATTTCCATATAAATACCATGAATTTTTGTATGAAATTTTTTCATGTACTAAAATACACTGATGACTATTAACTTTTCTAAAAAAACTGATAAAGGCACCCAATTGAAAATGAATAAATAAAAATAAGAAACACATACTGAATGATTGAGTTTATGAGAAATTCATGTTTAAAGACAACATATCAACAACAAAAAATGAAAAGAGAAAGTAAAAGAAATTGTGAACAGGATCAGCTTGCATAACAAAGGCAAAACAGTATTCAATACAAGTAATTTTTATGTGTTTCATAGAAAAACATTCAAATTACATAAAAAGAAAACATAATAACATTCATTTTACATAAATCTTGCAGTGCTTTACATTAAGACCTCTAAAAAAAAAAAAAAAAAAAAAAAAAAAATTCAATGTATAACACAACACAAAACAAGCATAGACTCTGCTACAGGGTGTAATTGAAAAGTCAATTGGAATTTCCAAGGGATTTCAAGTCAGGGATTTCCAAGAATTGGGATCCAACTTAGAAAAAGTAAAGGTAGATCAATGAGCAATAGGTTTGAAGACAGTAGAATTTGTCGGTGTCTGGCAGTCAGACAGAGTGGCAGTCCAAATAAGTCATTTACAATGTTATGGTTCAAATTTGCAGAGCATAGGGAATGAAGAAGCTAACAGAATCCACAAAATGAAATGTTAAGTCAGTGATTATAGAAAAAGCAAGAAACTGTTATAATATAAAGTAAAGTGAAAAATGTAATAAGACGTGTTGAAAATAATTATGACGTCATATTTATCATATGATGCAAATTTTTATTTAATTGTCAATGTAATGCTGTTAAAAATCTGAGATAGCATCCAAATGAAATCCAAAAACCTCACAAGAGAATCAACTAAATTCTCCAAGTTATTTCACAATCTATTTAATCAAACAGCAAGATAGACCAAAGAATTAGGAAGAGGTAAATGTCACAAAATTAAAGTAAAGAAATGTATGTATGTGTATATATATATATATTTATATATATATAAATAGAGAGAGGGATTGAAGAAATCTTCAAAAACATTTATTCAATTAAAAGAATGAGCATATAATAATGGAACTGCACTTTTCATTATTTCTAATATTTTTTCTATGTGCATACATTTTTCTAAATTTCAGAGTAAAATTAACAAATATAAGAGGGGGGAGGGGAAAGAAAAATTCCTTAAAAACTACCATTTTGATTTATTACATTTATGCATGTAAAAGCACTTGTGTTGCATAAAAAGTATGGTTTTTAATTTTTTACACAGAATATTGATTATCATAATTTTAGATTGCAAAAACAATTAAGTGTTTCATCCTTAATTATGAGACAATTTGTTTTGTGGTGGCGAGAGAGTCAAAAATTTGTTTTCAAATTCAATACAATTGATTTATACTTAATATTTAGAGATATTTTATATTGATAGTCAAATTTTCTTACCACTGACAGTTCATGTGTTGCAAGCTGTTTAAGTCGAACAATTTCAAGATGTTTTGAAATGTCTTCTTTTGAACTTTTGGTAGGACTAGATCCTACTTTTGGAAGTTTTGATGATGGATCTATGCTCTCAATTCTCTGCTGATCCTTGGATACTAAAAGAAAACACAATTGAAATTTATAAATTTTCAATTTTGCAATGGAAAAACTTTGTATTAGATAAGTGGAGAAGAAAAGAAATAAAGAATTAAAAAGAAAAGTTTATGAAAACCTGATGATTGCATATTAATTGTATGAATTCTTAGACATCCAAAGTAAAATTAAGTTATTTATTTCATTAAAACACAGTTTGAAAGCAATCAATAGAATATTGAAAACAATCCAAGATTTTTTTTTTTTTTTTTATTAAAGACAAAGTCAATTAAAAATATTAATAATAGTATGATAAAATCTATCTCAGAGTTCAAAATATTAGTTAAAGCATGACATTTAATTTAATTTTTTTGTTACTATCTGAAATGAATTAAAAATAAATAAAAATTTTAAAACATTAATGTGCTAACTCATATGAAATACGGTACACATAGTATTTTTTTTTTTTTTTTTTTTTTTTTTAACTATATGAATACATTTAGAATATCTAAAAATATATATATATTATTCACATTTTTAATTAAATGATAAATTGCATAACATTATAAAAAAAACATTTAAAAAAAATAATAATTGGTACAATTCAATTTATTCTATTTGTGTTATCAGGAATGTTACAGAGTAATGTTTAAATAAGGAATAGATATCATAGCAGGTTACATACTTGAAACTATATAATAATTCATCTAAGTGCCTATTATTCCACATACACTCATGTCCATAAATTAAGGATAATTCAGAATCACACAGAAATTGAACTCTAAAATAAAAATTTCACCTGTAGAATTATCACACAATTCTTGAAGAAGAATATGCAAATTACAGGAAACCACCAGATGGCGTGGATAGTACGTCACAATGACGAGAGTGTAAGAGAGGGGTATATAAGGAATGGTGGCAAAGAAGTAAAATTGTTCACAAGTGCTTTAAAAGCCTTTCAGTGCAATAACCGCATAGTTATGGCACAAAGGAAGCATTTGGATGATTTTTTACGTGGTAGAATTATCGGACGACTGGAATGTGGACGTACCCAGCTGGAAGTATCCGAGGAACTTGGAATCGCCCAGAGTGTCATCTCCAGGCTTTGGCAACGATTCCAAGATGATGGTAATGTGAGATGTTACAGCACAGGTCGCCCCCGAGTTACAACCCCGAATGAGGACCGGTATTTAGCAGTTACTGCCAAAAGAAACAGACGGAGCACAGCATCAGATCTGTCTCGTCAGCTCTCTTCAGCTACCGGTACGACAGTTTCAAGGCAGACCATGTACAGACGCTTAGGGCCCATTGGTCTATATGCTCGCAGGCCTGTCAGATGTGTTCCACTTACCGCAACTTACTGTCGCCTGCGATTAACATGGAGTAGAGAGTATGCATTGTGGACACCGCAACAGTGGTCTTGTGTGATGTTTTCCGACGAATCCAGGTTTAGTTTGCAGTCTGATTCTCGCCGGACTTTCATATGGAGAGCGCCAGGTACCCGTTACCACCAAGAGAACACCATTGAACAAACACCATTATGGTGGTGCAGGATGGCTCGTTTGGGGAGGAATTCTTCTTGATTCCAGAACTGACCTGCATATTCAGAGTGTAACGATGATAGGCCACATCTATCTGGATGTCATTTTGGAACAACATGTATGTTTGTTTCGGGGCACCCTGGGTGCTGAATTTCTGTTTATGGATGACAACGCCCGTCCTCATTGCGCAAACATTGGAGACGAATGCCTTCAATTGGAGGATATCACCCGTATGGATTGGCCAGCATGCTCACCGGACTTGAATCCAATAGAGCACATGTGGGATATGCTTGGCCGACGAATTGCAGCCCGTCAACCCCCTCCCACCTGTCAACCGGAAATTCGGAGGGCATTGCTTGATGAGTGGTGTAATATTCCCCAAGATCAGATTGATAATTTGATACTCAGCATGCCTAGGCATTGTAAGGCCTGTATTGCATCGTCCGGGAGACATACTCCATATTAACCATCATACTAACCCTGTTAATACTGTTTTTTGTAAATGGGTTCTTTTTTGAAATTTGCTCCAGGGAGTAAAAATCGCAATTTTTATTAATTATGTCAAACATATAGCATCTTTTTTGCTCTTTACCTTTTGTTTAATAAATAGACTTTACAAATAAGTCAAATTTGTTTTGCTTCTGTCTCTTTCTTTGCCTGAACTTCATTATCCTTAATTTATGGACATGAGTGTACTTTGACATTTTATTTTAGTTCAATATTTACATATTTTATAAAATAAATATAATTGATTGCAAATCTATCTAAATATATCATTTTCATTTCTCATTATTTGTTTCTCTTGTCTTAATAAGAATGAAACACATTAGGTGACACTTTATAAAATATTTTCAGAATTTTTTTGTTTTAATATACTCTCATAACATAATATATAAGTTTAAATTTAACAGTCATCTTTTCTATGTCAGAATAATGGCATATTTAGCAAAATGCATTAACTTGAAGCTCCAAATTATTACAAACAAATTTTGGTTTATACAGGAAAAAACAAGTTCTAAACAGCTATTAAAAATTACAGATAGAATAATACCAGGTGGAGGATTTTCGGGAATTGTAGGCTGTGCTCCATCAATACTTAACCAGTGAGCTGGAAAAAAAAGTATATAAATGAAATAAACAAAGAATTAAAAATACCCTACCATTACCATACACAGTAATGGCATATATATGTAACATGTATATGTAATTATTATAGTAATATATAAAGAAAGAAGTAACATATTGAACTCAAACCATTATAATTTTCTTTATGTGCTGTCAATTGTGCAATAAATGAAATAAGAATTTTCTAAACTGATACAAGACGCTAAATTTAAAATTTCAACAACTTTTTTTAATACACACAATCAAACAGGTAATTTGAGAAATTTTGAATTTTCTTAGGTTAAATGACAAAAAAAAAAAAAAAAAAAAAAAAAAAAAAAAAAATCATTTAAAAAATACTTAATTAGACCAGACTTAATTAATACTTAATTTAACCATAAATATATATTTTTTTTAAGTTTCTTTAACTAAACCAAAAATTCTATGAAAATGTCAATGTTTTTAAATTATGAATCTTACACTGTAGAATCTTTATAAATTATGATTATACTTTAGATTAATTGTGCAAAAGTATATAAAAAATTATGTAATTTTCTTTTAAATATCTTAATTAACTTAACTTTAAATTTGTAAAGAGCAAAGTTTAGTTGCAAAATTTTTGAAGTCTGAACCTGGCTTTTATTTTTAGTTGGTCATAGATATAGACTTTCAATTACAAAAATGTTTTAAATGAAGTAAATTTTCATGATATGGCATTTTTATTTTTAAACAGTCAGTACTGAGAAAAAAAAAATCTAACTTTTGATACAATTCTTGTTTCTTACAGTTATAGTTAACAAAAATTTAAATTCCTCTTAATAAAAATATAATACAAAAAATTCACTTCTGAGTAACCATGATATTTAACCTCAAAGTTTGGTAGAGTTTCCAGTTTATTTGAAGTTTCAGTTATTCAATTAATTCAACTTAAGGTAGATATTAAGGTACAATACTTCTTTTATGGTCAAAAGAAGGAGGGTATCCCTAACCATAAAAGATGGGTGCATCTATAGTATAGTGGACATGTCCCATTTGCATTGAATACTGCTGCATAGTCCTGAGTGGCACATAAGTTTGGAAAATGAACCCCAAAATGAAACAAGATAAACAAAAAAGTCCATTAAAAAGTTGTAGACCATCCCCGAATTATGTAGTATCAACATCTTGAAAATGAAGATGTCCGAGAACATACTTTTTTAAATATCGCCAACTATTTATTCATTCACCATGGTTTTTATTTTAAAAACTTTTCTTCATATAAGGAAGAATTAAGCACAATATACAGCTGCTTCTCTGAGATGCATGTCTTGTTTGGTTAGATAATGGAGCCTATCCATACATATCTGGTTACTGAATTCACTTAACAGATCATCTGATATGATGGTCGGATACAATGTCTCCCACTTCTGCCAAAGCAAGTCTTTCTAACTGAGCCAAACTCTCTGGAAGATCTAAGTATATCATTTTTACTTGTCATACATTTAGACCAGTTATATGCCAATGTATTCATGACTCGGTATTGTCATACGTTCAGTTGTGTATTGCCACAATTAGAGCAGTATATACAGTAGATTCCTTCACTTTATGTATTGTTTCCTCTGTATATACAGCTTATATTTCTAAAATGCATGTTGTTTCCTTTCATTTACAAATGTGTGTTTAAACTCTTGAGCATTCTTCATATTCAGGGTAATGATTCTATATAATTCAAAGATGGTCTATAACTTTCCAATTGACATTTTTTGTTTACCTTGCTTCATTTCCGAGTTAGATTTCTAAAACTTCCATGTTTTGTCACATAAATAATGCAACAGAATTCAGTGCATGGGACATGCTAAATTTACTATAAATGCACTCATTGTTTATTGCAGGGGTTCCATCATAAAAGAGGGCATTGCAGCCCGATTTCAATCTTGAATTGTTTTAATTAATTTTATAATTGATCCCTCAATAATGACCGGAAAAACTGTCAAACTTTGAAATTAAATATCTGCCAATTTTTATCACAGAAGAGTGAAACTTTTTGTTGTCTCAAAAACAAACTTTGCTAAGATGAGTGTAAAATTTTAGTAAATATAACTATAGGGAAGGGAGGATTGTATAAATAGATATAATTTTTACTTTTTTCAATACAGATCTTTTAAACATAAATGCACCATATCATGAAAATTTACCTAATTTAAAACATTTTTAACTGGAAATATATGATTTGGAAGTGGAAATAAAGGGCTGTGTACAGACTTGAAGTTTTGCATTGTATAATTGAACTTTTTGGCAATTTAAAAAATAACAAATACTTAGTAATTTTATTATGCAGAACAATACAAATGTATGTATTAGTAGAAGAGAAACAGTATATAAAAGAGCAATTCTGAACACAAACACACACAAAAAAAATGGTGTGCAAGTTTAAATTAAATTCGGTATAAGATCATCTGATTACTTTCTTTCTTCCCATATAAGACACAAACATAAGTTAGCTTTCAATAAACGTTCAGAATACTATTGACGGTAAATGACAACAACAGTAAAGTGTCACTAAATTAGTCTTTTTCAAATCTTTAAAAAACAGATCTTGGTCTTTGGGTCAGACGTTAACACAAGGCACTATTTATTTGAAAAACATATAAAAAAAATATTAAGCAGCAAAATGTTAATATTTGATTGTTAATAAAAAACAAGTTTCAAATATTGACCAGCATTAATAAACAAACCTTTTAATGTAATATCTAGTGGCAATTTTGGCATTTGAGATCCCACAACATCACTTAATTCCATCTCTTTCTCTTCTGTAAAATAAAGTTCTCTGCCTCCACCACTCGCATAACGAAAAGGGATGAATTCATTTGAGACAAAACCATAAACAGGCTGGGGGAAAAAAAGAAGAGATTAAACACATGCGATAAAAGTTTTGTTCCAAAATTTATTTTAAACTTTTACTTGATAATATAAATTTGTAATATAATGTTGTAATGCTTAAACATAAAACCAGTTTGTTTCTTCTAATAAATTTTACTTTGTGAATGCCCATTGCTGTTCGTTTTCTTAAGAAAATGATATGCCACTAATGGGGGAATATTATAAAGTAAGCAATAAGTAATAAGTTTAATGGTTGAGAAACTAAAATTTTAAAAATATGTTATTTTTAGAAGTAAGGTTGAAGAATAAAGTTTAATATTTTATTTTTGATTTTAATTAATTTTAGCATTTTTTGTTTCATTTAGTTTTTATAAATATTGCATTTCACTTATAAATGTTTGGTAATAATGTTATAAATGTTCACAGATATTGATTCTAATGTTTATTTTCCTTCACTTCTTAGATTAACACTTCAATTCACTTTTGTAATTATGAGTTCCTCATAGAATACAATTAGTTATTTTTTAAAAATTTGATTGTAGAAATATTCGTCTTAACTCCAACGCAAATTACATTTTGAAAAAGCACATATTTGAAGTGTTAATTTAATTTCACAATTTACAAAATTATTTTTCAAATTTCCTTTTTTTTTCCAACAAATTCTGTTAATTTTATTTGTGTTTCAAATAAAAATTATATATAAATTTAATTATAATTAAAAATTAATATAAATTTAAAATAAAATGATTAAATATAACGAAAGTTAATAATAAATAAAATTAATCAGAATGAAACAAGTGACATAAAAGAAAATCAAAGAATAAAATTTGCATACTTCAATATTTTTTATTTTTAATGTATAATCCAAGTCTGCTGCTGTCAACCTTTTACGTTTAGCATGAGCCATGAATTTCTTTGAATCCTAAAAATACAATCTTTCATTCATTTAAGATTGATGAGAAACAAAATGTCAAAGTATATAGACTCATTAAAAACAATTATAATATTCTTTAAAAACATTAAAAGTTTTGAAGCAATACATATATTTTTTGTTGTTAATATTATGAACATTTTTATAAATATAATATAATAGAAATCAAAGAAAAAA
Source organism: Caerostris darwini (assembly GCA_021605075.1). NCBI lineage: Eukaryota > Metazoa > Arthropoda > Arachnida > Araneae > Araneidae > Caerostris > Caerostris darwini. The sequence continues at coordinate 567,799 of BPLQ01014262.1, forward strand.
TATTTTTAATAAAACTATTCTATAAATTTATTTTAAATATTTGAATGACAATTAAAATAGACGAATTTTGGCAAAATCGCATAATAGGGAGCCGCTGGAATTTGGCATCAAAAATTCTTTTCGCCAAAGAGCGCCAAGAAAAGTGTTGCGATTGTAAGAGAAGTGAATTGCAAACAGTACAAGAAATACGGTTACCACATATGGCAACTTATACTCAGTTGGCACCATAAAAAAGTTGCCAAATTCCAACGGCCACTATTTTGTAATTTGGCAAATAATTTTATATGAAATTGACATTTTCTTTTGTAATAAGGAAAAGCAAATTTTCTTTATTGTTCAGCAAATTTTTTAAATTTGAATTTATATATAGTAAATCCATTTAACTACCAAGAACACAGAAATAAGTACAGCTGCAAGACTACAAAATAATTTTTTCATGTAAATTTACTTTATTCAAAATATGATTAAGTATTTTTCAGAAATTTAATTTATGTATAATTGCTAATAGTACAAATATCACTACAATTTTTAAATTAATTTTTTAATTATTGTTTCCGATTAATTTAACATTTTCCTTTACTTTTTTTCCCAAAGAAATTTGTGATTATTGAATTAGTAAATTAAAATGTTCAAAATAAATATATTCATATATAAAATTACTTTAAAGACTTTCTTGTTATTTTATTTATAATATTATTAAGTCGATCACTTTCAATTTTAAGGCACTCATTAGAAAAGGAAATAACTTAAAATTATATTGTCTAAAATAAATATATAGCTTTCTTTCAGTAAAAACTATTTTGTCTCTTAGCTTATCTAGAATTTAGTAAAAATTTAATTTCGTAGAATGTTTAAAAGATATAAATAAACAATTCTTAATTTTTTGAAAACCAATAGCAAAATTTACAGGGGTGGTGAGTTGACCAAAAACTCTGACTTCAGAAAATTCTATTGGTATTAGTATTATTTGGTATGCAGCAGTAATGGCTTTTGCTACTGGTTGTATTATTGAAGAATACAATTGAATTGCCTCCTTATAATAATTTCCAATTTCTAGAATTTTATTATTTATTTTATAAATGACTCAGATATTTAAATCGACTCCTTCAAAAATGCTAGACTTCTATTCCCCATCTGTAAAATTTTAAAAGTTACAAGTTTGAATTTAAAATGATTCAACTTTTCGATGGGACATAAAAAGTAATTTAGCTTTCGATACTTGAATTGAATATAACAATAAAGATTTTACCACATACTTGTATCAAAGTTTTAATACGATATGTCACATCATCAGCAAGCAATTTAGCTGCTTCATCAGATAAATTAGATACACCAACAGATTCCACAATTGTTTTGACGGATTCAATAGTAATATGAGTTGGGATTCTCATACTCTCTTTTATTAGTTCGGAAGCCATTATTTGTTTTCAGAAATGACAACTTGATTGTTACATTGACCGGTGATTTTGCAGTGTTTTTCTCGTCTTGTCATAAACTTAGAGATTTATGCTCGATGATGATGGTTTACTCGACAGTTTATTTGAAAACATATACAACTTTTAGCATCACTTCACTTCACTCTTCTTTGAGACATTTTGTGTAATTTAGCTATTGCAATGTGTTAATAAATCTCTTTTGCTGAAAACCTTGAACTCTCCTTTCAAGAAAACACTGAACCTTGCGATTACTCACAAATTGAGCATGTTGAAGATACAGTAACTTCCTTTCTAGCTGATCATCAAAATTATCATAACAATATTTTTTTTTCCTCCATCTGACATAATTAACTTAATCAAGAATCTCAAAATTCGGAAATCTTCTGGACTTGACAACATTCCAAATAAAGCCTTAATGTGTCTCCCCCTTAATACCATTACTCATCTTGCAAAAATCTACAGCAGCTGTACTAAATATCACTACTTCCTTCCTATCTGGAAAAAAGCAAATATCATCATGTTCTCATCATCATTGTTGAATACAGATGTCGAGTGCCTGAACGCGAAGCGTTCATCTACTCAATGGTATGTGCAGGCAGTAGGAAAGAAAAGTCAGGATAAATAGATAATAGTAATCGTATGAATTGAGAGAAAAAAAAAGAAGAAAGTAAGGAAAATGTAAATCATCGGTGATGGAAACGTAACAAGAAATGTATGATCAGTAAATATGCGTTGAAGTAAAATATCTAAAAAGCGATAAATGAGCAGGAAATTACGGTGGTTTGAGGCTTCCATCATGTTCTCTAAACCTGGCCAAGATAGGAAATTTCCTCAAAATTATCGGCCCATCAGTCTGCTTAGCTGTGTAGGAAAACTTTACGAAAAACTCTTAGTGAAACATATTACTTCTTTTTGCGATAAAAATTCCATAATTCCAGCAGAACAATTTGGATTCCGTCAACATCACTCAACTTGTCATCAACTTCTACGTGTCACCAATATCATCACTGAAGGATAAAACTTTAAACTTTTTACAGGAGGTGTTTTTCTAGATGTCAAAAAAGCTTTCGATCGACTGTGGCACGATGGACTGATCTACAAAATGATCAAACTTCAATTTCCAACTTGGATCACACTTATCATTACACATTATCTTAAAAATAGAACCTTTCAAGTTCGACTTCATAATGAATTCTCCACAATCGGTCGTATTAGTTCTGGTACACCTCAAGGAAGCGTGCTCAGTCCTATTCTCTACAATATCTTTACCTACGACTTTCCTCAATGCACTAACATTTCCACTTGCCTATTTGCTGACGATTCTGCTGCTCTTGCCCAAGGTGCTTCTATTCTTTATGTCATCAATACTCTTCAAAATTTTCTGAATATCCTAGAGGATTGGCTAACTAAATGGCGCATCGCAATTAATGTCTCTAAATCTCAAGCCATCATTTCCGAAAAGGACACGCCAGACAACCATATATTAATCTCTCCCTTTTTGATCAACAAATTGAATGGGCAACTAATATTAAATATCTCGGCTTAATTATAGACAATAAACTTACGTTTCGAGCTCATATTCAAAAAATCAAAGAAAAATGTTGGAAATTTTTTTATCTCACTCTACCACTCATTAATAAATTTTCTAAATTAACTTTGTCAAACAAACTGCTTCTCTACAAACAAGTTCTTAGGCCTATCCTTACCTATGCTGCCCCAATCTGGAGTCTAGCTGCACAATCTAACAAGAAATCTGTACAAATTATTCAAAACAAACTTCTTCGTATTATCACTGGTGCACCCTGGTTTGTCCGCAACTCTACAATTCATCATGATTTAAAAATTGATTCTATTGACAACTATATTACTAAACTTTCTAGAAATTTCTTCAATATCATTGCTACTCACGAAAACCCTCTCATCAAGGCACAAACTATATTTACGCAACTGAATGGAAAATACAAGTATCCATTCTCTACTTCTAAATGGAATCGAAGCCTCAAACCACCATAATTTCCTGCTCACTTATCGCTTTTTAGATATTTTAGTTCAATGCATATTTACTAATAATAAATTTCTTGTTACGTTTCCTTCACCGATGATTTACATTTTTCTTACTTTCTTCTTTTTTTTTCTCTCAAATCATACGATTACTATTATCTATTTATCATGACTTTTCTTTCCTACTGCCTTCACATACCATTGAGTAGATGAACGCTTCGCGTTCAGGCACTCGACATCTTTATTCAACAATGATGTGTTAATAAATCTTGAATTATGTAGAAAATAAGCTAAAGAACGTCGTATAAAAGACGCTGATATTCATATCAAAGAATATTAAATAAAATCCAAGATAATGATGGAAAAGTAGCTAAAATCATTGCACGAAGTTTTTCTTATATTTTACATTATATTGATGCATCTAATTTGTTTCTGTTTATGATTAATTGTAGAAGGAATAATTTTTTTAATTCATCAGAGATATCGTATTCAATAATATTAAGTGCGTTGAGTAAGAATTCTCACCTCGAATTTGCATAACAACGGAGAAAACTTAGAAAACTGTTCCCGGGATAATTCATTTTTGCAAAATATTCTATAACAATGGTCACCAAATTTATTAACTGTTAAATAAATGGATGCTCCAAATGAATATTCCTTACTATCGTAAATTGAATTAAAATAGACTTATATGATTACATTAATGTAACGCACACTAAGTCACGCTAGTATTGAAACTGAATAATATTAACAAAATTGGATCGTAGCGAAAGGGTGAATATGGCTGAGAACTTCAAAACTAAGAAAACTTGGCTGGAAGTTAGACAAAAACATCGGGCCAAAACTTTTATTTATATTAAGCCACATTATTTATATACGCCAAAAAGTTCTCTGAAAGCCTATACATACGAGCCAAGATTTATACAAGTTCTCAATCCGAAGCTCTATACACGCCAAGAAGTCCTGTGTCCGAAGAAGTGGTTAGGTGTATACGAAACGCAAGATGATATCAGGATAGAGTATGTTCCAAATTTTACTGACACTATCCAATTTCAATGTAGTAGACCTTAATGGGAAACTCTGAATGAAGCTGAAACTGCTACTATTAGTCATTATAATATTAATGGCACAAATGAACAAAATCTTACATTAGAAAATGACATACTATTATAAACCAAAAATAAAACAAAAGGAAAGCAAGCGAAATACGTGAATATGATGATTGACACTTACGGAGAAGTTGAGAGTCGCATTTATCTCAGTTTATCCATTTGAATTTGTGTCAGGTTTCCCTGGTGGTATAGCTTTTGTTTCTTTTTAAATTTAGTTTTCAATTCAGGCATTTGTATTTATTTTCTATTTTAATCTCTAATTATAAGTTGTTTTTTTTGTAAATTCATGTAATTCAAGAAAGTTCTTCATTTTGAGTGAGCATGTTTAGAGTTTGGAATAGTGGATAGTAATGCAAACCCTAATCTTATGGATTACACCTCCGACCTGACCTTCATTTCATATTTCATTGTGACATCCTATCAAATTCACAAATTGCATATCAACATGGAGCTCATTCATTTTTCATTGAAGTTGAGGTTCCAAATGGCGCAATACCAAAAGCACATCGAAAAGTACTCAAAGATCAAAGTAGTAGCGTAAAAAGTAATTGCTTTGAAACGCATTTACTATATGCATATAATTAGACAAGACAAGTTAATCTTACCCACTACTCATTTTAATACCGCTAGACAATTGGAAAACATGAAAGTCATCCCGGGCGTTCCAATCAAAGCATCTCTTTACCCTGAAAAGATCTCCACTAGACTTCTACTTCACAAAATTCCGACAGATATATCGCGTTCAGACCTTGCAATGGAATTAGAAGAAGAAAACAACTTATTCACAGATCTTTGGCGATTTCTGGAAAACAAGTAACTCCTACCCTTTGAACTCCAGTATTAGTCACAATTTTAGGAACAGTTTTGCCAACATATGTTAAATTATGGCTAAAAAAACTACAAAAAAATTACTCTGTTTTACTATTAACTCCTTCAGTTTAAAAAATGTCCTTCCTATGCTCATCCAACTGAAAATTGTAAAAATTCAATTGCCTGTGAATACTGCAGAACCCATTATTCTATGAAATCGTGCTCGGCTCAAATACCCAAATGTGTCAATTTTTGTGAGGAGCTTAAAGACACTTACATCAATTTCTTAAATCTGAAGAAAAATGTCTGATATTTAAAGTTCTCAATAAACTTTCTTTTATTGTAGCTCGGAGATAATATTGCACTCCGAAGGAATATTTGTTTGCCTTTAAAGTAAAAGCTGACCCTACTTCCAATTATATTACAAAGGATGAAATTGCAAAAATTTCAACTACATGCCATGGAAACTTAACAATTCGTTAAAGAAGTCTGTCAGACACAGGCCCCTATTTTTTCAGGAATCCCTTAACACGCTAACCTAAAATATAACAACAACTCTCACATTCCTACCTCAAGCAATAAACTCTCGTCTCCTACAATTACTACTCTAATGCCTCCGTTTAAAGATAGGGAAAAGAATAAAAACCAAAAAAGAGGGTTTCAAGGTCTTACATGATTTCGATAGGATAGTGACAAAGTTAACAGATTATGGTAATCAATCTTTATCTTTCTTTACTTCTCATTTTACATAATTATCATTCCAGAGCACTAAACAAGAGATTAAATAAGAGGCAGGTGACATCTTCCTTTTTAGCAGTGATAAAACTATTGAAAAAGTTCTTGGTAATCTTTAAATAGCCCTTCATAAAATCATTCGAAGGTGCGAAACTTGGAAATTCATTTTTCAACCTGATATATGTGAGGTGGGGAATTTTCCGAATAAAAACAATAGCCATCTCAACATTTTCAAATTTACAATATTCATATTCTATGGAAACAACATATTCGTATTTTAAGCATCATCTTCTCTCATAATCTCTCTTTCAAACAACACTTCCTATACCTTAAAAAGAAAGTCATTAAAAAGCTGAATGCACTGAAAGCAATTACGGCTAAATCTTGGGGTTATAGGTCCTGGCGTGCAATTAAAATAATAGTAAAAATAATAATTAAAATAATTCATAGTTTACTGGAATATGGAGCTCCTATCTTTATCTCATCCAGCCATAGCGATTTTCAAACACTTTATATCATCGGTAGTTTGGAATCCACTTTAAACCGTAGGTCCCGGTCTAATTTGACTGTAGAGCATTGGGCTTAGGGATGACAACCCTACCTCGTAAAAAGAAAACAATTTTTGTTTCGAAATCTGTCAGTAGGCAGACTGGCGGCCTTGGCCCACCTTGAGGCTGTTGCACCCATGAAGAAGAAGAAGTCAACGTATATTCAACGTCAACATACTATTGGCATTTCTTAAAAAAAAATCAATTATATAGTAGTACCTTGTATATGACAGCTTTGAAAGCAGTTCAGTTTAATATAGGTCCTGTTTAGACGCGAGCAATTTTGTTTGGTATACAACCTTTGTTTAGAATACGCCTTGCGTCCAAATCTTTTCCAAATAAATAGATGGCAAAAATTTAGCAGAGAAGTACCACTCCCAACAAAGCTCAAACAAGCTGTAACAGTATTGTCTGGAATGAGTAGACAACGTCCCATTTCTAAATGTCACCTCCTGATTGGTTTGTCGTTCTACGCTCATTTTTTGCACACTTTGGGATAATTAGACCGGGACCTACAGTTTAATGTAGATTCCGAACCACTCACAATCATCCATGCCAGCGACAGGATTCGAATCTGAAGCTTGTGGTACCAAAGGCCACAGCGTCAGCCAATTGGCCATCAGGCCGCATCACCTCTTGAAGAAAACCCAGAAGCTAGCACTAATTTTAGTAAATATCAAATCTGGTGATCCTGAACTAGACGCACGTAGGGGGAGGGGGAGAGTAAGAAAAGAAAAAACTAAAATTGCTAAGTTTTCATTTATAATTACTTTTGTATTTATATATTTTTAATATTAAGCGAAATTGTTATTATTTTATACAGCTACATTATATAATATGCCAATAGCAATATTATTATTTTTTTCATGGGAACAGATCAATCATTTTCAATATATTTCTTATGAGGAAAATTTGATTGGTGCACATCTAAGGATCTGGAACGGATTATGGATGTATACAGAGGTAGCATTGCATTCGTTACTTATATTCTTTACATTCTTTACATTTATTTTACATTCTTTGACTTATATAATACAGGATGCATGGGAAAGAATACAATGCAGGTCAAGTGCTACGCTGTCACTATCTAAACATAGATTAGTAAACTTTTATCTCTCAAACAACATTAATTTTAAAGGATTTAACACGGTAAATATTTTTCATTAAATGTCACAGGTACCTAAAATCTCAAAGAGAACTTCGATAACTTCTTATGAAAATCATTCGTTAAAATTATCTTTTGTTACTTTGTATTGTTTACATTATCATATGCAATAAATGCTTTGATAACTTTCTGTAAGGGTACTCAAAAGCCCAAAAAGTTGGCTAAAAGTTAAGGGCATTCATTCTGGTCGAAAACCACATTATATTCTTTGATAAATGTAAATAAATATAAATTTTTAAATGATAAAATGAATACACGAAAACTCAGTAAGAAGCAATATTGCTGCAAAATGGCTAAATTCAGAAGAAATGTAGTAAAAGGCAAAACAAATTTTTTTTTCTTGTATAAGACAGACAGTCCTGACAGAATTACAGTGCCCACATTTTTGCAATGATTTTGAGCATTTATTTATAACAAATAAAGATAATTTTATTTTCGATTATTCCCCTTTGTAAAACTATAATATTACATCTCGATTTCCAAGATAAAAAGAGTTTTTCTTACAATAAAAAGGTTGATTTTATTTCACACCTCCTCCTCCTCCAGCGGCCTGATGGCCAATTGGCTAGCTCTCTGACCTTTGGTACTACAGGTTCGAATCCTGGTGGGGACATGGATGTTTGTGAGTGGTTCGGAATCCACGTTAAACTGTAAGTCCTTGTCTAATTAACCGAAAGTGTGCACAAAAGGACCATAGAGAGACAAACCAAATCCACAATCTTACAATGTTTTGGGATTCCTCTTATATAGAGCTTATTTTAAAAGCCCAGATGCACAGTAATCCACAGCAAACGCGTCAGGGAACTTGAGTTGGGATGCTTCTAAATGAAATAACCACAATTTCGGCTTCATTTCTCATGTTTTTCTAAATATAGAGCAGTAGATTTAGAGGCATGGTTGGTAATTTTGGAACTTAGGACAGAGAGAACACATTGAAGATATTTTTGGATAAATTAATGGGGTATCTTTTTTGAAAATACGCATTAAAACATATTTGTGATAGTAATCCGAGTTAATTTTGACATTTTTTTCAATTTTCATTACTTTAAGTTTTCCGTTATAAGAGAATTCAACAATAATAATAAAATTATAGCATGATTTTCCTTGCTTTCTCTGTACAAATATTTTAAGTCTTTTTCTCATTTTCAATAGTTAATCCACCATTTAAAACATAATCGGCCTTCATCTGTTGTAATTGCATTGTTCCATTTTTTACTTGCGAAATAATTTTCATAAAACAATTTGCATAAAGTATTATGTTTTGGCGGTAGTCGATAAACGTCATGTTTTGTTGCCTTGATTAGCTTGAAATCAGATTTTATAATTTTGTTTGCAGTTTGTATAGTGATGTGGGCCTGAATGGCTGAGTGTCTGGCGCTCGGTACCACAGGTTTCGGGTTCGAGTCTCGGCGGTGCCATGGTTGTTTGTAGTGGCTTGGAACCCACTTTTAACTGTAGGTCTCTGTCTAACATGTCTGCAGAGTGTTGGGCGTAGGGCTGACAACCTCACCCCGTAAAAAGAAGACATCCCATGTTTCGAAATCTGCTAGTAGGCAGACGGCCTTGGCCCACCATGGGACTGTTGCACCAATGATGATGACAGCGATGTGGGATGATTTTGCGACAGTTTCTCGGGGCGTTCTTGGTTTTTTTTTTTTAAACACGAGATGTGACTACAGATACATTAAGAGGTGTACTTACCTTTGTGGGGTATGCATTTTTTTATACCGCTACTATTACACCACACCACATCATTGTGCCTAGTGCTGAGTTGCCTCTTTACAGTTTGGGAATGATGTGGGTGAGAAGAAGTCTGATTGGGCTCTGTGACGCTCTACGATCCTATGAGACCGGGACCTACGGCTTAAAGGGGATTCCGAACCACGACAAACATCCATGGCTATTATTCATTTTCTATTCGTTCGATTAGTCATTTGCTACTATTCATTCGATTATCCATTTGATACTATTCATTCGATTATCCATTTGCTACTATTCATTCGATTATTCATTTGCTACTATTCATTCGATTATTCATTTGCTGGGCATTAAAAAAAGTGTAAAATGAGCTGTCATTAAAAACAAATATTTTAATGCTTTATTAGAATGCATTCACAATATATTTAGGTTCATTTTCTGAACCCTTTAGAAAGCTACAATTTTAAAAATGGACTCATCAAAGAGTTCGTATTCTAGAAAGACGGACGACTAATCATAAAATATTTATTTTAATAGACAAATGTTACATATACTATCCATTCAGCTCATATTCAAAAGATATGTGTTTTTAATTGTCTTTTCACTTTTGCACTTAAAATTATTTATTTACCCCTCGTCCATAAACTTATTTAACAATGAAGAAATTAATAAAATTGAATAATTTATAAGTTCTAAAAAAACGGAATTCTATAACAAAAATCTTGAATACATTTCTGATTATGAATTGCTGTCAAATGTTTTTATTGACATTAAGCTCTATAAGAATTTGACAAAAGAAAGCTGATACCTTTTGGAAAGAATTGGGTTTGACAAAAGCATTTTATACCAGAACCATGCAAGTTTTTACATGCGCTCATTCACGCAAGCACTGTATTATTGCTTATCTATGAAAAGTTAATATAATTACTTATCTACAATATATTATTACCTATCTATAGTGAGTGATAGCTATCGATGCGATCTATTATATCTATACATTTACTTATAGTAAGCGTATTATTATGCATTAATATTAAATGTATTACTATCTATGATTATATGAATAACGGAAGAATTGGAACTTCATTTATTACTATTAACTTTTTATTGTAAGTTTATTATTATCTATGAATAGTAAGTGTATTATTATCCATCGATATTAAATGTATTACTACCTATCGATTATAAATTACTACTTATCTATGATTATATGAATAACTGACGAATTGGAGCTTAATTTATTATTATTACCTATTTATTGTAAGTTTTTTATTACTTATTTATTGTAAGTTTTTTATTACTTATTTGTTGTAAGTTTATTATTACCTATTTATAGTTAGTGAATTACTACCCATCTAATGTTGTGAATAACGGATAATTAACAATTAGTTGTCTCTATGTGTGTTGTAACGGATGGTTAATAAGGTGTAAGGTTCAAATTTTTCTCCAGTCATTTATGTAGTTATGAATTGGTAATAATACACTTATTATCTATAGGGAATATTACATTCAAGCAAGGCTGTCAAACTTCCATGATAAGGAATATATTCTAAGTTAATTAAGTGGGCATATTCCATCAGCACACAAAAGGATTTCAACAAGGAAATAGATAGCACTCACTGTATGCTAAGCAATCTGATGGGTTTGTAAACTGTCATCCATATAGATATTCATTTCTTTCTTCTTTCTTTTAAGAAAAAGAAGCGTGGAATTTATTGCCTGTATTTTTGCTTATAAGAGTCAAATATAAACTTTTGAAATTTATTGTTTATTTATTTCCAGCATCCACGAAAAGCCCATGACCCTTATTCCTCAAGGAATGTTTATAATTTCGGGACACTTAAAGATTTCCAAGGTTCGCGTTCGAAAAACAGAATATAAATAACCCCGAAATTGTAGAAAAAACGCCGATAAACGCGCTGGGGAAGAACAATGGACGAATCGTGCCGACACTTTTGACTTCAGCAGAGCGAATTGTCACGTCCTAAAAATGTCGACAGTAAAGTGTAATGAATATGCAATGCTTCAGGTGTTTTTCAGTCGGCCACGCGCATCACACCAGGCCATCTTCGCATACTGACAGACTAATCTTTGGTGAGGAAAGACGACAAGTCCAAAGCTGGTGAGTACACAGTATTTTCTCACAGAATATAACCCAATTACTACCGGACAAATGATGGTTTAATGTGATTTTTATTTTGCATGTGATACAAAAGAACAAAGTGAGATTATTGAAAAATGGCCTTCATTGAATTTAATTCGTGAAAACTGTCTGGAAGGGTCCGTATCTCAAAACTATAAAATGGTTTAAAAATTCGGATTGTTAGCTTTTGAATCAATAGTGATTTCAGAAGTGTATTTAGTATCAATGGTAATTTTTATAAATAATTGAATTTAATTCATAAGAACTGTCTTGAAGGGTCCGTATCACAAAATTATGAAGTGGTTTAAAAGAAGGACATTTGGATTATTATCTTTTGAATCAATAGTGAATTCAGAAGTCATACTTAATAGACTTCTAATAGAGTGATAATTTTTCTAAATAATTTAATTCGTAAAAACTATCTTGAAGAGTGCGTATCTCAAAACTATAAAATGGTTTAAAAAAAGAAATTCTGATTATTATCTTTCGAATTAATAGTGAATTCAGCAGTTTATTAAGTATCAATGATAATTTTTCTAAATTTGATCGATGCATTTTTGTAATTATTGAAAAATAATTCGAAATTTTTTTATTCTCCTTTCTGAGGGTATTCGATAAATAATTCTAGCAATTTTGGTTTATTATTTCCATTAAAATACAATTCGTGTAATTTTGGTTTATATTTCTATCAAAATGCAAATCTTGCAATATTGGTTTATTAAAATATGATTCTTGGAATTTTGATTTATATTTTTATTACAGTGCACAGATGATTTGATAGAATGTAAGATTTTCAGAAATTGAAACACTACATTTAGAAAACGTAGATTCCATGAATTTTGCGGACGCATTTTCAAGGAAATCATCGATCTTTACGCTCTTAAAAACAATGAGATATTTTTCGTAAAATCAATAATAATAGCATTGATCAGAGTTTGCTAGATTTTCATTCTTATTACAATATTATATTATTTGAGTCAATATACACAAAAAGAGATTAATATAATGTTAAGCTTTAAAGTTTAAAAACTTATTTATCATATCACACATCATGTTAATTTTGACTAAAATACTTCTAATTATAAGTGCTTTTATTCATTAAAATCCAGAAAAACTATTGTAATATTTCAATCACGCTGTAAATACCAAGACTAAAAATGCCAGTTTAAAGAATAAAATTTTATTAATTAAAGATAATATCCTAATATTTTAAGTTAAATAGACATACAATTTTTTTATTCATGAAATAATATTGATGTTATTTTATGTTTAATGTCCTTGTAACACAGTGGTAAGGTGAGTTACATATGTAAGAGAATGTGGATTCCACATCGGCTTTGGGGCACGTTACGGTTACTGCTGTAAAAAACTAGTAGACTCGATGAAGAATGTGATCAGATATTTTATTGAAGACAACAATAGAATGCATAAATGTGGGAAGGTTGACCTTTGAAGTCTGTCCTAAAGGCATTACTTTGTCGTACACCAAACTTAGCGATGAAGAAAATTGGTTTGTCGCTCTACGGTCATCTTGTGCACACTTTAGGCCAAACAGACCGGGACCCACAGTTTAACGTGGATTCCGAACCACCAACAAACATCCATGCCACCCCCAGGATTCGAACCTGAAGCCTTCGGTACCAACGGCCAGAGCGCAAACCAGTTGGCCATCAGGCCACAACGAAGATAATATACTGAATGATAGGTGTTATGCGAGCATTATATGAAATCCCTCTTCATAAAGATGACAATAAATTTAACAGTGTACTGAAAGCATCGGGGAATATGGCCAAGTGGCTAGCGCTCTGACCTTTGGTACCACAGGCTTCGGGTTCGAATCCCGGCGGTGCCACGGATGCTTGTAGCGGTTCGGAATCCACTTTAAGCCGTAGGTTTCGATCTCATAGGATGGTAGAGCGTCATAGAGCCAAATCAGACTTCTCACTACATCATTTCCAAACTGTGAAGGGGTAACTCAGCGCTAGGCACAGTGATGTGGTGTGGTAGTAAAAAGTATCAATGATATGCATTTGATAAAACTATTTTATTTGATTATAGAGAGTATTAACATATCCTTGAAAGAATTTCAATAAAGGATTGAAAAAATTTAAATATCGCGGAATGAATATTATTGCCAACAGTGTATTATATGAAATGAAATCTGCTGACTTTAATTTTATTCTTTCAAAACGTCTTACGAAAGCGAGTTTTAAATCGAAGGATACGTTTCTGCATTTTCCGAACATACACTCCCTTATTCCATAATTAAAAATCCTTACATTTCCATAATTATAGTATTAAAACTTTAAGTGCGAAAGCTTCATCATTATTAATAAAGAAGGGGAAATACATCTGTCAATACTTTCACATTGAAAGAAGACTCCAAATGAATATCGTACTTTTAAGTACGCAAGGTATAAAAAAGGTATGTACTATTATTAATGTTTTTAAAATGAAAATTCAAGTAACAACAAAAAAATCCGACGCAGAAACTAACCGCAAAGAATCTTTCAACACATCCGATATGAAATAATCAAAAAATAAAAGTTTCCAAAAATGTTGAAGGCTTTTGCAGAGGTATGTGCTTAAATGCAGCGGATATTGTAGAGTCTAGCATGAAAATAACTTAGCAGGAAATTTATTGCGATTCGTTATGAAGCAAGAGTTCACCTAAATGAATTCAACAAAAAAGTCTTTATTAAAGTATATACTGCTCAAAACAATTACAGCATATCATGATTTTGGGTATAAATTGCGGATGAGTAAATGTTTCGTTGACTAAAAAATACATGATGTATAGGTAAAATAGGAACAAAAGAAGAAGCAACGAACAGAGAATAATTAAATTTTATTGACGGTTTCGTCGATAAACAAAAAAATGCACAATTCGTGCATATTATACAAACAATTAAAAAAAGTGTTTTTTTATACAAATGTATTTCAATAAGTAACATGGCTTTTTTTTGACTGAAAGCAATGTTGAACACCTGCGAGACATGGAATCAACGATGTTATCAATTAAGGACTGGAGCATTCTCTCACACTCCTGTAGAAGAAAGCTTTCCAACTGCTGAATTATTTCTAGGGGTGATTAGCGACTAACAATCCTTCTTCCTAGAATGTACCAAACATGTTCTATTATCTGGGGAATATGCTGACCGATCCATTTGAAGGATTCTTTCATGAAAATGGAAATTGTCAATTACTTGAACACGATGTGGCCTGAAGCTTTCAGCCATGAGAATATATTGAGCATAAAAGATCCCAATAGGTCTGAGGATCTCATTCCTATATCGCTGAGCCGTTAGTGCTACATTCCTGATAATGTGCAGGTCGGTGTGACCATGAATAGAAATACCTGCCTAGACCATCACTCCACCTTCACCAAATCGGCCACTTTCCTGCACAAATGCATGAGTATTCCGTGCACCAGGTTCTCCCCAAATGAGAATGCGCCTATTGACAAGTTGTACACTAAATCGGAACTCGTCCGTGAAGAGCATGTTGCTGCTCTCATCTCGCGCCTATCCAAGATGCTGCTCTGCCCACTTTCTGTGAGCAGCATGGTCTTATGCCAATGAAACAAAAATCATAGATCTGTGAGTATATATAAGCACATAGTAGAGTCGGTTTCGAACACTTTGAGTCGAAACTTTGCTACCAGTAACCCTCTCAAGGTGCTGTTGCAAGAAAGTGGTTTTCACAGTGCGTTTCTTCTGGCCTTAAAGGCTCGTTCACCGAGGCGAGAGACGTGAAGATGCAAGAGGCAAGAGACCAAATTTTTTCGACCCCTTCACAGCGAAACGTCAGAAATAGCATTACGCATAGTGAAAAACCGCTTGGAGTTGAAAGTTGGGCTACTCCACGCGGCGAACTGCAAACCGGTTTCAGGCGACCGCGGTGAGGTCAAATTTTGGTCGCTTGCATCTTGTCGCCTTGGTGAGCACGAGCCTTTAGTGTTAAATACCGTTCCTCATTTTGTGTTGCTGCACCCGTACGACCTTGTCCCGATCTTCGGCGAACATTTGTTTCCAAAAACTGATTCTGTAGTCCGAAAATGAATCTTTGAGAAACCTCTAACGCTTCCGCCACAACGGATTTTTATTTACTCCGGCTCTAAACGACCAATGGCTGTCCAGGTTACCTATTCAGCTAACTCTTCTGGTGAGACCTCGTAGTCACTGTTACAAGACATTCAAAGCGCGTCAATTGTTTTTAATCTCCTCTTACAGAAGGAATACTGCAGGTCACTTTCACTCTTTATATAAAATGTGTAGCTTTCGACGGCGCAGAAAAAATTTGTCTATTCTCATTTTTATTTAAAAATAAATTCCATTTTTATTAAAAAAGTTGCCGATTATATGATTATTTCATATCGAATTCACACTTTTAATTGTTTTGAGAAGTTATATATAAACTGACAATGTGAAAAAAGTTTGTGTAAAATATTTACTAGGGGGCAACTAAATTTCCGGGTTTCACCCATAAATGGGCTAATGGCACATCTAATGGACATACATGTCAGAACATGTGATTTTTTTTTATAGGATAGACATCTATAAACAATAATAAATAGTAAAACCAACACATGTCGCAACGCGAAACTATTTTTTTTTTTAATAACGATGTCGAGTTTTGTGTCAAATAAACAGTGCGTTGCGTTTTTTGCTTTAACTTAAAATAAAATGCAGCTGAAGCCCGTCATTCATTTGAGGAGGAACATGCACCATTAAAAACTACCTGTGAAGATTGGTTTAAATCTTCAGAAGAGGCAATTTCGACACTGAAGGCAAGGTGCGCTCAGGATGATGAGCAGCTCAAACCGGGCGAAACTGTCAATGGCATCAACTGAACAGACAACAACTAATAATTTCAATAATGAATTCGTCGAAAAATGGATAGATTAGAACACGAACGTGTCATATACGAACGAGCGTTATTGTAGCAGACAATTCTCGGTGCCATCGAACTTCCATGAATCTGGAAACCAACAAAACACTGAAATGGGAACTGCTACCGCACCAGTCGTATTCGCCAGACGCCGCCCCTTCTTACCACCACTTGTTCCATTGATTGTCCATGGATACGCCTGGTCAATTTTGAAGAAGTACAAAATTGGTTGGATGAGTGGTTTCGGTTCAATGACGTGTCGTTTTATCGTCTTGGTATCCATGTATTGCCAGAGATTGCCGTTGCAAAAATGTGTAGCTAGTGAGGGGTGATACTCGAAGTGCTTTTTTTTAAGCAATACTTTTGTATTCTTCAATTCTTGATTTAAAGTGGTAACTTCACACCTCTGTCTACCCTCATACTGGAATGAAAACTACAGCCAACTCATTTTTAGGTAATATAGTCTGCGAAAGGGAAATTTTCATTTGGTGATAAAAAGAAGAAAAGTCTCATTTTAAGTTCAGAGAGATATCCCGTAATATAAGCATTATTTATGTCAATTTAACATTTATTTATGTTACGGTCGAGGTTTGGTCAAATTGCAAACGGTTATTTTTGTATTTATTTTGAAATTTGCAATTTTTTATTGATAAAAAATAAACCCGCAAACTTAGTTGCGCACCTAATATTATGCTTGTGCCAGATTTCTTGTACGATACGAAGTTAAAAGTAAGAAAAGCAAAGGAAAAATGTTAAAATCAACTCATCGTACTACTATAGTCCGACCAACTATCGTGTGGAAAATTGGCAAATCAAACAAATCAGACAGATTCAAACACATCAATGTAATAGGTAAAAACCAACCCAACAAATCAAAAATATAATTTCGAAGGTGTTTTACTATAACAAAAACAATTTTAATTTTAAATAGTTAAAATTTCAAAACACATACTATCAAAGGTCAAAATTAAATATAAAAAAATTCTATAGTAACTATTAAAACTTTGCTTTGTACTACATGGTTGCCTAATCTAACAAGTAATTGCTAATATCCTCAACAAGTAATGGATTTGCCCATTTAAACCGAATGTTGGCCTAGTCACCGAATAGCTGATAGAATTAGAACAGGAAAGTGGTTTGTGTTCCAAACTTGCCGTAAAAAATTCAATTTATTTGACCCAATAATTTTCAAAGAGTGAAATTGCACCAAGACAAAGTCGACAGTCATTATTAGAATTCAACCAATGGGCTAAATCGAGAGTCAGGTTGTCTAGTGGAAGTTTTCCAAATTTTCTCGCATACGACAAGCAATTGCGATGTAATTACCTTCAAAAGTCCTCCCGGAAATCACTGTCTTCCACTCGTCGGAGGGCTGTTTGTGGTGTACATAAATGGAACAAGAGGCTCATAGAAGTTAAACAAAACTGCGAGAAGTGAAGATGATTAAACTCGTGTCTTGAGTCCAGAATGTGGTACGAAAACCGAATAGGTCGTAGATTCAGGTGTATGTAACTATAGACTATTTCGGGATTTATATTTATAAAAACAATTTAATCATTTTGAAAATGAGATCTTCAGCTTTCGAAAACAGTTTCGAGTTTGTTTCTAGAGACACTTGAAGTTGAGGTACAGCTGTTTCATCAAGTGCTGTTAAAATATTGAATTTAAGCAATGATTTTCAGTTGAATTTCTGTATTTGTAACTAGATCGCCATTTAGTAACAGTTCATTATTTTTTTAATTATTTTCAGAATCTAATGAACTTTTTTAACTCTACGCTTTTGATGATGTTAAATATGAATTGAACTCAATATATTCAAGGAAAAATGAGTTACTGCCCTTTTTTTTAAAAAAAATACAACTTTTTTTTCTTGCGTTTTTGCCCTCATTGATTCTATTGGCTGTCACTCAGCTTTACTTTAGAATGGCATCATTCTTTTGATTCAATGCATGCTTAATGGATATAGGTCTGCATGTATGCAAGTAATTTCACATATTCTTTGAGTTAGGGGTGTTTACGTAAAGTCAAAAAAGGCTTTTTCTTTACGTCAAATTTTAACATTCTTATTTATCATTGTGTTATGACCTAATTTGTCAATAGCATTCAAAAACATTTGCACAAAAAACATTTAAAAATTTTGGTTCTGAATGAGTTTTTAAGAAATAAAATATTTTGATTTTTGGACCTTTCTCACGTCAAACTCGAGAAGGGCATTATCGATGAAGTTATCGCGAGGTACTTCCTCTGTTCCGCATATGGGAGCAAAACTTTTTTACATATGATGTCGCTGAAGGCGATCCATCTATTATTTTAAATGTTCTTTTATAGGCACGAATTTCTACAAATTTTATAAAATGAATGGGGGAAAATGCATAAATATTTCTTTTATAGATCTTCAACTGTTCCAAAAAGAAAATACCTTGTATAATTAGGAGGACATTTAAAGAATGTAGTGTATTCATCTCAGACAACAATGGATTAAAGATGATCATGAGGAAATAAAGAAGATTTTATGAATACCATTAGACCAACGAGCAGAAGAGTTGGGAAAAAATATATCACCACGAAAGAAAATAGAATATCTATCGCCATTTAATAGCAATTTCAAGATCATCGAGTACTTCTATTGTTCTGGAAATGTTATTGTTTGCTTTTATTTACTAACAATTCTCCTCGTTTACAAGAAAAAAATGCTTTTGATGTTGATTTTGTTCCGACTTAACTTTGAAATGTATTCATATTTGAAAGATTTAAATTTTATTATTTATTTCTTTTATTTTTAGAATCATGTTATTGCAGTTCATTCTCATCATTTCTGTGATCTCGTCTTCTGCCAGGAGTAAGTGAAATTTTTTTGCGTTTATTTTAATTCTATAATTATTACATAAATTAATAATCATTTAACTTTGGAATAAGTATCACATCTTTTATCGCTTTAGTATATTATAGCATGAAATAAGTTTTATAATCTGTCAAATTTGAGTTAATTTTATTGTAAATAAGAGTACAATAAAAGAAATTTATATTTTAAGTATTAATTTCGGAAATTGTTCACAGCAATTGATACAAACAGAACCACATCTCTGGATCCAGTGGAGATTGTAAATCAAAGAGATCCTGAAGGTCACAGAGATAAAAGACAATTGTAAGTTATTTTCAATTTGTTTAATCTCGCCGAAGTTACCAATCTATGAGTTGAAAAAGTAATTAATGGGTTTAATAATATAAAAACATCAAATCATAACAATTATCTCTATACATAAAGCAAAAGATTTATGTACTTGTATTTCTAATAATTTAAGAACTATAACAACAAGCAATTATATACTGAGCAACGTTGTCCAATGATTGATATCGATCTTTTATCGCCTACAGGACGATATATTATCATTTATTGGCGTTATTTTTTTTTCCTTGGCCGATCACTACCAACCCTTCTTACAGCTGTTCCAATCAGGAATGGATAGGAGAGTCAAGTTCCTGTGAGCATGGCAAACATTTACTCAGGATCAAAGCGTTTTTTTTTTTTTTTTTTTTTTTTAAAGTGGTAAAGAAGTTAAAAAATTAAAAGGAAAAATAAATTAAGAAATAAAAGGATAAAATTTTTAAACTGGAAAAAGTGTGGTGAAAAAAGTCCAAAGGAATTGTAGGGAAACCTCTGTAAATGTTACTGGACGGTAGTGATGTCAAATGACTCAAACTACGAATCTTTGATGAAAAAGCAAAAATACATTTTAGTCAGGAAGGATGAACTTGGGGAGACTTGAATGCGCATCTGCGTACTATATGTGTAGAAATAATTTCTAGGAAGAGATGGGCCGTGAGGAATAATGAAAGAATTTGAATCTGTGAAAGAAAGTTCTTGAGGAAATCTTTCATTTTTTCGATATTTAGATCGTTGTAAATTGTATCATTGCGAATATACCAGAAAACTTCACTGATATTAAAAGTATTTTGTTCCGCAGGATTTGAATTTTTTGACGATTAGGTTTAGCAGAAAATCCCCATATTGGGACAGCACAACAGCTTTCTTATGGTTGAAAGGTCTTCCAAGTTCGTGAAACCACACTTTTGCATATTTCGAAACGCTTGCACTATACTCCTCTTCAAATTTGGCAGTCATTTTACCTCGTGTAAATGGTTGATGAAAATCAGATGGTTTCTATTACCGTTCTTTAAAAATTACACTTACTTGAACTCGCAGAGAGTTTTTAATAGTGCTTGTCATTTTTTTTGTTTTTTTTGGACTGTGCGTGCAAACTGCACGCATTTCACGTCATCTGTGATGTTTCGTTCCTGATATTTGCTTTCGACTCACTTTTCTACTAAATTAAATGTCCATCTAATTAATCGTAAAGAGCCCTTTTCTATAATTTCAATATCGTTCTGTTTAAAAATGGCGTCGTTGTTTAAGTTTCGCGTAGCATTCTACAGGGTTACTCAAAGTGAAAAAGCAAATTTCAACTTTTTATTTGCAATGAACGGAGCAATGATGGCACCACTTATTAATAGATAGAGAAAAGTTCAAAGTTATTTTATGAGTACTATTTTTTATGCGTAGATAATGCAGAATAGGTACTTCTGCTCCTTCATTTTTAATAACCCTGTATAGTACGCTAGTAAGAAAGAGTTCTGTTTATGCTACGTTGAAATGTATTTACGTTATAAGTTGGTTATAACCGGAGATATCCCAAATTTTAAAAAGTTCAAAACTGAAATTTAAAATTAAAAAAAAACAAACTATAGGATTATTTAAAATGAAGGAGCAGATGTACCCATTCTACATAATCTGCGCATAAAAAAATAGTGCTCATAAAATAATTTTGACCTTTTCTCTATCTATTGATGTGTAAGTGGCGCCATCATTGCTCCTTTTATTGTTCATAAAA
Source organism: Caerostris darwini (assembly GCA_021605075.1). Taxonomy (NCBI): domain Eukaryota; kingdom Metazoa; phylum Arthropoda; class Arachnida; order Araneae; family Araneidae; genus Caerostris; species Caerostris darwini. The sequence continues at coordinate 589,226 of BPLQ01014262.1, forward strand.
ATTTGAAATCTGCTTTTTTCTCTTTGAATAACCCTGTATATAAACAGTGATTTAGAATAATTTTTCATTTATTAAAAGATACTTTTAAATTGTTATATGTTTTGTACTCGAGAGTGGGATTTTTTTGTTGATTTCTTAGGACTTTTTAACGATATCTTTTTCCTAATAAAATTTGTTGAAACCAAAAAAAAATAAAAAAAATAATAATAATAAATAAATAAATAAAAATAAAAAAAAATTCAGTAACCAGATTGTAGTTTACTAAATAAAATAAAAAATAAATAAATGAATATACTTTAAAAATTTGGTAAGGAATTTATTCCACTCGTATTACTTTACCTTTTGAATTTACTAAAAGCTATTTAAGAATAAAAAAGAATTAATGCTACGCAAAGTATTACCAAATTAAATTAAAATATTTTGATACGACTTTATTAATAATTTATGAAATGCTAATCCTCCTTCATTATGAAATAAAAAAATTGTGTAGTAATGAGAAACTTTGCTTGAAATTTAGAACAATTATACGCTAATTGACGTCAAATACAACTAATTGATTTTGTTGAACAATTATACAATGCAGAGTTACTACATGTTAATTTTTATGCTGATTGGATCATCACAATAACTATATTATAAACATTTGCATTAGAAACATCTGATTTTTAAGTTTCGTAAAATTTCAGAAATCATATGTCGAATTGTATCATAGTTCGTGCAATTTTTCATTCGAAAGTTACAATTTATGTATCCAGAACAATAAACAAAAAACTATTTTCTTCATTAAAATGACTTCATTGTTTTCCAAAATATTCTCCATGACGTTCCAATATCCATGATCTAAAATATCCTCCATGATGATGCACCGCTTTTGCAAACGTTTTTCCATTCCTATTGAGATATCTCCAAAACATGCATTTCGAACGCATCAAGCTCTTCTTCTGGCGTTCAGGGGGCAGCGCTTCTTCTGGCAAGAGGGGCTAGAGATGACCAAGTGCGAGTTACTACAACTGCTTAACAAAAAAAAGTGAGATCGCTTTGCAGTGGGTCCCAAGCCACTGCGATGTACAGGGAAAAGAAAAGGCAGATGCTCTAGCCAAGCAAAATGCAATATGAACCAGCCAAATCGCTCTCTCACCTACAGCACCATTAACAGAACTGTGCTCAATTGCGTCAACAATGCAAGAAAGCAGGCCGCCAAGGGTAAAAGGTGGGAGAACCTCAACATACCGCAGGACCTCCCTGGGAGAGTCGCGGTTCCCACCTTCCGAATGGCTGCTGGGCACGACTACCTACAAGAGCATCTTAGCCGAATCCGGATCACTGTCACACCAACCTACCCACTTTGCTCTGACCCTAACCGCACTGCAGACCACCTCCTATCTTGCAGGGAACTTGACGATGTCGACCACGACAGAAGCTACAAGGGGATGGCAAATCTTTACTGGACGGTACGGTGTCGAATGGCTGAGAGGACACGAACGGGAGTTGGCTGACGAAGTATAAAAGAAATCTCGCGTCTAAGATCGTTGACCCGTACGAGAACAAAAAGAAAACATATTGGGTAAAATCAAAGCGGTACGGTACGTACATAATCTTGCGTTGGTGAACTGGCATTGTCATGGTGGAGAATAATCTTGCTTTGCCGACATTTTTTTTTTCTATATTTCTCCAAAGAGTTTTGGCAAACAAATACTTGTGCACCATTCAAAATGAATCGTTCTGTGGTTTGGATCTCTAGTGATATTGTAACGACATACCTATTTAACTGCCCCCCCCTTTCAAAAAAACACCAGGTGACTATTTGCTGTGAAGTGTCTTGTGTTTGAATACCCGTACAGTCGATTGCTTTTTATTTTCGGACTCATACGCATAGATCTAAGATTCCATACCTGTGGATATGTGGTGCACGTCTTTTGCAGCACCACGATTGTATTTTTGAAGCATTTCTTTGCAACCATCGACCCATCTCCATTTTCCAAATCTAAATGTCAATGTAAAAATTTTTGTATGCTCTTCATATTTATGCTTAAAATTGAAAAAGCCGATAGTTACACTAAATCGATAATTCGTTGTTTTTTTTAGGTTCGTATTCAACAATGACATCGGTCAAATCCTGAACCGAGCCATCGACAGCCTAGGTATAATTCGAGATGGTTATCAAGTTGGCAGGCTTTTCACTACAAGCATATCTAATATGGTAAGAAGTTAGACTGATTCCAAAGCAGTATAAGAAGTACACATATTAAAAATTCCGACTGGCGTCACTACAAAATAATTTTCCAAGTGCAACAAGCACGGCCATTTGCGTCGCATGGCTTCGCGTAACCTTGTCAAAGTGGCACAATAACGATCTGCATTGATGGTCTGGACACGCTCCAGGTAATAGATCAGGATAACACCGCATGAATCCCAGAATATGGTTGCCATAACTTTACTGGCAGAGGGTGTAACCTTAAATTTCTTTGTCGTTGGTGATCCAGGGTGTTTCCACTCCATAGTTGCTTTTTTGCTTGTGGGGACGAAATGGTAAAGCCAAGTTTCTTTCCCTGTAACGATGTGATCGTCGAAGTGCTAACCGTCAGAATGGTAACGCTGAAAAAATGTGAGACTGCATATCATTCGTGTGGCTTTGTGCTCATCGGATAAAGCACGCGGAACCCTGCGAGCACATACCTTGGAATATAGCAGCACATCAGAAACGATATGCTGCACGTTACCAAAGTTCAGTCCCAGCTCTGACAAAATTTCACGCAGAGTTACCCGTCGATCATTTTGAATCATTTCTTCAACTCGTGCCGTGTTGGTTTCTGTCGTTGAAGAGCTTGCCCGGCCGCTTCCTGCCATATTGCGGCTTTCGACATCCTGTCTGCCTGATTGAAAAGAGCGACACCATTTCGCTACATTTTGTATGCTCATTGCTTCTTTACCATGAACTTCCACGATTTGACTGTGAATGTCAAATGAGGACATATTCTTTGCCCATAAAAATCGAATCACGGCTCGCACTTCCAAACGAGACCAATTTTCTAAGCGTCTTGCCATTTCAATCGTCCTGAACTGTCTGGGAACTTTCACTACCTACCCGCACACCAGCTGTAGGACAAGCATGTATGGGAAAACAAAATTTCGCTACAATATGTAGTTTTCAAATGCCGCGGCTTGTAACCTTTTTTTTCTGATCATCCCTCGTATTTAAAAGGAATTCCAATATTTAATCTTGAAAAGTTCTAACAAATAGAGTAAATTCTTGAGAAAAATCTAATCTCTTGTCCCTAAGGCATCTATTTATCTGAACTGAAAAATAATTATTATCTTCCAAAGAATAATAACATAATTAAAATTCCCAGTTCATAAATACATGCACATTAGAATTAAAAAAAAAAATTTCAGTGATACTTTTCATAGCATATTATGAGATATTTCTCAATCACATAACTTTTGTTCACTAAAAGCTAGAAAAATTACTTTTTATTTTATCCTAGAATTAGAGCTAAACGATATTTATAAATTTATTTTTTAAAAAAAATCTTTCTTTCTTACTTTTATATACAAAGAAAATAAATTGAAGAATTACTACTATTTTAGATATAATAATTAAATAATTAATTTCATTTGAATGTTATTTCCTAAGTAATATGAAATATTTTTAATCTTCATTGAGGTTGTACTTTAAAAAATATTACTTTTTTAAAATTTAGATATTATCATTATATTCTAAAATAAGGTCATTTAACCAACTCCTAAAAAAATTTTTTTCAAATGAGCAATGATCATGATCATTAAACATTTTAATTCAAAGCACAAGCTCTTAAATGATATTTTAAAAATAATCAATTAAATTTTACAAATAAATTAGCGATAGCAGAGTACCAAGAGAATTTATCGTGACATATCAATATTTTTTTCAGTTTATTCCAAAACTGTCTGTTTTTAAACTTTGTTTTCTAGTTTTATTCTTAAAATGGTGACATCTTTTTTAATTCAATCATCACATTTGAGTTTTAATCTAAATGTACATTTCTTGGCTTAGCCAAAAGCAATGTTTACATTTCTTTGTTTACCATTTTTATTAAGTGGCAAAAGCCATCAAATTGTTGATTTACATACTTTCAATTCTTACAGATGAATGGTACCGACATCATCACACAACCGAGGACTATTCAAAATGCTTTTCAAGTCTTCACAGGAGGAGTACGAGATTTCTTTTTCGGTTATTTCAGAAGAATGGGCTTGATTCAGTAGACATATATATGAAATCATGATTTTATACATTTCTCATATTCAAACACATAAGAAATGCAAATCATTATATTTCTGTGTAACTTCACATTACACAAAACTACTTATAAGTGATACCTCAAAAAATCATCTGTATATTTATTGCGTTTGAAGAAATAAAAATAATTGGAAAGTATGTTTGAATAAAAAAATAAATTATATTTTTTAAGTTACAAATTATTGAGCATTTTTTATTCGTTTTGAATCAATTTAAATTTTCCCATTAATACCACATTTGAAAAATTACAAAAATTAATTATGTTCTTAACTTTATGAAAGAATAAAAGCATTCAACTGAAAAAAACCATTAAATAAATTTCAGATTTTTCTTTAATATTATTAAAAGTTAATTAATTTAAAATAAACTTTATAACAACATATTTAATATTTATGTTGAAAATGTATTAGCTCAATTAATATTGCATATGTATTGACGAATACTGTCTATAAAAGCATAATTCAATCAGTAGATGTATTTCATGAAAAGCATGTCTTGAGCATTCATATTAATTTTGCCATCAACATATTTTGTAAAATTTATAATATGTAGTAATTATTGTGTAATAATTATCAGGTGGTTATTTGATCTTTTTTGTAGAAGTTTTAATTTATTTCATTTGTGTACATAAATATCTCTTAATTCTTAATAATAAACAACCATTTAAAAAAAAATCCTTTATTTCTACAAAGAGATTTTTAAAATAACGAAAGTTACTTTAATAAACTCTTCTAACAAAGTATACTTATAAATCAAAACTTCTACAAAAAGATCAAATAACCATCTCATAATTATTACACATATATAAGTTTTACAAAAAAAACAGGACAAAATAATTCATATGAATGCTCAATACATGCTCTTCATGAAATCCATATACTGATTGAACTATGATTATACAAGACTCTATTTTGTTAAAAGATGAAGAAAATTAAGAGAAAAAAAAATGAATAGGATATGTACAAAATGGAATCAATTAGATAAAAGATTTATTAAAGTGTCGTTATTATAAATATTTGTTTAGCAAATAATTGTAGAGGAACAATAATACACACATGCATCTTAGCAATGAATATGATCTCCCTTTACTGCAATGGTTACATAACACTCTTTCTACATTATCTGCAAGATCATTGAACAATTGTTGGATATTCTTTAACAAATAGGGTCTAAATTTTTCTATCCCTATTTATAGAATTTACATTGGGATAAAAGCAAGACAATCACCATGAAAATGTTTGCACATGTGTGTTTTAGAGGGTTTATCAAGCCTCTGAAATGACATGGTGGTCAATATCACTATATGCCTCCTCAAGCTTACTGATTATTTTCTCATATGTGAAGCTATCTAGATGGTTCTGTTTAGTCATGTCACAGCTTCAATGCACTTGCAAGCATCTTTAATACCACCTTTAGTACTTTTTTTTTTTTTTTTTTTTTTTTTTTTATCATTATAAATCGGGAGCTTCAACTACAAAACTTTTGTAATGTATTTGTTTACAAATGACTTGTGATACATTGTTTCTGCTATTTACTGAATAAGGCATTCATACATTAATCAGTACAAATCTTCCTCTCCAATTTCACAATTTTTGGTAGCAAAATTACATCTATGCCAAAGTTTTGGACATTTGTGCAAATAATTCAATTAGAATAAATTATATAAGTCTAAAAAAAGTCTATAAAAATATATATTAGATTTTTATATCATATGTAAAAATAAATATACAAACAGCTGATCTTTTTTTTTTAAAACACTAACAACTAAATTTAAAAATCAAGAACAGAGAAACTTTCCTATAAATTATCCCTCCATGCATTCATTAGCATTGTCATAATTTATTTTAAAACTGCTGACCAACATTTGATGTAAAATTTTGCAATTTTATTATACAAACAAAAATGATCTGAAAAAGAATTTACCAAAAATGCCTACTTTCATAAACACTATTTTCTTAAGAAGTTGATTTTTTTTTTTTTTTTTTTTTTTTTTTGCATGTAAAATAGAAACCAATAAATACCTTTATAGGTCAATATGTACATGATTAATTGAGATTTTACATGCATTATCTATACCAAATTCTCTTAGTTTTGAAAATGTTTAGGTCCAAAATAAAGTTAAGCCACAGATCTATATAGTATATTAAAGTTTAATAATTTACAAATATGACTACTTCTTAAAAAATTATTTAGTCCTTGTTATTTTACAAATATACATAGGTCCATAATTTAAAGGTAAAAATGGGATGACTAATTGTCCATATAAACAGTTGTTACTAAACTGAAACATTTTTCTCAAAGGAAAGAAAGCTGTACTTAAGTCCTGTACTTGAAATTCATGTGAAGATTCAATGGAGAGATTCGATAATGACATATGCACCACACCATCATTCTGTATTGGAGACAGTGTACATGTAGAATATACCAAAGAACCACCAACTTTTAAGGCTTTTAGAGCAGTACTAAAAGGCATAAAGAAAAATTAAATTAAAAATTTTATAAAAATACTTTTTGATATAGATTTAATGAAAATTTTTATGCTATTATAGTATTTATAAATATTTTTTTAAAATGATATATCAAGTAATTATGATACCCTGTTTCTTACAATTTATATTATTGCTCTTTTAAAGTAAATTTTTTGATGGTTTGCTAATAAAAATTGAAATAAGGCTGAAAATTTTACTTTAAAGTTTAGTTAGTGAACTTTTGACAAGTAATACAAAGCTTATTTAACCTGTATTCTTTAAATTTTGAAAGGCACTGTGGAAATGAAATTGCAATCATATGCTTTATACATTTTATTTTAATATTAATTATAACATGACACAATCTATTGCCATTCAATTATAACTGCTATGAAAAAAATAAATAAAATATTAGTTTCATATGATTTAATGCTTCTAATAATTAGATTATATTAAATCTGGAAGCTTAGAAATGCATGCACATGCACTACAACATCATATATTCTTAATACGTACATCAATGATGCAATACAAATGGCAATGGAAATACCAATTTAAAATATTGACATGAATTTTGAATAACAAAACTTCATTATTATATATAATTTATTATATGAGGTTTAATTCACGTTAATAATAATTATTTAAATGAGAATCACTTCGAATTGATAAAAATTAAAGGTTTTATAAAATTTTATTTTAACATGATTTAGAACACGCCGACAAGCCTTTAAATTTTTTCAAGTGGAGTGATTTTTCACTCTAAATGGCTGGAAATAGAAGCTGATAAAGAATATTTGTAAGATTTTATTCCTTCATATTTAATTATCATAATCAAACATAAATTTTAATATAATAATACTACATAAAAGTTGGTTATCTTTTTAAATCTACTTTAGTTAATAAAAGACTTTTTTTTATAAGAAATTAAAATCTAACATTTTCTGGTTAGGAAAAAAAAGTTTTTAATATTAAAAACCAAAACAATTTTTAAATTTTTACTTAAAACATTTGCATAAATATATTTTTATTATCACAGTACTTAAGTAATAAAATATTATCATTAATATATAGTTAACAATAACTGAAAACGACAATAGCTTGTCAATCCTCAAATTATAAGCTTATAGCAAAGTAATTCTATATAATTTTCTTTTTTGCATTTATCATTTATGTTTATTGAATGTTTTATTCATGTTCCATAATTTCCTGTCTACAATCTACAGATTATGTGAAAAACCTTTGAATATTCAATTTTCTAAGCATAATGAAAGAAACATAACAGGTGTAATGAAAAGAGAACATAGAAGCTTTAATAAAAGTTGGCAAAATAGAATGTGCATTAAACATTGGATGTCTGCTTGGATGAAAACAAGCCTGCGGCAAAGTAATAGATAAAAATTAAAAGAAGGCCAAATTAACAGTTGACAGTGATATTAATCAAGATTTTTCTTTCTCAAGAAAATAAAATTACAAATAATTGGTAAAGCATTGTCTCTTTTATTTTCATCATAGTTTTCATAAGCATGTATTTTCTTCATGAACTCCATTTTTTTTAAATTTGTAACATATTTTTTTTTTATATAATTGTAACTTTAAAAATAATTTTAAAAATTTAAAAATTTTTTATTTCATGGCAATAAAAGCAGAATTTGATTGGTATATAATAAGTCACACAATAGTTCAAAGATAAGATGAGATTTCTAATTTTTTTGCAGTGAAAATTATGGCAAAAAAAATTTTCAGATTATAAGCTCAATACAATTTTATTAAAAAATAAATATTTTTTAATATTTCTAAAAGATTTCAATATAAAAATTATGTATTATTTGTTCACTTTTTTTTTCTAACCATATTATATTTACAAATTGTTACTGACATTTAATTGCAAATTCTTATTATATTCGAACAATCTCTCTTTACAGAAACAAAAATTATGCATCTATTAGAGAAATAGCAGAAAACAAATTAAGATTAAAATTAAAAAAAAAAAAAAGAATGCAATAATTTGAGATATATTTGAATGAAAACAATATGTATTTATATAAAAATAACAGTTTAAATTCTCAAAAAGTATTAAATTTTGGGAAACATTGATTTACGCAATTCCTGTACATCAGATATATACATTTACACTGAAAAAATTATTGATTTTTTTCCAACAAATATTATCAAATAAGTGGATATCGTAAAAGAATTTATTTAAATAAATATCAATAAGGAATTCATTTCAACTATCCCCAGACAGTGTAGAAAAAGAAATGAATATAATTTCATAACTTTAATTCTTAAATAACAAGAATTATTTCTTATATTGTATGCTAACACAATCAATACAAATTATAAATATAAATAACTTGTGATTTAGAAAAAAAAAATATAAATAAAATATAAATTATTTTAATAATCTTATCAAAATTTCATCATAATAAATAAAAATTCATTAACACAAATTTGTTATATAAAATTAAAATATAAATGTAATTATTTAAGTAGAAGAATTCTCTGTACTCTAAAATTTTAACAAACACAGAATTCAAAGCTCATTAATAAAATTCTAAAATTCAAAGTATAGTATAAATTGTTTTTCAATACCTTAACATATTTGTCTGAAGTCGAGGTATTTGCATTCTTTCATTGAAACGTTTTTGCTGAAAAATATTATTGGCATCTTTTGTCACAGATAGCCGATCATTAGAACATGGCACATCAAGAAGTATCTGCAATGTAAAAAGAGAGAAAATACAAATGAATGAAACATTTGGGGACTGAGTAATGTACAGAAAAATCAAAATCAATAATTATTCCACCCTTAGATGAAATAAATACTTTTCCTCTATATATGTCACTAGAATATAAGACAAAAATAAATGGTGGAAATACATTTTATTACTACACAAAAAGTGCATGTTGCGAATTTGCACTAATAGAATTGATATTTCTGTTAATATATATTGAAAAATTAAATATATATATTTAAAAAAATTATGACAAAAAAGTGTAAACAAAATTTAAATACTACAATAGAAAAATAAAAGAAAAGGAATAATAATAATAATTAATAAATTTATTAAAAAAAATTAATTAAAAAATTTGAAATTTCTCAATAAGCTTTAAAATTAACTTTAAAAATAAATTAAACATTGAATTAAAATATAAAAAATAAAATTTTTATAAATTTTAAATTGAATTTAGATCCAAATACAACTGTTGAACAAAAGTTCTTAAAAGCATTTTTTCAAAATTAATAATTATAAACTTGACATATAACAATTAATTTATCTTTATTTCAGCAGCAATAAAAACCATATAGCTTTAAATTGATTCAATCATGAAAGTTTTTGTAAGTTATAATAATAATAAAAACATTAATTTTATCAAGAAGTAATTTAAAAAAAAATTAAAATCAAATACTTACTTAAAATAAAACTTTAAAAATAAATAAAGATTAAAATATTTACTTTATCAAACGCATCAAAGCATGTCCAATCACAGACATCCAAATTAGACACTAAAATCTTTTTGCTCCATTCTTTTGTATCAGGTAAATAAGAATGCAAAACTGTTTTCAATTTGTTTACTCTACTCAATTTTGCATCATTACACACTAATTTACCTATAAAAAAAAAAAAAAAAAAAAAAAAAAAAAAAAAGAGAGAGAGAGAAATAATAAATTTAAATTAAATACACAATTTTTGAAAATTAAAAAAATAGAAATTAAATAGAAATAAAAAATATTACAAAAGTTTATGTTAATATATTTCTAATTTTTATCTCTAATATTTATTAACTTAAAAATGCATTCATAAAAATTTTTACTTTCTGATCATTTTATTTAGTAGTGTATCAAAATAATCATGCAATGAATTATTTAATAAATTCCACTAATAGAATTTATGATATAGAAAAAATAAACTATGAAGAATAGTTAAAGGATAACTATAAAACGTGTTTTTATATTGCTTTTCCTTCCTTTCTTATTTCAGAAAAATAGATTATATTATAAAACATTATATTTTTTGCAATATATTATAAAATAAAATAAGGGACACAATATTAGGAAAATTTATGAGCATGCAAAGTTTACAAATGATTTTTAAATAAAGATTAATATAAAACTTTTATTAAGTAATATATCAGTTATATTTATTAATACATCAGATATTATACAAACATAAACTAACCAAATCGCAAACCAAATAAAATAGCTAAGGATTTTCCACCAGGTGATGCACACAGATCTCCAACATCTTCATCTTTTTGCACATCCAGAGCTAACACAGGGAGTATGGAAGCTCCATCCATCAAATAATAATCTAAAACAATGGTATAATATGTACATTTTTTACAATGCTTGAATAATTGATTATAAGGCAATAAAATTACAAGATATTTATGTTTAGTAAGTAATTTCCTTCTATATTAAAAAAACACATCACAGTAACTCTATTATTAGTTTTAAAATTATATATTTAATGTTATAAAATACATTAGAGCAATTAGTACAAGGAAAATCAGAGAAAAGTAAGACATTTAAAACTTTTTTTAACTTAAGGAAGGAAAAAAAAAAAAAAAAAAAAAATTCAATATAATTAAAAGAATTTTCTATGTTTATTAATGAAAGAATACCCTTTAAAAAAAATAATAAAAAAAATTCAACAGTTTTTATCAAATATATATATGCACTAATACGACAGAAATTAAAAAACAATTTAGTTAAAAATATAATCTATAAGGCATTAAAAATTTTACCACTTCTCTTTATGCTAATGTGATGAGAGATTTTCATAAAATAGAAAGCCATTATTTAAAATTTTGTTAATGAAGTAAGAAATATGTATTTTAAGTAAAATAATTTTTATTTTAATGATATTCCATGAAAATACAACAGCTAGTAAAAAGTTAAATCAAAGAAAACTATGTAATGTATTTTATTCAGAAAAGGTTAGTTAAAATCTTTAAAACTAAAAATTTTCGTATTAATAATCTGGATGATTAAGTAAAATCAAAGAAAAATATTAACATTCCAAAAATCTTTTTAAAGTTTGGGAAAAAAAATTGGAATAAAAAAATAACCATCTAAGCATTGAAAGACATTTAACTTATAAAATCAATTAAATAAAAAACTTACTTAACAAACCACTTTCATCAGTCTTGGGAGGTGGAAACTTTCTGAATTTTCCTCTAGGACTATAATAAATTTCCCAACTTTCTGGATAATGTATCACACCATGTTTGATTACCTTAGCTTTGAAACCAGGATTTGGCCGATAAAAGTTAGATAAATCTTCATCATCAAATTCTCGATGTTTAAATTCAGTAACAGGCATATATTCACTTGCTGTATCATTGACTAAAATTGGTGAAGTAAAATTATTTTTAAAATCTGGTTCTTTTGTTAGTGGTTCTTCATTATGTTGAACATTATCATTTTGATCTGATTGATTAGAAGTATTTTCTATAGTTCCTAGATCTCCTAATTCTAAGTAATATGCATGTTTCATGTTAAAAACATCTAAATCTCCAAAAAGTGCTTCAGATGATCTTTCTTTGGAGAAAACATTTGCAACAGCACAGTAACTATGAGGGCAGAGTAAACCTAGACGTATGGAAGGCCAGTTTTCAAAGACTGAACTATAGAATTGGTCAAAATGATTCAAAGCTATTTCAGATCCTGGTTGCTTTACCTGTAATTAAAAAAACACACAATCCACAAAAAGTTAAAATATAAATAACCTAGTAGCTAAAATAATAATATACCTACATAGTTATTTAATCATTTAGATGATTTTTAATATTCCGCATGAATTGTAACTTACCTTTGGAATAGAGTATCGTATGAAATTCTTATTAAATTTAATCACAGATGTTAAATTACGAACACTAAAAACTTGAGTCATATTTATTACTAGTGAAAATTATTTCTTTAAAAATAAAAAAGTAACTTTTTTTTAACATATGATGATTATAATAAAGTCTGTTGAAATAAATTATTAAAGTAGTTTTCACGCAGCTTCCGTAAGACGAAACCGGCTATTTTGTAAGCAAACCAGGTTCTCGAGTAGAGTTGTACCAGGTTTGATTGGGGGAATTAAAGAGAGGATAATTCGTTTTGTTAAAAAATCGTTAAAGAAAAGGAATTTTCCCTGTAAGCTTTAGGGCAGTGTTTTCTTTTCTTACCAGCCAATTTTCGTAAATAAAATGTGTACCTTTCTATTCTTATATTAAGATAGCCTTTCTGTTATTTTATTTTTGTATATTTAGAATTTTACTAAATTTTAAAGAACTCCAAAATATAATTTTTATGTGAGGTTTTGTTTTAATTATTAATCGAAATTTCTTTTATCTATACCGACCCTGAAATATAGTTAACTGCTTCATTTAATGATAAGTCCAATCGTTTTTAAATTATTCATTTGTTTGTTACTTATTATCTAAATAATTCCGTTCTAATAAATGTATTATGTTTAGTATTATAAACTGATTGTTGTTAATTGTAGAAAATGTTAGATTCATTGTGATGAATGCCAATCATTGTTTCATCATAGCTTACTATTTCTTCATTTTGTTTTCTTTTCACGTTCAATAAATTGAAAATTATGCATAGATTTTTATATTTCTAAATTTAGTGTCACTTTTCTGTTATATTCTTGTTAGCTATATCAAAATATCGATAATGCTATGTGAAAATGATGTTATGAATATCGGAATAGTGATATGCATATTTTTCTTAGAGTTACGGGAAATATGCATTTAAAATAAATTTCAAAAAAGAGTACTTTATTAGAGCATGTATCACATTAGTAATGCAGTGTTTCATAATCTTATTTGTGTAGCGTTATTAATCTAACCTTTAGATTTACCTAATAATTTGGAATACTATAAATAATTTGGTATTTTTATATTATCTGGATGCATTTATTCACAAAATATTAGGTTTTACAAATATATATATTATGCTCTGACTCTGACAAGAACGTTCGGAAGAGCAAATGCTCCGCGACTGTGCTGACGGACAAGTCAGCCATTGATGTAAAGGAGGTAGTAGATGTATCGGGGAGCAGTCCTTTTTAGAACTTTCTCAGAAACTCCGATCCCCAACAATATATTCAACAATATATTAAAGAGAGGATAATTCGTTTTGTTAAAAAATCGTTAAAGAAAAGGAATTTTCCCTGTAAGCCTGTAACAGTTAATTTCTATCACTCACACATGATAATAACATTAAAGATAACAGACCTAAACTATTTGTGATTATATTGAAGCTTTCTATGAAAATATAGACGAGGAAAACAGAAAGATTGAGTATTTAGAAGAATTGTTGAATAAGAATAAAACAAATTAAGTATTAATGGATCGAGAATTCAATCAGGAAAGAAAAGCTCTGGATGAGCTGGTAAGGTACTATGGTGAATGGCAATTAACTAACTGTTCAATTCATTTCACTGATAAACAGTCCAATAATTCTGAAGCTGAATTTACTCTTGTTAAACTGCCTGAAAGAGCCAATTTGAGAAACTGCTTACAACTTCTCCGATCTGAATGTGTTCTTCAATTCTCTTTCCTCACCAATGAAAGTTCGTATATTTAACCTTTCACTTCTCTGATACATGCAGAGGAATGTGAATCTAGGCTCTATGGTAAAGTGTGTTCTTAAGCCCCACTCAGACGAAGAACGAGACAAGCGAATAGTTCTCGTGAACCAATTATAAATTGATTTGTTTTAGTGTGGAACTGTCAACTGTCTTGCTCCACTCCAACCAGAGTCGGTTTTGCTCGCACAACAAAGGGATTTCTCACGTATGCCATTTTCGACAAGATATCAATCACAGCGAATGATAACGTGGTTTATTTCTCACGGCCAGACAGAGACACTCGGAGCGAGAACTACTTGTATGTTTTGTTTTTTCATTAGGACGTGGCTTACATGTTACACTTTTTGCCAAAACAGTTTACGAATACGATGTTTTAATAAATAATGAAATTGCTTTTATGTGCAGCGATATTTCTTTAAAGTGTCGTGTTTTGAAGGGAGAAGAAAACTTTTGTGTGTCAGAAACTTTTCTTTGTATAAATAATAATTTAAAAGCCGAACTTTTAATTAAAATACCCAAATTTAAATTTAAGCAAGTACCCAAATGCAGATTAAGACTTTCATACATAGTTTTTTATTCATTTATAATATATATTTTATCTGTTTAACTATATTTTATTTAATTGTAAATACTAAGAACTTATAATAATTATTATTTTAAATTTCTTTATTTCATTAGAACTAGCAAAACGAGTGCATCTCATTAATTTTCCTAAATTTGATTGTGCAAGATAATATTTAACAAATTCTGTAATCGAAAACATTTAATTGATTTATTAATTATTTGATCTGGTAATACGAATAAATTGTTATTTAATAATAAAAAAAGAAACTTCACAATTTAGTAAATTCTGTTTCATTGAAAAGTGTTAATCGCAATGTAGTACTACAATATTTTAATACGTTTTTCGTTGCAATGTTGTATAATAGCAGAATAGTGGTAACTCGGGTTTTTTTCAAATTTATTCTGGACTAATAACAAGCAGGACGCAAATCGATTTTGACTTTCCCCTAACGACATATATCAATTTGGACTTTTATCGGACAGGAAGTATATCAATGACTCTTACTAAACATAACTTATATCAGCTTGGAATCAAACGAATTTTTCCCATAAGAAATTAAGCGAATACTTTTAATCTATTCCTATAAAACAAATCATTTTGTTATGGGCGTACTATACATTGACGGTATCACCGATGATGACCCGAAACCTGTGGCACTAGCACTCTGGCGCTAGATGCCACAGGTTTCGGGTTCGAGTCCCGGCGGTGCCATAGATGTTCTTAGTGGTTCGGAATTCACTTTAAACCATAGCTCCCGGTCTAATATGACTGTATAGTGTTGGAAGTAGGGCTGACAACCCTACCCCGTAAAAAGAAAACATCTCCTGTCTCGAAATCTGTCAGTAGGCAGACAGCCTTGGCCCACCATAAGGCTGTTGTGTCAATGATGATGAGGATACATTGAGGGATTTGTATAAATAATATAGTCACTTCTTAATTCTAAAATACATAAAGACGTAAATATAGTGGCCATTAGATGAAATACACACACAAATGAATATTTATCAAATTAAAGTATCTTTTTGCTATCTCTTTTACTTTCTTGGATCTATTTGAGAATTATCAGATTCAACAATTATTAAAAAGCTGTCCAAAGAACTTTGAATCTGTTTTCACCTGAAGATGTTACGGAAATGTAACGCTGTCTGATAATTTCAGCTAACAATGCTATTACGACTTGTTTAAGCTTTATTAGTGTGGTATTTCTCTACAAAATGTTTGACATACACGAGTCTTATTCCAATCAAAATTCGTACATGAAGCAAAATTTCGTCCCTTCAAGCAGATTGAATCTCAATTTGGACTTATTCCAAAGTTGACGTATATCGACTTATAAATGAAATGAACTGATAATGATTCGACTTATAATTAATCTAAATTTAGGATAACAAGGTACACAACAATCGACTTGCAATTGACAACAAAACACTTTTAATTGCTGAATAATGTCAGAAACTCTTTACAAACATTTGCCCGGTTTTAACTTTATTTGACTGTTTTCATTTATGTTACAAGAGGGCTCCTTCCGAATTAAAAACATAATTTTAAAAACAGCTTGTATTTATGGGAGAAAAAAAAAGTTACATATGTAACTAATTTATAAATTCTATCGTCTACAATAGATGGCGCAGCAAGCGCTGACGTAATAACTGATAGATGCTACGGGGCCGACAAAGTGGAGAACAATGAAATTTCGTTTACGAAGAGAGATGTAGATTTTTTTTTTTTTTTTGAAGGGAAAATGTATTGACATTAAAGTATATTGTTGTTGTTTTGTGTATTTGGTCGTTTAAAAGAAGGCAAAATAGAAAGTAGAAGACAACGCATAAAATATTCAACAACGTTTTAGAATATTTATAATAATAATAATAATAATAATAATAAATGGGATTGGAATGGTGGACAGTGCGTTGGGTTTCCGAACTCAAGGTATCAGATTCAAAAACCTACAGACGAAACTAAGTCGAAGGGGTGCAAAATGGAGCAATGCATTCATTTTCTTATGATGCACCTTGGATAACGCTGAATATGCTACAGATATGCCGTTCCAGTAGTGAATGTTCTCAGGTCAAAGTACTCAGAAATCGGAGAGGGAGACATTATTATTTTTACAGTTTAATTTTGTAGCAATTTTTTAAAATTTTATCTGCATAATTAATATATATATATATATAATTATATGTATTGCAATTATAATACATAATTCTATGGTATTTAAACCATAATTGTTTTAAGGCAAAAATACTTCATAATTCTCTATTTCTTAGCGATTGCCGCTAATTCCAAGCGGCCTGATGGCCAACTGGCTAGCTCTCTGGCTTTTGGTACCACAGGCTTCATGGTAGAATACTGGCGGTAGCATGGATGACTTTAAATTGTAGGTCCCGGTCTAATGAGCCCGAAGTATGCGCAAAATGACCGTAAAGCAACTAACCTAACTTAACCGTTAATTCCAAAGGACAATTTAGAGGAGAGAATTTAAATCCGGTAACTGTTTTAATACAGAAACAATGTGCATTAATTCGCTCATATCGAAACAAAGAGTCTTTACCGAAAGCAGTGACTGCAACGGACGCCTCCAGCGGTTTCAAACCTGAGCCTTCTTGCACGCCAGCTGAGCACGTTGCTGCCTAGGAACCATTCGGTATATATTTTATTTGTAAAATATTTTGCTCAGTCAAGTTGTATTGATTCAAACAAATTTTAACAATTCAGTTCTGAATTCTGCTGAAGCATCTCTCACATCACCAAATGTTTGTGTTAGAAGTATTATTATAAAAATATTGAGAATTGTTTTTGTTTGCCTTCTGATTAAGTAGGTCGAAGAGCAGCTGTTCGGCTGGCTGCCTCCCTAATCTTATTTGCAGAAGGGATAAGAGTTCGTTGCAGCTGTTTGAAGAAGTAGATTAAATCGAACGCGGATCCACCCCCTGTTTTGGTAGAGGGCAGCATTTGACACGTGACCATGCCGTGCTGTAAGCACAGAAGGATAAGAAATGGAATGGTTTAGCTGATTATTCGGTAGAAATCGATTTGCTGTGGTTTGAAAAATTAGTGACTATAATAAATTTACCAAAAAAAAAAAAAAAAAAAAAAAAAATTTTTTTTTTTTTTTCTGTGCAGGCGAGGGATTCATGTGGAAAACTAATCAAAATTTCAAAACTTCTAAATATTGTTGCAAAATCAGTCAATAATTGTACAATAGAACATAATAACTTTTCACAAGTATGCAGAAGAATAAAATTATTTGATGAAAAATAAATACTCCTGTGAATGAATAGGGATAGATTTAATTGTGAATTAATAAAATAACACTCTTTTTTTTAAAAAAAAATATCCTAAATATTTTCACAGTTAACAGAAAAACAGTGCAAAATGCTAAAAACATATATAAAACCTTCCCCATCAACAGCTTTGCAAAAGTGTGCAACATTGAAATCAGTTTTAAAGTTTGAAATTAGAGAAAAAGTTAGTTACAGGGTGATTATAATTAAAGTCCCATTTTCAAAATGCTGTAAAAAAAAAGAAACTTTCGACACAATGAGTTCAAATTTGAACTGAAGATTCTCGAAAAAGGGGGGAAACGGTATGGCATCAAAGAAAAGTTCCACCGATTTTTCCCATCCAATTGGGTATGACCTTGTCGTGGTGGATGGGCTTTCCACGAACAGTGTCACAACTGTCGAATGACTTGGAAGTCATTTTTTCCATGAAAAAAACCGAAACAATCCAGCACATTGAACACTACAGTAGGTTTAATGTGCAAACTCATGCCAAATACGTTGTCATTTCGATTCAAACTATCACTGGCAGCTGAATTCACTTTCTTTAGGCCGCTTACAGCGCCGTCTATTAATGCACTTTGGAACCATTTTTCATGCCGTACTGTTTTCCCCTTCTTCAAGTATCTTGAGTTCAAATGTGAACTCATTGTGACGAGTGGTTCTTCTTTTTACAGCATTTTGAAAGTGTGACTTTAAGCATTGTAAAGTAATATGTAATGTATAATTGTAAAGTTCCCTATGTTTTATGCAATGTGGCACTAAAAAGGTATGTTTACTTGAAATTGACTTTGGATGCGTAGCAACAGTAAAATGTTCGTTTTTTATTATTTACCAGTTTAAACTGATACTGGTTGGTCATCGCATTGCGTTTAGAACTAATTGTTCCTTCCTTTATCCCATAATAATAGTAGCAACTGATGAATTTTATTTGTCCCATAATAATAGTAGCAAAAAAAAAAAAAAAAATAATAATAATAATAATAATCTTATTGTCCGAAAACTAGATTAAATTTAACAATGAGTACAAAATATTACTCCTCATTTTAATTTGGAGTGTTCATGTCGTTTTGGAATTTTTTGTAGTTTTGCTACTGCATTTTAATTTTGTAGGTAAGATCTGTTGTCTGAAAAACTTTGCATTCCCTATATGCATCAACTTAAAATAGATTTCCTTGTTGCATGGATTTTCCTTTTTTTCAAAATTCGCAATAATGTAGATTTGGGAATTTCAACATCGTGAGCTGATGACTTTATTTTGTTTCTTCTGCTAAAAAGAATATGTCTACGTTTTTGTCCATAATCCATTTACGCCAGCAGTTTTGTTTTTTCAAAGAATTACATTAACATATGATTCACTTTGACAATTACTTTCGGAGGTCAAGTTTCTAAATTCTTGATAAGGTCATTCTGTTGCACTTGAATTGTTTTGCAGTCTACGTAATTGCATATATATATATTTTAAAAAGTAAACAATGTCAGCTTTCAACTTTTGTTCTGGCTTTACCCAGATTAAAAACAAAACCTGTTTTTAAAATGGGCTGTTCTCCAAAGATCGAAGCTTGACCACATTTCTAAATGTCCTTTTAGCAGTCTAATGAACTCTATGAATAATATATAATTAATTTCACTATTTACTTCAGGAATCACTTGTTTGTAGAGATGCAGGTTACTGTCTATTTTAATTAATGACAGCGGGCTGTGAAATTATTTTGATTTTGCATTTAATTTCTTATGAGAAATATTTTCCGTTTATTAAAAATTCAGGTAAAAATCTACAATCCGGTACCCTTTGTGCCAAATGCATCATCAGGATACCAAGTCGCCAAATAAACATAATAATGAATGCCTCAGTTAGTTTTCATGGTAAAACGATATTAAGCCAAAATCCCTCACTAGGATGCCAAGTCGCCAAGTAAACAAACAAAATTGCTCAAGTTCGGTGTTGTTGTAAAACGCTATTTCGACAAAATTCATCGCCAAAAATCGCTATTACGCCAACAATAGTAGCCAAATAACTTTTACGTTAAATTTTATTCCTTAAATTGCTTTTATGCCACATTTTATCACTTTAACGGCAAATATTATCAATGTCCTGCTAAAATTTTATTAATGAAATGCTTTTAAGCCAAAATTTATTACTTTAGAGCCGCATTTTTTCACTAAGCGAAATTTTATTTTTAAATTGCTTTTACTCCAAACATTGCTGCTTTATGGCCATATTTTATTACAAAGAAACATTTTATTCCTAAAATGCTTTAACGACAAATTTTAACATTATTATGTCCAAAATTTATACCTAAATTGCCTTTACTCTAAATTATATCGCTTTATTGACAAATTTTTACCACTATTACGGAAAATTTTAAGGAATTGCTTTCATGCCAAGTGTTATCGCTTCAACACCAAAATATATCAATATTTTACCAAAATTTTAGTCCTAAATTGCTTCTGTACTAAATTTTTTCACTTTAACGCTAAATTCTATCGTTTTAATGCCAAATTATCATGAGGAATTTCGTTTTGCTAACTCACAAAAATGTATCATTTTAACAACGATAATAATCGCTATAACGATAAAATTACGCCAAAACTATTCACTAATAAGCCAATTTTTTTTTTCTATTTTATCACAAAATATTTCAAGTTGTTTACGATGTCGAATTCGAATGTTAAAATAATATTAACGAAAGAGAGAAAAAAGAAAGAAAAAAAAGAGGAAACCAGAGAATAAATTACATTTTATTCTGATATATCCTTTATTGGACGCGAAAATGATCTTTCTATTGCCTCACTAAAACAGAAAAATTTATTACGTTCTAGCGGCCTTTTTTTCCCATGAACTAACGCTCTAAAATTAAAAAGTTACATTTTCCATTGCGAATTCAAATAGCTGTTTTCAAAAACCTTAAATATATCAATGGCATTAAAAAAAAATAATTATTTGATAATCAAATATAAGTTATTAATTAAGAAAAAAAATCTTTTTTTTGTTGTTTGCTTCGTATTTTCAAATGTGGCAATATTATAAAAATTGTTTTCATTCTCTATCAGTGGTCGACATACGTTATAAGAACAATACCGGGTTGAAATCTAGAATATTGTGCCCCTGAGGAAGTCGCCAGTCTTGCAACCATTTCAACGGCATTAAAAAGAAAATGATTATTTGATAATAAAATATAAGTTATTAATTAATTAAAAAATTGTTTTCTTGTTTGTTTCGTATTTTCATGAGTGGCAACATCATAAAAATTGTTTATTTTCTGTATCATATACTGTAAACATACGTTATAAGAACAATTTCAAAATAATCAATAATTTATCGGAATAAATATTTAAAAGAATATATATTTATGTTCTACTATATTAATATTTACTATAATTAAAAAATTCTGCAAATATTATTCAAATAGAAATAAATAGTCATTATATTGTTCGCAAAAAGAAGAAGTTACAAATTACTCTAAAGTATTCTAACCCTAAAAAAATTTGTGAAATATTCCGGGCTGCAAGATTGGCAACTTCCTCGGGGTACAGTATTCGAAATTTCAACTAAATAATTATTTGACAATCAAATATAAGTTACTAATAAATTAAAAAATCGTTTTGTTGTTTGTTTCGTATATCATGCAAACATCATAAAAATTGTCTATTTTCTGTATCAGTGGCCGACATACTTTATATGTTGATTGTTCTTATAATCTCAGAATAATCAGACTGACAAATAATCGGAATAAATATTTAAAAGAATATATATTTATATTCTTTATTTACTATAACTAAAAAATTCTTCAAATAACTATCGAAATAGAAATAAATAAACATTATATTGTTCCGAAAAAGAAGTTACTAATTTCTCTAGATTATTGTAACCCTAAAGAAATTGGCGAAATATTCCGGGCCCTCAATTTGAATTCACGCAAAAAAATTGTACTTTTTATTTTTGGAACGTTAGTTTTGCGGCGAAAACGTCGATCGAACGCATTAAATTCTTCGGTTTTGGGATGTTTCTTTTCAATGCTGTTGACATATTTAAGGTTTTGGGGCAACCGTTATTTGAATTCGCGCGGAAAAATTGTATCTTTTTATTTTTAGAACGTTAGTTTAAACAAGACGTAAGAGCCGTTGGAACGTATTAAATTTTTCTGATGTTGTTCTACTTGTTTTCTTCATTCATTTGAAAAGGCTATGCATGGATTGGTTTAGTAAAGCAATAAAAAGATCATTTTTGCCTCCAACAAAGGATATATCAGAAAAAAATGTAAGTTATTCTTTGGCTTTTTTCCCCCTTTTTAAATAATTTTGTTTCATCATTCGATTTCGTCATCGTAAACAACATGGAATATTTTTTGGCATAATAGGAAAAAAAATGGCGTATTAGCGAATAATTTTGGAGTAATTTTATCGTAACAGCGATTATTATCTTTGTCTAGATGATACATTTATGTGAGTTAGCAAAACATAATTTCACGTAATAATTTGGCGATAAAATAATTAAATTTGGCATAAATGCAATTTAAGAATAAAATTTTGGCAAAATAATGATATAAGCAATATGCAGCAGCAATATGAGTAAAAAAGGAAAACTTTTGGGGATATAAATTGACAAAGGCAATTTAGGCATAATTTTTTTGGCATAATAGTGCTAAATTCAGTATAAAAGCTATAGCATTTGTGGCAAAAGTATTCAAGGAATAAATTTTTTTTAGTGATAAAAATTTATCGATAAAGATTAACTTTTGGCTTAATAGGAATTAAAAAAATAAAAGTAGTGAGAAGTAGAATAGTGATAATATTTGACGTTAAAGCGATAAACTTTAGCTTAAAAGCACTCTCAGGGAATAAACTTTGATGTAATAGCTGTTTGGTTACTAATGACAGCATAATATAGTTTTAGCAAAATAGCGTTTTACAATGACACCGAACTTCGGCAGCCATTTTTGTTTGTTTACTTGGCGATTTGGCATCCAAGTGAAGGATTTTGGCGTAATATCGCTTTACCTCAAAAACTAACTGCGGCGTTTATTACTATTATTTGAAGACTTGGCATCTTGGCGATACATTTGGCACAAAGAGTACAGGATTCTAGATTTTACTTCGCTTCTGCATTTCCCTCACAATGTTTCTGAAATTAAAAAATGTGGTTTTTCCATACAATCTTTTTACGGCTTGGCTGGGGGATTTGTTGATGTGTCGAATACATCTTTTGACGCACGAGTCGTATTTCAAACAAAGATCATGTACTGAAAAAAATTTTTTTGCTTCCAATTGAGACATACATCTAGCTAGAGTTATTCCAAAGAGAACGTATAATGAGGTACAATTGTATTTACTGTGTGAAATATATGGAATTGCAACCTAAATTATCTCATTTTTAATCTACTTTTATTGATATTTTTATTAATAACTTAGTTTAAAATAAATTTTTCAGGCTTCAGTTTTGCATTTAATTAGTTTCATAAATTTTGATATCACTTTTATTCATAAATAAAATGATTTAATCATTTATTTATACAATAAAAATAATAACAATATAATTTCCTTAATAATTTCTTATTTAGTACCCTTATCTTTTTATAATTATCTCTACCTATTGTAATTACAGTTTTTTTTTTTTTTGTAGTTATCTAATTAGAATTTTTTTATCAATGTTAATATAGTGCTGAAACTATTTCATTAATTGAGTATCTATTTTGAACTTTTTGTTTGACGCTTATTTTTCCTGTAAAGCGTATTTATCCACCTATTTAATAAAGAATTTTATATGTGTAGTCCTAATTCGAAAAACAAGAATTGTATGCAAAACAAAAGTCCTTTCACATCCAAAACATACATATACTTGTGTTTGACTGTTCAAAAGAGATGCATAAAGGTACCATTGTATGTAAAACAACAGCCTTTCTGGAATGCTTCCATTCCAAATATAGATATCAACAGGTAGCCATACATCAAATGTATTGGATAAGAAACAGAGAAAATGTTTACCTGAAATAAAATAGAATTTATTTATCATTAGGAGAGTTTTTATACCAAGTTGTTCGTCCGTATTTTTCTCCCTAGCATGTCAGGAAACATTATTAGATACCATGTATTCTATGTTTGGTGAGAAAACTTTGATGAAGTCTGAAAGGTAGCTAGATAGTTTACATCTTCATTCTGAAAACAACATTATAATAGTTTGTTAGCTTCATCTTATACTGGAAGGAACTT